>CM031234.1:173884356-174576793 GCA_018340775.1 Taxus wallichiana var. yunnanensis
CTAAAGTCATCACCACCATAACCAATGAAAGTACATGTTTCGATTTAGTCTCTATCTTGGTCCTATCATCCTTGTCTATATGAAAAAACACCTCACATCCAAAGAATCTAAGAAATGAATAATCAAATTTCTTACCATACCAAGCCTCCTCAGGTATGCCTCCATCCAAGGCACTTAAGGGTCCTCTGTTTATCAAGTACACAGTTGTGCTCACCGCTTCTACCCAAAAAGAAAGAGGTAGTCCTACATGTATCCTCATGCTCATATCACATTCCATTGTTGTTATGTTAATCTTTTCTAACAACCCATTCTGCTTGGAGTTCCCGAACCATATTTTGCCCGTGAATTCCATTCTTAGAACAATAATCATCGATTCATTGCTGCAATACTCCCCTTCATTATCGACTGAGACATTTTAGCTTAAGACTTGTTTCATTCTCTACCAAGGATTTCCATTTAACAAAAGTGTCAAATACATCAGATTTGTTTCTAATACAATAAACCCAAAATTTCCTTGTTGCATCATCAATAAAAGTAACATAATAACTTGAACCCCCAAGAGATGATACCTGATCCGGCCCCCACACATCAGAGTGCACCAGCTCTAACTTACTCTCTTTCTTTGTAGGTCCAACCTTGAGAAACCTTACTCACTTCTATTTCCCATATATGCAGTCCTCACAGAACTCCAAACCTATTTTTGTATATTTGGGAAAATCCTTCTTTATGATCTCCATGCCCTTATGGCTCATATGACCGAGCCTATAGTGCCACAATGTTGTATCTACTTCTGAAGCCACAAGATTACAAACATTAGTGCTATAAGTGGTTAAATACAAGGTTCCAACCTTCTTACCTCTTACCACCACAAGATCACCCTTGGTAACCTTCCAAACTACCATGTCGATATCAATTTTTGTCTTAATGTAGGCACATGTCTCGATATCCTTCAATAGCCAAGTATTCCCATTATGTATATTAACCTGAATAGAACCTTTTCCAACTATGTTGTAAGGCTCATCATCACCAAGAAAACACATGCCCAAAATCTCCTTGAACATAATCAAAAAAATAATGCCTATGTGGAGTAGCATGGAAAGAAGCCCTGAATCTAAAACCCAAGATTCAGTCATATTGTGCAAAGAAAGAATCAAAGCATCCTGACATACATTACCCATTGCCACATTTTCCTCCTTGTTTTCTTCCTATTGTTTCTTCTTGTCTTGAAGCTCTCAACAGTCCTTCTTTGCATGCCCAGACTTTCCATAGTGCCAGCATACTATCTTGCTTTTGAATTTTGACCTTGCTCGATCCTTTGATTTTCCATGGCTTCCTCTATTCTTTTGTCTCCCTCTAGTTTCCACTGTCAAAGAATTCCCTAAAGTAGAAGATTCACCGAGAGATTTTTCTTTGCATTTCCTTGCTTAGATACACCCCTAAAACATCCTCAAACTTCAACTTTTAGTTAGTTGGACCGAGTTGCTTACCACCGTTACTGTGCTATTCCAACTCTCGGGTAAAGAGCACTGAAACTAATAAAGCCCTAACTTCATCAAATTCTATTGAAACTAAAGCTAGCATATTTAAAACTCGTATTAAAATCATTTAAATGATCTCACTACTTGAACCATTCTCGAGACATCTTCATATTAAACGTTTTTTCATTAAAAATATATTATTAGAGGCAGAGGGTTTTTCATACAACTTCCTTAATGCATCCATTAGTTTTTTTGTAGTCTTTTCCTTTGAAACATTAAATAATACCGAAGATGCAAGACATAGCTAGATTGTCCCAAGTTCCTTCCTATCCAGTAAATCTCATTCTGCATCCATCATACTCGAGGGTTTGTGTTAGGAAATAAGTGATAAAATATGCGGAATCATCCTTATACGAGAATCGCATACAAGAGAAAATAATATGCAAAAATATTACAGATCTCAAATAAAAGTGCGTAATAAAAACACAACATAGAAAGATAATATTTAATGTGGTTCACCCAATTTGGGCTATGTCCACTAAGAATCACTTGCTCAAATTTTATTACAAGCCTCCACTCTCTCAATACAATACCCAGATCCGTTTGGAGCTATGCTCAACAAACTCTATAGAATTTACACCCGAATTTAAAACACATCTATAATACATTTTCTTGTCTATGTATCATATGCATAAGACCATATAAATAGACAATTGCTTAAGTAGTTTGATACAAAAACCGTGTGTATCAAAACCATGGGCAAAAAGCGTGGTATCAAAATAATGGGTACCAAAAAACCATGGGCCCAAAAACAACCCATAACGGTTACCCATTACCCATGGGTTAATAAACCACCCATGAAAATTTTCTTTGGGGCTTCACCCCCAACCCCCATTGATCGGGGGCTTCACCCCCCGAACCTCTCGACCCGCTCATCGGTGAGCGGAACCACAGTAAAAAAACCCGAGTGTAACACATAGAAAGTGTACCACACTCTAACATGAAAATAGGCTCCAAAAACATAACAATTTGTTCACCTTCTTAGAAACAGAATATAAAGACCCTTTTGATAAAGGTAATCTTCCATCTGCATCTTCCAAAGACTAAAATTCTACCCATTGAATTTATCAACCCTAGATCTTTCATCATCTGTCATAGCTCCCACTCAAGATAAAAATTTCCCTATGATTCAAAACTTCAGCAAACCAAACCAAGCTCTGATACCAATTGTTAGGAAATAAGGGATAAAATATGCGGAATAATCCCTCACATAATCACAACAATAGAAACTAATATGTAGAAAATATTATAGATCTCAAATAAAAGTGTAGAATAAAATAACACAACACAAAGAGACAATATTTAATGTGGTTCACCCAATTTGGGCTACGTCCACTAAGAATCACTTGCTCATATTTTATTACAAGCCACTGCTCTCTCAATACAATACCCATATTTGTTTGGAGCTATGCTCAACAAAATCTACAGAATTCACACCCGAATTCAAAACACATATGCAATATTACATATACCTACCATATCCATAAAAATCATATAAGTAGACGATTGTTTAAGCGGTTTTACAAAATTGTGGGTATTAAAACCATGGACCAAAACTGTCCCATAAACCTATGTGTCAAAATGTTAGGAATAATTAATAGTGTAAACATTGTATTATGAGTTGTTGAGAAACAACTCATATTACTTGGTATTATATGTGAAGTTGGTGAAACAACTTCACATATTTAGTTCCTTGTTTGTTACCACTCCTAAATTATAGGAGGTTATTTTGGCTACTTGTTTAGCTATCTATTAGCCATGTATTATGTATGTGATGCGGAGAAGATCAATGCATTTTCTATTATTCTGATCCTCTCCTTTCATGTGGTACTAGAGCCAAGATTGATCTATATGAGGTTTGAATGCCCCATTGAATGTTTGAGTGAATACGTTTCTCGTGTAGTCCTGTGGATAACAATCACAGTCCACGCAGTTTGGAAAGCCGTGAAGGTGAAGATAAACTTCCAAGCCTGCAGCCAATGCATGATAAAGAATTTGGAAATTGTTTTTGGAGTATTCACGGCCCTGTCAGCACAAAAACGTCCCAGTTTATTTCCTGTGAGTTTGATCCTTCTATTGTGCACACGTCCCTACCAGATCTGACACTTTATTAACAACTGGGCATTCCATTATTCACAGCTGCACATCCATCTTTAGAAGGTTCTGATCTATATATGGGTATGAGTTTTTCTTTTGGTTGCATTATTTTCTACATGCATTAAATTCAATCACTCAATGATGAAAGGTTGTTGCATTCTGAATTGAGAATCCACATCCACGTAGACAGAAAATTGATATCAGGTGGCTAATAGATTGGGTCCATAGTTATTATTGGTATTTAGAAAGTAATCAAATATTACTTTCTAAGGTAATGGTTTATTTCATTGAGTGTCATTAAAGTTGGGTCAAGATTTATTATATTAAACGTCATGTTGTTTATAATATTTAAAAAGTAATTTTCTTTTATTACTTTTTAAATTGTCTAAGTTGTCTTAAGTATCATCATATTATTGTGTTTGTAAGAGGGTGCATTTTCGGTTGAAACCGACACTCGTCAAAGTGAGGGAAAAGTTTAAAAAAATATGGAGAAATTGAGTCTCGTTGAGAAATTCGAAGGACGTGATTTTCACACTTGGCGAATCCAAATGTAGCTGAATTTGATTGAAAAATATTTGTGGGATGTGGTCAAACCAAATGTGACAACACCAACAAATCCAACAGATCTCGCGAAGTGGAATATCAAGGATCAAAAGGCCTTGGGAACTATTGGTCTCGGTTTGTCAAAAGCGTACTTGCACCATGTAGACTTCACAAAGTTTGCAAAGGAAATCTGGGAGACATTAAATAAGCTATTCGGATCTGAAGCAGAAAGTGCAAAGACAACACTGAAGCAAAAATTATATGGGTTAAAGATGGATGAAAGTATAAAATGGTAGAACACATCAGCAAGTTCTACTCTCTTCTCAATCAGCTTGCGGTATTAATGAGAAGGTAAATGATGATGATGCCAAAGCAATTCTTTTGAATAGTTTGCCTAAAAAATGTCTCATATGGTTTTTACTTTGAGCAAGATTAAAATTGGTTTAGAAGGAGTAGTTTCTACTCTTCTTGATCAGAATGAACCTTTAGAACTAGAAGAAGAGGTCTTATATGTACACAATAAAGCTAGTACATCATCAAAAAAGGGTAAGTACAATTCAAAGAACATTCCTAAAAAGGGACAAATCAAATGTTACTATTGTAAAGAAGTAGGACATGTCATTTTAAATTGTAAAAAGCGGGCACAAGATCTCCTTGATGATAAGCTTGATCAAAAGGCTTATATTGTTGAAGAAGAAACTAACTGGGAAGATTATGCAACTGATGAAGAACTTTCTTGCCCTAGCGATGAAGATTATATCTTCTAAAAATAACCAAACTAGAGGTAGGAGTAAATGGAGGTTGGAGGCTACTCAACACCTCTTGTTAGTCACCAACGATGAGGTCACAGTTTGTGGTGGTGACATATTTATTTCCAATTGTGTTTATTTTATCTGGTGTGCAGAATAAAGAGCAACAGTTTGTGTATGTTTTCTTGGTACATGCGAGTATTCCTATATGTTCTCTTGAAGTGTTGTGATGTGGCATGGAAGGTGTTAGTTAGTGAAATAGTTGTATAGGAGGGCAACTGGTGTCCAGAGGAGAGGAACAGTATGCAGACCTAAAAATATGCATAGGCATATGATTCTAGGTTTCAACTACACTTTACCCCATGTTCACACTAAGGGGGTGAATGTTAGGAATAATTAATAGTGTAAACATTGTATTATGAGTTGTTGAGAAACAACTCATAATTACTTGGTATTATATGTGAAGTTGGTGAAACAAATTCACGTATTTAGTTCATTGTTTGTTACCACTCCTAAATTATAGGAGGTTATTTTGGCTACTTGTTTGGCTATTTATTAGCCATGTATTGTGTATGTAATGTGGAGAAGATCAATACATTTTCTATTATTCTGATCCTATCCTTTCCCAAAAATCCTACCCATATGATAAAAGCATGTTTCCCGATATATCGTGCACGCTTTATGGACAAAAAAAAAAAAATTCGGGGTTGCACCCCCAAACTCCGCTATCGGGGCTACTACCCCAGACCCCACTCGGGCTTGGCCCACCCAAACCCTAGCGAGACAAGCTGTGGAAAGTGTATAGTACTCTTAGTGTACAATCTTTAACACTTTCTCACATGAAAACATTCTCCACAACCTAACATGCCTCCAAAGGCATATAGTATGAATTCCTTGGAAAAATATGGATTTACGAGAGTTGGGGCATGTGATATGGCTTCTTTGATAGCCTCAAAACTTTCCTTCCCTTCAACTGTCCACCTAAATTCCAAGCTCTTCTTCAACATCAACGTGATTGGCTTGACGAGGGCGAAAAATTTTGTACAAACACATGGACAAAATTGATTTTTCCTAAGAAGATTTGAAGAGCCTTCTTATGGCTTGGAAATGGCAACATTATTATTGCTTCAACTCTCTCCAGGTCAATTGCCAAACCTTCCTTTGACACAATGTGGCCTAGAATCCTTCCCTCATGGGCTAAGAATATGTTTTTTTGGGTTCAATGATATCCCAAATCTTCTACACCTTTGAAACATCTACCTTAGGTTAAAAAGGTGGTCTGCTGCATTTCTGGAGAACACACTAATGTCATCTAGGTAGATTAGTACTATCTTGTTGATCAACCCTTTGAATGCCATATCCATTTCCCTTTGTAAAGTGGCTCGGAATTAGAAGATCCAAATGGCATTTTTTTATAGGCATAGGTGCCCCACTTGGTGGTGAAATCCATTTTGAACTGATCATATTCTTTCACCATGATCTGGTTGTACCTCAAGTAGCCATATAGGAGAGATAATCTCTCTGATCCAGACACCACTTGCAAGATTTTCTCCATTGAGGGGAGTGGGTAGTGGTCTTTAAGGGAAGCTCTGTTCAAGTCATGAAAGTCAACACAAAAAATAATCTCTCCATTATTCTTCTTGACTCTGACCAAGTTTGCGACCCAACTTGAGTTTTTGATTGGAAAAATGATACTTGCCTCTATTAGATTGTTCAACTCTTTCTTCATCAACGGTTCAATATGTGGATTGACTAGTCTCTGCTTTTACCTGATGGGCTTAACAGCTGGATCTATCTCAATTGTGTGTTGGGCTAACTTTGGATTAAAACCTCTTAGGTCCTCATAGCTCCAAGAAAACACATTTGGAAACTCTTGGGAAAGTTACATGAATTCATACCTTTCTTTCTTGGTGGCCACTTTGCCAATTTGAAGCACTTTTCCTTCTCCAACTAGAATTGATTGTGCATCTTCTCCTTTGATTTGTATATTATCCTTTTCCTTTTGAAACTGATCATTGGGATTGAAGATAGACTCCAATGTCACTAAGCCTTTAGACAACTTGTTTGTATGTTGCTGCACTACTTGATCTCCATATTGACTCCCTAATCTACTATGATTTCTAGCTGAGAACTCAACTTCCTCTTACAAAAAATTGATGATTTACCGATCATTTTTAACACCTTCCAAAGACATGTTATTATCCGCACTACCATTAAATTCACAACCACATGGATATGTGGTTGTTCTTTGTCCCTCTTGATACTTTATCAACCACATCAAAGGTTGCTCCAACTGTAAGCCTATCGTAGCTTCATTCTTTTTCTAGGTATGGACACAATGTTGAAGGCTTTGAAATTCTCGATGAGATCTCATTCCCTACTCTTGTAGCTTTTGAGTAGGTCATTCTTGACAGCATTTTTCCTTTGACTTGATTGGTAACCAGCTCATTTTCACCAAACACTTATAGGTTCTTGAATCTTTTCTTCTAGCCCAATGTAATCCATGGACAAAAGCCTCATATTAAGTAGTGTTATTTGAGAAGGAAAACTAAAATCAAGGATGAATAATACTTCATACCTTGGGGGACAAAATCTTAGCTCCTCCTCCGGCTCCTTGTCTACTCCTTGAGCCATCAAAGAAAAATTTCCATGATTCATTGTCATCTGTGTGTTCTAGATTAATGATGTTGAGCAGAGGATGATTCTCCTCATACAGCGATATACTTCTAGTTTAGATTCTTCCATCTCCTTATAGGGATCAAAAAAATCTATTTTGACTTGCCCATTTGTCAAGAGTTCGATCCTGGATACACCCTACTTTGGTATCTACCTCAGGAGTGTTTAGGAGGTCCTCTTGATCAAAATCCTAACAATTTATGTTGATTGTACTAGGCACGTAAGACTCAATGTGATAATCCACTATGGGCTTGGATATGATTATGGCCTTCACTCCATACCTTGTTCTAAAGAGCATATGTGACCAGTCAGTAGAAAAATATCCTCCAATTTTGGCAGTGAAGTCCCTAGATAAACATGATACAAAAATGTGGTGGTAAATCTATGACCGATATGCTCTGCAATCTGATCATGTTAGGCGCAGACATACAGAGTGAGGCTCGGATCCTTGATGATTCCAATATTGCTTGTCCCATCTAATTGTACTACTCCTTTAGAGATGACCTCATACTAGAGGCCCAGTTGGTCAGCTATTTGTTTGGGTATTATAAAATAATTTCCCAAATCAATTACGTAATTATTCTTACCTCATTGTTCTCCATGGCTTCTCTCGGGTTGAGCCGTATTGGAAAGCACTTTATCTTCTTTGGCTAGGGGGTGGTTTGAGCTTGATCAATTCTGCATGGAAGTTTGTAATAGATCCCTCTACCCCCGGAATGGTCGGTGACTCCCATAGTGAAATGTTCACACTTGTCCTTTTCATTTACTCAATGATATTAAATGAACTATCTTTCTGTTGCCCCTTCCCTAGCACATTTTTCCTTGCACATGGGTTGTTACAACTGGTGCCTGAGTAGGTCTAGAAGGTGGATTGGATTGAATCTGCACATTAGGAGTTTTATTTTTAATGCCAATAACTTTTGGAGTAATTGAGGGTTGAGGATCACCTGAGCTTAGTGAATTTCCTTCTCCAATATTTCTCTTTTTGGACCGTGTATTGGCAGCTATACTTTGAGAAGGGGTCTAATTCATTCCACAAAAGTCTTTAGCCTACCAATTGACAAGCATAGTTTCACTTGGGGGTCCCTCTTGCTGAGCTCCTTACTACTGATTTTATTCTTGGCTAGGTTTTTGTGACACACCAATGGTTTGCACCATCAGAGCCTGATTTAGTGCACCATTGAAACACATCGACTTATTATGTGGTTGATTGCATGGGAAACACCAATCATATTTTTTTGCCATGTTATTCTATACTGGAACCAATGCTCTTGATGTTGAAGCTATGTTTGGATCATATGAACTAAAAGGTCTAGCAACTTCATGTTTTCCTTGGTGTTGATTCTGAGTCACAACCTGGATTTGTGGTCTATTTTCCTGATATGGGGTTCTAGCTTGATATTGAGCTTGAGGTTGATATAACCTAGAATTCTAAGCCTGTTGTATTTTGATGGTCACTAACTAATTCCCCAAGTTTTGTAGATGTTTCATAAATTATTAGAGCTCCTTTGATGTGTTAGATGATGAAGTGGAGGCTTCAACTGAATTTTGACTCCTAGGGGTGGGTATAGAAGCTAATGTGGGTGTTTGGCTAGTACCTGGGTTTCCTAACTTGAGGTATAGAGGCATGGATGGCCTAGGAGAAAGTTTTCTAGCCTGGATCAAATGATTCTTAGCTCTTATGGAAAGGCTATAGGCTACAGGTAAGGTTGTGCCCCCCATTGATTGAATCATCAAAGAAATATCAGAATTTAAAGCTCTAAGGAAGTATAAGAAGGCACCTTCATTAGTGGGATTTAATGCTTTGTTGGGATCCTGTCCTAGGTTCATTGAAATCTAAGGTTGAAATCTATCAGTTGCTCATTCAGATCTCTCTTGATCATTGTCAGCTGCTCCAGCAAGGATAGGTTATCCCCTTTTCTCCAAACTAGTTGTGAAGAGTTGTGCACAACTGGTCCCAATTTTGAATAGATCCTTCTTCAAGGCTCCTGAACCATTATGAAGCTTTACCTTTGAGTGAGGAGGCTAGAAACTTGACTGTAATATCCATCTCATTGATCTCATGCATTGTTCATACATTTGTAATGTCTTGGGCATGGTCACCAGGACAATTCTGGTTTTCTCCAGTGAAATATGGGATGCTCTTCAATGCTGCCACTGGGACTGGGTTTTGTGCATTCAAAACAAGTGGGCTGCTGCTAGTGAAGTTGATGTAAGGATTTGGTTGTTTTTGTGACATCCTGATTGGCCTAAGTACCCTTCTTGATTGAAAGAACAAACTACTAGTAGGAGATGTAGATAAGGCTTTGTTTGGTAGAGATATAGACTTATGGGCTCTTCATCTTCTCCTTCTATCTAGAGACAAGTGTATGTGTATGAACTATCCTTCTCTTGTTCTAGAACTTGTTTTTATCCTTCTCATGAACTTGGGAAACTTGGACTACTGGAACTAGTGGATTCTATCCCTTTTGGAGTCTCCAGATGTGTAGTTTTAAGAGCTTCTTAAAAGCTAGAATCATAGTAAGTACACATCAACCCTAATGTAATAAATATGGAGACTTCACAGTCCCATCGGGTGTGCCAAAACTATTAGTGAAAAATTACAACACCCCAAAATGAGTCGTCAAATCCAATTTTCTAAGGTAGATTCATTTGGTGTGATTTCCAAACATTGAGCTTTTCCCGAAGTGTGGGACCTTGTAGAATCAGAAAATCTCTCCAAATTAAAGGTTGGTTCCTATTCCTCTATTTAGGTGCATAAGTGAAAACTTACAGAGGGCCTATTCCTAAACCTAATCTAAGTTTTACCAAGGAGACAGGGATAAAAGGAATACAGGAAATAAAACTAAGCTATAAGGTGATGCACCAAAGGAATGATGAACATTCATTTTGTTGATAGACACAAACCAACAAAATGCATACAATAACCAAGCACAGATAACCATATCTATAATGAAAGATTATATGAAAGTAAAAGAGACAAGAAAGGATCTAAAATCAATCACAAAAATGTTTTATTTCTCTACAGATTGATACAATGCATTACAAACAGCCAAGAGGTAGGAAACGTATTACAATTCTGAAGGGCGGTCTGATACTCCATGAGTTCCTTTGCCAGAAGAAAGGGGAGTTTACAGAATGGGAGAATGTCTAACCCTTTATAATGAGTCCCGACCCTGTATTTATAGACTCAATCAGAGAGAAGAAATAAAGAGAGAAAACAAAAATAAAAAGGTTGAAGGTCAACTACTACTATTAATGTCTCCTACAAAATCTGCCCACAAATCTACCTTGATTGCATCAATCTCTGGCTCGGTGCCTCGAAGGAGGAAATAATGGAGAAGATTGAATCTGATCTGGTTGTTGGGGCAGATGGATCCTGCATTAATGGCCCTAAAGATGTTTTCTCCATTTTCCTTTACCTAACCTCTCCAAACTTAAAGTTTCAAATCTCCATGGCATGGGTGAAGCTGAGATCTTTCCAATGGTGTTAGATTTGCAATATTTTGAGCCCTAAGTCAAAAGATATGCCCCTTCAAAGTTTGTATTAGGTCCATACAAAAGGGTGGGAAAACCAGTTTGAAAAATGAGCCTCCTTTCGACCTGTGGGACACGTGGAGGGTGGCACTTGTTTCAAGGTAGCCTCTGTATTTTTTTAGAAAGGCATGGGGGTGAGACGTGGCTTCCTCTGTTTGGCCCACTCAATTTCTTTATTTCTCGGCTAAGTTTTTTTCTCCATGGGGTCATATTCCTTGTCCGGGGACACACGGTGGTCTAACACTTATTTGTGAACCCTTTCTCTGATTCACCCTTGAGTTAGTGCCATTCCAACATTTTACACTCTCCATCACTCTACCACTATGCATTGACTATTCAACCTGACTTTATTCCCTTCGAAGAGACTAGACGCATGAAGGTTCTACGCTCATTGAAACTCCCGATCAAGATTTTCCCCTTAAACAAGCATCGAGTTGACACTTGGAAGCCTCCATAGGATTTATAATTTTCAACAACCTTTACCTTACCTTTTCAGACCTTGGGCTACGTGGTGAGCGCGCTTACTTGGGCCTCCACATTTGGATTCAACTTTGGAGATGCACCACTCCGACACGTGGCTCTCTCTGCTAGTACTTCTATCCTTAACACCTTTTGAGGTTCACCCTATCCCCCTTCTAAACTCGTTGACCATTTTCTATGTGGAGGGATGGCATGAGTTTGAGTCTTTTCCTTAAGCTTCCATCTTGGATTTGCACCGAGCTGACACCTAGCACCTTCTTGTCTAGCCAAATAATTTTCAACGGCCGCAAAACTTTTGGGGCACTGGATGCATGGAATCCTGGCACTCGTTTGATATTACTTTCTTGGACTCACCCTTGGAGAAGATTCATTTCGATGTGTGGTCCTTTCCAAAACATCCTCCATACTTAGCCAATTTTTGGGCTCATTATGAACTGTTTTGAGCCCGAGGACTCTGGATCTTCACCATTTCTACCTTTAATTTCTCCTAGCTTCTTTGACATTATTCCTCCTCCTCTAACCTTGTTGTTCTATTTTTAAGCCTACCTGAAACTTGTAGAATGGATTTAAGGCCTAAATCTAATCAATAAAGCCATCTTCTGGATTCTTCTACGTAGAGTTGTTTGACCATCGCAGGCCCCGCCACTTCCGTTATAGAGTCCCTTTGTAATCTGTTTACAGGATGTGAACGTGATTTCTCAAGTCCTTTCAGTGCGGGGTTGTTATGATCCAATATTTTCCTAGGGGAAAAATATGGATAACAGTGGCTCATTAAATATCATTAATAACCTTAATGGCAACAACCCCCCTAATTAGACCATTAAGGACTTCATCCAAGAGGCTAAAAATATTTGCAATAACTTTGATAATGTTAGCATTTTCCATACTTATAGAGAGGGAAATAAAACAACAAAATCCTTTACTAACATTGGTGTGATTAGTAATCATTATAAGTGTTGGATCAGAAATGAGGAAATCCCAAATATTGTGAATGAAATTATTATCAAGGATTCCCTAGACATCTATCCCCATGGATATTACATGCCTCAATTTTTTGGCAATTTTCCTCTCGCCATCATGAGTATCCCACATACTTGAGCAACCTATTTACACAAGAGATATTTCATGGATTTTTACCCTTTTTCTTAGTCATTTCTATCTATGCATATTTTTTGCTCACTAGTTTATGTCTTATTCTTGTTAATCCCCTACTTTTTGGTGACTTGCACTCTATTATCATGGGGGACCTCCTTGCAGGACTAAACCTATCTTTGATCCAACTTGGAAAGACAATGAGAAGTTATGTAAAGTATTGGATGTACATAGATTTACTATGTTAATTTAGATGATTAAGGGCTTTCATAAGCATATCTCCATTCCATTTTCCAAAAATGGGAAAAAAGGTTTTTAATTGCGAGGAAAATATTTCCCAATCACGGAGAATTTGATTTCTTTTGTCACTCGAATAGGATTGGATGACATTAAGATCTATCAAAACAAGTTTAACAAGGATACAAAGGAGAATATCCAGGGCTCGAAAAAAATACAAATTGGAAACGCGGGTAGGGTAGTGTCTACTCCTCTATTCCAGCCCCCAACGAAAATGTTTCTTGAATGGTGGTCGGGCATGTTACTCTTGAAGGATGTTATTTTATAACCTTACCCTTCGTCGTTTGGTGCTTTTGAATCATTTTAGAAGATCTCCTAGGGTTATTCTTTCATACTACATTCTTCATTCTCTTGAAAAATCTATTCAGGAGGTACATTCCCATAGGAGAGCTATTCCCCTTCACCAAGGTGTAATTCTCCTTCTTCACTGTATTATCATGACATGGTTGCTAATAACCCCTCAAGATCCATTCCCCCTCCTCCTATGTAGGCCAAAAAAAAGATAGACTTAGATAACCTTGTCTTCTCATGCTAAAAGTATTATCGAAGCAATCTTAAAGGGAAAGACTTGGATGTGGTGGAAATCTTGCTCACCATCAACCAAACTAACCTCCCTCGACCACCAAAACCCAATTTCAGGGCCTACCTGAAATTCACAAGCCTCGGGGGAGGATGTACCTCTCTTGGTTAACATTGGTAATAAGGGGAAATAACCCTCTAATATGTACACTAAGGAAAATCTTGCAGAGAATAATAGGACATAAAAGGAACTAGTTGCCACTCTAGAGAATATTGTCTCTATAAAAATTAGTCACCTCACCATGTAGCATGCTTTTCTTGAGTTTCTGCATATTTAGGTTAAGAAAATTTGTGATGTGAGTGGAATTCTAGAGGATCTTTGGAAAGGTGGAAAATCTACAAAGAAGGCATTCTCCTCTAGTAGCAAGGACCCTATGATGTAAACTGCCATGAATCTCTTCACAGCTCTGGAGGAAGTGAAAAAAGTGTTTCAAAAATGTCTCAAGTAATTGGACCAGGCTCCTCCTAGTTTTTGTGTTTTTTTTGTTGATTTCTATTAGTCATTCAGTTGTTGTTGGGTTGTTGTTTATTTTTTCTCCTAATCCTTTTTGGTTGTCTATCTCCACCTTTGTTTCTTTGTGTAATATTTGACATGTAGGCATTTTTGATGGGGTGTTGTCCCCACATATAAAAACCATGTTGCTAATTTTTGTTTCATCTAGTAGTTAGGCCTTTTTGCTAGGGTGTGGCCCCCACCTATCAAAAAACCATGTTGTTACTCTTGTTTATCTAGCCATTGGGATTTTTTTACTCCAGGGTATGGTCCCCCCAAAACCATTTACCACTAATAAAAAAATTTATCAATTTCAAAAATAATCTCATTAAGTGGACATGTTGATCGAATTGCTCAGTTTTAAACATAATTTATTTTGATATTTTATCCCATCACTAATAATAGTAATATTTGTGACATGGTTATTTCTTAACATTTAAAAGGACTTAAAACATCTAAACACCTTGCAAAATCAATAGTGAATGGAGTCTTCCATTTACATTTTCTATTTTCATTTTTGTCACAAATCAAAATAGTATTGGTGTTATCAACGCTTTATTTTCTCCTTCCACAAAGTATTTTTGTGTGAAACAATAATATATATGAATACATCCATACTTATATTAGTAAACTATGTGTTAGTGCACACACTTAGTTTTGGTAGGACATTAGCTATTAGACTTAAAATCATATTATTTTAAGGTATTTATGTATTTAAAAATTATTAGTTTTTTATTAGGTTTGAATTGATAAGTTTTTATTTTTGATTACTTTATGCTATGTTCCTTGTCTTCTCTCATTTCTCTATGTTTACTTTCTATTTCCATGTTATTTTAGGCATTTTCTTAGAATTATACAATTGGAATTTTGGATCCCTTTTCTTCTCTATACTTCTCTTGTTTTCTTATTGTACTATTTTTTCCTTATTTTTGGGTCCCTTAGGTTGTCCTTTAAAATTTAAAGTTGTACACTTATGGGTCCTAAGAATTGTAAATACACGATGTACAATACTTTTATTTGTGTGGACCCTTTAAAACTTTATATAATCCTGTGAAGGTTTTAAACCATCTTTATCGAGTTATCTCACCCATTATGTGTTGGATTTCATGTCATTATGGCCCTAATTTTAATTAAATAAGTCTATAAATACATAGGTGTTGTAATGAGTTTGATATATAATTGAATGATATAAGAACATCTTCGGGCCAAAAGAAATTTCAATGACGTAGAGAACACATTCAAGAACTGAAGGAAATATTAAGAGTATCTATCATTTATTGTGGTTGTATCAAACATTTAATATAACACATAAAGTGAAAGGTTGGGTATTTTACATGACATTGGAATTCCTATCGAACACTATATTTATACTTAGTGTGTTAGTTTCAAATATTATACAAATGCTACACCCTTTATCCAGTGTCACAAATCAATATATATATATATATATATATATATATATATATATATATATATATGTCGACTTATGGCTAACATAATATATTAATGTGTCATAACTCATTCATTTATGATTTCATATGATTAATAGGTTAGCATTGGTTGTTTACATAGTATAATAGAGTATATTTATGAGTATGTAACTCATAGTTGAGCATCATATTGAACACTTGAATTTTATTTTATGGTTTGGAGGTTTCCCCCTCAAAGTGGCTAAGTCATTCTACTTAAATATTGTTATGTTTTCTCTCTATATTGGTGTTATTTTGTAATGCATTACTGTTGATATTCAGATTTAAGTAAATTCCTTACAATTGGTTCGAGAACTTCAATTCAAGCCAAAATTAGGTTCAAACCTTAACTTTTTAGGATTCAACAATATCTCAAAAATTGTATCAAATTTTTCTACCAATGTTTTTACTGAAGTTGTGAAATCAATCAAGTAAGATGATTTTTAGATATGTTTTTCAAAAATTATCTTCATTTTAGGGTTTTCCATAAGTTTTCTCTATAGGCCACAATTTTTGGAAAATTTTTAAGTTCTCTAGATTTTTAGAAATTTAATTAAATCTTAGTGAGGGTTTTTCTCTAGTTTTTCTCCATTCGTTCGAAATACATAAGAAACCCCAAACCTTAAATTCCTACCCTAGTCTTTGTACCTAAGTCCCAAAACCTACTCGGTGATAATAAGAATAATTAGATGTTAAGGGAAGGGGAAATCCACTCCTAGGATGAATTCAAATAAGGAATATATTGATGTCAAGTATTTTTCCTCTCTTGTATTAGAGGAAATAACCAAGCTCAAGTAGAAGGTAAAATATAATTTCACCAATGTGAAGGTCGAGTTCGAAAATATCTTGCACTCAGTGAAGGGTAAAATGAAGGTATAATTTAAATTAATTAAATAATTTTTGGCCATGAGTTCATTCATGACCACATGTATGACTTCATATTCAAGTCACACATTCTCCTTAAGTAATGCACAATAAAATTCAAATCATGACAACTATGGTGGATCCTCTACACAACCATTATATATTCTCGCCAATGGTAGAGCATGATCCCAAAGTGGAAATCCACATGTTCAATTGGAATAATCCAATCCATGGATTAACTAACTGGATATTTTTTTAATCGCATCAAGTCTCGAGTGGAAAAAGGTGGTAATGAAATCCTTGTATATGGAATCGAAACAATCCATTTGGTATATATGGATGTGTGAGTATAAAAAAGAATATTTACCCGATTACTTGGTCAATTTTCACATATGAGCTCTAGTTATGATACATTAACATTGTTACTAGAGAACTATTTCAACCAAACAACAAATCTACACAAAATGAGGATAGTCAAGGATTATATCCAACAATTCCAAAACATATCTTCATGTATGGATGACATCTCAAAGGATCAAATAAATGATTTTTTTGGGTGGAATCGAGGATAACATCAAACTCGATGTTATCCTTTTTAATCCATGTTCGATATTAAAATCCATGATAGTGGATCATCATGTGGAGGAAAGATATATAGTAAAATGGAAGTGTATCAATTCTCAAAAAGATTGTTTCAAACATAATCATTTCCTCAACTGACATGATTGAATCATTAACAAATTGAAGAGAAGTGAGAAAAAGGTCTATGTTAGAGTTATGATAGCACATTGAGCTAGGGACATAAATTTTTTGAGAATAAATTATTCTACATTGAAGGTCTCAATGAGGAAGAATACAAGGATGAAGCAATTAGTGAAGAGGCATAGGTTTCGAGATTGAGGGTGATGAATCTCCACCAATTATTTCTTTCCTTCTAATTTTAGGAATTAGAACCCCACAAAGTCATTTTTTTGGGTTCATGAGGAAACAAATGGTGACAATATTATTTGACTCTAGAAGTACTCACAACTTCATCAATCATAAGTTGGCCTTGTGTTTAAATTGTTTTGTCTATCTAGCCCCATAGTTTCGAGTTCATGATTGCGAGATGGAGGTAAAGTTAATTCTTCATGTAAGTACTATAATATTAAAATATCCATGGGATATTACCTACTATATATCCCCATGTATGTAATTTCAATGAGAGATGAAGATATTGGGTAAGGTTAAGATGAACTTCCAAGAATTGTTCATGTATTTCATTATAAAGGGAATAATTTTAAGTTCTGATGGATATGGGAAAAATCTTCAAAACTGGTGAGCTCTCATAAAATGAGTAATATTTTTAGAAAGGGTATATATATATAGGTAAAAATATTTGTAAATGGAATATCAATCATCAAAGGGCATATACCATCATATCTACAAACAATTAATAATGAGCTATCGATTATTTTTTGGGATATGTTGAAAGGGTTTCCTCCCAATAGAGATCATGATCAAGCCATTCAGCTAGTTCATGTTTACACCCTAGTTATATTATATAATTTAATTATACTAAAACTAAAAAATGATATAAGGGTTTGTAAAGGTAGACTATTATGATCTAATTAAATTCCAATATTAATCATACACAATCATCATAATACATTCAAAGTTAAAATGATTGAAATGATTGATAAACAATAAGTACTTTCTCGCATACACAATAGGAGAGATAAATATATATGTTTAAAATAATTCATGAATAATGTGGAAGTGTAAGATAGTGAGAGAATATGATTTGGAAATGTAGATACTTTAGTCAAATTTTTGGAGCTGCAAACTTTAATTAATGATCTTTGTTGTATGTCACTCTTGGTTTCACAACTTTAGGATAACAAGTAATCACCTGTAAAAAGTAGAACTCCTAGTAACCTAAAGAACCCTTTACCAGAGCATTAGAAAACCAAAAGAATAAAACATGTGTGTGTGGTGATGTTGGACTAATATTGGTAGCTAGATTCCAAGTTGTTGAACAATCCAAGTTCTACATTGCATGACCTTGTTGTGGGATTAAGCCTCATGTAGTTATTTTAAGTTATTGTCCATATGTGAATAGCTGACCAACCCCACAAGGATTCCCTTTTGTATCATGACACAAAGATAGGGGACTAATTACATAATATAGAATATACCCGAGTGTGGTACTAGTAAATATGGCATGCCTCAGCTAAGTGACCTAACCTTTTGTTGATTACAACCCTTTTTGAAATTCTTGAAGTGACTTTTCTCTTTCTAAAACATGGCTTAATGGCCTTTACATGCTTGGAAATGTATGAATCTAGACTCTTTGACCTGGTTAATGGCTTCATACTTGTTGTGGGGAATAATCTAGATGATGTGTAGCTAATTTAGGTAGATGAAGTAACCCTTCAAGTGTTTTTGGAATATTCTTGCAATAGGATCATGTATGAGTGCCATGTGAGTTATAAGGTAACAATGACTTGCTTATATAGCCTTCTCTAGGTGAAATATTCTAATAAGGTTAAATATAGGAAGATGAAATGACTAAAAGAATAATTTTAAATTGAAATAAGAGGTTATGAATGTGAAGGGGTGAAACCATACAAGTTGTCCAAGACCATACCTTACATATAAACCCTTCTATGTGTTTTCAAACTAGATAGATGAATACCAAAATTGAAAGTTGTGTCAAGAATAACAGAGGTTTAATGTTGTTTTCATTAAATAATATTCTTAGAATTAATGACATAGTAAAGTTTAACGATAAGAAAGTTGTAGAAGAGATAAATAGATGAGGATATTATATTTAGAAAGTGAACATTTTTCTTCTCAAGGGAACATGGTCAAAATTGGTATTGCATAAGGACAAGTCACAAAAATTTTGTGTCTACATTTTCCCCCATTTAAGTGTGTAATTGAAAATTTCATACTTAAAGGAAAAATACACTTGATTGTGCACACACACTATGTTTCTTGATGTTTTGGTGTTGGCATGCTCTGTGATGAAACCCACAACATAGAGTGTAGTCAATTTATATTATGGAAATTGAACTTTAAATAAAAAAATTATATAATACTTGTAACTTTAAAAATTACTAAATGCATGTAAAGGAGATGTAAACACATGGAAAGAATATAATTGTTCAATTTTTTAGAGAGAATATCTCTTTTTGTTTCCATTCCTTGGAGACTTGGAATTTGTTGTCGAGATTTCAGAGGATTGGGGGTAATCAATCTCCAATATTTTTCCATAAGAGATAATAGAGAAGAGGAGCCATGTCTGCCTCGTTTTGCATTATTTTAGAAAGGAAGTATTTTAGACTATGAAGAACCCATATCCTTTGATGCCTTTTTACTTGATAATTTGGTGAGAGAGGAGGAAAAAACAACCTAAAAATCCTTCCATTTTGATTTGATTCTTTGCACACTTGGTAATCTAGTGAAAGAAGAGGAAAAAGAAGTATACAAAGACTTCAATTTTTATTTGACACTTTCAACTAAACCCATAGATCACATGGCTGCAGACATATATATTCCCAATTCTTACCAACTTGAAAAATTATACCTTAGAAGGAATGGACTTTTCATGCCCCCATAAAGTGTTATTGTGACTAAATTGATTATGTAGAATATGGAAACATTAAAGTGAAGAAAGAGGCTTATGTCCCCAAATCTGCTTTTGTATTTAAATCTGAATAAGAAGGAATGAATTACTCATTTCCATTGTAACTGCTCTAAAAATTTCATTTTTATATGTAATTATGTGAAAAATTTGTAAATAGTTGTTAAAATATGCGAAATTAGAAAATATAGAGAATATGCCCCTAGTTGGAAACATACATCACACTCAATACTATATCATGGTCCTAACCATACTTGTATGTTTTTAACATTTATTTTAATTATCTCACATTTCACTATGTATGAATTTTTGAGGATCTTATCCCTTTGAAAATTTATTCTCATATCTTGTAACCTATCTCGTAGATGTAGAAATGTCCCGATGAATGTCTACTCTTTCGAGGCACATATAATCAAGTATTTGAACGTGCGACTCAAATTTATAAATTTGTAACCATGTGTAATATTTTTTATAATATATGTAGGATCACATAGAAGGCGTAAATTTTAGGAACCTTTGAGAAACTATACGTTAAAAGAGGTTTCTTAGGGTGGTAAGCATGGTGTAGAGAAAAATAACATGCAAGAGGGGAAACAAAAATAATACATGTGTAAAATAGATAGTAACAAAAATACAAGTAGCAATCATGTACTACTCCATAGGAGAACAAGTATAGAAGCAACATGGTAAACATGTCATAATCCATAATAGAGGAAGTGAAGTAGTAATCAATCATGTCATAAGCCATAGTAGAAAAAAATAGTGTAGTCAACAAAGTATAAGACAAGTGTTTCATAAGCTATAAATAGTAGATCAATATAAACAATAGTGAGAAGTAAAGTAAGCAATAAAAAGTAGATGCATAGTCATATGTAGGCATGGAACCACAAACATGACACTCTAGAGTGTCAAAAGACAATCAAGGAACTCGAACATATAAAGTAAATGATCACAACAATGTAATCAAATAAGACAAGTAAATCCATGTAGTAAGAAATCAAGGAATGAATCCACATAAGAAATCATTGAAAACTCTATATATGAAGTAATTATATACAACAAGTAATAATGAAAACAAAAATAACAAGAGAATTTAGCATTATACAAGATACATTAATTACTTTTGTTATCTCAAACAATAATAACAACCACTACATATATAGAGTCAACAATGATGAGAAAAGTGTAGAGTAACATATAATGAAACAAAAGGACATGTATGGTATGGGAGGATGCCCCCATAAGAGTGGTATAAGGATCTTTACATAGGAAAAATGACATAAAGATTCCATGTGCACTCAAATTCTGAGGTCGAGCTAAGACAACTGAAATGGGGAAGATATGATGGATTTTTATAGTTATAAATTGTAAATATGGAATTAGTAGGGATGGCTATGGATTGAGATTCAAATTCCAAGAAAATCATAATTGATCAACTTCAAGTACAAAACTTTCTCATCTAGGATAATGAAGGTTCATTTTATCTCTGTGTGAGGGATGCTACAATTAAGGAAAATTGTTGCTCGCAACTCTTGATCTATGTTAGTTAAATCGAATATGCTTCACTTGGTGACAAAATTTTAGAAATTTCCCATTCGTCTCTAAATATTCCTCTCTCTGAGAGAGGGTCGTACAAGAATGTGGAAAATGGAAAAAGAGAGAAAATTAAGGATTGGGATATTGAGATTGGTTTTCTTGATTGGTCCAAAATTTCTCATCTATGGATAATTGCTCATTTAAAACATCAAGTTGGATGATAAGATTTTGGGGTAAGGAAGTACATCAAAAAAATAGTACTCGTAATACTAAATATATGCCTCCCCGATATTGATCAATGCAGGTTGGGTGAATCATTGGTTCAAAAATCCTCCTACGAGGTTGATCCAGAGTAAAAAATTTCATGTATGGTCATTAACTTGTGAGTAAGGATAAAGGGACTAGATAGATAGACAAAGGCTAGTCAAAGGCTATGAATTTTTAGTGTGAATTACTAATGACTAGGTTTATTGTTTTGATTTGGGCTTCTAAACTATACTAAATCCTAACATTAAATAAATAACAAAAAAGAAATCTAATTTAAACAAAAGACAAGTAAACTTAATCTTTTAATTTATTAAATTCCTTCCTAGTTAATTAAATAAAATAAATACAACTTATTTTATCTTTTTTATTTTAACAATGTATTTTTAAATAAAATAAAATTAATTCCAATTATCTAACTATCATTTTTATATTTTCTAGATTATTTAAAGAAAATGAAATCTACTTCTACATACAAATGATTTAAACTATATTTATTGCTTCTTCTAATTAAAAATGGAATTAAAACAATAAATAACCGTAATTTATTCATATGTTTCAGGGGTTATTTTGTATCACTAATCTAAAGGGGACATATTTAAAATATTATTGATTTAATCAAATGTAACTTCCCATAGCAAAAATCCTACCTCAAGTTTTTCGGAACGAAATCTTCTTAGAAGAAATTTCCTCTTTACCGAAAAACATTTTCCTAGAAATTTTATATTTTAAATAATTAAATGAAATAAAAATAAAAATAAATAAAAATATTTCTTCCTTCTTCCTCCAACTCATTTCCCAAGTAGATCCACAAGGATAGGTTGCGAATAAGTTATCAAGGGAAGATGCTTTATGTAATAAATTTTTGAAAGAAATCTTTGGAATGGAAAAAATTCACGAGAAGTGATGGTACCTTACACTTGTAATAACACTATAAATAAATTCCCCTAATTTTAATTATCAATTCCTATACTTAAAATTTGAAATAATTAAATTACATCCCTAACCTAGTCACTATATAACTTTGGTAGTTTGACTCGATGTTTTTGATGACGTGTTTAGTATCTCTTCACTTCATACTCCTAGTGTGTGAGTTCTAATTGATCCGGGTGATCAAGGCGGATATATAAAAACAAGAAATCAAGAAAATCAAATGGTTGATCTGGTGTAAGTAATGTAGTTAGAATTTGAGCATCGGGAAGGAAGATAGAGAACTGGTTATCTATGTAAGAACCTCTCCAAAATTAGGCAACATAACACTTCTCAAAATTCAAAATTACCCAACCCATGATACAAAAAAGGTGTCATATTTATAATTTGTTGGAGAAGAATAAGTCAAGAACACATGTTGATCAAGAAAAAATGACTCAACTAAAAGGGAAGGATTCAGTAGACCATTTTTAGTAAGAAGGAAGAAGACATTGAAAACCATTCGAATACACCTATTTTTATCCAATTTGATAAAGTAATATGGGAGAAAATCAAAACACACATTTAAAAATGTGTGTTTAATTTTGTTTACAAGGTGAAAAAACCACCCTATTGACAAAGGGGAGGTTACAAAACCACCACTATAACAACAAGGGAAGGTTGTACAACCTCTACCAAAATCTAGAAATGTGGTCTCAAGAGAAAATATGGATCTAAGAGTGCGGCGAAGGGGATGAGCTTAGTCAATATATATGCAAAGGAGAGGGGGAGGTATTTATATCTAATTTTCATCTTGGAAGTATCTTTTTCATCATCAAAGATGTGTCAAGTTTAAATGTTTCACCATGTAATTGTTGGGTGCGTGTTTATAGGGTTCTTCATCAAGTTTTGGAACAATCCGTAGAATAAAGTGAACCCGTGAGACAAATAAAGGAGCTACGAGATAAAGGAAGAAAGCCACTTTGAAGATTGTAGAAATCAGTAGATAAAGGAAGAAATCTTCCAAAGACATATGAAGCCAACATAAACAAAGAAGTCGCAATACATACAGAGAAATCATGGAAGACGACATAAAGTCATGCGGATCAAAAGAAATACAAAAACAAAGTAAGGTGGAAGCTGACAAAGCTATTCATATAATGAAGTTGTCTTATGATGTTTATGAGATTTATATGAGCATTATTATATATTGTTTAATCCATAAACATATTAGAATGATAATATTGAGTAATATGTAATATTTTACATAAGGAAATTACATAAAACACCATGATATATATGTAAATATCCACTAATTACTAGTTAAGAATGTAAATAAGAGTTAACCAATGGTTACCATGAGTCATTATGAGTGAAAAGACATAACTTTTGCCTTTTAAAGGCTATATAATGATGTAAAATGAGGGGGAAGAGAATATCATGAAAATGAGTGAGAATAGTTAATATAAACATGAAGAATAAAGAGATAAATCAATGTAAAAGTGAGGGATATGAATATAATCAATATAAACATATATTTCTGAATTATATGAAATTATGATCAATATATGTGTGATATTGGTTGTATAAAGCATTGATGTTTTGAGTAATATGTTTTTTCATAAGATATATCTACCCTTCTTTGTGATGTTAGCTCTAGCTGGAAACAACAAACTACTTAACCCTCACATTGTTGTTGAGGCTTAAGGTCAACATTTGGTGTCTGAGCCTAGGCCCAACTACCTAATATCTTTAAGAGGGTAGAGGGAGGAAGGATATAATTTTAAAATGATAAAAAAAAGAAAAAAAAATGTATAGGTTTTGTGGAAAAAATATTAAGATGAAGATTTGTCTCTCCCACTTTTAGAGGGGTTAGACACCATAGGATGATGAGTGGGAAGGGGGATGATCTAAAAGATGTAACTATTAAGATTTTATGGGATGATGGTTGGGATAGAAGAAATACTAGGTCATGAAAAATGGGGGGAAAAAAAATCAAATAGTTATTTAAGATAGTTAGAGAGATTATTAAGAGATGTACTATCATAAAAATGAGGAAATTAGAGGGAAATATGGAAAGAAATAGGTTGGAAAGAGAAGGGAGGAATAAGAAATTAAATGAAATGAATGAAAATGGGAATTAATAAATACTTAGAAGTTAGAGAAAAGAAATACACCCACTTTAAGTGGAGGCCAACCAATGGCTACGCATAAATGGAGGCGGACATAAAATGTCATCCTATAATTCTTGTGTTAATCAAATACCATAAATCAATGGTTACACTACCTAATTTAAGTGGAGGCCAACCAATGGCTACCCCAGAAATGGAGGAAGACATATAATGTCATGCTATAATTCATGTGTTAAGTAGAGACCATAAATCAATGGTTACACTACGGATGGAAACCATCAGCAATACAATGTTAGTATATAAAGACAATATGGAAGAAGAAGAGAAGAAAGTTGAAGAAGTAGAAAAATAAAATAAGAAAATAAGAAAATAAGTAGAGACAGAGACATAGAAGTAGGTTTAGAAGAAGGATATAGATTAAGAGATATTAAAGGTAGAAAGTTATTTGTGGAGAAATAAAGTTATGAAGAGATGAAGTGAAATGTCAAATACCCCAAGTAACCAAAACCCAATGGAAATGAACCTCGAATGCTCATCATCCCCGTACTAAAATAAACATTGTTAGGAAAGATATAAATAAGAGAAGACATGGAAAGAAGATACAAACAATTGAGAGAATAAAAAGAGAGAAGTATTAGACAATTTTAGGAGATTCTAGGAGCCATGTACTTAATTGTGAATGAGAAAGAATAATTGCAGTGGGAAATATGAAATGGTGATTTATTGATCGAACTTATTTTTGAGACAAGAAAAATGATGTTAACATGGTTTCTAATCATTTGGTTGTCTTGAGGATGAGACACAATTTGAAGTCGGGGATGATTTTGACAGGGTTCTTCATCAAGTTTTGGAACAATCAACATAATAAAGGGAACCCGAGAGATGAAGCAAGGAGTCACAGATAAAGGAAGAAAGCCGCTGAAGATTATAGAAAGTCTCGGATAAAGGAAAAAAACGGCCAAAGACACAAGAATTCATGATAGATAGAAGAAGTCGCAGTACATAAAATAAATCCACGGAATATTACATAAAGTCATGGATCAAAAGAAATATAGAAACAGAGTAAGCCAAAAGTTGACAGATGCATGACAAAGTTATTCATATTATGAATTTGTTTTATGATGTTTTCGGGATTTATATGAGCATTATTATATACCGTTGAATCCAAATATATATTATAATGATAATATTGAGGAATATGTAATATTTTATGTAAGGAAAATGAATTAACACCATGATATATATGTGAATATCCACTAATTACTAGTTAAGAATGTAAAGAAGAGCTAACCAATGGTTATGATGAGTCATTATGAGTGAAAAGACAAAGTTTTCCTTTTAAAGGCTATATAATGATGTAAAATGAGGAGTGAAGATAATATCAAAAAAATGAGTGATAAGATATGATATAAACATGAAAATGAAACATATAAATAAATGTAAAAAGTGAGATATATGAATATAATCGATATAAATATATATTTCTCAATTATATGAAATTATGATCAATATATGTGTGATGCTTTGGTCAGTATGACCCATTGATGTGTTAAGTAATATGTTTTTTCATGTTTAATAAAGGATAAATATGTATTTAATAAGAGATATATAACATTCTTTGTGATGTTATCTCTAGTTGGGAAAAACGAACTACTTAACCCTCACATTGTTGTCGAGGCTTAATGTCAACAATGTGTATAGGAATCAATACAACTATGATCATCATGTATCAACTTATGTGTGTCCTACATCAAGTTCAATATAGCTCATTAATGCATGCATGTAAAAAAATTATTTGTTATCTTTCGAACAATCGTCATAAACATGTATAAAGTAATAAGCCAACCGATCAAGAGCATAAAAATGTCATAGTTTTGGATTTTCACACATCTGTGAGTGATTTTCCATTATGTGATTATTTTATTATTATTGAAGTGTTTTAAAAATAATTATGCATAGGAAAAGTGACAACACAAGAGCTACTTGATATGGGCATTATGGAGAGGTATAATGCATGCAATGGGTGGAGGGATCATATGCCCCAAAAGTGTTAGAAGAGATGGAGGATGTTCATGTATGAGTTATGTGGACGTTGTAGTATGTGTCATAGAAGACCTATGGTAATAACACCTGTTAGGTAATACACATAGAATATGATCAAGTCAAACATCAGGAGATTGTGTCCTATTATAATGAATATGTTCTCTAGATGACAAACTTTGAGGCCTATATATTCAATTACGATGAGGCATAGCATGAGACATGACAGGTGTAGCTATAAATGTAATAGTATTAAACTTATTGATCATATTTATCAAGACAAGCTGCGTGATGAAGGATATTTAAATTGAATACCCATAATTGTAACCACCTAATTATTTTTAATGAAATTAATACACTAATGTAGTACATGAGGTATAGCTATAAATATTTGGAGCCAAGAGTATCCTAGACTCATATCACAAGATGTAAAATAAGAGGCCACTAAAATGAGAGATCAAAGGTAGTAGGGACAATTGTGAGAGGGAGGAAAATGTACCCTACACATGTCTTATGATCAATGATTTTATCCTTATTAGTGTACCTAAGATAGCATAGTAACGTAAAAGTGCACATATTATGAAAAGTAATTATATCAACCAAAACATTGTGTATAGGACGTCAATCAATAAAAGTGTGAATGTATAGTGTATTAACAATAACATTGTGTGTCATATCAATACTATCAAAAGTAATAGTCAAGGCGAGAGGAGTTTTGGGGAAAAAAATACCAATCATATCATCAAAAATGTTACCATAAGATGTTGGAGGTAGGATCTCATAGTAAGCATTGTGAACCTTTGAGGTAGATTTAACAACATTGTGTTCTGGAAGAGGGTCACCATAAATGAAGTTTCACATTATAATTAGTAGGATTAGGTTAAGTCGTATCCTTATTTTGATAGTACCAAAATTGATTAGATATTTTATAGTTCGACAAAGATTAAAATAATTTTTATTATAGTGACTAATCCATTATTGGTAGTCACTATGAACATTAACATCAAATATTTTACCATGAGGTACACTTATATCTACCTCAAGTGGTGGAGGGAGAGATACAAGGTTACACTCAAGTATTTTTTAATCACTTTCTTCGGTGCATAAGTTAAATGAGTTAATTAGAGTTGAGAAGGTTGTTATTGTATTTTGTAGGGTGATACATTGCATTGACAATGGCTTTAGCTTCAATTTAATCATCAATATCATTGTTCTTAAAAGTAGCCTTGGTTTGAAACTTGTGAGTAGAAGTGCTAGGAGGATTAAGCAACATATTTGATCTTATTCATGTTGAGGAGGTTAGCTTCATATTATTTTAAAGTATCAAAAATATGATTGAATAAACAAAAAATGTTAAAAATAATTTATTCTTCCAAAGGAACAAGTAGATGATGTGTAAAAATATCTTGTAATTTATTATTAGACATTAAATTGTTCACCTTAGAAAGTATAGTCTTATATCATAGAACATAATCACTAATGAGATCATTGGAACCTTTTCACATTTTATCCATTTGTGTGTAAGGTAATTTGTCACTAATATTGATAGAAAATTGTGCAAGGAATTTTTTAGCTAGAGGAGTGAATGTCCTTATAGAATGCATGGGTAGATCATAAAATGATTGTAAAGAAAAATATTTTAGACTCTAAGGAAAATCTTGATAAGCAATGTATCATTTGAAGAATATTACAAACAAGAAACATGAAATGTGCCAAAGTGCTCTTTAGGATCACCCTTACCTTTTGCATACACTTAAATTTGATAATTTGCACTTTGATAATCCTTGATTTGACTATGGACTCTTTTTATGATAAATACAAATTATCTATTCTCAATTAGCACTTTTTGAGGTCAATTGCTTAGCCTTTTTATCCTTAAACATTTACATTTCGACACATTTTGATAATTGATTCTATAAACTATGGATTTTATTAAGAATCTAAGAAATACATCAATGGAATGACTGAAATATACTAAAATGTAAATACTAAATAATAAAATGAAATGGGAAAGGTAATGACCTAATTTGTACTTACCTCATAGTGATTTGGGACTGAATAAAGTGATGAAATGCTAGAATATGATGTCACAAACAACCTTAGAAAGAAATAGTAGAGATAGATATGTCCAGATCAAGTGCGTAGGAAGGACAGGGCACCTGGGGTGCTCTGGTCTAGAATTTGGGTATTTTGGTCTATGGAATAACCCAGAATCTGAGTCGTGTGGTTGTTAAGCCTTTTCAATACTTTACATTTGGTTGGGTTAGCGCCACACTTAGTTTTTTGTGTCACAGAAATCTAAAATGAATAATCACCTACAATACCCCATGCAAAAGCATCAAAACCCTAAAAATGAAATATGCAAATAAATGGTTAAGACTATCCTTAGCTACCAAATGGATGGACTTATTATTGAGTTGAGAACTACATCTTATAATTGATGTAGTTCTATGTGCTGTGTGCAATAATGTTCCTAGGATTCCCTATCATCGCTGATGCCAAAATAACAAGTAATAGCTATATAAAATGTAAAAGGGTGGATGGAATAGAAAAGAATCCCCTTCCTATGTAGTGTGTGATTTAGAATAATGCCCAAATGCAGTCCTTTGCTCTATAGATAGCTATCCCTTAGTAGAAATAGTTTTCCCCTAAGATAGTGTGTATGTTGTGTTTATATAGGCATCTCTTGCTCAAATTTTGACATTAATGACCCAACATGCCGAATCGTACCTAGGGAGATGGGACAGAAATCCATAAAGACCGACCTTGAATGTATAAATTAAAACCAAGTGTGACAGGGGCCAAGGAACCTAGAAATTAGGACCACAGAACCCTAGGTGCCCTAATCCATATCTAGGTTCCCTAATAAAATACTAGAGATAAAAAATAAGTGAACTAAGTCCGATAGGAGCCCCTAAAACCTAACCATAACTATGTGAGTAAGTCACGAATATTTGAGAGAATCAATAACAAAAACCAACAAGACTGACAACTAGACAACGAGATGGGTCATTAGTGAATAATTTTCTTATGCAATATCCATACATAAAACAACATACTTGGCGGTATAATAATAGTAATAAGTGCATGATTTTGTGACTACAAGAATACAATGCATAAAATAATTAGAAAAAAACATCACTGACCGGTACCAAACCTCACTTTACATATTTTATGTTCCTAATTAGGCCCATATAGTTTGGTCATGAATTTAAGTATGGTCTTGACCCATATATACGGTCTTGGACCGACATGTCCTCCCACTCGTATTCAAATCAATATCATTCATTGGGTTTTAAATTTTATTTGGTTAATATTATTAGATAAGTCATATGTGAAACCCTATATAAGAAAGTAAACACTACCTCATTTTCAAAGCTGGATCTCCCAAGGAAATACACTAGAGTACTCACTTCATACAATTATAAAATACATCTTACGCTAACTAAATCTTACACCGTCACATCTAAAATAATTAGGGAAAAACCTATATAAATTCTAAAGATAAAAAATAGGTCAAGGTAGTTATATCTCTCTTCCATGAGAACTCAGACATCCTCTCTCCAAGTATTTTAGTAAGATCCAACTCAAAGAAATTATGGTCAAAGAAAATTCCAAATTTGATTGATCTATATAGATATAACATTATAGGTGGAGAACAACATGTGGTTTGAGATCTCTTTAGATTAGTGCCAACGTCGGTGGTGTAAAGGGGCTCCCACAAACCTTCTATTTTTTTTTAGGACTCTTCATCCATGGATAGGGTTTGAGGTGATAATTAGTCCATTCATATAGCCTAGTTCTATGTGCAACAAATAAGGTTTGAAAGTGAGTGAAAATTCATGGAAGGTGAACACCATAGAAATTTATAGGAGCCAATTTTGAGAAAATCCAATATTGTACATTTAGGTGAGGATTATATGATATGGTCCTAACATTTAGTATGGCCCTATCATGGGTAGCTTCACATCACGCCTTCAATCCTAAAGATCATTCAAGTTCGTATCACCCATTTCCAGTAGTGTACAATGCCGATATCTCTAGAAGCCATCTATAATTAGATAATTACCTCTATACATCCATTTTGATCTTTTGATTACATGTTTGGTTGATATTTATATGCTAAAATATTTTTTATTTGATCTAAGTTACAAATATAAGTTATTATTTATGTTATAACCTATTTGTAAGATTTGTAGTCAACTTATAAGATCTAAAAACTAGTTAAATTGACCTAAAATTTAATTAAGAGTGAACATTTTGGTGAAGTTGATTATGATTTAATCCTTAACCTAATTTATGATCTATTCCTTTTGTATTAGGCCTACTAATCTACAAAACCTAGATTCCCTAGGGATCATGTTGTTCCTTCTTTATTGTTTTATATTATTTTAGATTACTTATGTTCTTCTTCTTAGCTCTTGGTGTTGTATCATTGTGATTTTATCTTTTAATTTCTACACTTATAGTATTTACCAATATCCGTCTAACTGCAGATCCATATTCATGTTTTGCATTTAGGAAAGAGTTCTCATGTTGATCCTATATGCCACTTGGCTAATACAACACCTTCCCATTGTAGACACAAAATCACAGACTTACTTCTTACATCATGCCTCTAAGGATGTAATTATATGCGTGATTCCTAAGAAATAAAACTAGGCATTAACAACACTTGTTTTGCATTTATATTGGTTTATCCTTTTAATATTCTTATCATTTAATTTTCTCCGAACTCCCACTTTTCTTATTAGCATTTGAAAAATGTGTGATCTAGCTCTATATTTTCTATTTTATCCTCCAATCATCCCAACCAATCATTAGGGATGAGATCACTTAGGCATTATTGTCCTCTTTGGTAACTTATGTCCTTTTCTGTCCTTTTCTCAAATTTGAAATGCCACATCATTTGTTATCTTTTCTAAGACCTATTTTATCACTTTTGGTCAATTTTTTTTTTATTAATGAAAAAATCAAAGAAGGGAACCATATATATAAATTACTTACTCATTATTATTAGGGGATAGATAAATTGGGATATTACTTACTATCTACTACTTGGAAAAGAGCAACATTCGAATATTGCATTTGGGATGCATTATTCAATGCATAGGAGGGGCTATTCCTAAAATTTATTTCACACATTCATCTTGGGGAAAATTAGTTATAGCCCAATATCTTGGTGTGACTGGTAGAAGGGAAACCTAGCTTTAAGGGACACAATTCAATCACACACACACACTAGAACTACATAGAGTCTGAAATGTAGTGTAATATTCAGTGATAATCACATTGGGGTTACCGCCATGGTCATTCTGACTCAGGCATATGCATTATTTGTTTCATATAATTTTTTCTTGAGCCTTGTGTAGGTATCTAGTGTTTTTTTGCAGGTTCATGTGTAACACATGAACCCTACAACAAAAAGGATGTGATAAAGAGTGAAAGGAAGAAGACAAGTTTAGACCCTAAGAAGATAAAATCCAAAGTTGTTCCCATGACACTAACATCTAGCTAAGACACCAGCACCCGAGCTATCCTATTCTCATATGGGTGGTCCTATCTAAAGGAGTTTCATATTATAGTTATATTCATTTGATCTCAGTCCTCTGATTAATATTTAAATATCATTAAATCACCCATGTAGATCCCACTTTGAGACATATTTCATCTCCTTTTATTTGTATTAATAACACCTTTCATAATCCTATATTAGAGTTTTTATAAGCCTTACACCAAGTTTTTCTCGGATAAATGTCAAGATATGAATACAGGGATCACATCTCTCAAGTTGAGATAACATGTCTAAAGGATTATTCCAATTCCCATATTCGTCATATTTCTACACATCATGATCAATCTAGTTTTAAGCCCACTTTGAGAAGTAATTTTATACACACATCATGCATGATACATGTGCCCATATAAGTGAAGTCAAAGTCCTACAACAAAAACACATTTAGTTTTAAAAACATGCTCGACAACACAATATTATATCTAAGCTACTCAATAATCAATTAATCAATTTATTACCTACTCATTACTACCCTCACTATCGGATTACAAAACTCAAAGTTCCAACATTATGTTATTATCATGGAATTAATGGAAATTGTGACAATGATTTATATGATTTACAATGACACATCAACAAGTTGATCATAAAGGATTTATATCCTTTGATACATGAAATTCTCCTATACAATCATCCCAAGTTCAAAAATATCAATGGAAACCAAAAGTTACAAAAACTATATCTAATGAGCATACTATGATACTAAATGATACACTATTACAACAAGAATCATCTAATCATAAAGAGGATAAGAATGCAATACCCCCTTTGGTAGAGCCACTCTCAGTAAGTGATTTATCTCCTATTATTATGCAAACCATAATGACCTGGAATATCAACAGAGCATGAAAAATTGCACACCACCTCACAACACTTAGAGCCACCACAAGCCCAACCTAGGGGACCCGTAATAGTAGATTCTATAGATATATCTACTCCTTCACAAAAACTTGAGATATATTCTAATCCACATATCGATATCAATTACAATAACAATACAAATGATTCTACACTAGTTACTAGTAAGGTGGCACCTATTATGTATGCATAGAATTATCCCAATACAAATATTGATGATGATGATGATGAGGATGATGATGATGATATATGGATCTGTATAGCCATAAAAACATACATGATAGATCCTAAGTTTTCCTATAAAAATATTCTAGGGTAAACATGCAAGATAGTTTCATGGATAACATTGATTCATCACTACTACTAAATTATGACGATAGGGATAACTTTGATTCTAACTACTCTTGTAAAAACTATAAAAATATGGTGAAATTTTTCAAATTCTTAAGCCTAATGATGAAGAAAAGGAGACTATTTCACTATAAGAATTACATATTTCTTGACATCTAGTTGTTGAGCATAAAGTTACATACATCGAAAAACATAACACCCCAGTGAATCCACCTCCTCATCCTCTTGAAAATTTCTTATGGTATAACCTATGTGAAACTATTATATAAATTCAACATGGAAAATATTCATGAATCCAACATTACATTCTCACTCATAACATACTATTGATAGTAGGCCTATCAATTGTCACCCCAATCTTCACTATTGGGCTACATATACCAATGTGTCATCCCTTTATAAATTACCTAGGGGAGTATGTGGATTTCCCTTCCTTATTTACTAAGAATAGGTTTCCTTGCATTATATATAACCTTATGTACTTTTACAAGGGTAAAATTTCCAATATGTTTGTTAATCATGCTAATCATATCCCTATCCATCACAAGTTATGTGACATCTCTTCTCTCATAATGGGTGTCATGCATAAATCATAATCAATATCAATTGATTGCAACTTATTCAAGACACGATATTCTAAATCAAAAGTCTCAATTTAAGGTTGTATACATCATACACTACTCATGGATCTACCTCACGTAGTTCTACTCTCAGACCTTCTTTTCCAAACATTACTACTACTATTAAACTTACATCGAAGTCACAATTGAGTCCTAAGACTCTATATTCAGTGATTGTTTCTCCATCTCCTCTAGAAGATCTCATTGGATAGTTTTCCTACTACCGACCCCTTTTGCACATAGTTATGCATTGCAATAATATAAAAATATTCAAATATTGGAAAAAATACAAAATCAAGACTTGTGCATATTACTTGTGTTGTTATCACTTTACATAGCACATGTTGTTTGAAACTTAGGTTTGATATATAACATGATTTATTTCTTTACACACATGTATTCACTAAGTATATTGAGATAGATGTAAGACACATAGATTGATACTTTCTTATAGAATAATTGTTGCCTCCTTACATTATCATCATTATGGGGAAAGTCCTCCACATTATGTAGGTACTATTATTATATTATAGTTCCTTTGCAATTCCTCATTTACACTCAATTATATTCATTGTGTACTTTCTTCTTTTAGGCTAATGGGACTAACACGTGTCTTGTGCAACACAAACATATTTTTTTCATTATTATTGTTTTTATCACATTTTAACACTACTAGTTCTTATATATGCTTGATAATTGGTATACGTAATTAATAGTTATTTGTGTTATTAGTTGTAGTCTAAGTTCCTTGATTGTCTTGTGGAATTTTAGATGTCCCATATTTGTGTTCTATACATCTTTTGTATGCCCTTGATTGCTCTTGTTTTTTGGCCTAAGTACCTTGATGTTCTTATGACACTATGGGTTTCCCATAATTACAGATGCTAAGTCTTTTATATGACAATATTTGTAATTATTTCTATTGTTTTTCTTATTTTATTCTACACGCATTGTTTCTACTTCTTTTTCTCCTCTCTAGTATCATTATTTATTCTTAGTCTTTCTTTTGTTGCATATAATGGTTATGACCATGTGAAAACACATTTCCTTTTGCATGTATAGGTTCTCCAAGGTTTCCACCTCTTCAACACTCTACATAGCATATCGACATCTCCTTCAAAGAATAGACACATATTTATTTTGGGCCATATGCTCAACATGGTTTTCACACATTCTTCAAAAGAGGGGGAATCTATATAGGTTTATTCTAAATTTTTAGAAAATAAAAATATAATTATGGGGGAATATGTATGTATAGACAGGGTACAAGAACAAAAATGTAGTCATACACAAAATTTTGGGAAAATCAACACATGGTTGAAATTGTACACTTTGGTCGAATCATACAATATGGTCCTTACCCCACACAAGTTTTTAGTATTTTCATATTTTCACCTATGAATATATATTTTTGAAAAATTTCATATCAATACAGGGAGCATACAAGTTTTCATTCCTTCTTCGCATCAACACTTAGCTTCAGGATTAGTTTTGAGAATATTGGGGGCATAGATTTCCATCCTAGTTGAATATTGTTAGCACATTTTAAAAATATTTTAGAACTTATTCAACTCATATCAAGTTGTGAGACATAGAGGGAGATTTTGGGGGTACCTATTCTCTTTTTACTATATTTCCTTGTTTGTAAAATTTGGTCTAAATATGTCCTGTAATGGTGTGATATGTGGAGTTATGGAAGGTAGTGAAGTAGTTAAGGGGTTCGTGGGAAATATTTCCCATCCGATTACATTCAAAGGGGAAGATATCAAATTTGTTGAATAAATTTGGTACATGGTATTCTTAATTCATATGGGTGCATTTGTGTTGGGTTTCATGCACCTAACACTCTCATTTCTCCTCAGTACAAATTAGGGACTAATCACCCCAAATCCTTAAGAGAAGTTTAGAAAATACAAATGTCCAAGAAAAATCAAAGAATGAGTAAATAGGTGTATTCTTTCCTTGTTTAAGTCTTTTCACTTTACATATATGTAAATTCAAATATTTTTTTACATGTTATATGTGAGTTAAGGCCAATTCTATATCATTGAAAATGATTACATTATGTTATTGGTTTTAACATGGGGAATTCCTACGCGAAGCATAAAAAAACAACTATAAAAGATACAAAAATACTTAAACATCCTCTCTCCAAGTAATTTAGCAAGAGCAAAGTCAAATCAAGCATGGTCAAAAAAATGTCAAATCTTATTGATCTATCTATATATCACATGTTAGGTGGAGAAATATGTACATTTTGAGGCCTCTTCATTGTAGTTCCAACATCGGTGATGTACGGGGTTCCCGCAACCATTCTAATATTTGTTTTTATAGGAATATTAATCCATGTCTATGGGTTGAGGTTATAATAAATACATTCATAGAGCATTATTACATGTGCAAAAAGTAGGTTTGACAATGACATACAAATATAGGAATGTTGACACCACATAAAGTTATAAGAGTCAATTCGTAGATCGTCTAATACCATACAATTAGGTCTAGACCATATGGTATGGTCATGATATTTTGGTACGACCCTTTTCCCAGGATGGATTCATAGTCAAAGCTCCTATTCAAGGTCATTTAGGTTCAAATCACCCATTTCTAGTAGTGTACAGTCTAAAATATCTCCATAAGTAATTTGTAATTAAGTGTCTCTATACATCTATTTTGATATTTCAATTTTTTGTTAGGTTGATTAGTAAATGTTATATTCTTTCTATCCGATATGAGTTGAAAATATGAGTTATTATTTTTGTTGTAACATATTTGTAAGATTTATAATCAAATCTAATATAAATTAAAACATAATTAAATTGACCGAAACCAAAGTGAAAATTTTAGCGGTGAATATTTGTAATTAGGTGAATAGTAGGAATTATGGAATATGCATTTGGATATTTTGATGACTATGTCATTGCGCACATTCAGCCCAAAAATCCAGAATTAGTAATTTGTCCCATGTAAATAGCCAATATATTTCTAATCCCAACATCTATTTTTTAATGGATTAATGCATAATCGATCGCCAAGATTTCAAAACATTCTTGGATCGCCAAGAATTCTATGGAACCTTTGGTCTCAATTGTTGAAATTTTAGGGAGAAAATTTAGAGATTTTATTAGATTCACCATATATATATACACTAATCACTAAACAAATGAATTTTTTATGTTTTTCATTTGCGAAGTAGTAGAAAAGGATTCAACAGTTTACTTACAAATCAAATAAATCAAGGTCTTGTTAGCTACGGTGTTGCAATTAAAGACAGTAAGTTTAGTCGAAGATTGGTCCAATTGAAAATCTATTTTATATCATGTCACATTGTTTTATCTACTTTTGTAAGTTAGGTTGTTAGCAATGTTATAATCTATAAAATATGTCATTTTCTAATTTTCATTACCGCCACTATATTTGCATTGTTTCCAAAGTGTCATTTTTTCCATGTCACACAAAACTCGTAATGTCTTAGTCTATTTTAATATCATCGAAGCAAATTAAAAATTTATCCTTATAGGAAAATGAACACTAAAAAGGGAACATTGAGAAAAATGTAAGTGCAATACCTCCTAGTATTGGCATATGAAAAATCACATCTTATTTTTAGAAACCATCTATAGAATCACATCCTTCTCTAGAAGGGGCCAACACTATTAATGGATAATGATTGCGTTCAAAATGAAACTTAGAATGATTTTATTTATGATTTGATGACTGAGATTGTCAATGAAAGTGACAATGAAATGCCTCCCTTGAAAACATCCCATTGAATGAAGTTGAAAATACATCATTGGATGATTTACATTTCTACTCTAGTGTTAGGAAGTTACAATGTCCCTCTTTCTCAAATAAAGTTATTGAATACCTTTGGCCATTTTTGTCTACCCAACGGAAAAGGGTGAGCTCTACGGTGACTTAAGTTTTATTAATTTTATTATATTGTGCTAAAGTTAAAATATAACATTATAAAAGCACATATAATAAATTAATAAACTTAACATTAAAAATAAAATCACTTAATTAAAATGTACTTCCTAAGGGAAAATGTGACTAGCTCAAGGAGTTAAAAATCGAAAAGTTTTCAAAGATTCCCAATAAAAAATGTAACTTGGCTTATGGGAGTGAAATGAACTGAAATAAGCTCATTGGATGTTATGGAGGTCATCTTGGGTCTCATTTCCTATATAAAGAAGAAGTTGACTGCTTGAGAGGGCATTCCATATTTTTAATTGATATTTTCTCTTTGCATTAGAAGCTCTACGATTTTTGCGAATAAATACAAGGACAAAACCATTAGAATTTACCTCTCTTGTGACGAAAATCCCGGGAGCATTAAGAGGGATTTCTACTCAGGAAATTCTATTTTTCTTCACATATTTTTATCATTCTAGCAGTGTGTGTTGAAGAAATAAATTGTACCAGCTATTATTATATTTTCTAGGGTGGAGTGACCCATATTTTGTCTACTGTGAGCTGTTATGGAGTCATTCTAGGTCTGAAATTATTTACCATTTATTGTACTACATTTTTGGAATAAAAAAGAAGTAATTTTAGAATTTTTGGAAGGGTTTTTACAGTATTTTCGAGCATATTTATATGCAAAGTTCTAAAGTGTTTTACAGCCATTATTTGCCTCTAAAAATTCAAATTTAATGTATATTTGGGCTGTTAATAATATAGAAATCAATTTTGATAGAAATAATATTATTTGAGTGATGTTTGTGGAGGTTTTCCCAAAAACCCTAGTCTCCATTTTTTAAGTATAATTGCAAAAGTTAGTAAAGCTGATTTTTTTGCATGATCCTTTGAGCTATTAGTTTTGGTTATGCCTTATGTTTGTTATCTAACATTGTAAGAAAGGATCCAAGCCCTAACACAAACATAAAAAATTAAAGACAACATAGGTGGGGATCTTGCAGTGGTATCAGAGCAATTTTCCTCCTACCTTTAGGGATTTGATTTGATTCTATGCAACCACGAGAGATTGGTCCACATAGGTATTACACACATAGATAAGCACGACTAGAGGTTAGTCTTGAAATAGGTGTTAGAGCTGAAACCATGGGTGATAGACAAGAAGGTCCTCATAGCCCTCCCCGGGATGAAAAAGTGGATCCGGATAGAGAACTTTTTAGGACATTGGTAGCCACCCATCAGTGATTGATTCAATCCATGGAATTTACGGGCTCTACTCTAGAAAGGTTGGCATTCAATAAGCCAAGAGATAGATCTGATAGGAGAGATAGATCTATATCAATTTTTAGTAGTCATAGGAGGAACAATATATCACCTTTGGAGATTGGTAGTGTGAGGGGATCTCCTCACCAATAGAGGAAGAACACTCATACAGATGAGAGGAGGCCTACTCAGACATCAGATAGGCCTATATAGATAGTTTCTTACCTAGAAATGAACCACCGTGATGTTGAAGATCCACTTGAGTAAGTGGCCTTTCATGACAATGTTATGGCATTTAGTGATGAGTGGAGGAATATACCACAACATGTGAGGGATGTTTTTCCCATTTTATAATATTTTACACAAAGGAGATATAGTTTGAGGGTAAGATAGGATATGAGGCCTAGATCACATTAGAATAGGGAGTTGAAGAAGGATACCAACAAGGTGAATCTTTCTACCTTTTATGGGAGTACGAAGATCAGTACTAGAGCTTGGATTCATAAGCTCGACATGTATCTTACCCTTAAATCCTATGCATGAGTAGGAGGCTATTTAGTTCACCACTCTACACCTTGAGGGAGTAACATATGATTGGTGGCATCATGGGATGGTCACATGGAACCATGATCTTCTGTGGTCTTACATGGAGTTTAGTGAGATTTTGATTATGAGATTTGAGTGTATGGACATGGATCTATACTATTGTTATCCTATAAAATTGATGAGGGAAATTTTATAGGTAACAATACCAAAATTTTGTCCTGGTCCCTCGTCAAGGACCCCTCTGCGTTCGAAACGTTATGATAACCCTTTCCGAGAATCTAGTTCTCCAAACTTAGTCATTTTGGTCCTTTTTGGTTGGGCACACCTTTTGTATGTGTAACACAGACTAAATTGGCACCCACTTCATTTCCTTTGGTGCACCCTTTGATGTGTTGACACATCAATTGTTGCACCTTCCCGTGATGCACCTTTCTTGCATGTGCCAAGGCGCATGCGCCTTCATGTTAACAACTAAATTGTTGCGCCATGTTTTGGTGCACCAAGGCGCTCAAAATGAAGTGTTGACAGTAGTAAATTTACACCAGGCACAAATATTTCCGTGTTGACATGCATTTATCCACGCCAAAGGGTGCAAAGTTTTACGTGTCGACACATGTTTTGGTGCGCCTCTTGAAAAAGTGGTTGGCACATTTATTGCACCTTTGCCTATATATAGGCGCACCCGCCCTGTCACTTTCACAATTAAAAACACATGATAACTTTATTCCTCTGCACCTGTCAGCACGCCCGTCCTCCTCGTATCACGTTCATGGACCCCGTTTCGTCTCTCACATTCTATATATTCCGGTAGGTGGTTCTTACTCCTCTTGTGTTTTGTTTTGATTGTTTGTGTGGTAGGATACAATGGATCTGTGAAACCATGAAAACCCCTTACATTCTTGCAAATATTTCTTCCCAAGCTATTTCCATCCTTTTTCCAGATCTGCTGGCCAAGAGGGCTCTACCTCAAAAACAAATCCAAACCTCTTTGCTATGCCCCCTTCACCACTTGAATCAATACGAAATGCAGCCTAGAAGATCACAAATCTATCAGAGGAAAGAGAACTTGAAAAATTGTTTCCAAGCTGCATTTTCCCCTTGGCATGCAATTGCCACCCTTGCAACAAGAAACAAAGTCGCGCCAAGAAGGCGCACCGACTTTGATTGCAACACATAAGCTCCCTGCGCCATGTATAAACCAAGTAAAATCCTAAATCTAGCGCAGGCGCATCCCCACTTACAATAACAATATGCCATGCAAGCTTCCCCGTGCCATGCCATGCCAAAGCACGGGGATTCACTTAGTAAAAGTATGGTATAGCACTGCGTTCAAGGGTATTAAAGAATACCCTTAATTCTAGTTTCTACCTCTAATTATTCAATTGATAATACCCCTACCCGTTATATTATTAGAATGAAAATACCCCCTATTTTTTCCATGTACCTTACTTACCCATTTTTCAATTACAATTTTATTTACCCTTTTTATTTCTACCCCAATATATTAGACAAAAATATATTATATTTCTCACTCAATTTTTTTTAATATGCATTTCCTTTCGAAAGATAGTTCGAAGCCATTGAATACATATTACAAGTCACCCTATATATGTTAAGCTTTATGCATTTATCAATAGTTCTTCAAATAATTAAGATGGTGAAATAATATCACTTGTGTTGAAAAGCATACTCAATTCTAGTTTTCTACCATCTTATTATTTCTTAGTTAAGAATCTAGATTTATTTATTAAAAAGAGATTATAATTTAATTTATGACCACACTCCTTTTGCAATTTTAAGGTATTTACTTTTAAAAACTAGGGTTCAAACGTTTTAGTTTTATATTAAAAGTAAACCTCTATTTCCTTTGGCCCATCTCTCTAACCTACCCCCAATACCTGATTCAAAACATTAATAAATTAAACCCTTTCACCCCCTCATGTCTACCGGTATATTGAGTTTAATTTTATTAATTTTAATTACCTCAATATGAACCCACGTGCTAGGATATTGCCTAGCTAATGAACCCCCCGTGTGCCAAAGTCCCCTTTGTGCACCTAAAGTTGGTGCTACACGCAATAAACCTGTGCCCTTTGGTGCACCAAACTTCCATGTTACATGTCAAATACTTGCACCATAGGCGCACCCTGCCCCTATGCGACAATAGAATTACTTGTGCCCAGTATAAAACTACATAAATGGCACAAAGCATCCCCACTTACAATAAAAAAAAATGTCATATATAAAATCTTTGTGCCCTGCACCCTTTGGCACTGATTTGTTCCTTGTAACACTCCGATTCAGTGCACCATGCTATTAACTCTGCAGCCTACAAAGTGTCCTCGCGCCCGCGCCCGAGGCCTTAAAATTGCTAACTCCTCATTCTGTAATGCTTTAATGGAAGATCTGACAGCTAATATGGCTCTTTGGTGTTGGACTTCTCTTCTCCTTCTTGCAGATCAATGAACTCAGATCCATATATGTCTACATCAAGCAAAAAGCCAACCAAGTCAAAGGGTAAGGCTAAGCTTACAGAAGAAGAGATGAAGTATAAATACCAGAGGGTCAGAATGCCCGAGTCCCAGGTAGAATGTGACCTAGACATAAGAGACTCTGAACTCGGTCACATTGACATGGAGGATTTCTAGGCCAGAACTAGGAGAGTCACAGGAAGTCCTTGGATGGACAAGCTGGTAGCGGCGGACTACATTTTGCTAGGGGGATCCTGTCAGTGTAGTAAACAATGAATTTATGATGGTAGTGGCCCGTTGTTACAACAAAGACACAAGGTGTGTCAAAATGAAAAGGGTGAGGTCATAATCAACCTCACTACCCAACACTTTGAAATCATGCTAGGCATCCCTCACCACCGACACTTTGTGGTTGTAAGCCAAGAGGACTGCACCAAGGCATGGGAGGATAATGAAGACAAGTGCATGCAGCTGATGAACAAAGTGTACTTGAAAAACAAGAAGGTAATAACCAGATGGCCACAGGTTATTCACCGTAGTGACTTCTCCAAGGAATTGAGTGACACCATCACATTCCTAAGTAGAGTTTTTGGGCTTTCTGATGCCCATTACTTTCACAAATGGATGCTCAGGTACCTTGAAACTATGAACAAGAATGTGCCAGATCAACACTTTGAGTGGGCGGAGATCATAAGCAGCACCATATCCGAGCAGCTCCAATAACTCACCACAACGGGGAGGTTCTACATGAACTCCTACGTAGTCTATGCTGTGGCCTCAGAGAAGGATTATCCGGCACTGGGTTGATGTGGGGTTTTTCTCCATGTAAAAATATATGAGTACTATCCAGAGCTGAAACTGGAGAACAACATCCCACAGTTTACAAAGATAAACGATGATTTCTTCTATGGCATCATCTACCTCTTAAGGCCAAATATGACTCATGGTCGGATGACCAAGAGCATAGTAATAGCAACCGAGAAGTGGGGGGCACTATTTACCCATTTCCCCACCTTTACCTATATCGAGTGGCCAACTTCTTGGGGGAGCCCACCAATTGCCGAGATATGCTGGCCCCATGTTGATCCTGTTGGAGCTGTCCAGACAGCTCATAACCTACAATGAGAAATGTTTGAAGAGAAAGAAGGGTGGAACTCCTTTCCCCTTACACGGGGGAAGATACACTTGTGTTTCCCACCACAAAGCCTCGGGAAATGTTTGTAGAGCTATAATTGCTCAATCTAAAGTAGAACTTCCCAGTGAAGCCCACTTTTAATCCAAGGAATTGCCTTCCCAAGGCAAAACTCGATCCAATCCACATTCCACAGATCGAGGACATCTATATCAACCTGTATCATGAGGTAAAACTTAGAAGGAAGGACCACTCCCACTTAGCTTTGGTAGAGATTGTTCAATATGGCGTGGCCATCGTTCCAAAGGGTTATCAAACTACTGATCAAGAAGTTGATCAGGTATATCTAGACACAGATGGGGACAACTGGCCATTTTCTGCAATCGATAGAACAAAAGTGCCCCAGACCATTGAAGAAAGGGTCAAAGAGACATTGCGGAGGATAGAACACTGGTGCAGAATGAATGGCCTTATCTACCTCGGGGTAGATTTCACTACATCCCCATTGGGCAACACACCTATCAGGCCAAGCATCTGCCAAAGGTCAAAGGCAAGGATAAAGAGGGTGAATCAAGCTCTGCTCAAGAAGGAGCTCCTGAAAGTCCTCCTTCCACTGCACAAGAACAGATTGTAAGTCTGGTATCCCTAGAGAAAGAAGCGGAAAGGTGTTCCAATGGGCACATCCACTCAGGATGTTGCCACTACTACAACTACTTGAGGTCCCTTCTATCCCTTCTCCCTCTCCTCCTTCTCCTCCTCACGTGACCCAAACGACCATTCCTTTGGTTGTATCCTCTCCCCCATCTTCTATTGTTCCCCTTCCTCGTCATCCATCTTCTCTTCTCTCACGAGCTATCCCCCACCATTTCTTCTCTCATCTCTCAGCTCCCTTCCATTCCCATGTCTACCTCCCCTGCAGTATCCCTTCCTCCCATGAGCACTTTCTCAGCCTCCCTCTTGATGCCACCACCAAGTGTCTCTACCCATTTCCCCTCATCCACTGCAGCTCCCCCCTCTTCTACCTCTGGTCCCATTCCCTTAAGTCCAGCGTGGATCTCCTAGCATCTGAGCCAGCAAAAGAGGAAAGTCCCTATCAAACCAATGGACTTCTTTGTCATCCCAGCAAAGGGGGCCAAGAAATAAAATCCTATAACCCGCTTCTCTCATAGTGCATCGGAGAAAGATTAATGGAGATCACATATCCCGATCCTTCAAAGGGAAAAAAGGATCTGTCTCTCGATAGATTATACAGTGACCCAAGTCACAATGGGGACGTCTTCTGAAAGTCTTCAAGGAGAGGCCCTATCTGTGGTGGATGCCCTTTGCAAGAAACTCCAAGAAGAAAAGGAGGAGAAGAGGTTACTAAAATAAAAAAATAGACATCTTCTCCACGCCCGCGAGAAATGGACAAAGCACCTCCTATAACCGCTGTCATCGAAACTCCTGAGCTCCTAAGCCAGGACAAGATAAACGAGTATGCCAAAATTGGCAAACAAGGTATGGCAGTTTCCACCTGGAGGGATCAAATCCTCAAAGACAGTGAGGAGGTAATAGTCAAGTTCACCGAATTATATCAGAATATCAGTCGGGTGAACAAAGAGCTCCAGGCGATCATAGGACCTATCTCTGAAGAGTTGGATCATGCAAGGTTGCAACACGAAACATTCCAAAAAATGCTCGACTACTCAATCGATGATCTGGTGAAATTCGACATTTTTAGTCACCCCAGGGTACCCAGCAAGATCCTTGCTGCATTGGATTACCGGTCGACCAGATGGAGTTCATCCTGGAAAAGATTGATAAAGTCAAGGAGGAAGCCCTAGATGCAATGCATCAAATGGAGCAAATTGTTCTGAGAATGTCTCCAGGATTGCTTACTCCTTCTTTAGCCTTGAGGAAGGTAGATAAAACTATCTAGATCTTTAAAGAGATCCTCTTGCAAGGGTTAGGGCCAGAAGCCACTTTTGACATTGAATGTATCAATAACCTTCTGGCTTGCCGTGATTTTGTGGGTTTCCTGATGGAGGCAGGAAATGAATATTTCAAGCTCCCTGAAAAACTTAGGGATGAGTGGGAGACTTGTGAGGTCATCGGTGATCATACGAAGGGTCCTGCCCAAGATCAACTTCAGCCCATGATCAGTAAATTCATGGAATATCGGACTCAGTTCCACATCACCTCTCTGAACAACAACAGAAGCAAGATACCCCCTTCCAGCTATGAGACAACGATGAATAGATTTCTTCCTCTTGGCTTCCTTTTTGTAAATATATAAGAGTATGTTGGTACAAACAATGACCTCATCCATGTTGCACCATGGGATGTTGTCATCCACCAAGTTGTCCAAAGTCAACATTGACTTTTAGATATTTTGTAGATATTTTGTAATTAGTTGTTGGTTGCCTTTTTCCTTCTCTCTTCTCCTTCTTCTATATATACTTGGATACTTGTCGTATGCCAAGGGGTGAATAATTTTTAGATGAAAAATAGAAGTAAGAAGAAAAGACTTTGAGCTTTTTGTAATAGAAGAAATATTAATACAAATATTAAGACTTTGTGCTAAATATGTGTGTTATGAGCATTTAATCTTTCTTATGTCAGATTTATGCGTTTATTCTGTTGGATCTATCTCTACTTTTTGTCATTTATTCATTAGTATTGCTTTGTTCGTCTATGCAAGTAGGTTCGGCTCTGTTTACTACTAACCTAAAACATATACCCTCTAACCTTTCTACTTTAGAATTCATTTCTTTTCTCCATTCAGATCTTTTCTATCTCCCCACCTCATTTCTTTCCCTTCTTTTCATAGTTGGAAATACCTCTACTGGGATGAGATCCCAACCCCCAAAGGTAGAATATTGTGAGACTTACACAGATTCCTACTGGTAGAATAGCAATAAACTAGTTTCGCTTTGCTGACTCAAAGAGGGGCTATGCCCTACACACTGTTGGCTCGTCTATCCATAGATTTGTCCACCCGACATATTTTCGGACCAACAACTATAGAGATTTGGCCCACTCTCCGACAGAATGGACATGTTGATGCCTACATCAATGAATTTCAATGCATAACATGCTGATGGTCCTAGAGATGCCCGAGAAAATTGTAGTGATGTTATTCATAGATGGGATTCATGATAGGATGAGAGGATTGGTCAAGGATGTTGTGTGATGTCATTTAGACAACATTATATTTGGACTCATTTCTCACTTCTTATCATTGCAATAAGAATTTTTCCATGAGATCTAGACCATTTCAATGCTCTACTATTCAAAATAAGAGTACAACCCCTCATAAGGTGGATTAGGATACTCATAATGAGTTGATGAGGAATAAGCTTTGATTTCATTGTAAGGATCATTGGGAGCCTTGAAATTTCTTCCTTGGTAAAGGCAAGGCACACCTCATTGAGGTGGTTTCAGATGAGGATGATGAGCACTTACTAGATATAGATGCAAAGGGAATGATGACAATCGTGATACACATGAGGAGCATCGCTAGATAGATCTTGGAGAGAATGATGCATCAGGTTCATCCAATGTTACTATCACTTCACTATAAGAGTCACTAGATACCATACTTTTAGAATGAAAGAAGTAATTAAGGGGCAATGGATGGGTTGTTTGATAGATAGTGGAGCTACACACAAATTCGTAGATGAGGAGCTAGTGTGAAACATAGATTACAAGTTTGGGACTTTAAGGGGTTTAGTGTACGAGTTGCACTAATAAGATTCCTCAGGGACACTACACATTGACCGATGATTTCTATGTAGTAGGTCTTGGTGAGATTGATGTAGTGTTGGGTATTTAGTGGCTAAAAGCCCTTAGTAGGTATGTGCAAGATTCTAAGTAGATGGATCTAGATTTTAATGAAGATAGGAAGAAGATTGTTCTTAGGGATATTTTTGATGGTGGGGCCTAGAGTTGTTTCATCACGTAGGATGGAGGCCATTATCGACATGGAGAGGTTGTATGGGTAGCCCAATGCTTCATTTCATCTAAATATTCTTTAGTTATTGGACAACCCTTTCATGTGGATATCCAGTCAGTATTGGATAAACACGGCCCAACTTTTGGTGACATTCTTTCAAGTAGACCACCAGACATGGGATTTTAGCATGTCATAGAGCTAGAGGAGGGTGATAAGCCTATGATTACTACACCTTATCACCATCCTTATACATTCAAGGATGAGATAGAGAAGGCCATCGAGAGCTCTTAGATATGAGAATCATCCATCCTATTTCTATCCCTTTTGTTTCATTAGTTGTATTGGTGAAGAAGAAAAATGAGACCATGAGGATGTGTATTGACTACCATGTTCTCAACAAGAAGAATATCAAGAATAGGTATCACATTCCTCACATAGATGATCTATTGGATGAGTTACACGGAGCAATCTATTTTTTGAAAAGATTAATCTTCAATCAAGATACCATTAGATTCGTGTTTTTGAAGAGGATATTCATAAGACAACATTTAGATGTCACTATGAGCCCTATGAGTTTTTGGTGATTCTATTCGGCCTTACTAATGCACTGTTACATTTTAGTCATGCATTAACCATTTCTTCAAAAGAAATTTGAGGAAGTTGTTGCTAGTATTTTTGATGATATTATTATTTACAATAGGACATGGGAGGAGCATTTGAGGCATCTTGATGAGGTACTTAACATCATGGAGACTCGGTCTCTATTATTTAAGATATCTAAATGAAAGTTTAGACTTACAAATATTTTGTATCTTGATCACATCATTGGGGAAAATGAGGTGAAGGTTCATCAGAGAAGATATAAGCTATTTAGGATTGGCCGCCATCTAGGAACATTTCGGACTAGCATGGATTCCTAATATTATGTGGTAACTGTTGGTGCTTGTTTTAAACTCACCCCTTTTGATTTGAATTATGCCTCCAAAAATTTTTGTCACCTGTTTGTAGAAATAATGTTCATGTAAAATTAGTCAAATAGACATATCAATCCCTACAAAAGTTCCCAAAGTGTGTCATCTTTCATTAATATTTTTGTAAATTACATTCTTGTTCCCAACACTCAAAGGTGAGTGGCATGATATTGGTTTGTTTTGCTATATCATAATTAATATGTATGTTTGCAGAGGTAATGAATATGTGCAAAACTCAAAATGATTCCTAAAGTCCAATAAAATATTCCAAGGAATACTCATGTAAGTACAATGTAAAGTGTAGACACATCCCCATTCCCTTAAAGAAAACACATATAAAGGAATTATGGGAGTGGGGAGATGGGATTTCATTTTCCTTGGCACTTTACACCCAGTAGAGTGCAAAGTGAATTTGTAAGTCTGAAACCTGAAGGAAGATGTGGGTCATCTCGATGGTCAAAGTCAACAATAGACAATTGGTTCAAGTTTACAGTCCTACATCCCTTCGACAAATAAGTAAAAGGAAAGCAATATGCAAAGAGGAAGGTTGGGAAGCTGGGTGAAAGGTGAAAAATATCTTATAATTATTTGAGTGTGCAATTGGTAAAGACAAACCCGAGGCTCGATGAATTAGGAACATGAACCAAGTATATATATACACAGGTGGAGAAGGAATTGTATTTCACATGTTACAATAACAATGTACATATCATTTTGCAAAAATATACCGAGCCCATTAGCAGCAAAGGAGGTGGTTCATTAATGCACTATCCATATGGGATTAAATCCCATTAATGCAAAGGAATCATGTAGGAGAGATACACTGGGTGATAAGATGTAAAAATATTGCAATGGTTGAAAAGAAATAAAAGGTTGAGAATTACAAAAACTCCCCATGAATGCAATCTTCAACATTAATGCATAAATCTATGAGCTATTAATAAGGAAACTTATTATAAAGTACTTTACTAATGAATCCAGGATTTGATATTTTGAAAAAAATTGAAGAGTATTCAAGGATAACCAAAGATAGAATCAAACTAAGGATCAAAATTTAATTGTAGTTCCTTCTTAGTCAAGTTCTCGAGCAGTGATTGGAGTTTTAGTGGAAAGGTAAGTACATCAATTCCTATATTCTCTATGCTTTTTGAGAGTTGGTTTAAGAAGTTTGGTTCTTTTGTGAAAAGAGTTGTGATAAAATTAAACTAGAATCATGAAGATCCATGTGGTACCCTCAAAAACAAGTTCCAACCTTAGTTCTCCTCTAGACAAAATTACAGATTCTGATATTACATCCTATGATTTAGAATATTTTAAGCAGAGGCTACACTCCCTAAAAGAAGTAAAGCCATGACCCAAATATCTAACAGTGGTATTGACCTCACCAATATTTTCCCTCTTGCTACACCATATTAGGAGATTGTATGGGTATGTGCTCAACACTATAATCCTACAACTAGGGAGGTTTGGGATGGAAGGGGAGATTTAGTTTTATCTTTCCAGGAGTAGGTGTTTGATATAATGTTGGGTTTTCCTCCCACATATGAGGATGGGGATATTACTAAGGAATTAGCACAGGATTATTAGAACTCACATTCAAATAAATGGATGAAAACCATGAATGACCATTGGTTGATTAGTCCTCAAACTTTTGCCCCCAAAATGATGAAAAATTTAAATAGGGATGAATTTAATGATAAAGTTATAAATTTGATTACACTTTGTTGAGCCAAGTAATGGGTATCCAATATAATTATTTATTTCAATAATGGATGTTCCAATTCATTTAGGTGATACTCACGAACAAAAATCCTCTCCCCTAGGTGAGATCATAAGTAACCATATTCATGAACAAATGGTGGGAGTTTCCCAGATTACAAGAGGAGAAAAGCCTAGAATGGCTGAATTCTTCATGACTTCTTACCTTGTTTATAACATTGATTTTCATTAAAAATATCCATAATTATTAAAGGATGGGGAACTTAGCACTTCCAAGGTGTATGATGTTTTTTATCAGCTAAGATTGGCTAGCTATGATATGCATTATATCAACATTTCCAATCACTTATTTGCACCTACAATCTATTTATATCACCTGATTGGGAGACTGAAATATTTTCCCCTGATGCTAAGAGATTCATTACTCAATATGGGTGTTACTTCATCTAATTCAGAACCTATTCATATATCAGGGTTAGTGGTTTTGATGAGAAACCCTATGTGCTACCCAGGTGTGTAAATGACAAATGGGCATTAATGGAATTGGTCAAACAATTTCTATCAGTACATCAATTCATTTCCCAAAATCATGTTACATCCCCAATCAAATTTCCCATAGTCATAGGGAATTACACTTGTCCAAACATCTAGAAAGAAAAAAATGTTGGAAGGAGAGATGAATAGGTGCATGATGGATAAATTTGAGGATAGAAAACACTATGATATAAAACATATCTTACACAGTATTGTGCCCACTTAGGTAGAGAACAAACCTCATTATGAGGATTTCGGATGAATTGTTAGATGAAAAGGAAGTCAGATAAAGAGAATATTCAAGAATGAATTTATCTCAGATGATTGATTTTGGGGTTATCCAAACTCCTGAAGGGTTAGAGGATGATGGTAATGTGATTAGTGAAGAATACATTCAGAAAATATTACTTCTTAGCATTTTCCACTAATCAAGTGGAATATCAGTGAAAATAAGTATAACCAAGAAAAGACTACAAATCCCATCCGACTCTCCATAAGGTGGCTATTTTCAAAAGGATTGGACATAAGTTACCATCATACCCCACTATTGAGAGAGTATAGACATAGTAATCTCGTACATTATGTTATTTCCGACTTTGGAGGGTTTATGCCACTAGAGAGGTTTCATGGAGACAAAAGATTAAGAAGTTGGACTCATTTTTCAATAACAGGTGATGTAAGTTCCTAGGATAGAATATTAAAAATCCCCTCCTAAAAAAAAAAGAATAACTAGAGAAATGCTTCAGAAGGTATGGTTGAAGGTCCTATTATTCATGTTACTCCCTTATAGATTTTTCTAACATCTACTTTAGGAGCTAAAGGAAAAGAGAAAGTGATGGAATCCACTCTTAAGAAGCCTAGGGAGGAAAATTTGTTTGAGACTCCCCATACTGACATGCAAGAATCGAGAGGAGGAATAAAAATTCTAGCTTCAAAAAAGTAAGTGAACTAAAACATATGAATGAGTTGATTTAGAGGAGGAGGAGACCCCTAGACAGGTAATGAATCTTGGTGTTCCAATTATATCATCTATTGTCACTCAGTTTCTTGCAACTTTTCTCATTGAACAACATATACCCGTGAAAGAAACCCTTTCCATTCCAACAACTTTAGTTGTTTCACCTATCATAAAATAAACCCTCATGAATGCTCCTATACTTGATTCCATACCTATTCCATAATAGCATGTTGAGGCCACTACCGAGTAAAATCCAAGTAGTGTGGTAGTAGAATAAGAGTAGAGTATTAGACATAAAGTACAACTTCATGTTGAGGAAGTTCCAAGATAGATAACACAATAAGAAACTTCATATGTTACAGATCACAAGAATACCTCATGACACTAAAGTAAATACAAGAATCCTTGAAGCTTGAATCCCTACAATCAAGCTATATCTCGGGAACCCGATGAAACAATTTTTGTTCTTGATAAAAATATGGGTGAGGACCCAACACGAATAGAGAATAAATTTGGTGACTAACATCCCCCAGAAGTTAGAGAGATAGGGGACCAACCTAAACCTATGGATGGATTTGAGGGTCAGGATGGACTCATAAGATCAGATACCCAAGAGGAACTTATATAATCAACTTAAAAAGCTATGTCTATGCATTATTCCTCTTCCAAAGCTCTAAAAATTATCCATGTGGCTCCAATTCTATAATCATTGGATGAACATGAGCCTCCTATAAGAGAATGGATAAGTAGTACTCTCCCAAAGAATGACAATGATCTACAAATCTTTGATCTCCTCAATCTAGCAAGACCAACCAAAAAGGCAAAATTTATCTCCAAGAAAGATTTGAGAAAGAAAGGAGAAAGATTCATATATGTCGTAACTCCCAAAGATGGTGTGATCCAAGGGAAAGTATCCCCATCCAATTTTCTCGTGTCCAGGGATCTCGTCAAGTAATCCTTCATCTTTGAAGAAATGAAATATGATTTTTCTGTAGTAGTAGAAGGGGTATTCCAAAATATTGATGAGTTCAAAGAGACTAAGAAGGAACTAAAGGCCAAGAATGAAGCACTATCCTGCTTGGTCAGAAAATTGACCAGAACTCACAAGGAAGGACAAGTTGAAGTCCCAGAGATAACTAATGATGATATCAGAAGAGTAGATGACTTAAGAGAAAGAGGGGATGCTACTATCCAATGGGAGAATGATTTGGTTACCAAGGGTGAATCAATAATCATAGAATTTGTAAAAAAGTATTCCCATATTCATGAAAAGGTAGAAGAAACCAAGGCATTAATGGATAAATGTGACATTGAGAAATTAATGTGGAGTGATATGCTACCAAAAATGGAAGCTATCAAAAACTTAGGTGATGACATGGTTGTTAGAGAAGGTATTGTGTCTCCTGATTCTGTGGGAAGTCAACATGAATATTACAATATGGAAAAATTAAGAGTGGATATTTTAGTACAATATTTTGAAATTCTTGATGAATTGAGAGAAAAAATAATGGATTATATCGGTGGCCTTCATGCTCTGATAGATAAATTAATTGGGACAGACAGTGGAGAAACAATTATAATGGAGAGCACTAAAAATTTGATTAGAATTTTTAGAGAATATGTTATGGGTAAACCAAGAGAGCCAAGGGTTTTTAGTGTATCTCTTATGTAAGACTAGGCATACGTTGAGTTAACAATTGATAAATTGATAAAAAGGATGAAGAAAGAAAAGTCTTTTTCGGAGATTGATGAAGTAAGTACAAAACATGAAGTAATTTTCAATTACCACTCAGGGCTTGATGAGGAAGTTGTTACTCAAATGTTTGAAAAGTATGATGCCTATAAAGACAGGGTAGGGGAAAGCTCAAGTCAATCCACTGGAAAGGGCCATAAAAAGTAAAAGAAGAATGACAAATTTTGTTATAAGTAAAAGAATATATTTTCTATTTCCTCCAGGTGTCACCACCTTTTTTTCACTCAACCCAATCAGAGAGAAAAAGGGAATCTTTTCAGTTAGTAGATATTTCCTCTACAGATTTTGAATTACATGAAGCAAGGATTGAAGGGACTTCTTCAATATGTTTTTGGGGGAAATTTTAGTTGAATGGTTATAAGTATGAGGGGTTTGTCCTCATATGAAAGGATGTTTTTTATGAAGCTTTTTGCAATGGAAAAAAATTGTTATATTTTGTTGTGACATTACTTAATTATCTCCTAGAAATACATTTTAAGTTTTTATTTCTTCAAATTCAAATGTTAAGATGATTACAATGTATATTCATTAATGGGGAACTGAGATCATTCGTTGTCTTATTCCCTTGTCATGAATTTGGTGGATTAAAATGAAATTTGTCTAACTATGGGTTTGGATTTTATGTTCTGGGTTTTGAGTACTGAACACTAGATTAATCAATTACATCTTTTGCTTTAGTTCTGTTTCTTGCTTCTCTAAAGTACACTAGGCATGTCCTTATTGATTAATCTTTAGTTATTTGTTCAATATTGTGTTGTGAGATTTTACTTTACAATATTGGATGTAATTATAAAATCCTTGTTGAAATCATTTTGTTGATGGATCTTTGTAATATTTTGAGTGTATCTAAGCATATGAGATTAGGAGCAAGAAACACTTCATTAGAATATTTGCATGAGATTTTGTGCTGAATATTTTGAGGATTGTGTGAAATATTTGTCATAATTGAGTATCAATGAATGCAAATATTTCTTTAAATAGAAATTGTGATGAATTGATAATTGTTCTTTATTGTTTGGAATGTCATATGTGTCTAAAAAAGTACTATGAGTAGTGTTATTTTAATATTTATCGGCTTGCAATCCCCCATTCTTATAAAAAAAAATTGACTCTCATCACACCATAAAAATGTTATGTCAGTCATCCTGTTGTGTCACTTATAAATACTATTAAAAGGAACCCCTGATTTCACCTCTTCCTTTCATAATCATGTAGGAGTAGACAAAATTTCCCATTGTCTAGAGTAGCTTGAGTCATGCTCGAGTGAAATTTTCATTACTTAGCATGACAACTCGTGAGAGTTAAATAGTGCATATATTGACCATGTTCACTTAGGAATGATCCTTAATTTCCAAAGAAAAGACTAAGAAACCATGATTACACCTATTCTTCTTGCAAATTCAGGCTACAAAATGGGTTCTCTCACCCTGGTCAAAGGCAAGACCTAAAGTAGTAGGGAAGGTCATCCCCTTTGTATGTGTCATCTGATCCCTCTAAATTATGGTCTAAACAAGTATTTCAGACATCTCCCCCACTACAAATGACATACATTTCCAATCTGCCATCCTTAAAGTTCATCGACTCACATGTTGATATTGCCTAGCCCCAAGGGGGTGTAATTTTGGGTACCAAAAATTACTATAGGAGGTTTGTCAAAGGATATTCTGAGCTAGAAGCTCCATTGATAGAAATTACATAGAAGGGGGCATTTATATGGACATATGAGGCACATGTGGTATTTGATAGGCTCAAGGTGGTTATGAGCACTTGTCCTGTTTTTTCCCTTCTGTATTTCTCTCAACCCTTCATATTTGAGTGTGGTGCTTTTGGTTTGGGTATTGGTGTAGTTCTTATGTAGTACCACCATCCTATTGCATATGAGATTAGGAAGTTGAGAGACAATGATAGGTTGTACTCCACCTATGATAAAGATATGCTCACCAGTATACATGCCTTGGTGAAATTCAAACAATATTTGGTAGGTGGGAAGTTTGTGGTGAGGACCAACCACAACAATATGAAATATTTTTTGGAACAAAAAGGAACCAATGAAAGGCCAAAAAATTGGGTTGGTAGGATCCAAGCGTATGATTTTTACATTGAGTATGGAAAAGGTAAAATGAATGTAGTCGATGATACACTTTCTAGGAAGCCATATCTTGTTGCCCTATGTTATTTGAGCGAGATTTCAAAAGATTTGAAATCTCAAATATTAGTTGAGTATTCTAAAAATATTCAGCATGTGAGATTATGAATAGTAAGATCCAAGATTAGCAATACAAGGTAATAGCTAATTTGATTTATAATAAGGGCATAATTTATCTAGTTCCTAAATCTAAGATTAAGGGAAAGATTCTACATGCCTTCCATGATACACCACTTACAAGACATCTAGGGTATTTCAAGACATACAGGAAAGTTAGAGAGAGATTCTCTTGAAAGGGTCTCAAAGTAGATAGTCTACACCATGTTCATGAGTGTGTGACTTGTCGAATAAAAAAGTTAGAGTATAATTTTCCAGCTAAGTTTATTGCAACCCTTGCCAATTTGAGAGCATAAATGGGAAATTATTTCAATGGATTTTACTACAGGTCTTCCCATATTGCATAAGAATGATCACATTTATGTAGTGGTTGATAGGTTGACAAAGTATGCACAATTATTCACCATCCCAACCATATTTAAGGCACTACATGTGGCTGATTTGTTCTTCCGAGAAGTATTCAAATTGCATGGAATTTCAAGAAAATTATTAGTGATCGGGTAACATGTTTGTTAGGATCTTTTGGTAGGATAGCTTCCGACTAGTTGGTATAGAATTGAATCTGAGTAGGAGTTATCACCCTCGGAAAGATGTAATGACAGAGATTGTAAACAAATGGATAGAGGGTTATCTTTGCAACTATGTTTTGGGGAAGCGAAGGCATGGGTGAAATAAATGTATTTATGTGAGTATTTATATAATACTACTTACCACATGTCTATTGGTATGACCCCCTTCCAAGCATTTTATGGGTATGATGTGGAATCATTCGTTGATTTAGATTTTGGGGACAATAGAGATCCTAAGGCTCGGGAGTGTTTACAGGATAGTCAAGATATCCTTAAGGTACTTAAGGACAATATTCAGCATGCCCAAAACCAGCAGAAGATGTATGCGGACCAACACAGGATTGAGAGATCATTTGAGGTGGGAGACATGGTATTTTTGCATCTACAACCATATAGACAGAGTACTCTCAAGAAGAGTGGTGCAAAAGATTAAGCCTCGGTTTTATGGTCCGTACAAAGTGTTGAGGAGAGTTGGAGAGGTAGCTTATGAGCTGGAGTTACCTTCTGAAAGTAAGATACACAATTTTTTTCATGTGTCTTTCTTAAAGAAGGCATTGGGGTAGCACGTGGTATCTTCTGCAAAGTTTCCACCCTTGGATGAGGAGGGGAGATTGGATCTAGTTCCTGAGGAGATCCTGGATAAGAGAGAGAGGAGATTGAGGAGTAGAGTGATTCAGGAGTACCTAGTTAGGTGGAGATATTTTCCATTGGAGGATGCTACATGGGAAGGAGAGTCTATACTTCAACATCTAACTTTATATTTTCTTGGGGTAAAGCAATCCCAAAAAGGAAGGACTGTAATGTCCCTCTTTCTCGAATAAATTTATTGAATACCTTTGGCTTTTTTTGTCTACCCGACGGCCAAAGGGTGAGCTCTAGGGTGACTTAAGTTTTATTAATTTTATTATATTGTGCTAAAGTTAAAATATAACATTATAAAAGCACATATAATAAATTAATAAACTTAACATTAAAAATAAAACTTAGGAAAGTGCATTAAAAATAAAAGCACTTAATTAAAATGTACTTCCTAAGGGAAAATTCATCTAGCTCAAGGGAGTTAAAAATTATAAAAGTGTGCTAAAGCTTCCCATTAAAAAATGTGACTTAGCCTATGGGAGTGCAACGGAGGGAAAGAAGCTCATTAGATGTGATGGAGGTCATCTTGGGTCCCATTTCCTATATAAAGAAGAATTCAACCTGTTAGAGGGCATTCCATATTTTTAATTGATATTTTCTCTTTGCATTAGAAGCTCTAAGATTTTGAAAATAAATACAAGGACGAAAAACCCTTAGGATTTACCTCTCTTGTGGAGAAAACCCCAGGAGCATTGAGAGGAATTTCTACTCAAGAAATTCCATTGTTCTTGACATATTTTTATCATTCCAGTAGTGTGTGTTGAAGAAATAAATTGCAACAGTTATTATTATATTTTCCAGGGTGGAATGACCCATCTTTTGTCTACTATGAGTTGTTGTGGAGTCATTCCAAGTCTGAAATTATTTACCATCTATTGTACTGCATTTTTGGAATAAGAAAGAAGTAATTTCAGAATTTTTGGAAGGGTTTTAAAGGTATTTTCAATCAGATTTATATGCAGATTTCTAGACTGTTTTGCAGCCATTATTTGCCTCTAAAAATTCAGATTTAATGCATATTCAGGCTGTTAATAATATAGAAATCAGTTTTGATAGAAATAATATTATTTGAGTGAGGTTTGTGGAGGTTTTCCCAAAAACCCTAGTCGCCATTTTTAAAGTATAATTGCAGCAGTTGGTAAAGCTGAATTTTTGCATGATCCTTTGAGCTATTAGTGTTGGTTATGCTTTATTGTTGTTATCTAATGTTGTAAGCAAGGATCCAAGCCCTAAGCCAATCAGAAAAATTAAGGACAACATAGGTGGGGATCTTTCAATTGTCGTCGCCTACCCAATCAAATTTTGGAGGTGAAACTTTTGGTAGTCAAAAACTTAAATACCAGCACGAAAAATACTCGGGGACACTTGTTTTTGGAAGAAAGAGAAAGGTAAGAAAATGATACTTGTGAAGGATTTGCAAGTTAGAGTGGGTTTCTAAGTTTACATTTATTAAACCTATTAAAAATGAAAATAGAGCTAAACCTCCCAAAGAATGCAAATGTATAATCTATAACTGGAAATTGGGTAGGGACAAGACAATGTGACTTAAATTCAATACTTTTGAGAAGCGTATAGGAAAGATATATGAAAAGGAAAGGGTAGATGGAGTTTTGAAGAATGTTTCCAGATGTAAAACTATGGATGATTGTTTATATATTAGGTATGAAAAATAATTTAAGGATACCAAGAGAACTGAAATAATAGTTGCACATAATGGATGGATAAATTCATATCAATTTAACAAGGTCATTTAAAATGGTCTTTTAGGTAAAAAAATTCAGCTAGCTACTATTTTTCACATTTTGAAAAGAGGTCATTGTATAATATATTTTCTTAAACATAATAAGATGTTGTATTTTCTTGGTGTCCCACACTTTCCTCATTCTCACCGGTTTGAAAGTAGTGGTTTGTATTGGGAAAATCTGTAGCTATGGTTGAGAAATAAGACTTGAAAGATAAATTTAAGTGTACATGATATGTGTCTATCTATTGATGAGGTTACAACAATAGATAATATTTCTTGGGTTTGTATGCATTTTTATACTTTGAGATTCATGTGAGACAACCTCACTTACTTGTTATTCAAAAGATGAGAGAGAAATCCAATGCTGAAAAAACCTTTGTGAACTAGTAATAAGAGGTTTGAAGGAGATAAGTGGTATGGATGATTTTACAATTGCAACTAATATGGTGGTATGTTTTGGGGTAGATGGGGCATCTATAATGCAAGGTCATCATAATGGTCTTTATGTAATAATCCAAACATCTCATTTCTTGTATATTATTTCCATTCATTTTATGGTTCATATAATGAATCTAGCATACAAAATAGTTAGCAAATTTAAACCTATAGCAAAAGTTGAAGAAATTTTTTGAGAGGTGCATGCTTATTTATCTCGTAGTTCGAAAGGTTCATGGAATTCCAAATAATTATAGGAGTGAGAAATTGGAATAAAATATTAAAGTATGTCTATAGTGGGTAGATCTAATTATATCATCCAATTTGTATGGTGTATAATGCGTATCAATCCTTATTGGGATTAATGGGGAAAATTGCATGGAAATAAACAAGGATCAGGTTTTGATACATCATTTAAATGATATAGAGATATTATTGATTTTGTGTGGTCTCCTTCCCATGTTGGATGAAATGCATTGTTTAATTAAACAAAGAAAGAACTATGTATATTATTGATTTTTCTAGCTTGAGGAAATGTGTGCTTCTATATGTTGATATGAGATACGAATGGACTTAATGATTATTTCACTAAATTGGGACTTATTCCAGTTCCAGTAGCTAAAAAATATAGCCAATATCGAAATCCAATATTGATATTTTTGGATTCCAAAATGTTAAATATTGGAATTATCTGGACTCAAAAATCGCACATATTGGATTCCAATATCACATATATTGGAATCCAAAATCACATATATTAGAATTCAAAATCACATATATTGGAATCCAAAATCACATATATTGGAATTTGAAAATGAAAATATTGGAATCCATTATATGGGCTAGTGGCCACCAACCATTATTTATGCTTTGTTATATAAAGTAAAAGTTTTTGTTTTAAACAGAGCTAATGACCCTAAGTATTATTTATGCTTTATTATATACAAAAATGTTTCTGTTTTATACGAGATAATGAACATATTTTATTTTCCATCAATGGTTGCAATAAAGGCCTCAATGTCGTGTGTTAAATTTGGCCTTTTAGACATTTTTAAATTGTTTTTATCCTTAAAATAGTTGCAAATCTTTAAAATAACCGTCACATATGACTTTCATACTATACATGTGACCATCAATTTTTCTAGATACTTATTTATACATTAATTATATTATCAAATATTAAAAACAATTAAGGACATACAGTATAATTTTATATTTATTTTGTGAACAGTGTAAAAACACTATTTTACAAATTTTCAAGGGAAAGTTTTTCTGATAATTCACCACAGAAGTTATTTAATCATACTATCATCTTATAATCAGTGAAAATATAATTCCTCCCAACTTATATTCTGAAAATCTCAACATAATATAATAGAGTTACACAATACATTCATAATAGCATATGAATGTATATATTATTGATGTGTTAAGTAGTACCATCATAACAACATTCTAAATAGATAAATAGCTATTTCACATTTTCTTGCTCCAAATATTTGATGCCATCTACCACATTCAATCCCTGAGACACTATTTGTGATATTTTTTTGTACAAATCGGTCATCAACCATTTATCTTTTATATAATATTTTCGTCTCGCTTTTCATCCCCACCATAAAATTTTCAGGAGGGTTTCCCTTTGCACATAATGTAATACACAAAGTATTTTTAGAACTGTATGAAAAATCATTTCTACTCCAAACCTTTTCTAGGTATCTTATTCCTGTTCCCTTAATTATATTGCAACGTTCCTTTGCCCAAGTGAGTCTTGGATACAATATAGTCGATATTTTTTTATTGAATGCCAATGATATATTTTTAACATCAACAAAATGATGTTGTCGGACTGAATCCCGAGATCACAATATGGTGATAATAATTTTATAAATTCTAACAGGCCACCTTGCGCAGTTCACGCTTTCAATTCAAACCTGAATGACATCTTCCTATTCTATGTTTTGTTTATCCCATATAGCAGTACTCCATATAAAAAAGTAAATAACTCTTCTCAAGTTACTGCGCAGGAAGTAAACAATTTTTTTCATCGGTCACATATCAATTACAAATAATTAAAATAAACAACATTTTATCTTACGATTAATAATTACCTATTTAGATTGTGGCTTAGATTACACCGCCTTTACATGATGTTGGATCCATTAATGCAAGATCTATTTCAAATAAAAATCATCAATTCATAATCTATTTCTTCCTATTGAAAATTTGAGCATAATGTATTTGAAATAAACATTAATCAATTCATAATCGATTTCATGTTGTGGAAAACTTAAATGGATAAACATAGTGGTTTATGTGGTGATATGGTAAGTACAATATCAATTATTCTCTGTCTTATAATTCAAATTTAGTGGCCGTTAGGCTATGCTTATATTCAAATTTAGCGGCCTCTAGGTAGAGAATAGTCCTCAGCTATTGATGAGGATCTGCGACCGCTAGGCTATGCCATCATTGGCCAATCTACACTTAGCTGAAAACCTTTAATGAGGCTAGCCAAGTGTTGATTTACATACGTACGAGCTGGATCAAGTTGTATGTAGTTTTGTATATGATGATGTTGAAGCCAAAACAATGTTAATTCAATGTAAGTAGTCAGTATGCAGTAGTGAATCAGTGAAACATTGTAGACAATATGTAGTTGTAAATCAATGAGATATTGATGAATGTAAGGTTTTTTAGTCAAACCATTTCTATATTGAACGTGGATGCATAGAGTCTGCTAAGCTCTATATACTTCATTTTAAATTGTTATCGTAGCTTACAAATGGATTTCCTTAAACTTTTCTTCGACCCTAAGCCAAGCATATAAACTAATGTCTGTTAGTTATTGTTTCCTATAAATTTGTGGGCCTTATTGGTTTTCTACATAATCATTTATTATATTATAAATTTGTGGGGATTATTAGCAAATTTGTTGGTAAATTCACACGATTAACATACCTGGATCTGATGGCGTATTTTTGGCTGTTGTGCATGCGTCCTCGACATCTGTCATTTGGACTGTAAAAAACTTAACTTTGTTAAAAAAATTGAAAACCATGGCAATTGAAGATAGAGCTCATTAAACATATTTATAAAATGATTGAAATTAAATCACCATGTCAAATTGGTTGTGTAGCATCATGGTGAAATTGTTGTACAACAATTTTTTTAGCTTTGTGGTTATTTGCATAAAAAATAATTATATAAGTAGCATATTTAGGTTGAAATTCATTAAACAAAAACAATTTTTGAATTTTTTTTTAGAGAAAAACCTTTCTTCATAGGAGAATAGTAATGTTTCAAAACATTACTTGACTATTGGAATCCACCAATACACAGAGTGTGACACTACCGCCGTAAAGCACTAGTACTAGAGAATTTTTGAAACAACATTGAGTGAACATCTTAGCCAAGAACTCATATGATCTTTCACAAAGAAAATGTTGGATGTTTCCTTATAGGCCAATTTCACTTGTAGTTACTAATTTTTGTGGAAGTTTCTCCATCCAATCCATAGTGACCTCTTCTCTATAATCATCGTTATTTTTGTGGCTATGCACACAAGATATTGTGTACATAAGACACAAAATTTTGAATTTCCCATTTCTATCATAGAGTCTGTAACATCCATCCAAAATTGATACTCCAATGTCTTTAACCTTTTCCATGTATCTTTGTATTGTGTCACTTAACATTTTTGAATAACCAGTTGGTATTAGAACAATAATAATACAATCCAACACACTAGTTCTCGATAACTCTTAGAAGCTCCATTATAACATTGGAAGAAATATCATTGGGCAATTTACAAAAATCAGTGATCACACATTCAATATTGAAAGGATTAATCGAAGGAATAGTCGATAAATTTGATGGAAGATGGAATGAATATGCACATTTACAAGAAACAAATTCTATGACTTTCATCCCTTCTAGTATATTTCCTTCCAGTGACATCACATAGTTGTCTAATATTTTCTGAGCTGCAATGGGAAGAACTTCTTCCACCTCATGATCTTTTTCTATTTTTCCATTTTTCCCCAATATGGGAATCATATTTTATTTTTCCATTTCTCTCTTCACCCAAAAATACAGACAACTAGTAGTAGTGTGATTCATGTAATTTAATTTTTTTGATTACATTGGATTCACTGCAAGATGTCAATACAATATTATCCAGATGCTTATTTCTCAAATAATGTAGAACTTTTTCTCTCATTTTGTTGTCTCCTTTTATTCTCTAGTAGTAAGAATAAAATTTATCTGCTATTACACTAGCCTCAAAATACCCAGTTGATTTATTATTCCTTTTCAACCCATGCAATTTTGATTTAGATGGGTCTATCTCCAATTTAGTCAAATATGTTCACCTCAACATAGTAAACAACTTGGCATGTTTTGGAGGTGAAAGAAAACCTTTTCTATGCAAGAAATGAAAAATAGAAGATGTTTTCTCATTTATATACAATTTTTGACTACAGTAAATATACCTTTTTGAATGTCTTCTATATTTGAACAACCAATTTTTTCAAAATCTGTTAGAATCCCCAAATTCCAGCCATATTTTGAACAGTAATATGGTTTGATGTTGATGGAGGTATGCATTTCCCATTTCCTGAACAAAGAAACAACCAACTACATATCTAGAATAATACACTTATTGTTTTCAAAGTCAAAGTGTTCCACTTGGACACGCAATGCCCCCAAATCAATAAATTCGACAATAGAAAAAAACCAACTTCCTCGTGTTTTCATCTACAACAAAAAAATCCACAAGTTAACGTGGTATTTTTCAGGGGAATTAAGTTATACAAACCACTCCTCATCTCTTTTTTTCCAACAAATACCGCTTTGTGATGAATGGAATTATTCTCGAATGGAGCGTGAATAGTGGAAGAAATATTACCTATATTTAGAATAAAATACATTAATAATTAGGTCATTTCTGAACTTTAAAGTGTTTTTATTGCATTATCTATTAAGGAATTTAAAACCTAGCCTAGTGGACACCAACCTATAGAGTTATTTACTATGTATCATAAGAAAGAAATTAACTTAATGGTTAATGAACTCTAGGCTTCGATAGGACATCTTATGTATCATTCAACTGGTTACAGTAATTCATATTTTGTGGATAAAATCAATAATAACAAAATTTTCTAAAATTCTGAAATCGAATTATGATGCATTGAAAGATATGAAACCATTTGCACCTTTTGAAAGTATTACATATGAGCTAGACAAGATATAAAATTATATATATGGCATTATAGGAACATTAAAAAATACACAATTTAGTGGTAAATTGACTTCTAGTCAACATACAAAAGAACAACCTAAAACAATTCTTAATCCATTTACACCTTTTTAATGATAAACCGTAGAGGACATTAAGATATAATATTTGGTATTTTGAAGAGAGTTTGTGGTAGCTTGGGAATTTTTATTTTACAAGACGATGTGATTTGTGTATATTAGTCATACTATATTAGTTATGATTAGATGCCTATAACAAGAATAATGAACATGCTTAAAGGGTAGCAATCCGAAGATCTAATGGTTGGTATTTTGAGGAGAGTATTTGAGAAAGAAGTCACATTAATGGAGTTAGTGATAGCTTATCATGTTTTGTTATATAAGACAATGTTAAATATATGTATATCGAACATAATTTATTCATTATGTCTAAATGTCTATAACTACTCTAAGTATGATATTTTAAGCATAGTGCTTAGTGGGAAATTCCATGAAAAGCTATAAAAAAATGGGAAGGATTACACTTTTCCTAAACGTAAGTATGGCCCTCTTCACAATAGTCATTTCCATGGAAACATTTCTCTCTAAAAGGGTCATGGTTGATTAAACCCATTTGAGAAAAGATTTGATTATTAACAATGTTTTTGAGTACCACTAAAAAGGTTCTATTCTCTCTTACTATGACTATAAGTTATATTAACAATATTAATTGAAGAAATTTATTCCAAATTGTTTGACCTTATGTTAACTTATTTATAGTGTCATTCTTCTTAGGATGCAAACATTTATTGTTTGTACAATTTTGGCTCGTATCCATGGCAGAAATAGGTAATACACTACAAATCCTTGATAGGGATCAATCCATATGTATTGTCCATAAAATATTTTTTTGTAATATATAATTCAAAAAGTTCCGTATCGGAAATTTTTTTACCTAACACTTAGTTTCATTACTTATCGAAAGTAACAACACATCAAACACTAGTTTCAATAGTTTCTTTTATTGGAAATTGTGGTAAAATAATAAATCGTGACCTAGCTGAGTGACCATGAGATTCCTACCATTACGTTCATTATAAACATTATCTGTACAAATTTGAATCACTATTTTTTTCATTGATTATAATTATATCATGTTGGCTAGAATGTACCTGGTAGAGACAATAGCTGCATTGCATACCATATAGAGGGATCAAACCTTACATAGTTTACATAAGGTATATTATTTGAAACACATAATTCACATCGGATCTTATGGGAGAAAATGCTTAGTGAATGCTAAGCATTTTTTCCTTATCAAAAGTAATGGCATAGTGGATGCTAGGTTCAACAGTTTAATAATTTGAAAACAATGATAAAATAAAAGATCATGCTCTAGTTTAGCGGTCACTAGGCTCCCACCATTACTACAAGTCATTATAAATACCATACATATATAGCTTTGGGTCGCTATTGTGTTTTCATGGACTATGTAGTACTCACAAGACTTATTTTTTGTAACATATAATTCACATCTATCCATATGAGAGAAAATGCTTAGTGATCGCTAAGCTTTCATACGTATTGAATGGTATAATTTAGGGGCCACTAGCCTCCTACCTTTACACCTTATCATTTTAAACATTATCATTACAATGTTGGATTCCTATCCTTGGTATGTAGTTCCAATGAGATACATGGTTTTCAACTCATACTTCATATCATTTCCTATCAAATAAAATGCTTAGCATCCGCTAAGCTCCTCTACTTATTCACAGAAACAACATATCATACCCTAGGCTCAAAAGTTTCTTATTTTTAAAGTAGCCATAAAATAATAAATCATGGTTTAGCTTAGAGGTCACTAGGCTCCTACCTTTACCTCTTATCATTTTAAACACTATCTGCAAAGTTGTGGATTGTTGTGCTTAGTATGTACTTGCCATAAGATATATGGTTTTCAAGACATATTTCAAATAATTTCTTAACAAAGAAAATACTTAGTGCCTACTATACTCCTTAACTTATTGACAGAAATGGCATATCAAAGCCTAGGCTCACATGTTTCTTATTTTGAAAATATCCATACAGTAACACTAATTGTATGGTCTTAGATTACTAGCCTTATTATGTATCCCAAATAGCTTGTTTGAACTTGCCACGTGGCACATTTTAATTGGATAATTAATTTAAATTAGTGCACAATATATCTAACAATGTAGAAATTGATTTTGATAAGTAAATGTCTGTATATTATTCTAATAAACTTCAAAACTATGTTTAGGATTTATTTCTTTTATTTTCTTATAATATATATTTTTGCTATGCTTGGTTCAATTATATGTTGTATAATATATTTGTTATTATTTTTATATTATTATAGGCTATAGACAATTTAAAATGTTTAGTTTTTTATTTTTAAACCATGTAAAAGTAAAAAAAGAGAAATTCAAATTCCCCGTATTTTCGGATATTTGAAATTTCAATAGCCCGCCCTTTTGCTTTTAGAGGGGGAAGTGAAATTTTGAGATTTTTCGTATCTCACTCTTTTTCTATTTTTGAACTTTCTTTTGTGGAATGTGGTAAAAATATATTAAATACCTCGAGAAATATTAAGTAGGGTTTCGATATTTTTCCACAATTAGAAAAGCATGTCTACAAAATAAAATAAATATGCACTGCATCGTAGATTGTAGGGTTGAATGTTTGAATCCTAGTTTTTTTGCATATGATTATAATATTATTCACAAAGAAATGAAACAAAAATAAGCACATAAAATATAAACACAAAGTACACACATGAAGGAGGATAACAATAGAGGTTATGAAAAGAATTGCGATGATTGTTTGAATGAGATAGCAGATGGAGGTTTCACAGACAACATAAAGCATAAAATAATATGAGATATTACTAAACTAGGTATTTATAGTAAAGTTATACCTTTTTTTATTGTAGGATCTATTAGTTTCTTTGTAGTTGAATGGTTCATGTCTTTTGTATGGGATTCCAATCATGATCCACACAAGCCCCGTTTTGTCCTACTCAATCATGCTCTGCGGTCAAGTCTTGCTTTTCTAGTTGCTTTTGATTTCCTTGCCAAACTTCCTTGTTTTTCATGAAAAATCACTTTTTTGTGTGTTAACAAAAGAAATTTGAATCGCTTTTCTGCGAAGTATTTATTTATTTTTAACGCTTTCTGTTTCCACCATTCAATGTATCTCTTAGGCTATTTTCGCTTTGAATTTTTCGTTCTTGTTCCTACGATTGTTTTTAGGATAATGATAGCTTCTAACACAATCACCTTATTTTTAATTTTATTTTGGTTGGGAGAACCAAAAATAGTTTAATGTTGTTCATCAAGATGATGCAAAGAAACCTCACTAATTAATGCATATTACATTTTTTACATGGTTGCCACTTAGATATTTTAGGAAAATATATGAGGTTAAAAAATTAATTCAAAACTATAAAACTATATTAAGAATTCAATTGTATGATAATTATTTCCAATTATATATGTGTTTCCATGTAGAATTAACCAAATGTAATGTCTTCATCATTTTTATGGTATGTACATTGGAAGTTAAACACATTATATATGCAATAATATTATTAGATCTAATTTTAATCAATATGCATTTTATAATTAAGATATTATTCCTTTTGAGCCCGTTAATCTATGCCAAAAGTTAACATAGTTTTGAGGCTTCCACGATATAATTGGTTATTTCGACAACCTATTTATGAAACCGCAATTCTATTTCAAATTACATACAAGATTCTACACATATATTTATAAATCCATTATATATTTTGTATCTTTTTAGTATGATTTTTTTCTATGAATTAACTCTACCATAGGAAACATTGTCTACATGGCACCCGCTAGGCTATAATTATAATTTGGAAAAGGCATTTGTTTTCCTTAGCCCCTCACGTATCAATTGTTTTTATATAGGTGACACAATGTTTTTGGTCCTAGTGATCGCTTTTATTCTTTGTCGCTTGTTAAATTCACAAAGATTAACAATTTAGATTTATAAAACAAATTCATTGTGAACATGATATCTTTACCTTTAAGAATAGATTAGTGGCCACTAGGATGCAACAAGTAGATGACATGGTATGTAAAAATTTCTTTATAGATTCTCATATCCAATTCCGAGTTTCCATATTTTTTCATAAATGTAAAATAATTCTACCAGAATCTTGTAAGAAGTAGATAAAACTATACATTTACCTGTATAACATATTAAAGATAAAATTTTACATGTATATTTATGTATCCATTATATAAACACCAACATTCTTTTTTATCTTTTGAATTTTTTCAATATGATTTCTAGCAAAGATTAAGAATTTAGATTTATAACATAGCTTCATTATGAACATGATATATTTCCCTTTAGGAATAGCTTAGCAGTTGCTAGGGTGCAACGAGTAGATCGTATTGTATTTAAAAACTTGTAGTATAACTTCTTGGTCACTAGTCTAGGTTTCTTTTCTTGTCCTAAATGTAAAAATATTCTTCCAAAATATCATAAGAAATATAAAATTATTGACATATAGCTGTGTAACACATGAAAAACATGATTATAAATGTACAAAACTTCATTATGACCATGATATATTTGCCTTTAAGGATAGCTTAGAGGTCGTTGGGGTACAACAAGTCCAAGTCTATACGTATACTATTATATAAATTCAAGATTTATTTTTTACCATTTAAATAAACTCCTTTTTTAATACAATCTAAATGAAAATGTTTCCTACTCCGTGACCACTAAGCTATAATTATTATTGGATAAAGTCTTCATTTACCTTTTCGACACAACGATAAGTTGATTTTGTTATAAGCAACACACTTTTATGGGTCAAGCAATCACTTTGTTATTTCTCTCATGTTAAATACGCAAAGACTAACAATTAAATTCATAACACAACTATATTATAAAAATAATATATTAATGTTTAAGAATAGCTTAGCGGCCACTAGGCTTCATCGAGTATATCACGTTGTATCTAAAAACTTGTTGTAAATCTTCGCGGTCTGTCGTCACTAGGGTAGCCCAAGATATATCATTAAGACCTTACAGTGGGTTGGATTAAACAAATTAAATTAAAATAGATTGAGCTAAGCGAGTGCTAGGTACTTCCACACTATAATATTTCGTGCTTAGTGGGTGTTATTATATATCTAGTTACCCAATTATAGTTTGAGCTTAGCATCTGCTAGCTTATGACACAACATAATATTTGGATCTTAGAAGTCTCTAGGTTTCAATAAAATAAAGTAAGATATTATAAGCTTAGTGTCTAGTAGGTTACACCAAAACATAATAATACGATCTTAGTGAATACTGGGATTTAACAAATTAAATCAACATAGTTTGAGCTTAACAGATGCTAGGTATTTTAAAAATATATTATTTCGATAGAAAGAGTCACTAAAATTTAACAAACTAAAGAAAGACATACTTGAGTTTAGTTTCTGCTAGGTTTTGTTTTAACAAAACTTCAACAAATAATAGTGTAATCTTCAAAGATGCAAACAAGATATGTATAAATTAGTTGAATATATCGTATCATTTTAAGATTTTAAATTAAGATATTTCGAGCATAGCACCCACTAGGTTATGCTACCACATAATCATTGGATCCTAGCAGTGGTTAGGATTCAATAAACTAAATTAGGTATTATGAGCTTAGCGGCCGCTAGGTTATGCCACAACATATTATTTGGGTATTCAATTCACTATGGTTTAATAACTTTAATTACAATATTTCACAATATTTAGCGGTCGGCAGGTTACGCCAAAACATAATATTTGGATGTTAGTGGTCACTACGATTTCACAAATTAAATTGACATAGTTTGAGCTTAGCGACCGCTAGGTATTTAAACAATATGTTATTTAAATTATATCAACATAATTTGGTTTTAATGGTCACATTAGGTATTTAAACAATATAATATTTTGATATGAAAAGTAACTACTATTTAACTAAGTAAAGAAAGACATATTGACTTTAGTTTCGACTAGTATATCAAGTTACTGAATGATATTTTGAACTTAGCATCCACTAGCTTGAGTTTAGTTTCCGCTAGGTTATGTATCACAAACATGATATGATATGTTACCAAATGATAGTTTGAGCTTAGCATCTGCTAGCTTATGACACAACATAATATTTAGATCTTATAAGTCTCTAGGTTTCAATAAAAGAAATTAAGATATTATAATCATGGCGGTAGGCCAAAAAATAACAATAAGATCTTGGTGAATATTGGTATTAAGAGCTTAGTGACCACTAGGTTATGCCACAACATATTATTTGGGTATTCAATTTGCTAGGCTATGTATTGCAAAAACATGATATGTTATTTTAAATTAATATATTTTGATCTTAGCGCTCGCTAGGTTATGATACCACATAATCATTACAACCTAGTGGTAGTTAGGATTTAAAAACTAAATTGAGGTATTAAGAGCTTATTGGCCACTAGGTTATGCCACAACATATTATTTGGGTATTCAATTTACTAGCTTATTTATCATAAACATGATATGTATCAAAAATATGATATATATAAATTAGTTGAATTCATTATATGAATTTAATATTTTAAATTAGGATTTTTCAATGATAAGTCTTCAAAAATAATACATGAGGAACCAGTCCATGATAAGTATTCTAGTAGTGGACTCCCATGATGATTAAAAGCAGCTTATCTTACTAAATATATGCCAAAATATTGAGAAGAGTTGTACTAAGCTTCACTTCACCCACAAATAATTCCTATATCTATACACTTCACTATACAGACAACCATTCGGCTCTTAATAAAAACTAATGAAAAATGCATCCAGAAATATTAGCCCATTCGGCTCTCAACTCCACCTCATCGATGATCTTGACATTTTTGTCCCCTTTACTTTGATTAGAGGATGAGGATGAATCGAAAAGCATTCTCGACATTTTCACTTTAGCACAAGCAGGAGTTTTATACCTTGATTTTCCACAACTTCCTCTAGACCATGCGTAATTGCCTACATCCCCCATGTCAAGGCATGGACATGATACTCAAGGGCCGACTAAACAATCTTCCAACTTCTCATTCTCCTTATACAAGATAAATGACCAAGAGTTGGACAATATATTTTCCGCACTTAACCCTTACCCATGTCAAAAAAGTTCCTCCACCCTTTGGATTGGTCTAAGTCAAGCATAAGCTTGTGCATTCTCTCAAAAATATCACCGTCATCTTCTTATTCGAATCATTTCACAACCAACCAGAACTTCTCGAGCCAATTCCATATAGTTGCGTTCCAAATTTTCCTATCCATCTCGTAAGTAAACGATTCCCCAATGTCTTTTCCTGTCATAGATCTCTACCTCTTTCTGGCTAGGACCACACTCCATGCTACCCAAGAAACCACCAACACCCCTATCACCGTCATAGAGATATAGGAAGAAAAATGAAAAAAATAAATAGAAAAGGGTTACTTGAAATGTCTATCCGGCCCAGAGATATAAAGCCACCAATGCACAACACACGAAAGGAGGTAAGTGTGAAAGTACAGAAGATCATTGATTATATATCCTAATCATAAATATCATACTTAACATTAAAAATCTTAAATTCCCACCGCCATCTTACATGTCACATGTATATAACCCTTAATTGATTCTTTCTATCATGCGAATGCAATCTATCGATGTCATAAATGACCATTAAAGTCGAGGATGCCATATCCTCTTGTCGCTGCCAAAAAAGGTTACCCCTCATAATAATCTAACAATTTTTATTAAAATCTTATAAGTCGTTACATTTTGACAAATTAAAGTAAGTTGTTTTGATCTTATCAACCTCTAAGTTAATCAACCACGTTAACTTTGGAGAAATGCATAACATTGAATATCTCGTATAAACTAGTCACCTTTATTGTATGATTTTAAGATTTCAAATTAAGATAATTCAAGCATAGCGCCCGCTAGTTTATACCACCACACAATCTTTGTAGCCTACCGGTGGTTAGGATTTAGTAAATTAATTTAAGATGTTTTCAACATAGCAGCCACTAGGTTATGCCACAACATAATATTAGGATCTTAGAATCTCTAGGTTTTAAAAAAGAAAGTAAGAACTTAATAATATAAATATTTTGAGCTAAAATAATTTATAATATTTAACAAAAAAAAGAAATACATTGAATTTGGAGATCTTTATAAAAATCAAGACCAAAGATAAATTAGTTGAATTTTTGTATGCATTTAAGACTTGGAATTAAGATATTTTGAGCTTAGCTCCCACTAGGTTATGCTACCACATACAATTTAGATACTACTAGTGGTTTTAGATACTTCGAGCTTAGCATCCAATAGCCTTTTCCATGACATATTATTTAGAGATTGAATTCACTATTTTACAACAGTTAACAAATTATAGGAAGATATTTTGAACTAAGTTGGCACTAGTTTGGATAAATATGGACGTCCAAACATGGAGTAAAAATAATAATGACATGGAGCGGGACTTAGCAGAGGTGAAAGATCATGCATGTGTGAATTATCTTCCTTATTACAACCACATTAATGCCATTGAGCCTCACACAAGTGGATGGATTTTTTTAAAATGGGATAGACATAAGGAAGAAATAGTTTCAAACGAGGGTTTTGAGTAGAAATTTTTAGGATTAGCAGGGAGAAGAAGAAAATGGGAGGTGCACCAGTGTCAATTGGAGCCATGTTGTGATCTGGCCTAGAATAATAATGAGGAGCTTTGGAACCTCTTACATAAGGGTGACATTTCCAATTTTATTGAACACATTTAGGGCCATGATCAGAATATTTCAGTTCATTTTACAATGGACTGGAAGGATAGAAGGGTCAAATATGGTGGCCACCGTGTTACTATCAATGAAGAGCTGATTGCTGAGGCTACAGGCCTCAAATTGGAGGGTTATCATTTTTTCGCAAAAGGATTGACAGGGTCACCGAGGCTAAGAAATTCTCTGATGAGGGTGAGGAGCTTGAATTTGTTTCTGCAGCATTAGGGTAAGTTCTATTCCCAAGCCATATGATGAAGTGACAAATATGATGGTTAGGTATATTTCTCTGGAAGGGTGATACAAAATGGTCCCTATTAAACACCTTGTCTTTCTAAATCATTTTAGAAGGAATTTTGCAGTCTGCTTCCCACACTACTTGCTTAATTCCCTTCAGCACTTTGTTCTGGACTTTCTAAAAGCACTCCCGTGTTATCCCTCTCCACCAGGGCCTCATCTTCCTGTTGCATAAGCTTTGTGTCTCCAAATTCCCTGGCTTCCCAACCACTCCCAATGATCTACACGTCACCACCTCCTCTGCTCCTACTCCCATTCTAGACACCCCTTCCAAATCCAAAACCAAGAACCCCAAGCTTCCAAAAACTGACACCCCTCACTCTACCCGGATTCTTAGAAGCACCAAAGAGCTAGAAGTTGCGCAAAATTTTCTGCATATCAACAATGTTGGTATGGATATGGCCCTACGCATCAGGGGAATCATATGCCTCATAGATTGGAGTCTCTAGAGAAAGAGATGAAGCAACTCAAGAAGGACCTACAACGCATGGACAAGCAAAAGGAAAAAGAAAAATTGATGATGATACTGACATTGGGAAGGATCAAATTGTTGATATTTATAAGAAGCTAAACTCACTGGATAGTAGATTGGGGAGAGAAAAAGATAGACATGATCACAACATGGCTATCTTCAAATCCATAAGTGACTTTTTAGAGTAGCAAGTTCGAAGCATTACCATGCTTAGTGGGATCCCTGGCACTATTTGGGGGAATGAAAAAGAGAGGAGTTAGACCATCTCACAGTTGAATGCTTCATACCCAATGCACATCCCCATATTGCTGTTGTTCACCTCACTACAAATGATCCAATCTAGAATTGAAAGAGCATCCAAGAAGTAAAATCACTCGGGCTGGAGGGAGTCATTTTAGTTGTTGATCTTTTTTGGTCTTTTTGTTGTGACTTTGCTACTTTTTTGTTGTTCTATTGCAGTCTTTATTCTATTTTGTTTCTTGTTTGTAATTATCTCTTGTTACTTGATGGACATAGTGTTCTATATGGATTTTGATCCTTTTTTTGTATCTTTATAGTTATATCTGGTTGTTGATCCCTTTTTGTAGCAGGGTATAGTCCCTTTAAATCTATTTACCAATAATAATAATAAAAATTTGGCACTATTTTAAACAACGACATAATATATGGAGGTTACGGTCAATAGGATTAAACAAATTAAATTAACATATTTTGAACTATGTGGAGACTAGGTACTTCCATAATATATTATTTCAAGGATATTGGTTGCTATCATAAATTTTTGGAGCTTGGTGGTCGTAAGGTTTTATCAAAATGAAGTAGGATACCGTGATCTCAAAATTATAGTAAAAGGGGTTTTCCAAAATGACCCACATACTTGTACAAAAAATACCTCACAACCAAATATTATAATGAAATAAGAAGATAAAAATCATGTATTCATCAAAAAAAAACCAAAAATTCCCAAACTAGACAAAGCCAAATTACATTTTATGGATATTCATGAGAGTAGTTACTTCATCCTTAACATCAGTAGTAGGGCTTCCTTGAACCAACACGTCCACTAACTTAATGTGTTCCAGAACTCTTCGTTATTTTCCTCCAATTCATTTCCATATGAATTTTCCATTCCTTGATAGTAAATATTGAGTGTAACATAATATTCAATGGCCTCATGCAAATCACTCTAAATGGTCCTTATGTTGTGAAGTTGCAATGGGGAGCCCATTTTTTGTGATAGAGGAGAATCGGGGTAAACCGAGGAGAGATCCCGTAACACATCTCGTAAAAATTTCTGAGTCCATACTAACTTCCATGTAAAAATGTGGGAGGACAGTCACACATGCTTCCATGATCAGGTGAGTTGAGTCGGTTGTAGCCATTACAATGTATGTGGAGATGAGAGGAGAAGCCAGAGAAGCATCAACAAAAGGCGAGACAAAGTAGATGATGAGTTTTAAAGTAGTTCGAGACCTTAGGAGATTTCCTCGAGGTGTATGGAGGGTTACAAGCACCGAGAGAAGATGACAGAGACACGAGAGCAAAATAACAGGGGCTAATGATCATGATGTGTGAATTGAGTCTCAAGGGAGACAAAGGCGGAAGTGACGATGATGGAAATAGGGAGTTAGTTGTAGAAGAGGAGGGGGGAAAAGCATTTTTCAACTAGTTTAGAGGGGAAGTGCGATATTTATTTTTTGGGAAGCTTCCGTTTTAAAGAGAAAATACAAAAAGGCCTTGGTGTAGGAAAGGACCTTCATATTCAATAGTTATTTTAAGGGACCTCTCAAGTGATTGAAATCGAAAATATGAAATGTTTACCTTCCAATCATGTCAAAGATGCGTAGGAAGAAAAATTTGAGGTCCATAGATCACTTTGTAGTGTCACTGTAGAGTGAAGTACCTCTTTAATTTCTCAACAAACCCTATCCCAAGGTTGTGGAAGCGAGTCTTGTTCATATCCCGAGTGATACATTATCGATTTCCAGTAGGATATAGGAAATCACCCATCTCCTTCTAAATTGATAATTTAAAATAAATGTCTCCCTCCGTAGGGAGCCCCATCGTAGCTGCAATGGACTCTGTTGAAATAATAAATTTAGTCTTTCCCACTTTGACTCTTCCTTTCTTCCAGGTTACCGACATAATACAAGTTACTTAGACAGAGTGACCAGAAAATATTTCCATAAACAACGTAACACCACCATCATGTAAAATATTCCATACTACCGGTTGGCCTTGACCTCTTCACAGAAGAAGGCTTAATGTGTTTACTCATGCTACCCATAGAGAACAAGGCTATTGACGGCAGTGATTTCCAAAGGTTCGGTATAGACAATGCTTAAATAGAGATGTCAAGCACCTTCATTCTAATCTTCAACTCGTGTCTCCAAGCTTTATAATTGAATTTTTTCATAATTAGTAATATTCATTAATTGATCTCGTCCATCACACAAACACAATCTATGAATGACATAAATTCCCAAAAAATCCATAAATGCCTTATCCTCTTATTGCCACCAAAAGAGGTTATGCCTCAACATAACCTAACAACTTTTAATCTTAGTTAATGTTTAGCCAACCCCAACATTAATTAGTTAATGTTATTGTAATTACTACATTTAGTGGAGGTTGAAGGTTTGAATGTTAGCAATATTAGATGTATTTAGTTAATATATATTATAAAGGAAGAATTTGCAAAATAAATGAAGCAAGGTGAAATAACTAACATTGGTAGACATGATTTCATACTTTATGGATTATCGACAACATGTCATAGAGAAATATATTTTTAGAATTTATTTATCGACACTTCTATTTGTTACATTTAGGTTCTCCAAGGTTGTTTATTCTACACATGGAAATGAAGTGGGTAAGCACAGAGATGTTACATGGAGCACAAGCAACACTTGTAATGGGAATTTTTTTGTGAGATTTGGTAAGGTGATTTCACAAGCATTGTTTGACTGGAATGAGATGGGGATGGTGTTGTCTCAAAATAAAATGCATCCCCACGAGTCCTCCCTATCCCGGGTCTTATTTTTTCAATGGAGAGCAGTGTGTTTAGTTTAGACCAAGATAAAATTAAATGTAGATACAATAACATGTATGTGCCAAGAATAATATCCTTATTGGGTTTGTGTTCTCTTATAGGTACAATTGCATTCACAATTACAGGTACATGACAATAATAATATGCTTTTTCATATTTTAACTAGCCTCGTGGATGTTAAAATTTCTTCTTATATTGAACCCTTATGTGACTTTAGACTGGTGTGGGTATATATATTAACTTGAATCAATATTTTTGTTGTAGGTATAGTCGGTAGTTGGTTATTTATATTACTTCAAGTGTAGTGGTCACTTTCATTTAAAAAGTTACTGAATGATATTTTGAACTTAGCATCCGCTAGCTTATGACACAACATAATATTTGGATCTTCGTGGTCTCAAGTTTTTGACAAAATAAAGTGAGATATTATTATGATTTTATTGGTCACTGGGATTTAACAAATTAAATCAACCTATTTTGAGCTTAGCATGTGAATGTATTTGAAGAATATAATATTTCAAGCTAAAGAGTCACTATCATTTAACAAGCTTAAGAAATACATATTGATTTTAGTTTTTGCTATTATCTCGAATGTTAATCTCGTAATGAACTTCCACCTGGTTGGAGGATTGAATTGATATAACAAAAAAAGGTATAGTAGTTTGGGATTAAAGTGAAATTTGTAACCTATTTTTTACATTTGTTACTGCTCAAATGTATGCGACTAGCATCGGGGATATTAGAAGTTCTTATTATTGAAAGGATTGAAATATTTGTTAATTACTATAAAATTCCTTTTATGTTGTACTTATAATATGTTGTTGTTTGAATGAAAAATATTGAACATGTTTCTAAAATAGTCTGGTGTGTTTTAAACATCCTAGATCAATTGCTTTCACAAAAATTCTTTGCTTACATGCATTGATGGAGATCAATGACTACAATGCTTGAGTATAACATGTGACATATCAGTTATTGGACCAAACATATTCATTTTCAAAACATATGTTTTCTTGCAAAGGATTTCTGGAGGAAAATTTGGACTAAGGATTTACTCCCCAAGGTCAACAACATGAAGACTTCCTGCCTTAACTGGAATTGAATTGTAAATATTGGAGGAAAAAAATTATATTTATTTGAAATATTTTTTACTTACTACAAAATACCTTTCATGTTGTACTTATAATATGTTGTTTGAATGAAAAAAATTGAACGTGTTTCTAAAATAATTTGATGTCTTTTAAACATCCTAAATCAATTGTTTTCACATAAATGTTTTGCCTACATATGTTTATGAAGACCAATGACTATAATGCTTAAGTATAACACCTAACATATCAGGTCTTGGACCAAACATATTCATTTTCCAAATATATGTTGTCTTAAAAAGGATTTGTAGAGGAAAATTTTGATTAAGGATTTACTCACCAATGTCAACATGTTTTTCTAGTTAGTTGTTCAAAACAATATTTTAACTCTAGACAATGTGAGAAAGGATACAATTAATAACTAGACCATAAGCATTATCCTTAAATATAATAAAGAAAATTTTCGAAAGAGTTTGATAAATGTAAATATTCATACCCCTATAAAGGGTAATAAATATGTGGATTATCTTGCCATAATGGGGGCTAAAGGTAGTAATTTTAAAGTATGTGAAAGGGGAGATGATATCACTAATGTTATTACTCTCATTAAGAACATTAAGTAATGATGTGTCGTGGCTATTTTCCTCGTTGAGATGTCATCCTTGTATTTATGGTTAACAGGACCCTTCCCACATGCATGATATATGGTGGGATTTGTATTAATTTTTGTCTTACAATTCATTTTGGTCATTGTTTCTTCCATTTTCAATCTCAATTGACTAAAACCATGGGAGGTGGTCATTTGAGAATCGAGACCATGAGATATGATTTCCTAAAGGATAACCCCTCCTTGTGGTACAATTTGAAAATTTGGGGTTTAGGACTTTCATCTCAAAAATCACAAGGTTTTATCCTTATCTTGCATTGGAGTTTGGTAGAGCATGGAACAATGGCAACATGGTTTTCCATGGCATGGAAATTCATGTTTCGTATATTTCAATAGTGCATGTGACTGAAATGGAGACAGAGGGCTTAAATATATTAGAAGACCGCACTGTATGTAAAAACAAAATTAATAATTTCTTCCACAAGAAATAAATGGTTTACCTGTTGACATTATAGCTAGATTTTGCATCCCCGATATTTGGAATATGGTCTTCCTCCACCTTATGAGGTAAATCACTCTTGAATTTAATTATAGAAATATATTTACTCACCATCTCACTATGCTTACTATGTTGGCATAAGATTGTTATGATCCTTCCTTTTTCTTGTTTATGTCTCTCTCGTTGGTGAATGATTATCAATAGGGAAAGATTGATACCCTAATACACCATGGACTAATTCTTTTTCTTTTTAAGAATGTTAAACCTGTGGTGAAAAATGAGTTAGAGCCCAAATTTGGGGATTCAGATGAAAATTGTACTCTTGGGACCATATGAACAAACTTAGGAGAAAGAAGAGTAAGGAACCTCAAGGGATTGGAAATATTTGTACTAGAGCTACAAATTATCTAACTTATATGAGAGGGGATTTGTGTAAAGGGAAAGAGAGAGTAGAGATGGGTTGGAATGTGGATTTTAATAAAATTTATCTCAGGGTGAGTTGGGTTGAAATGGATATGTAGGCCTTAGGTGAAGTTGGAATGGATATGGGAAACAAGGTGTCATGCATCGCATCGATGCCTCTAAGAAATTTTTCATCGCTCAAAAAAATATCAGGGCCAATATTGAGAGATCAAAAGTTTTGTTTTGGATTTATAGGGACATGTGGGAAAGTTGGAGTAGGGACACAAAGTTTGCAGGTATAATCTCCACCTTAGTAATTCTAACGAGGAAGAGTAGGTTGAAAACCACATCCCTATCATGAGTGAGCAAGATGATAATATGAAAGGACAAGAGGAGCGTCAACCAAAGGAGTATAAACGTTTGAAGACTAACTATTCCATTGGTTCTTAGATATTTTGTTGGATTATTTGTGGATTGTATCGTTTGGGATGTTTTCCCCTCCATGCTTTGTGATTTTTCCTTGTATTGATCTGTTGGACTGTAGTTTGGGATATGTTGTTTTATCCATTTTTGTCCTGTTTCTTTTTTGTTCACTCTTGGTGATGTTCACGATGCATTTTATTGTAACATTTCTTGGTGCCTAAATCCCTATATAAAGTAGCCAATCATTATGTTCATGTATATTTAATAAACCTTTTTAATAGTAATGTTTTAATGAAATTTTAAATTAAATAAGATAAAGCATTAATTTCATGCTTCACTTTGATGGGAGATGTGCTAGTTGTGATATTGTTTTCTTAGAATTATGTTTTTTATTAAATATAATAAATCAATGTTAACAAGGCCTCACATTTTTCAAATCAATACTAACTAGTGAATAAATAATAATATAAATAAATTTCGTAGTTTAAAAATTTATTTAAATAAATTACAAACATTATAAAGTTGAAAAGCTATAGATTTTTTATTTTGATTGGTGGATTGAGGGAAATTATAAGTAAGATTTTTCAAGCTTAGCACCCGCTAAGTTAACCTAATACATCCACAATATAAAATTTTGAGCTTATGGATCGGTAGCATTTAACAAGTCAAATAATATTATTTTAGCTTAGCGTCTACTAGCTTATGTGACACCATAGTAATTGGATATTATCGATTGATATGAATTAATAAAATAAAGTAAGATATTGTCATTATAGATTAAGCTAGGTTATGCCACAACAACATATTCTGATGTACAAAAACTATGTCCATTTTTTGTATAAGGGTTAATATGGGACTTTTGAAAGGACCTACATCATTTTATAAAAAGGTCCTTAAGGAAGAATATGAAATTGAAACATTGAAGAGAGAAATCTCGTAGGCAACAAAAGATAAAAAGCCACATAACCATGACCCAAATAGAGAAAAATTACATTTTGTGAAAAATTTTGAGGATAGTTGTTTCTTCCATAGTAGTAACATCTTAGATTTTCCTTGTTCCTTGAATTATCCTTTCACAAATTTGTATTCATTATTTTATTCTCCAAAATCTGTTTGGTTCTCCTCCTCTTGCGTTACCATATTTTTTTGCAAATATGTCGTTGTAATCAAACACCAACACATTCAATGGAAACTCTTTCTTAACATGAATATCTTATAAAATGTTTTCATTGACAATGTTAATGATGTCTTAGCCATTGAATTTTTCTTATTATGTGTAGCAAAGGACTATTTGCAAACAACAATAAGTGCAACAAAAATATCAATTTTATAAAATACATCTTCTCTTCTATTCCTGTGCACCACCATTTCCATAAATTGATTCGTATATTCACTTTTTTACTATGCAAATTGACCCACCATCCATACCACAATGTTTCTTTTTCAAGACTCAACGAAACAAGCTCTTGGAAGGTGTTTTTGGTTTTTAAAAATTCTACAAACCTTCCTCTCATGTTATTATGTATTAAGTTGCACTATTTCTCTTTCAAGATGTGCTCCATTCCATCCTCTTTCACTTCTCTAAAAAAATTTACTATATTAAAAATTATGTATTTGATAAACAAAACTACCTTCTACAAAATATTGAATAAAAACTTACTTTTTTAATTATCTACAAAAGAACTACATGGATATAATCCCTAATCAACTATGGCAAATTTTACATGGATATTATCCCTAATCACCTATGCAAAATTTTACATTAATAGAATTTTGTAATTTTGGAGGGACTAAAGGTGAGAATGCATACCAATTTTTAGCATGGAGAGGAAATCAAAATATTTCCAGAACTTGAGCACAATTTTTTTTACATTTGTGTTGATGAGATTTTTATATTGATGAATAAGCTTGCGCATAATGATGAAGAGAATAGAAAGCCAAAGGTAAAAAATATACACTCAAAAACTATCTACTTATAGTGATATGTATACAAATCCAACTACCAAATTTGTTGGCACGTGAATTTAAGAAGGCACGTGTATGGTTTTACATTGCTTTTCATTAAATGGTTGATTAATGACTGACAATAGTTACATGCTCTAAAAGGTGCACATATTTTGAATGGCACATATAATTTTAAATGGCAAATTTTACATAGCTCAAATTAATGGATAATTAATGTTGAGGAAAACACAACATTAATTACCATTTTGCCTTACAAAATGGTTATTATTAATACTATAAATACTTGCAAATCTTTGTAATAAATGTCACATGTGAATTGCATATTTAATATTTAACCATCAGTTATTAGTATAGATTTATATATAAATTATAAAAATTACATCAATATATATTAAAAATAATGAAATTTATACGAGAATAATTGGTATAAATAAACATTGTTTTATATTTTTAAAGGGCAAAGTGTTGAAAAATTAGCTTTACCATAAAAAAATTTTGATAGGTGAGTTATTGCACTTAACTATGTGAATCAAGACTTGCACTTAGCGGTGTGAATCAAGACTCACACCTAGAAGTGCGAGTCAAGACTGACACTTAGAAGTGTGAGTCAATACTCATACTTAGCAGTGTCAATCGATACTTGCACTTAAAGTGTAATTCAAGAGATGTGTGACTCGAGGCTCACACTTAGAGATGTGACCAATCTCACTTGTAAGTATGATCACTTGCACTTATACACTACTTACAAAATTTATAAATGACTATTCCATATTTTTTAACTATGCTTAATATATACAAATAAATTATTTATATAAATGTATATAAATATTAATGGTCACATTTTATATATGTGAGTCATACGTGCCATTTCTATAAAATATTTAAAATTATGTTTCGTCTAAAATCACGAAAAATTTCTAAACAATCGTCAAATTTAACACCATTCAAGGAAGTTCAAGGAAGGAATTTTCAACGTCAATGTTTATTGATTTGAATAAGGTATGCATGAATAGTCATATATGTATGATGATACTAAGATTGATATGTGGAATAAATGACAACAATCACTTACACACTATCTTAAAGTTAGTGGCCACTTGGTATATGTAAGTTAGCGGCCGCTTGGCTTATGTAAGTTTGAATCGCTTGGGTTATGTAAGTTAGTAACCGCTTGGGTTATATAAGATAACAACCTGCTAGGCTTATGTAAGTGGGTGGTTGTCAAGTTTATGTGGTGAAAGTGGAATCCAATAATAGTGTTATTGGAATCTAGTAATAGTGAAATTGGATTCCAATAATAGGGAAATTTGAATCCAATATTAGCAAAATTGGAATCCAATAATAGAGAAATTGGAACTCGAATAAGTCCGATAATGACAATATTGGAATTCGATATTGCTACTAATAGAATCTAATATTTCTACTAATGGAATCCATTATTACTACTAATGGAATCTAGTATAACAAAAATGGAATCCAATATATGCAAAAACATAGATGAATTTCTTCCAATACTTGAAATACTGGAGTTTTAATTCACTTTGAATATGTCCCGATTTAGTGAAAGAAACATTACTTCTTTCAAATACTAATCGGTAAGTTTAAGAAGGTAAATGTCATAGGGATACTCTTTAATAACATTGTATCATCAACAAGGGTAAGGCTAAGAGAAATTACAACTTCCTTACTAGAAAAAATAAGGGAACATTTTAGTAGGGATGCTTTACTTGAAGCAATGGATTTAGTAAAGCTCACCTATTGGAATAGTGTACAAAATGAAAGATCATTGCAGGAATAATACCAAAATAGATTGACTACATTCATTTAACAATTTTATGATCCTTTTGATATCAATGGAATTTATATTCTAGGTATTTTAAGAAAGGATATTTTTATTGGTCAATTCCATGAATTCACAAATATAATAATTGATAAATTCAAACAATGAGACCATGACCGAGTTTTTTTATTAGATAATCTATGTCAAATAAATATTTTGAGTTCAATTGAAGATTAGATATTTTTTAGTACCTTTTCCTTTATCAAGTTGACATTATGAAACAATCTTGACAAAGATTTGGAAAATTGTTTAAGAATTTACACATCAGATACGAAGTGAATAAATTTCCCTATGGTAGGGATTTTTATATATGGAAGTTGATTAATGAAAGGAGAGGAGTTTCTAACAATTCCATAAATACAACAGATGACCATATTGGACACGGGGATGGATCTTTTGCACTAGTTGACTATCAACCCAGTCAGAGAAATGGTCAAGAAAATGATAGATATGATCCGCGATCAATAAATTGGAAGCTTATATTCATGGATATGTGATATATATGTTCATATAATATATTCAAATAATTAGTACATTATTCTGATAATATATTTTTCCTTATTTATACTTGATGATAAAATTTGAAATACTTGAGCAACTATAGATATACAAAGTTCTTAATCTCTAAAAATTGAAATACTGCTTTTTCTTCATAATATCTTGAATTTGGAATCTAAAAGCTATGCAATAGCTCAAATATCAAGAGCTTGAGTATGAAAATGTTTAACTTATTTAAATCTTTTAATCCCATGATTATTTAATAAAAATTAAATCTTAATTAGAGGATTGAGATTAAATGTATACAACAATGATAAATAAGATATAATATGTAAAAGATAAGAAAGTTTGTACAATAGGGAGATAAGAGTGAATTAGCTTGTATTCATATATCCAAGATGATTACGGGATGAAAAATGAGTGGAATGGTGATAGATCTAGACCGAATATGCTTCATCTAGGAAACTGGGATCAGAACTCCTTTCGGACAGGACAACTCGAGTTAGGGGACAAGATTGCCCAAACATTGGTGTCTAAATTGGGCACTAACATCCTAATAATAGCTTTACTTCTAATTTTTTCAAGGTCTAAACTTGTATTATTCCTTTTGCTCTTTATTGCATCCACTTCATTGTAGGGTTTTACTATCATACCTAAACCTACAAAATAAACCCTAACCATATATGTGTAAGGCTCAAGAAAACATTAGATGAAATAAATAATTCATATGCTTGAATCAGACTAACCTCGGTGATCACCCCAATGTGATTGTAACCGAGTGCTACACTACATTTCAAACTCTATGTATTTCTAGTGTGTGTGTGTGTGTGTGTGTGTGTGTGTGTGTGTGTGTGTGTGTGTGTGTGTGTGTGTGTGTGTGTGATTAAATTGTGTCCCTTGAAGCTAGGTTTCCCTTGTGTAATCACACCAAGATATCGGATATTATTGGAGAAGTGCCACATATATGTTGGTTTAAATAATGCATAAATTAGTGATGTGAGACTTGAATTGTTCTAAGACAAAATAATGCAAGCATACAAGACTGCAAATTATGAAAATATAAGAGAGATAATTAAATAACACATAAATAATTCCAACTTGATACAATCAAATAGAGACAATGTAATAGATGTACATATCGGAGGTTAATGTCTAACCTCTTAGAATCATGGCAATGTCCACCTAGAATAGTGGTAACCAACACCTAGAATGGTGTATTCAAGTGGTAACCAACACCTAGAATAGTGTAGTCAAGTGTACACCTAAGAAAACATATCCAATAAGTGTGCGAAACTCCAAGTGAGGTGGAATATCTCGAGTAGGTTAATACAAATGAAGTGATGAAAATAAATCCTACACTAACAGCTACAACTACTTTTCCCCCAAGATGAATGTGTATGATGGAATTTAGAAATAGGCCTTCCTATTTAGTGAATAATTCATCACAAATGTAGTCTTTAAATGTTGTTTTTGCCCAAGTAGTAGATAGTAAGTAATAGCCCAAGTTTCCCAACCCCTAATAATAGTGAGTAAGTCATGTATATATATGATTCCCTTGTTTGAATTTCATCATTAACAACAAAACATTATGAACCAAACTGATAAAAGAGGTTTTAGAAAAGATAAAAAATAATGCAGCATTTTAAATTTGAGAAATGGAGGGAAAAGGATAGAAGCACCCAAAGGGGATAGTAGCACACAAGGGTTCTCCTATCCCTAAGGGAAATATTTTTGGGATACTTGGAGGATAAAACATAAAATATAGATTTGGGTCACATGTTTTGCAATGTTGACAAGAAAAGTGGTCATTCTAGAAAAGTGAATGATAATAGTATCTAAAGGATAAACCAATGTAAAATCACGACAAGTGTTGTTAATGTATGGTTTCCTTAAGCTAGGAATCATGTATATAATAACATACTTAAGAGGCGTTATGTAAGTAGTAAGTATATGATTTTTATCTACACATGAATTTTTATAGCCTTTTCACCTTTAAAATTAAGTCACATTAATTCCATGTGGTTATCTTTGATAACTTCACGTGTTTTTTAATTTTTAAGAGCCATGTTAGAGTGTGAAAGGTGAACCACTAAAAGGATCCTTGTATGTAATGTTCTTACAGATTATTTCTATTATATGATCTTTCTATTAGGTATGTTTCATTGGGAAGGATGAACCAATAAGAAAAAACCACATATTTACATTTTTTTTTGTGAGGCTATTATTTTACCCATTATTTATTTATTAGGTTCTTTACACGTTGCACATGGGAGTCATCTCACTTAGGTGAGTCATAGCTATTTTAGGGTGTTATATGACATATGAAATATTCTTTCAAAGAATTTTTCATATCTCTGTCATAGTATCATTGTCATATAGGAGTTAAAAGATATTCTTTCAATTTTATTCCTCTCTCCATTCTTGGAGTATGACAATTCCAAGCATGGGCGTTACACAACACTCCCTCATTTGTACTTCTTTATTTTTTTATCTATGAGCACGAGTAACCTTTTTCCTCATGCAAAAGTTCCTTGACATTATTTTACATGCTAATTACTTGGATTATTTTTACATTTTTATTTATAGTTCAACTTGGTCGATGTGCACACATTTTGGGAGATATTCATGCCATATTTAATGGTATTAGAGTTAGATTTCAGATCGAGTCACTTGTTTAATTGTTTTTAATTACTCTCGATTTCATGTTTGTTATTAAATAGTAGTGCATGTTTTTAATCCATATTGTAGTTGTGCGTTATCTTTCATTATCTCAAGTTAATCTTAGTTTTTATGGAGTTTTGTTTTTTGTGGTGTTCTTTTGTGTTTGTGTAGGTTTTAGGGGTTTTTCATTTAAATCTAGTTATTTTTAATTAATATTGGTGGAATTTCAAATTTGGAAGTTTTGATTATGTGGATTTAAGTATAGATTTGCACATGGCTCTCTACTCCTCCAACTCACCTCCATCTCCCCTATCTACTTGGGCTCCTCCCTAGTCTATTGATCTCACCCTTCCGGCTCCAAAGTCCCAAGATCACTATTAAGTTGTACACCCACTTGAGATCTCCTCTTGAGATACCCAAGTACACCAATGAGCTCTACCCAGCTCAATCCATTGTCTCTTTCTCATGTATCTCACCAAAGATCCTTGCACCCAAGCTCCTTGTTGAGCTTGCCTTATGGCTCCTTTCCTATGACTCAACCTAGTCAAGTTCCATCTTATATATCCATTAGTCTTGTAACCCTGTCGATCTCATCGATATATCTTTAGCCTTTTCAAGATTAAATCTTCCTAACTCGGCCTCCTCTTGTTCAATCCAACCCCACCTCATCCTTTCACATTGGATCCTTTCTCATCTCTCCCGATCCTACTCAATTCATCACCACGAGTACCTTCCATCTTGGCCCCATAGATCCACCACTTGTCTCCCCATAGACTCCTCACCTTAGCTCAAAATGTAGACCTCACCATGATCCCTCCCTACATGATCCCACATAGGCCTCCTCTTACTTGGTCCTTCAGATCAATCCCAATCTGCCTCGAAGCCGAGCCGACTCTACATGGAAAAATCTCCTTTGTTGTCCTTACATTTGATTCCCATCCTGACTTAGACCTTACCTCCTATAACTCAGCCACTAAGTTGAGCCATCTCCTCTCCCCTCCAACATTTTTAGGTCTTCCTTAGCTTTTAGGTTTTCCCCTCTTTTTAACTTAGTTTTTTTAAATAAGGTAAGTTATTTTCTTAATCTAAAATTATTTTTTAATTATTATTTTTGAGCTTACCTCCTTTTCAATTTTTTCTAAACTGGTGTTAATTAGGGAAACTAAAAAACTTAGAAATTAAGGTTTATACCTACATTTTTATCTAATTTCTTTTTGGAAGTTATTGTAAAGGGGATAGTGTGTTTTTGGGAGCTTGTTATTGCTTTTGGAGGATTATTGTAATTTTTGCTCTTATTATTGTTTTTGGGTGAGTGTGTGCATCCACCAAAACCTTACAAAAAGGGATCCTAGTCACAATGTAAGACATTTTCCCTCACAAATAACCTTATTTTTTCTCCCTTTTCTCTTGTTTTACGAATTTATTGTGCTTATTATGGTGTTGCATCATTTTACGTGTGTTAAAAATTATTGTGGTCTCCACTTGAATGGGTTATAAAACTTTTAAGGTGAGTGCTCAACTATTTCACACCACATGAACACAACAGATTGTAATCAACACACTAATTATAAAGTTTTGTAAATATGGGTAAAGCTATTATTCAGGGTATGTGTTTTCTTTTCTTTTCTTCATTTTCATTCTCTACAATGGATTTTAATTTACTTTTTCTCAAATTTTTAACATTCATGAATGGAAATCAAAAATGATAATCACACTATAGGGTAAAGGGTTGTACCACATCACTATGGGAGTGGAGAAAGAACCAACAACCAAAACTCGAGAAATCTAAATTTTTCAACCGATGTGATGAAGCCTTATATTTTCTTTAAATGTTCATTTCTCCAAACCTTCTCTTTCATATTAAGTATTCCAAAACACCTTATAGACTTATAAAACTCTAGATGGCATGTTTAAAAACAAGATGACATGAGAACTCATGAGTTAGAGAACAAACTCCTAGGTTTGACTCCTAGTAACTTTGATAATCTACAGGCCTTCTTCTCCAAATTTTTCCACACGAGACTATTGTTGAAATAATTTAGAGTTGATAAGAAGTATTCCTAACTAATCTTATCCCTTATTACTATGTTTAGACCTGAATATGTTTTCTTCATTTCTACCTATCACACAACAAATAAAGCTTTAGGGACTACTCGAAAGATGCCCTCATTTGGCAAATTTTCATCCCAACTCATTCGAGAATAGAAAAATTTGGTCCAAATTGGCACAATCAAGTCTAATTCATGTGACTTAATAGCAAGTAATGATAAAGGAAAGTAGAGGAAATAAGATAAAAAAATCAAAGAAAAAGTACCAACCTAAGAAGGAAGCTAAGTATACCCAATCCAAATCCAACATAAGTAATTTTCATCTTCTTCTGAGTCTAAACCAAAGAAGGAGAAATGCTAGTGTTCCTATTGTAAGAAATTCAAGATATGAATAACATCAATGTATGTGAAAAAAAATTGACCACCTTACTCATTTACTTGAGAAGAATAATATATATGTTCTTGAGTCTATCAAGAAAAATTCTCTGAAACCTGAATCTTCTAAGGAAAAGGAAAATAAGTTTGAGAAGAAGAATGGAAAATCCCTTCTAGTTATAGTATCTTCTTCATCAACATGGTTTATGTATTTTGGTACCTCGCACAACATGGGTTCTTTACATGTTAAGTTTATTTATGCAAAAACCTGTAGCATTTCACAAATAATTTAGGTGATGACACATCCATCGCAGATGGTTGGTAATGGATTAGTGGAAGTTGATGGTGGAACCTTCAATGATCTCCTTAGTGTTCCCAAAATTTCTACCAACCTATTATTAGTCTACCAAATCACCCATATTAGCTAAGGGATGCATGTGGAATTCAACCCTAATTTAGTGATCATTAGAGAGTTACACAGTGAGTCTACAAAGGTGGCGAGGGAAAGTCATACCTCTCGCCCAGTTGTATACCCCATTTTTCTCTCAAATCTTCTCTCACCATCTTATTTACTCACATATATGATGTTAGTAAGCTATGACACAAATGGTTTGTCCATTTGAACTATCGTTACCTTGATAAATTGATCCAACATGATATGGTCAATGGATTGCCTCGTATCGCTTTTGTGAAGGGTATTTGCAAGGGTTGTGCCCTTGAGAAGAAACTCAAAAATAAATTTGGAAAAGGAAAATCCTAGAGATCTTCTCATATACTTGAGATTTTCCATAGTGACATTTATAGACCTTTTCTGTCTCCTTCATTCACTAGATATCAATACCTACTTACCTTCATTAATGAATTTTTGTGTTATATGTGGGTTTAGTTTCTCAAACTGAAATCTGATTTTTGATCACTTTCAAGACTTCAAGACTCTCACTAAGAAATAAAAGGAAAGGTCTATCAAGGTTATTATAACTAAAAAATGGAGGAAAGTATGTGATGAATAGTTTTGATGATTTTCGTATCTTTAAATGAATTTATTTGTCACATACATTTGTTTACAATCCTTTACAAAATGGAGTTACAAAAGGGAAGAACATAATTCTTAAGGAAATGTCCACCTGCATGATTATATCCAAATCCCTTCCTCCATAGTATTAGGTAGAAGCTATGAACTCTGCTTGTTACATTTAGAACCACATTCCACACAAAGAAGTAAAATAAATGTCACCATTTGAGGCTTGGTATGGACAAAAACCTGATGCTAAGAACTTTCATGTCTTTGGTTTAATATCATGGCTGAATACCCAAGAAGAAATGTAAGGCCTTGAAACCACAATCCAAACCTTTTATCTTTATTAGGTATCCTAAAGGTGTGAAGGGTTATATAATTTTGAACCCCACCACTCATCAACTCTATATTAAGAGAAATATGAAATTCTAAGAGACATCTCCTACTTCCACTTCTCCACTCACAGAGGTCACTCTTCCCCTCTTTGACCATGATTTAGAATCTTCTAATTATTTTTTGAGATTCTCACTCCCGATCATCCCAGTCCTCCCACTTCACGATATACCAATTTTGATAATAGTGATGAAAAATACTATGTCCACTCTCACTCAAGTGATGATTTGATATATTCTGAGCTTGACTCTCCTCTTGGTCCTCATTGGACTATGCGAGAACTTATAGAGTGCTTTGGTAATTTGATAGGGGATCCTTTAGATGGGAGAAAAACTTCATAATTTTTTTGGTCCCCATGCCTTCTTCATCTCCACTTCTAACCCGTAGTCTTTTTAGGAGGCTAATGGGATTATTTAGTGGGATTCTCCTATGGAAGAGGAAAATTCCTCTCTCACGAATAGTCATACTTGAGATCTCACCCCTCTTCCTAAGGGAATAAAAATAGTTCATTCTAGGTGGATATATCTAACCAAGTATGGTGCCGATGGGAACATCGAAAATTACAAGACATGACTCATAGCTAAGGGTTTCTTTTATAATCCTGGGGTTGATTATTCAAAGTAATTTTCTCTGGTTTCAAAGATGACTTCTATTCAACTGACCCTAGCCATAGCTACTGCTAACATATGGGATGGCCACCAAATAGATGTGAAGATTTATTTCCTTCACGATGATATAGAGGAAAACATCTATATAGAACAATTGTTGTGTTATTTGCAATATTCCATCCTTGTTTTTCGACTTAGGAATTCTATCTACGACCTTAAACAAGCCCCTTTGGATTAGTATGCCAATATGGACTCCTTTCTTCTCATTTTTGAGTTCAATATGTCACTCTGAACAAAACGTTTACAATTTATTGCAAGATGAGTCCATGCTTACATTAGTTCTATACATCGATGACTTGTTGATTATGGACAACTCTTCCTTTATCATTTATTATTTCAATAGTTCCTAATCTAACAAGTTATCCATGAAAAACTAAGGTTTTCTTCGTTATTTCTTTGGGATTCACATCACTCAATCTAACTCAGGGATCATCAATGTTCAACCCAATTATGCCCTTGATTTTCGTGTTAGGTTTAACATGGCTGATTTTAATCTATCTCCCACTCCCTTCCTTTTTGGAGTTAAGTTAGTAGATGATTTCTCTACTCCCTTAGTCGATGTTACCCTTTATCATAGTAGGTTGGGATCTTCATCTACCTAACCCATACCATACCCGATTTATCATCCATGGTCGGAATTATGTCTAAATTTATGTAGGAACCTCATGAGCCACACCAAAAATTAGTGAAGTGGATCCTTCACTATGTTAGAGGAACCTACACTAGTGGCATACACTACTTGGGAGTGGAAAAGATTGATTTAGTTGGATACACATATTTTTATTAGGTTAGTGATATTGATCATTGAAAACCTACCTCTGGATACAAATTTTTCGTTTTGTTCTAGTCCTATCATTTGGTTAATGAAGAAGAAGAACATGATCACTATATCTTCTATACAGGAAGAATATAGGGGAGAAGTCAACACTACCATGGAAGCTATTTGATTATAGGAAATTCTAACAGAGTTTGGTATTCATTTTTGGTAGGATACTATCATCTATTATGATAACCTTAGCATTATCTCCATCTATAGAAATCCACTTCAACATCAGCGGATGAAGCACATCGAGATACATATGCACTTCATCAGGTATCTTATTCTTAGATACATAATTTATGTGCATTATTATGATACTTCAGATCAAGTTGTAAATATATTTACCAAACCCTTCACTGAAACCAAGTTTCTTCATTAGAACTCTCTTCTTGGGGTGATGTCTAATGTAGCATCAAATCTACTTTTAACTTTCTATTCCTCTTTTCTTCCTCTTCTTCTATAAATATTTATATTTATACATTGGTACCTCATCAATCCTTATTTTTGAGACCCACATGATGCATCTTCATTAGTTTTTAGGTGAGTATCTTTCTCTTTCTATCTTTCCATGCCTTTTCCCAAGATTTGATGAAGGGGGTGTTAGTGTGAGGATATTATTTTACCTTTTATTTATTTATTAGATTATTTACACCTCACACATGGTGATTCATCTCACTTAGGTGAGTCATATGTATTTTAGGGAGTTATATGAAATATGATAGATTATGTCATATAATTTATCATATGTGTCATAGTTTCATTGTCATATGGGAGTTACATGTTATTCTTGCATTGTAATTCATCTCTCCATTTTGAGAGTATAAAAATTCCAATCATGGGAGTTACACAAAATTCCCTCATTTGTACTTCTTCATTTTTTACCTATGAGCAAGAGTAGACCTTTTTCATTATGCACAAGTTCCTTGAGATTATTTTTCACGTTTTCATTTAGAGTGCAACTTCATCTATGTGCACACATTTTAGGATAATCATGCCCTCTTTCACTTTCTTCATACTTTTATATTCTACATAACTTCTATTAGTCACCTGCAAAGCATAAACCAAGAAGAAATATTTGCGCTTATATTATTTTTTGAATGTCGGTTGCTTGGTAGGCCATGTCACTCATTGCAAAGTGTGGTCCAATAAGAAATTTCCAAGTTACTTTGCAACTCTCAATGTCATTCCTTTGATAACCTTGTTAGTTTTTAACCAATAAGAATACTCCATGCTACTTTTTTTTTTTCACATAGCTAAATTTTGCTAAGAATTTTTCATAAATAGTCAAAAGTGAGCTAATAAGACACCTCCACATTGTTTTCTAAAGTGTAATTTCAATCCTCAACAATCCCTTTGAAGATATGATAATGCAAATATCACACCAATGAATATCTTCCACATAGTTTCCTTTCTTTGGATAAGTTAGGGCTTCTAAGATTTGTGAGATAATCATCCTTTCAATTTTTAACTAAGGAATGAATTAGCAAGTTCTATGTAATTTTATTAACTACCAAAATTTGTTAGGCCCAAAGAATATAAGGAACCAATAAGGAAGATCTAATTTTTTTGGAACTGTCAAATATTTTAATTCCATAAAATAAATTTTGAAATAATATGAAGGATGAACAACATAATTCTAAAATTCAAAAACCTATCAAAATTTACAATATAAGTTATGAAGAAACATTGATGGGTTAGATAACACTTTGATGACATTATGAAAACTATCATAGATACAAAATTCTTGTTTCCTTTGTAAAAAAATATTAACTTCTGATCAATTACCTTCCAAATTAACCATTCATAATTAGAATTATGTGTTCAAACTTGTAACATTTGATAAACATGAAGTAATTTCTTGAAAATACACAAGAGGAGAGAGAAACATAACTATAGAGGAAAGAGAAGGAATGATCCAAATGTGCAACATAGATAAACATGTAGATCAAAGACTACAAATTATTTGGTACCAATATTGGAACTAGAAACTGATAAGGGGAAAGACTATATAACTACTATATGGTCATGACCTAATTTCTACAGTCTTGACTTGAATCTTTCTAGTCTTGAAACCTTTGACATTATGGATCTGAAACTTCTTTTGTACTTCACTTTTTTATAAATGAATTTATTTATATGCCACTCTTTCTCACACAACTTTGAGATGAGTTATAATCATCTACAAAAAATTTAGAACCCTATAATCTTGCATAACCCTTTCATATATTTGAGTTGTTTAGACTTGTAGTAGGGGCTTCTCTAATTGATTTGTAGTTGATGTTGGTAGATTTAGGATTAAGGAACTCTTTAAGTTATTTTTTAATTATATCTGCAATATGAGGTTGTAAGAGTTTCAAGTGAGTTATAAAGTGATATTGAATTTCTTATATAGCCTTTTATAGGTAAAATATTTTGATAAGGCCTACTATAGGAAGATAAAATGAAAAAAATGAAATTAAAGTAGATCATAAATATGTAGTTTACGAGCAATAAAAAATAGGTATATGGTATGAAACCACTTCATGTGCAAATAGGTTATGAATCAGGTTGACTAGAATATATAGTATGAGAAGAAGAAGAAGACACACTTTTTGTAGTTGTAATATTTGAGATTGTAAATTATGAATAAGGAATTCAAGAGTATGTGTGTTATAAGTAGAAGCATGTGAGGCACTATAATTGTAGATATGAGATGTGGTGATATTAGTGGTTATAGGAATATACATGGAAAAAATTTAAACTGTAGGATTAAATTCCCTTAATGAAACATGTATTGTCTATGTAGGGATGGTTGATGTATACATTATAGATGATGGAGGATTTAGATCAATTATGGAAGATACATAGTATGTTTGAGTTCATCATTAGTGGGATAAATAAAAATGCATATATTGTTAATACAATTATCTTGAAAAAATGTGTAAAATTTTGTGCTTCATCATTTAATAAAACACTATTGTCAAGCATATCATGAGACACCTTACCTAGTATAGTATTAGTCGAGAATGTTAACACAAAACAAACAAAGATATCAACAAGAAAATATATGTACGCTCATGAGATATAGGAAGAGTAATATAATATGTTTTAGTGTTATCAAAGTGACCAAGGTGTAGGAGTATCCTTAGACACATTATGTAAATGTTGATAATAATCCATGTGATTCGTAACCTTGTTGCACTTAAATCAGAAAGGAGAAAACATGAAGGTTTGGAGCAATAGATTCAATTCAAGAATCAGGTTCACAAAATGTTTACACCCTAATTAAATTTTAGAATGTTATAGTATGACTAAAAAGTAATTAAGGGTTTGCAACAAAGAGTACCATTATGATATAATTATCTCCAGACATTAATCATAAAAATTAGAATAATGCATTCAAACTTAAAATGATTGAAACAATTGATAAATGATAAGTACTTTTACAAATACACAAGAGAAGAGATAGAATAGCCTATTTAGGGTAGGAGAGAAGATATGAATGTGCGGGGTGGTGGAATAAGATGATCTGGAGTTATATATGCTTCATTGAAATTTATGGAATCACTAACCCAATAGGGCGAGAAAGTATAAATGTCTTATGGTTTAGACTTGATCTATATGTTTTAGACCTGGAACTATACAATATTATATTCTTTGACAGTCTTTACATACAATGTTTTCTATGTTTATCTTATCTAGTAATGATCTTCATGGTTTTTCTCTCTTTCTCGTACAACTTTGGGATGACCTATAATCACCTACAATAAATTGGAAACCCTAGAAACATGTAGAACCCTTCATTAGAGCATTAATAATAAAAAAGGAGTAAATGTGTGTATGGTGAGGTTAGGCTACACTCAAAAATCAAACTCTCAACTATTGAATCAATCTAGGGTTACTCTATATGCCCTCATTTCATGATCAAACCTCATGTATTTATCTTAGATTTTTATGCACATGTGAATAGCTAAGAAACCCCCTAGCAATTCCCTTGTGTCCCTTGACACCAAGATAGTTGGATAACTATGTTGTGTAAAATGTACTTGGTGCAGTAATAGTGAGATGTGTTGTTCCTCGACTATGTGACCTAATCCTTTGTTGATTAAAACCGTTGTGCAATTCTTGGATTGAATTTTATCTTGTTAAAACATGGATCTATGACCTATTTATGTTTGGAAATGAATGAAGCTAAACTTTTTACTTGTTTGAGTGCTTCATACTTGTATTAGGGATTTATTTAGATGATGTGCAATTGATTTGGATAGATTTAGGAACCTTTTAACTGATTTTGGAATGATATTTCCAATAGGATCTTGTAAGAGTGTCAGGTGAGTTATAAAGTGATAATGACTTGCTTATATAGCCTTTCATAGGTGAAATATTCTAATATGGTTCACCCTATGATGATGAAATGAAAAAAACTAATTTTAAATTGAAATCAGATTCGGTGAATGTGAAGGGGTGGGTCCGTATAGGTTGGATAAGACTAACCTTACATGTCGACCCTCCCATATTTTTTAAACTACAAATATGAATTTCAAAACTAGAATTTGTGTCATGAATATCAAAGGTTAATGTTGCTTTGATTAAATAATATTCTCATAATTAATGATAGAGTAGAGTGTAAATATAAGAAAATTATAGAATAATCTAGAGAGATGAGGATATTGGATTCCAAATTTTAGAAATTTTCTTAGCAAGTTAACATGATCAAACTTTGCATTGCACAAGGACAAGTTACCAAATTTTAGTGTCTATGGTACCATACAACCAACCACCATATATCTGACCTTATTGTCACCCATATCTACATAAAAAAAATTAACAATATGTTATAGGAGATACTAGAAGAAATTATTATTTACCATAGTCAAAGTGCTTAATCTTATGCAGTATTGATTGTATGAAAGAGGGATGAAACTTGGTGTATATGTCTAGACTATCAGAGCTTAACAAATACACAAGAAAAAGATAAGTTTCCTATTCATGTCATCGATTATTTTATAGATGAGAGAAATGGTGTTGCTTATTTTATAGCTAGATATTTGATTGAGATATCATCAAATCCAAATTCAAGATGAGGATGTTCATAAAATAAAATTTAGGACACAAGAGGGTCACTATGAATTTCTAGTGATTTCATTTGGCCTTAGAAATACACCATCTGCATTCTAAAGTTTGATGAATTATATCTTTCACCCATTTCTACAAAATTTGGTTTTTAAATTCTTTAATGACATCTTAATCTATAGGAAGGTGTGGGAGGAACACCTATATCATGTAAATAAGGTTTTGGAAACTATTGAGCAACATAACCTTTATTCTAATCCCTCCATGTGAATTTTTTGATTTAGGAGGTTGAATAGTTTGATCATATCATTTCCCATGAAGGTGTAAAAGTATATTTGGAAAATATTAAGGATATGGTGGATCGAAAGTTACCGAAAACCTCAAAAACCTCAAAAGCTTCTAAGGGATTACAAGTTAATGTTGTAAATGTGTGAGGAACTATGGAAACATTATAACACCACTCACTAATTTATTTAAGAAAGATTCCTACTATTGGAATGAAGATGCAACATGTGAATTTGAGATGTTGAATAAGGCCATGTGTACCACTCCAATTCTTGTTATCCCAATGTCCACCAAAACTTTCATTTTCAAATGTGATGCTTCACAAGGTGTGGTGTAGGTACAATATTAATTCCAAAGGGTCATCCCATTACATTTTAAATTTATTAACTCAAATTTTGGAATCTATCAAAACCATCTTATAAGAAATAAATTATGGATATTTTTCATGAAGTCAAATAATGAAGACTATACCTCATGGATTTTCACTTCAAGATGAATACAAATCATGATATTATTAAATACTTCTTAGATTTATAGATATAATCATAATAACAACCCAAATGGGTCATAAGAATGTTAAATTATTCCACTTTTGTCACTTCAATCTTAGATTTTTTTATTTTTTAATTTTTAATTTATCTTACCTCATGTAGCTGATTTAAATACCCATATATTTAAATCCAACATAAGTCTTAATGCAATCCATTTCCGATAACTATCATGAACCATGTGCAGTTGTATGAGAGAATACTAAACTTTACTCGTTCTCCCTCAATGCTCTTTACAAGCCATACATAAAATGTATCCCTTTGGTTCTCCTTTAATAGATATGATATATAAGTGATAACCCCTAAGTGTGTACCTAGGTTCCACCTATGAAATCCATAGGCATCTCACAACTTAGATAATGGTGAAATCTCGACAATGTAATCAGCAGTTACACTACCTTGCGCAAGGTTTCTGAGTCATGTATGCCATGCTCGATTCCATGATGGCACACTCGCCATTGGAATCTTGTCATCTCACCTTATTCACTTGTTCAATTATATGGATTTGTAGTCATTGATGTTGTAAACAGCTACAAGTCTTATACAAGGTACAAGTCCGGATTAACCTACATGTAGTTGTACCTCGATGTCATCCTATGATGCCTATGGGAAAGAAAATGTCTTTGTAATGATTCACATCATTACTAGACTGCTTCCCTTCCCATAGCCATCATATGTTGGCATCGGGTACCAACCCATGGGGTTTCATCTGCCCTTGTAACTTTAACAAGCTTGTACTTAAGCAATACCAAACCACATTTTAAGATCTTGATAAGGAAACTCAGTATAGCTTGTTATGTGGTAGTATTCAAATAACAACCAATGTCATTAAATGGATATGATCACGTAATGGCAGTAGTGAGTTTCCCTGTCAAGAGTCTAAAAATGAGACATGGTACCTTAATAAATTAAACAAGACAATTTGTTCTAGTTCCCATGTCTTCATTACTTAGTGAAGTGAAACTAGAGTCCTATCCCATAATATCATGATAGGTTAAATGTAGTTCCAATAATACTCATTTCTACCTATCTGTTCTAGACATAAGATAGATCACTCTTTAGATCTAAATTCCCAATCTTGTTGTTACTAAAGATTCAAATTCAACCGAATAAAATAATGCCAAACATTATCAAGGAGTAATAACCATTAATGTTATTCTTACTCCTATAAGCAATCATGTGAGCCACATAATCACTCATCATTAGGGACATATGAGTCATTCCCATTATCCTCCTTTCAATAACACTTATTCTATTTATTAGAATCATGTTATTCAGTTTTACTTCAACATTTATATATTCGCCAGGTCTAATTTATCCATAAATGAGTCTTATCCATTTTAAGTTTCTTGTTTCAGTAGTAATCCCAATTCTCTTGAGGACTTCTACAACAATGCCTAAACCCGACTAGGTTTATTTGCATAGTTACTATCACCTGGACAATATATTCATTTTTCTTGGATCCTTATACCAATTTCTTGGCATCTAAAGATATATTCTATTAATTCCAGCTATCAGATCATTTTATCCTTTGTATGACTACACCATCATATCTTAATCATGGTTGATTTCAACTCACAAATTTTAGGAGCATAGACACCAAAATTCCATAGTGAATTTGATGGCAAGTACTCATGTTGAGCACATCTGCATGTTCCTATCAACAATCTCATCACTTGCATTGGGCATCATACCCACGGTTTCATAGAGGTTTAGTACTCTAGGATTTAATCATCTCCCATACAATTCTATGCCAACTATATCCCATATCCTATGGGTCCTTTTAGCATTTATGTTCAACCTGATTATTAATGAATTATCTTCATTACATCTTGTTAGTTGGAGTAACTCCATCATAGATGTTCATCACATCATATTTCGAATGATGGTAATCTGATAGATCTTATATTTCATTTCCCATTTTATGGAAAGACAGTTCACTTTAAGTATCAAAGAACATCCATGTTCTATTCTTATTTATTATTTCACCTTGAAGTATTATGTTGAACTCCTCATCATGTTACGGGAGTTGGATTAGTTTTACAGAGTATTTCAACTTAATTTCCTTAAAGGTTTAAGTGCTGCCCAAAAGGAACATCAACAAGTTTTAAAGACATAACCCTTATATGTTGAACTTTACCTTATCATCCAGAAGGTTCATCGTATTAATTTATCTCTAGTATAGTTACTCAAACTTTGTTAGAAGAATATTCCTTAAGTATGTATACATAAGCATATCCATCAAGATTCATGCCTAGATGATTTCTCATCTACCAAGCATTTAACCTTTAACTGATCTTGTGAGGAATCACAACCTCTTGCTAACAATAATATTAATTTCCCATAAGTTAATCAGTTTAGATTAAGAATTCATCAACACTACTCCATAGTGTTTTCCATTAACCTATCCATTGTATTACTAATTTATAACTTCACAATTCATCCATTGAACTTACTAGGTTCACCTAGTCCATAAGATAGTTGTTATATTTCTAAAACAAAGAGAGTTACAACAACCCTCCATTACAATCATCTAATGATCCAATTTTCATAGAATATCATAAGTATAAAGCCATTCTTATACCGACACTACTACAACATAGTAGAATTTATTATAGAGATTGCAGAGAGGCATCAACAATCTTTCACCGACATAAAGAAAGTATTTATTAATCATTACATGGAATCTTTACCATGTTACAATATATCATAAAAGTACTCAGTAGATTTTCACAAGAAAACCCTTACTTTGATGACAACAAATAACTTCCTTAACATAAACAAGAATATATATCAATTCACAATTTGAACACATCTTTATCCTTTAAAAGTAAGCATATGGTTCAATTAGATAACCAATGTGTTTCTTTACTTTACGCCTATTATCTTCGCTCATTTTCCTACAATGGTTAGACAAGGTCAGTTTGACTGAACTGAGCAAGAAAATTCCATTATCCCATTTATCAATTTATGTCATTAAATGTTAAAATGAATATATACAACAATAATAATCTCATTCTTACAATTTAATGAATTAATGCAACAAACTTCATACTCCATTAACTTGGTTTGCACTTAATGGTACAACTTCTTTTACCTTTTTGAGTATTCCTCAATTATAATATCTTAATAATACTTCACATAATTAAGTTTAAGAAAAACTGGATACACATCTTCAAATCCAATAATGAGCATCATCTAAGCAACACTACATATTATAGTAAATACAATTGTAGTCCACAGAGATTAAATAGAAGTATTAAATACTATCATACATGGTATGAATTTATATCATCCTCTTCACAGCTAGAAGTGGTTGTAACTATTGTGGTTGCTCGAATAATTCAACAAATAATAACCTTGGGCACGCAAGGTTATCCATTCTATGTACCTAAACCCAACCGGTTTCAGCTGTACTAAATTACCCATCAAACGAATCAGGCTTAGACATTGTATTCTTATCACTTAAATTCTATGAAGTTTATGCGTCATAACTTCATGAACAACATACCCTGTGATAATCGTTAATATTCTAATAAGGAAAGAGAATTATATATCTCAAGTTATATCTCCTAATAACTTACAAAAATTAATTATAGACATCATTTCTCATTTGCATGGATTTGTGTATTCTCTTAAACAACACATTCCCTCGAGTTATATCTTACTATTTTCCATTATAATAAGAGTCTGAAAACACAACCCCAAATCTTAATTATACTTATATATAGAAGTCTAAACTTCCCAAGGTTGACACAATGACTAGTATGTACTATTCCTCTATAATGGGGTATTGGTACACTTGATTTTATCATCCAGCAGTAATTCATTTAACCACATAAGAACCACATAATACAAATAAAAGGATCTTCGGTAAAATTTGATCTAAAGAAATGGAATCAAACTAAGTTTTAGTTCCATTATTCACCTTATAATGGAGCAACCATTTCTTAACAAACATATCCAGGGTGTCAACCAACCAAGACCCTTTGGTTTCACATAAGGATTTTCAGCCCTTTTTATAAACATGAAACATTCAACATTTTTCCAATCATTATCCTTCAGGACCCAAGTCCCAACCAAGATTTTCTAAAGTTTATAGCTGGTTATATATATATATATATATATATAATGAACCGGATAGCTTCCTGAAAGAAGAAGAAATGGTATTCCATACCCGATATAAGATAAGTTAGACTTATTCCTCTAAATCCTAAACCCCAATTTCATTTGTTGTTCAATAGTATTAATTCAAACTGGTCTAGTTGACCATTAAAGAAGGTAGCAAGTGATTAAATTCCTTATAAATGGAGTGAGCCGAAGACTCGACAAATCAACATTCCATTACCACAACCTATGGCACTTTCCATATCCTAAGAAAAGGAACATTAATGTTGAGCTTACATCCTACATGAGGCTAAATGGTGACAACAAAAGATGCATTCTGTAACTCAGTCACTATCACTACTCATTTATAATGGAACCAAGAGTAATCCAAGCTACTACCCAATAACCTCTCTAAGAGCTACAAGGATCAATATATCAGCCAAGGTTAACATGAAGTGTTACCAGTTCAAAATAAAATCACTCAAACTGAGCCATGTTAGAAAGGTTAATACCCAAGTTTATCTTACAGAGAGGGAGTGACAAGGAAATGCTTTCTTGCAGATCCCATAAGGGTAATCGCTAAGTTGGGTAACTAGAAAACTCCAAGTCTCAATGAAATTCCTGTTCTTTTAATAGTCAAATCGATGGAGCAAAAAGAGAACTATAATAACCTAAGCATCGATAAAAACACCAACTCATCCTAGGTGTATACCCAATACATCTTTATTTTTGTAAATGAAATGCATAGACCAGAAGTGAAAGAAACAACACCAGTATCTAGAATCATCTTATACCCAGATCTATATATCATGATCTCGGTCAGGTAAAGGATGACCCATGCACACAAAATCAACTTTGCACAATATTATAACATTTGCATAGAAAACCCATTATTATCTGGGTCAAACTCTTCAACAAAATGCAACAAAACCATTCATTCCAAGTCTTAATAAGTAACACAATTTGGGCAGTATTACAGATAAAATATTTAATACTCAAGTTCAACAGTCATACCATTTTACCAATTCTTTTTACGCAGAACAATAGAGTATAAAAATAACAACTTCCAACCATCACATACCCACCTTTTTCCTTAGCTCAAATAAAATTGCATATATGTATTCGCTCTAACATCTAATGAAGTAAAAAGATAAAGGGGATAAGGAACATTTCTTTCCTACAAATTCGATTCCAAAATCCCTCAAGATCTATCTCCAGCAAGCATTGTAGTGACAAAGAGTTTATGGTTTCAAGACTATCCAAATCAAACCAGCCAACAATTCAACCCTCCTTTCAGTCACATCAAAACATCTCCGGCCTTATAAATTTCCCACAAAACAAACTTCCTCTTCTGCAAATAGCTACATGAACTCATAGCTTGCTCACCATGCACATGATGCCTAAAGTGGAGCTTTTCCCCCAAATTTCATCAACAAAACAAAATGGAGAAGTTGCATGTGATTTGCTTCCTTAGGAAGCTTTACAGATTTCCATGATTTTAATGCACAATTAATGGTATTAACTACTAGAGTACCAGTGGCTTATCCAACTACCACCATCCTCCTACACTCCTCCAAAATTGGTGGGATTTCTATAGTTAAATCCTCATTTAACTTGTCCATGAAATTAACTAAATATAGATCACTTAATTTCTTTCAATCACATAGGTCGAATAACCTTTGGAAAGAATGAATTATAATATAGTATAAAACCAACATTATAAAACATGCATGGCCTTAAAATTATTTAAATGCCCTCATAACTCCTAAGTCCCTAGAGTTACATTATATAATTTTAAATATGTTGGCATGTCCCTTAAGGTCTATGACCTACCTTACGTTATCAATGATCTTACACATAGCGGTTTGGTTATACCATTTTATGGTCATTAAATCATTGTTCAACTAACTCCAGCATCTCAAAAGGATTACCTAAAAATCACACACTAAATTTTCAATAATTCAAAGGTCCCAAAATTAACATCTCAACCCCAAATTTACAAGCTCATGTCAACCAATCTACAAAGTGATTAATCAATAATATGGGTTAAGTGAATCCCTCCACTCGACTCTAATGTTTAAATCACATCACCTTCTAAAGTTGTCACAATGATACATTATCTCACAAATATGTATAATAGTTTTAGAAATATATAGACCAGGCCTAATGTGATGTCATGGCTCAAGATTGATTTGTAGTGATGTATATCACAAAGAAGAGACTTTTGACCCATAAGTCATTCACAATACTTTGTGAGACTTATTGACTTAGTGCTTACAAGCTTAAGCCAATAACAATAATATTGTTCTAAGGCATTAATTAGCAACAACACTCTTAGTTTAGATAATCACAAGATCGATATCAGTTCTTACTTACCATATCATTCCCTTTGTCTTGTTTTCTTAACCTTTATTGAAAACACTTGTTCCTCTTCTGCTTGATGTCAAGATCGGTCAAAGATGACGATCTTGTTAAATTCTTGACTACACTTGTGGGGTATTACATTCTTCCCCCCTTAATGAATCATCATCCCGATGATTTATTATTGCTACTTAATTAAATCAATCAAGTACAAAATTATGTACCTCTATTTGAGCAAAATCATCATTGTTTTCATTGAAACTAGTAATCTCATGTCTCATAAGCTCACATTTACTAGTTGTCATACTTGTCATCCAGTAAACCATTATACTATAAGCAACACATCATAGATTCTATCTCTTCAGTAGTTTGCTTCATGTATCATTATGTAATACATACAAAAGGTATTCTCCAAAATTTAGCTTTGCCAAGCTAATGCAACATGACACTGCTTTGTATTAAACTAGACAAGTCCAGTCACAACTATCTTACATCAAGGTATTACAACACACAAGACTAGTCATGAGGATTTTTTTCTTTTAAGGTCATACTTAATCAGACTCTACCTCTAAAATAAATCCAAACTCATACTTTAGAAAGCTTTAAAACTAGCATTTACTCAAGATAACATAAGTAATCAATCAAACATAATTGTTCACAATCAGCTCAAGTAATGCTAGAATAATAATGTTACAGTCATATAAGCCCATACTTATGTAACTGTAATCTTATTATTCTAGTTCCTTTAAGTTGAATAACATGAATTCATTAATAGTTATAATATATTAGCCCATTGATACCTCAATGGAGCAGAATATCATTCTATATTTCCTTGAGTTATACACCCAGACAACTCATATGAAATTAGTTAAGATAAATGATTCTTAATTTTCTATACAGTCATGTATAACATTATTACAACATGGTGTAGTGAGTTATTTCTCATTACAATTCCATCGTGATAAGACTAATCATTCAAGTAAGGTCACACATTCGATACTTGATCAAAACAATATGAGTATATACTTCCTTAGTTTCCATAATAGGTATGGACTAAGCATCCTCTTTTTTTATATAAATTATACTTCATTGTATCATCAGACAAAGATACATACTAAAATTAGCCAATCATCTCATAACGTAGGTTATGAGTTCATCAATGAAATCAAGTAACAATAGTGTAATGACAAAGTGCCTACACAATGATCACATGGTTAAAAGGATCAACAGAACCTTATGAAACATTCTAGAATGTGGCACCCCAATTCAATGATTCCCAGATTCAAAGTTCAAAGACCTGAGACTTGGGTTATGTAGAGTTTACTTTTGCAATCATGTAACTCCTGCTAGCTTTAAATTACCATTCCTTTACAACTAAGCTAGTTGTATTTACCATTTAGGCACATAATATTGATAACAATATTAAATTTAAAGACACTTTTGACTTTAAAACCTTGAAGGTCAGCTTACTTATTCCCATGGAATCATGAATATCAAGTACATACCTGAAATTCTTCGTTAAAATTTTCAACATCTAGTTTCCTACTAGGTTTGAAATTTTACCAACCTGGCAATGTTGTCTCAGCCAATGAAATATTATTTGGGCCTATCACACTTTGAATTCAATTCAAGGTATCAATTTTTTTTTATTTTTATAGAAAAGTCTACAATAACAATGAGTACCATGTCCTTGTAAGACATTTCAATATTGCATAGCATCTCAGGTAAGTAAATAACATAGTTATCATTCAATCTTCCAGAAGAGTGTTTACTCAATAACACTTAACAAACCAGCCAGACTTATTTGGCCATACGTATCCAAGTAAGTATATTAATAGAGTGGTCATACCACAATCACACACTTCCACAAGGGTAATAAACCGTATTATGATAATAAATTTATACAGTTATATAAATATTTATGCCTATTACCTTCAGCCCTTAAGAAACTTAAGAACCAAGGTCATAATACAATAGAACGTAAAACAGTCCCTCTATACCTTAACAAGGTATACAATCCAAATTGGAGGATGAAAGTTTTATACATTCACAATACAGTTTAAAATAACCTCTTACATCTGTAGTTAGTCTCGTAAACATCCTTTACTTCTACTAAACTCCAACTTTAGAGTCTTAGAAATTTTATTTGGTCATGACCAATCAAGGTTGCACCATTCATAACATATAAGAACCCTACACAAAATTATTTTTTTACCTGTATGGATTTCATAAGGATGCATTTTCCTGAATCTATCTTCAAAGCACTCTACCATTGCATCTTGTTATAAAACAATCTCATGCAACTATATTAAAGTCCAAAATATGCAAATCAACCTTATCAAAATATTTCCTTCTTTTGTGAAATGAGTTCAATCAGTGACTATATCATGATAACTGACACCCAGTTATGGTTCATGTAATTTTTCTTACTGTTGCAATTAAAAATTCTGAATTCCAACTTACTTTCCAGCTAGTCACTTCACACCAAGAACTCAATTGCATTAATATTTTCATTTAATAGCAACAAGGTCTTATTTAACTTTCTGTCATTATGATAGGATGACTTGTTTCTTTTTCAACAAAACTATGTCAGGAATTACTCTGGAAGGTCACACTTTCTAACTCTTTCCATCCTTTATCTCTTTTCTAAAAATTAGAAATAAGGAAGAGCTAATGCTCTTGCATGCTTTTACTAGATAAAGCTAGAATTTTATTGCAGATTTCATTATGCCTAACTAGCCTTCCAAGTCACTTGCCATAACAATAGTTAGTCTTCTTCTAAATACTTGCCTTAATCCTATGTGGATTTCCTTTAATATTGGATTTATACTCCAATTTTTATCATAATGTAGTTTGATCAATCGAGTAACACTTTACTGATCATCATCATTCAGCCTAAGTTGTTTTGCTTGGCTACTCTTATTCACACTTACCAGCTGACTCTCTGCATCTATCTAGTATAGTGTGTCATGAAGGAATCTTAGAGTATTATTTAACTCTTTTACCCCCAAACCCAAAGCTTAGTTTGATCTGGTTCATCATCCATGGTACATCCTTCATCCTTTTTATTCTATTCATAAAATAAGAATTTTCTAAGCGTAAGGGCTCATTAGGCCCAAGAGTTGTAACCTTCAGCTCTGATACCAAAATGTAACATCCACTTTTGTCACTTCAATATTAGAGATTTTTATTTGTATTTTTTTATCTTACCTCATGTAGCTGATTTAAATACCCATATATTTAAATCCAACATAAGTCTTAATGCAATCCATTTTTGATAACTATCATGAACCATGTGCAACTATATGAGAGAATACTTGAACTTTACTCATTCTCCCTCAATGCTCTTTACAAGCCATACATAAAATGTATCCCTTTGGTTCTCCTTTAATAGGATATGATATATAAGTGATAACCCTAAGTGTGTACTTGGGTTCTACCTATGAAATCCATAGGCATCTCACAGCTTAGATAATGGTGAAATCTCGACAATGTAATCAGCAGTTACACTACCTTGTGCAAGGTTTGAGTCATGTATTCCATGATCGATTCCATGATGGCACAATCACCATTGGAATATTTTCATCTCACCTTATTCATTTGTTCAGCTATATGGATTTACAATCATTGATGTTGTAAACAACTACAAGTCCTGTACAAGGTACAAGTCCGGATTAACCTACATGTAGTTGTACCTCGATGTCATCCTATGATGCCTATGGGAAATAAAATGTCTTTGTAATGATTCACATCATTACTAGATTGCTTCCTTCCCATATCCATCATATGTTGGCATCGGGTACCAACTTGATGTTTCATTTTCCTTATAACTTTAACAAGCTTGTACTTAAGCAATACCAAACCACATTTTAAGATCTTGTTAAGGAAACTCAATTTAGCTTGTTATGTGGCGATATTCAAATAAACACCAATGTCATTAAATGAATATGATCACATGTAATGGTAGTAGTGAGTTTCCTGTCAAGATTCTAAAAATGAGACATGGTCTTATTGATGGCATGTACACATGTTGAGCACATTTACATGTTCCTATCAATAATCTCATCACTTGCATTGGGCATCATACCCACGGTTTCATAGAGGTTCAACACTCTAGGATTTAATCATCTCCCATACAATTCTATGCCAACTATATCCCATATCCTATGGGTCCTTTTAGCATTTATGTTCAACCTGATTATTAATGAATTATCTCATTACATCTTGTTATTTGGAGTAACTCCATCATTGACGTTCATCACATCATATTTCAAATGATGGTAATTTGATAGATCTTATATTTTGTTTCCCATTTTATGGAAAGACATTCGCTTTGAGTATCAAAGAACATCCATGTTCTATTCTTATTTATTATTTCACCTTGAAGTATTATGTTGAACTCCTCATCATGTTATGGGAGTTGGATTAGTTTTACTGAGTATTTCTGCTTAATTTCCTTAAAGGTTGAAGTGCTGCCCAAAAGGAACATCAACAAGTTTTAAAGACATAACCCTTATATGTTGAAATCTACCTTATCATCCGGAAGGTTCATCATATTAATTTATCTCTAGTTTAGTTACTCAAACTTTGTTAGAAGAATATTCCTTAAGTATGAATACATAAGCATACCCATCAAGATTCATGCCTAGATGATTTCTCATCTACCAAGAATTTAACCTTTAACTAATCTTGTGAGGAATCAAAACCTATTTCTAACAATATTAATTTCCCATAAGTTAATCAATTTAGATTAAAAATTCATCAACACTACTCCATAGTGATTTCCATTAACCTATCCATTGTATTACTGATTTATAACTTCACAATTCATCCATTAAACTTACTAGGTTCACCTAGTCCATAAGATAGTTGTTATATTTCTAAAACAAAGAGAGTTACAACAACCCTCCATTACAATCATCTAATGATCCAATTTTCATATAATATCATAAGTATAAAGCATTTCTTATACCGAAACTACTACAACATAGTAGAATTTATTACGAGAGATTGCGAAGAGGCATCAAAGTCTTTCACCACACAAAGAAAGTATTTATTAATCATTACATGGAATGTTTAGCATGTTATAATATATCATAAAAGTACTCAGAGATTTTCACAAGAAAACCCTTACTTTGATGACAACAAATAAATTCCTTAACATAAACAAGAATATATATCAATTCACAATTTGAATGCATCTTTATCCTTAAAAGTAAGCATATGGTTCAATTAGATAACCAAAGTGTTTCTTTACTTTATGCCTGTTATCTTCGCTCGTTTTCCTATAATGGTTAGACAAGGTCAGTTTTATTGAACTAAGCAAAAAAGTCCTTTATCCCATTTATCAATTTATGTCATTAAATGTTAGAATGAATATATACAGCAATAATAATCTCATTATTACAATTTAATGAATTAATGCAAAAACTTCATACTTGCATTAACTTGGTTTGCACTTAATGGTACAACTTCTTTTACCTTTTTGAGTATTCCTCAATTACGAGTATCTTAATAATATTTCACATAATTAAGTTTAAGAAAAACCAGATACACATCTTAAAATCCAATAATGAGCATCATCAAAGAAAAACTACATATTATAGTAAATATAGTTATAGTCCACAGAGATTAAATAGAAGTATTAAATACTATCATACACGGTATGAATTTATATCATCCTCTTCATAGATAGAAGTGGTTGTAACTATTGTGGTTTCTCAAATAATTCAACAAATAATAATCTTGGGCACACAAGGTTATCCATTCTATGTACCTAAATCCTACCGGTTTCAACTATACTAAATTACCCATCAAACGAATCAACTTAGACACCGTATTCATATCCCTTAAATTCTATGAAGTTTATGCATCCTAACTTCATGAAAAACATACCCTGTGATAATATTTAATATTCTAATAAGGAAATAGAATTATATATCTCAAGTTATATCTCCTAATAACTTACATAAATTAATTATAGACATCATTTCTCATTTGCATGGATTTGTGTATTCTCTTAAACAACACATTCCCTCAAGTTATATCTTACTATTTTCATTATAATAAGAGTCTCAAAACACAACCCCAAATCTTAAATATACTTATATATAGAATTTTAAACATCCCAAGGTTGACACAATGACTAGTATGTACTATTCCTCTATAATGGGGTATTGGTACACTTGATTTTATCATCCAGCAAAGAATTCATTTAACCACATAAGAACCACATAATAAAAATAAAAGGATCTTCGGTAAAATTCCTTCTAAGGAAATGGAATCAAAATAAGTTTCATTAACATTATTCACCTTAAAATGGAGCATCCATTTCTTAACAAACATATCTAGGGTGTCAACCAACCAAGACCCTTTGGTTTCACATAAGGATTTTCAGCCTTTTTATAAACATGAAACATTCAACATTTTTCCAATCATTATCCTTCAGACCCAAGTCCCAAGTGAGATTTTCTAAAGTTTATAGCTGGTTATATATATATATATATATATATAATCTAAACTGGATAGCTTCCTGAAAAAAAAGAAATGGTATTCCATACCCGAAGATAAGTTAGACTTATTCCTCTAATTCTTGAACCCCAATTTCATTTGTTGTTTAATAGTATTAATTCAAACTGGTCTAGTCGACCATTAAAGAAGGTAACAACGAATTAAATTCCTTATAAAAAAGTGATTTGAAGACTCGACAAATCAACATTCCATTAGCACAACCTATGGCACTATCAATATCCTAAGAAAAGGAACATTAATGTTGAGCTTACATTCTACATGAGGCTAAATGGTAACAACAAAAGATGCATTTTGTAACTCAGTCACTATCACTACTCATTTATAATAGAACTAGGAGTAATCTAAGATACTACCCAATAAACTCTCTAAGAGCTACAAGTGTCAATATATCAGCTAAGGTTAACACAAAATGTTACCAGTTCAAAATAAAATTACTCAAACTGAGCCATGTTAGAAAGGTTAATACCCAAGTTTATCTTACGAGAGAGGAGTGACAAGGAAATTTTTTTCTTGTAGATCCTATAAGGGTAATCGCTAAGTTGGGTAACTAGAAAAATCTAAGTCTCAATGAAATGCATGTTCTTTTAACAATCAAATCGATGGAGTAAAAAGAGAACTATAATAACCTAAGCATCAGATAAAAATGCCAACTCATCCTAGGTGTATACCCAATACATCTTTGTTTTTACAAATGAAATACATAGACCAAAAGTGAAAGAAGCAACACCAGTATCTAGAATCATCTTATACCTAGATCTATATATCATGATCTCGGTTAGGTAAAGGATGACCCATACACACAACATCAAATTTGCAAAATATTATAACATTTACACAAAAACCCATGATTATCTCTGGTCAAACTCTTCGACAAAATGCAACAAAACCATTCATTCCAAGTCTTAATAAGTAACACGATTTGGGTAGTATTACAAATAAAATATTTATTACTCAAGTTCAATAGTTATACCATTTAACCAATTCATGTTCATAGAATAACAAAATATAAAAATAAAAACTTCCAACCATCACATACCCACCTTTTCCTTAGCTCAAATAAAATTACAATATGTATTTACTCTAACATCTAATGAAATAAAAAGATAAAGGGGATAAGGAATGTTTCTTGCCTACAAATTTGATTCCATAATCCCTCAATATATATCTCCAGAAGCATTGTAGTGACAAAGATTTTATGGTTTCAAGACTATCCAAATCGAACCAGCCAACAATTCAACCCTCCTTTCAGTCACATCAAAACATCTCCGGCCTTATAAATTTCCCACAAAACAAACTTCCTCTTCTACAAATAGCTACATGAACTCATAGCTTGCTCGCCATGCACAAATGCCTGAAGTGGAGCTTTTCCCCAAATTTCATCAACAAAACAAAATGGAGAAGTTGCATGTGATTTGCTTCCTTAGGAAGCTTTACAGATTTCCATGAATTTAATGTGCAATTAATGGTATTAATTGCTGCAGTACCAGTGGCTTATCCAACTACCACCATCCTCCGACGCTCCTCTAAAATTGGTGGGATTTCTACAGTTAAATCCTCATTTAACTCATCCACGAAATTAACTAAATATATATCACTTAATTTCTTTCAATCACATAGGTTGAATAACCTTTGGAAAGAATGAATTATAATATAGTATAAAACCAATGTTATAAAACATGCATGGCCTTAAAATTATTATTTAAATTCCCTCATAACTCCCAAAGTCCCTAGAGTTACATTATATAATTTTAAATATGTTGGCATGTCCCTTAAGGTCTATAACCTACCTTACATTATCAATGATCTTAAATATAGCGGTTTGGTTATACCGTTTTACGGTAATTAAATCGTTGTTCAACTAAATCTAGCATCTCAAAAGGATTACCTGAAAATCACACAATAAATTTTCAATAATTCAAAGGTCCTAAAATTAACATCTCAACCCCAAATTTACAAGCTCATGTCAACTAATCTACAAAGTGATTAATCAATAATATGGGTTAAGTGAATCCCTCCACTTGACTCTGATGTTTAAATCACATCACCTTCTAAAGTTGTCACAATGATACATTATCTCACAAATATGTATAATAGTTTTAGAAATATATAGACCAGGCCTAATGTGATGTCATGGCTCAAGATTGATTTGCAGTGATGTATATCACAAAGAAGAGACTTTTGACCCATAAGTCGTTCACAATACTTCATGAGACTTATTGACTTAGTGCTTACAAGCTTAAGCCAATAACAATAATACTATTCTAAGGCATTAATTATCAACAACACTCTTAGTTTAGATAATCACAAGATCGATATCAGTTCTTACTTACCATATCATTCCCTTTGTCTTGTTTTCTTAACCTTTATTAAAAACACTTCTTCCTCTTCCACTTGATGTCAAGATCAATCGAAGATGACGATATTGTTAAATTCTTGATTGTACTTATGGGGTATTACACATTGGGTGTTCATTCTAGAGTCTTGAAAACTTATCATAGAATCGAGAAAGATTTCTTTTGATAATGGTTCAAAGTGGGTTTCCTATAAAAATTGGCAAATTGTATGGTGTGTGAGTGTATTAAGGGGGAAACTATTAAGACCATAATTCTTATGTAACCTCTATATATTAATAGTAAGCAATAGGAGGAGGTTTCCGTGGATTTAATCACAAGATTTCCAAAATCTAAAATAAAAAGTGTAATCGTAGTGGTTGTGGATAGACTCGCTAAATATTCTCATTTTTTTCCTTATCACATCTGGTTGTGGATAGAATCGCCAAATAGGATTAGTTTTGTAGCTTATCATGTACTTTAACTATAACGAAAGTATCAATATATTTCATAGATATAGTTCAAAATTTACATGGTACCCCTAATATTATAGTCATGATCATGACCCCATATTTACTAGCGATTTTTGGATTGATTTTTTCACATATATTGGGTACTCAAATTGGGGAAATTCATCCTATAACCCCCAATCTAATACAAAGACTGAGCTAGTCAATAATTATTTGAAAGGGTATATTTGATGCTTTGCTTTAGATAAACAAGAGATATGGGTTCAATGGCTTCCACTTATAGAATGGTGGTATAACACTTCATTTCTCTACGACACAAAATCATGCACTTATTATTATTATTATTATACCATCAAGTATGTTGTTTTATATATGGATATTGTGTAAGAAAAGTATTCACTGATGACCCATTCCATAGTCCATATATTTATCTTGTTGGTCTTTATTGTTTTTTTCTTGCACACTTGTCACTCATACACACAATTATGTTCACTTTTAGGGATCCTTGTCTGTTATTTCTCACTCATATGTTGTTATTAGTCTTTGGAAATTAGCACCTAGGGTTGGATGGTAGCATCAAGCTCCCTTGTCTATCTTGGGAATCCTTTTTCTCTTTGTGTTTGATCTTATTTTTGACATTTGAGGTCAGTACTTTTGTTTTCCCTCTCATCTCCCGAGGTACTAGTTGGCATGTCAGGTCATTAGTGTTGAAATTTGAACAAGAGATCCCTATATAAACATAACATACATACCATTATATAGGAAAACTATTATTATCAAGGTATAGTTATCTACATAGAGTAAGGGACTACATTTGGGCTATTACTTTGCATACACACCTTTGTATAGGAAAGGGAGTTCATTCTATTCCAACCACCATTTTACATTTTTATCTATTTATTTCCCCCTATCTAGGTCATTAGTGTTGAAATTTGAACAAGATATCCCTATATAAACATAACATATATACCATTATATAGGCGGACTATTCTTATCAAGGTCTAGTTATCTACATAGAGCAAGGGACTACATTTGGGCTATTACTCTGCATACACACTACATAGGAAAGGGAGTTCATTCTATTCCAACCACCATTTTACATTTTTATCTAGTTATTTCCCCTATCTTGGCATCATTGGTGTAAGGGAAACCTAGGAGCACTATTTCACATGCAAGCACATAAAACTACATTGGGTCTGAGATGTAGTGTAGTGCTCAGTTGTAAGACCACCATTGTGGCATCTCGAGGACATCCTAACCCCTTCATTTGCATATTTATTTTTATGGTTTAATGATTTGTTTGGGGTTTTGTAGGTGATTCCTTCATTGCAGGTCTATAGGTACCTCTCGTGATCCAAATACGACACTCATGAGACAAAAGGAGAATAATTATGAAGCCCTAACAACCATATCATAACTTGTTTCGACCATTTCTACAAACCAAGGCACCCATATTTTACACCACAGCACCCCAAGTGCCCCCATCCTTCTCTAGGTGCCTCATTCCAGCCATTTCCACCTTTACTACATTTTTTTGGTCTATTACGACGGTCTGTTCTCTTGTTCCATCACACTTCTTAGTCCTAGGTCACTGCGAGGTAAGTGAAACTGAGGTAAGTTCATTATCCCTCTTATTTCCTTTCATTTATGAAAGCAAATAAATTATTTAGCATTCTTATTTCATTTATAGAATTTATGTACATTTAGATTCATAGTTAAATAGAAAATTTAATTGAATCATTTTAGTGAACCCAATGCTTAGAACTACTTACCCTAGGATTCACTAAAACCCTAATGTCTAAGGATATCTCTTCTCCTTCTCAGTTATTCATGCCTCATGTGAGTTTCAATCCTATATATGATGAGGAAACCATAGCTAAGCTCACTAATCTATATCGTGATCTTATTATGTTAGATCATATTAAACAACAACTCTTATTCAACGAATGTAATGTTCCTACTAGCTTTGATAATTCTACCATTGGCATTTTTTTATCTAATGAGCTTCACAAGTTGTACACCATTTTATTCCATTAGTCTTGATCCTCCTAAAATTTCTGAATAAAATCCAGATGATACTCATTAACTTCATGTTTGGCCTTGACAATAATACATATGTGCATGTTGATTCTCATACTAGTCAGGACACTACTCTAGCTACATATCATGTTTCTTCTATTTCTAAAAATTCTTCTCATGATACATCACATACTAGTTCACATTCTCCTTCATACTGTGTTGATGATACACTTAATGAGATTATTCTATCTGAGTCTCACTGTTATTTTGATGAAACAATTGATAGTTACAATTCTACTTCCTTGCATACTACCGAGTGTGAATCCTAGGCTCCATTTTCATATTCTTCTAAGGTTATATTTAATAGCATGCATGAGTCCTCTCCATCTATTAGTTCATTTCCACATGTCACTTCATCATCATCTATTACTTCACCTCCTCATACTATCGTATCTCCATCTGTCACTTCCTCTCCTAAGGATGTTTCTAATGCTAGTCCTACTACTTGTATGGATGTTCCATGTCCTTTGTCACTTATTACTCCTTTGGCGTCACCTTCTAGTGTGCCCTTTAACATCAGAAGATCTTGTGTCTTCTCTTGATATTCCTATGATTACTCATAATGGAAAATTACAATTATTAAAAATTACTGCCATACTCTACTATTCCTTCATAAGATATCATGTCCCTCATGCATGTTGTTGGTCATTGAATTCTCAGGTACAAACTCTCACATTAGTAAGAAAGGCCTACTATGCATCCATCGATAACAATTCATTACATGGAAATCATATTCCCAAAAATATTCACAACTCATAATTTCCTAAGTATTTTGTTATGCCTACATTTATATGTTTTGATGGTACTAGAAATCACTATTTGCATCTAAAGCATTATGATATGACTATAGCTTCATATTCTAATAATAAACTATTACTTAAATCCTTTCATCATAGTCTCACATATGATTCTCTCCAATGGTATATCCATCTACCCTTTGGATCTATTAGTACATATTGTGAGATGGAACAAGCTTTTCTTTAGAAATTCCTAGTCAATAACGGCCTAGAGTCACCTATGATCATCTATCTAGCTTTTATTAGGGAAAAATAGAACCTATCATTGATTACATTCTATGATTTAATGTTTATATGTACCAACTAATTTTTTAACCTATTGACTTAGAGAAGAAATTTATCTTTTTTCACAGTTTGATTCCTCCTTGAAACAACGATTGCAATATGACACATGTGAATCATTCACACTTTTATGCTATAAGTTCATTGACTTAGAAAAAGATCTCATTGATGCACATGTTATATATCATCCTCCTATTACTACTACTATTGCATCATCTAGTTCTTCTTCATTCCCATATGTTGAGTATCATCCATGGTCTCCATATCCTCCACCTCACAAATAATTTTAGTTTATTCCATCACATAAGAATTCACCTTATCCTACTCCATGTCAGGATACACCTCAAAATTATACACTTGTTTCATGAGGACCATTACATTTCTCTCCTCATTCTAGACCCCGTGATGTGATGAATGCATTACTTGACTAATGTTTAATATGCTTACCTTCTAATCAACATCATCCACCTCACCACTTGCAGCACCAGTATGATAGACCTTATCGTGTGCATGTGTTGTTTTTAAACTGATGCTAATATGAGTAAAAGACTAACACCTAAATAGCCTTAATTAGCAAGAGTTAAACAAACTACTTAGCACCATCATGATAAAAATTAAACAAGGGTTAGATGCTAAACATTCATAAATAAAAATTTGAAACTAACAAAGTTAAAACATCTAAAATCCTCTACTCTCTAACAACAAATAAATGAAATGAACCTAGGTAGGCTCCATGGCTATCGAAAATGGTTGTTCTTAGTGTTCCAAGAACCTAGGAAAGATGGCTTTTCAAAGTTAGGCTACAAACCCTTTTGACACCTCCTTATGACCTAAGCACTTAGGAAAGAGGCTTAACTCTTCAAGATGATGAACTCTCAAGAAAACAAAAGACAAGCTCTTAGTCTAATTTGATATATGTTTTGCATTTGATTTCTCAAGGATTTTAGGTGTAGGTATAAAGGTAGAAGGAGGGCTCCTTATATAGCCCAATGGATAAAGGAAACACTTCATCCCTTTGCATGTGGGATAAAGGTAAAATAAGATTAGGAATGGATAAGGTTGTTTTATAAAAGGTAACCTTACTTTAGAAGGGTTTATTTTATAATTAGCAGGTCATGGGAGTTGGGGGGTGTTTTAATTAATCAAAGGTGATTAACTAATAGGTAGATGTAAGCTTATAGAAGCTAATTAGAGGAATATTAGTACGATTTAGGCTATTAGAAGGGGATATATGCAATGGAAAGTTGCAAAAGCTATGGAATGAGGATAAAGAACCTCAAAGCTTTGCTAACTCATCCATGCATCATGAGATAAGAGATAAGAAAGAGTTAATCCTATACATGCATCATAACTTTGACAAAAACATCAAAACCTAGCATATATACTACTCTCTACTCTTTAGATTACTTAATTAAGAAATTAAACCTAATAAGATCAACTTAGCAATCAAAGGGGTGATTAGTTGTTTATGGTTTTCAAGCTTTCAAGAATGGAGTCTCACCATTAATGGCTTCAAGGCCAATGGTTCTCTCCATATTACTCAAAACTTGGTTTAAGGATGCAAATGGAGGTGTTAGCTCAACAATGGAGGAAGTAAGCTTAAGATCAAATGTCTAATTAGCTTAAAGCTAATACAAATGAGATCTCAAAGATTTCTTAGGCTTGGTTTGGCTTTTTGTTATGTAAAGTTGTGTGTTTGAATGGGTAGGCTTAGCCTTGTATTTATAGTTTTTGGTTTGGAAGAATTTGATATTTTGGTGCATGTGGGACTAAAGTCTAAAAATAACTTTTAGATTAGATTAGGATAAACATGCTTTAGGCTTAGTTAAGCTTTGTTTAGGCTAATTAACTAGGGTTTAGGCTAGTTAAACTTTGATTAGCAAGTGATTAGAGACTCATTGAGAGTTGGGAGGTGTCTAGATAACCAATTGTGATTGATAGATAGCCTACGAAGCTAATACAAGTGGTCTAGAGAGAACTATGGAGGTTCTAAATGGTCAAAGGAGGAATGTTTAGCTAATAAGAGAGATATTAGCCAAATAAGATGATTATAGGAGGAATGTGATCGAGAAGGTGTCATGCATAGGCATATGAGAATGGAGAAAAGAAGGGGGAATTAACAAAGTGTCATTAATTTACTAGATTGGATGAAATGCTAAGTGTAAGAATATTTTAGGTGTCTAAATTTGCCCCTCTTTGAGGTGGCGTAAGCAACATCACTTCAAAGAAAGTAGACAAGCATAAACAAGTAGAAAATTTTGAAGGGATAGAAGAAAAATGAGTAGAATGGAGGATGCCCCTTGATTGTCGATGGGGTGATGAAAGAGGTTGATCGATGATTGAAAATATGACAGAAAGAGAACATAAGAAAGAATAGTGTGGAGAAGAAGAAAGTGGATATAGAAGAAAAGGAGTATGAAGAAGGGGGAATGAGCTAACATCCATCCAATGCCTTTTAAACAACTTTATTTTTCATCATATTGCTAATGATCTTCATCATCGGTCCTTATTAAAAAGAATGAACAAAAGTGTAGTATGACATGAAAATTCATATACGAACAAATGTCCATTGCTAAAAACACCAACTCCATGCAACATACAAAATGCAATGCAATACAAGAAAGTAAAATATGCCTAACTCCATGCAACATACATAATGCAATGCAATACAAGAAAGTAAAAGATGCCTAACTCCATGCAACATACATAATGCAATGCAATACGAGAAATTAAACAAGCTAAACTAACAAAGAAACAAGTACCATGTTTTTGTTATCAAGATTCAGTTCCGACCTATGTGAATTAATGACAAGGGTTAATGATGGTGCCCCAAGCAATGATGCATGCAAGGAGGAAAATGGAAGACACTTCGGTCCGATGAAAAAGTAATGTGCACTACGAACCAAAGATTGCAAACAACTTATTGTGCCCAAAAATACAGAGGAAGTAAGCAGCCTAGCTTTTGTTGATGGATGTAGATCAAGATGATCCATGAGTCACACACATGAATAGGTGAGAACCAAAGAGTGATGTTTTGTAGGATGATTTATATTGTTTTTGATGTTTTCTTGAAACATATTTGAATGTTTTTGTGATTTTGAAAGTTTTCTGAAACTATGTATAGGAAGACAAGGAAGCGTGGATGCCCCTAGCAATAGATGGGATGTACAAGGGACATAAGGCCACGTGTGTGTGAGAAAGGTGAAGATGTAAAATTCCCAGTGATTAGGTGGGAGTATTCAAAGGAAAACTCTTCATAGGTAGAAGCGGGACCCAAGGCCATTATGTATAGGTTCAACATGATGATGAATGTAAACCAATTAAGTGCTTGGGAAGAAGAAAGGATGCCCCCAATGTAAGTTGGCATAAAAGCACATGATAGAAAGGAAGGAGAAGATTGTTTTTGTGAAATGGGACAAAGGTGTCGAAAACATGGAAAAAAGTAATGCAATACATATAGATGTTTTGAAAGAATTAGAAGAACAATGTGAATGATATTAACATAGCTTAGAAGCCTCATGATGAAGAAGTGTTTAGCCAAAGGCAAAAATTGTGAGACAAGATATGGACTAGAGTAAGAGTCTGAACAGGGTCCATGAATGACACTTGGTAACATACTAATCCTACCTACTCATAGATATCCAGTTTGTGCATGTGGAATTTATTACCTCTTGAAGGGAATATTTAATAGACAACAAGTGAAGACATCCTAGCCAATGTGTAGGAATGATTTATTTTGATAGATGATAGGTGATTTGTGAATGAAGGGTGGATACGTAATTACTTAATGCCAAGCTGAGGTGTCCATAGCCCCGACAGAGATGTATTTGATTCTAATCACAAAGTTTCTCTACTACCATTCAGAATCCATAGCCCTAATAGAGATTAATGGAAATACCCCAATAGAGAGTTATATATCAACTTTTTTTTCTTTAAAAATTTTAACTTTTGATTTTTTTATTGATTTTGATTCTTTTTCTTTCTGAAAACTTATTTCATCTCTTATGTTTGACAAGGGGTTAAGAACCACTTATGGCTTGATGGAATGATATGGAAGTGAATGTGATGATGACATTATCTAGTGTCAACAAATATGTTCAAAATTTCTTCACAACAAGTTTATTAGATGTTGATTGTGATAGGATCTCTGAGAGGTTAGTCATTCTTTAATTTACCAAGGTGATAAAAGACCAAGGTCAAAAAATACCATAGAGATAAATGTTTCAAAATTCATGCAAAAAGGATAATGAAAATATCACTGAAGGGATGAAAATGGAAGGAAGAATTTCAGAAGAATAGCAAGGAAGGGAAGAAAGAAACATCCATGTGTATGCAATACCTGATTGCAATGTTTAATCTTTGTACCTTTGATTTTTCCTTGTGTTTTCTCAATTTTTTTGTATTTTGAATTATTTTTTTTATTTTATATTTTTAATAGTTTTGGAAATTTAGGACCAAAAATTCACTCTACGTGATAAGATCCAACAACGATGTTTACGACTTCCTTGATAAGGGAGACTAGGCGTGTTTGTTTATCAAGAGTAATATTATCCCCGATCTCGATGATCATGGTGAGCTTGTACTCAACAAATGACTATGATTTATCTTGAAACATGTATTTCATATGAAAGATCTTGAGTTCCCTATCCAAAGGTTTAGGTACTTTTTGTAATACTTGATGGTTGTGTTAGTGTGCGTTCTTGAATCGTGATTGATTTTTAACCCTAATATTGTTGGAAGTGTTGGAAAATTTGGAGCTCTTAGAATTTTTGACTTGAGCTTGATTAAGAAATTGTTTGGGTTTCTTATAAGCTAGCACATTTTGATCCCGAGAAGGAGAAGAAATTGAATGTGGATGTTTAGACCTGATGTGAGAAATGACTATGGGCTTGCCACAACCATTGATAGAAGAAAGATGTGATAGATGAAAAGGATACGGTCTAAGAATTGAAGAGGATTTGATACCAAGGGTGAGCCACTAATAGAAGGTGATAAAGGGCTGCTAGAATACGACCCTAATATGGAAGAAATGGGGCTACAAGGACATGGCCCAAGAATAGAAGATGATGAGCTACCCCAAGGTGACCCATATATGAAAGATAATGGAGGGCTACTAGGGCGTGGCCCAAGAATAGAAGAAGATGATGAGGGACTACTTGGAGGTATCCCATGGATAGAAGAGGATGAAGGGCTACCAAGATGTGGCCTGAGAGTAGAAGGTAATGGGCTACCAAGAGGTGACCCATAAGTATAAAATGGAGGGCTACTAGGAGGTGGCCCCAGGATAGAAGAAGCTGATGGGCTACTTAGTGCTGACCCAAGGTGATATTTTGATTGAGGAACGATGATAGATAATGAATGATTTGGCAACAAGAAGATAGGCCATGGTTCAATGCTAGACCTCGACATCTCATCATGCTCAGAAGATGGTGAAGATGGAATAAAATAAGAATCAAGTTCCATGACCTTAGGATTTTCATCTATGTTCGATAAAAGGAATCAAATTATTTTCCCAATACGTACACGAGTGTATCGAGTTCTAGAAAGAATCCTTGTTTACAATCCTCTAAAGGGATATCATCATGTAGTTTGATTATTTCTTCATTCTGAGAGAAATAAATTAGTAGAGGTTGTTTTACTATGGCCATAGAAGTTTTAATAGAAGAAATGGGTCCATATGAGGGAAGATTGATTGATAGAAAAATATGACTCAAGAGAGGAAGTAGGATTGGTGGTAGGTTCCTCATGAATGGACGATTTGGATTTGGACCTATGTCATTTTTCTAGAAGATGATGTAATGTAGGAGAGAAAATAGGATCACATAGCCATCCATTAAGTTGCGATGTAGGAGTCAAATTAGATGATTGACTAGAGGGAATCCGAGTCGTGAAACTCTTCGATAGAGGAAGAGGTCGTTGAGATGACTGATGAAGTAGGTCATGCGAAGAAAGGGAGGACCATGACTTAAGAACCAAATTAGATGTTTGATCGATGGAACTTTGAGTCACATGAATCTTCAAAGGAGGAAGATGTTGTTGAGGTGATTTGGAATAAAGGTCCTGAGAAGGAAGGGAGGACCGTGATTCAAGATTTGATCTAGGGGTATCTGAACAATAGTTGGGATTTGATTCTTCAAAAGAAGAGTAGGAGTCCAAATGGTAGTTTGGATGTGAATCAGAAGAAGAAGAGTGGGGGGAACCTACATAATAATTTGGATCAGAAGCATCCAAACCATACCACCAACTATGAGATGAAGGTGGGGAACAGGGTACTTGAATGGGCCCTCTAGCACAAAGAACAAAACGAGGTTTAGTTGTAATGGGAATATTTTTATTTGAATTGATAAAACTAGGTTCCATATTGTCATAAGTGTGAGGAACCATGTGATAATTAGTAATTTTTGGCATCGTTTAGGTGAGAATGCCTAGAACTAGATAGTGGGATGGAACTCCTTCAAAGGGAAGGAAGTTGCATGTTGATTCAAGTAGGATAATGATCCAACTAGACATTGTGTGATTTTCTAAAGAAATTCTAAGGAAAATAGACATTGTGATGACGCAATATCGATGAGATCAAAAAGGATTTTGTCCTAGAAAATAATATTTCTTGATGAATAATCACAAGGAACAATCATGCAAGTGTGAAACACAAAGCCAATCAACAAGGAAATACACCCCGTACAGATGTGTGTGCAAAGCAATAGTTCAATGTAAAAGATCAACACAATGTCAATATTTACGTCAAGCTTGAAATGAACAAGGCATAAATATTAACAAAGGGAGATCAAATGATGAATCAATATGAACTATGATGATGATCTTGAAATCAAGATCAAGTGGCCATCAAAGATATAAGGATGCATCCATGCACTTTAGACATTTAACAACTCAGCCGTAAACATGGATGAGCGTAAACAAACAAAAAAGTGGTGAACACTATCTATGAAAACACTCCCGAAAGATGCCTTCTCTTGCCCCAAATGGGCAACAAGAATGCAAAGGTGTAGATCAAAAGATGGAAATGAACTAAGCGTCACTTGGGTAGAGCTTTGCCTCATTCGAAGGTGAGAAAGAAGCTAAGCTAAGTGAAACGTCATCCAATTTCCGTGATGAAAGGCACTTAGATCCAACTTAAGTGGATTATTTTCCTTGTTCAAAAACAAGGTTCTGAATCCAAACAAGTTATCATTTCATGATGACTAAGACATGACAAAGGACTATTAAAGTGGGCTCAAGAAAAATTGCACTAAAATTTTCTCCGTAATTCCTATTTCATTAATGTATGTATTAGGAATATGATGTTGTTAAGTATAATTAGTAGTAGCGTCTGATAGAAGATAACGGCACCGTCAGTACGATGCCACCAATAATGTGGAGTACGGTAACAATCAAAGTACAATAGGAATGTTGTAAAAAGTAAATATTTGTCGTAAGTGGTCCGGTAATGTTAAAATGTCAAAGTTTGGGTAATTAGAGAAGTAGGGTCTACATGATTAGGAATTAGAAATATTATATTGGTAATAAGGACAAGGAGTGAGGTCATAAATATTTTGTGTATTTTATTTGTAAAAGTCTAAAAATGTGGAACCCATGTAAAATGATAAGGTTTATCTTATCTTAGAAGATAAGCTTACATGTATAGATAAGAGTTAAGGTATGGAATATGATTCGTCAGAGTGGATTTCTTATCCTATCTTAGAGATAAGATGGATAAGCCTAGAAGTTCTATAAATAGAGAGGCCACCCCCCTCATTTAGCATAGAAGGAAGTAGTGAGAAATATTGTAGGAAGTGTGCGAAGGAAGCCATCAGTTTAAAGGTGTGTTGAAGAAGCCATTAAGAGGTGTAATTGTAAAGTTTCTCCCATAGTCTAGGTGAAAGTAAAGTGAAGTCAATAACACTTGAAGTACCTCATGGGTGAGATTGTAACAATTTCATGTTAATATTATAATTTTCTTTGATATTTCAGATTTGTCATCATTCCGTCTTATCATAGTCGATGGTATTTTTGTGTTATGTTGTTGTTTTGTTTCCAGATTACATCCACCAAACTAAAGGCTGTGCATTAGTAAATAATCATAGCACGAGGAGTTCCCGGTGAAGAATTATCATAGTGCCGGATTGGTGATGACATTTTGGTTCCGTTCTTAGGGACCATTCCTCGTGGATTTTCTCGAGAGATATTCCCACTTAGTCAAAAATCAATTGGAGGGTAACCTTGTTTTTACTTGTGCATAGTAGTTTACCATGGTAAAGTCATTTTTACAATGAATAGTAGTTACCATGATAAGGTCATTTTTGCTGTGAATAGTATTTATCACAGTAAAGTCACTTTTTACCGTGAAAAGTATTTACCACAAGAACTTCACTTTTTACCGTGAATAGTGTTTACCACAAGAAAGTCGCTTTTATCGCACTAAGTCAAGTTTTACCATAATTTACCATGGTCATTTCTATTTTACTGTAGAAAGGTGTAAAGTCACTTTCTAGTATAGTGATTCCAATTATTTGTACACATAAGTCTTGTTGATTGTACTTGTGGGTTGGTATTTCACGGTGGTTACTTTTGAAAATGGGAAAGATTCCTGTTTTCCAGCTCAATCTAATGAAGATGCTTCTTCTTTCATTCAAGAGTTTAAACGATCTTGTATTTGTAATGGCCTTATAAGAAGGGAACAATGGACTGAATTTTTTCCTACCTTTTTGGATGGTTCAACACTTAGGTGGTTTGAAACACTAGGTGATAATGTGAAAAATTCATGGGATTTATTAACTGAAATTTTTCTTGAAGAATTTGGTGAACAATGAAATATGCCAGATCTCATGATCGAGATCACAAAGCTATCCCAAGGAGAGAAGGAGAAGATAAGGGATTATCATGCTTGTGTTCTAGAGCTAAGGAGGAAGCTCGATGCCCATATCCGGAAGGAAGGATTAGCGGATGGGTTGATGAATGGCATGGATAATCTCCTCTGTAAGCACTTCATTCTTGGGATGAAGCCAGAGATCAGACAATGAGTGAAGTATGACCACCTAGCTACCATTGAACAAGCAAAGGAGATTGCAAGAAGGCAAGAAGAAAGCATGGAAGAGGAGCCCAAAGAAATTGTTGCTAAAGTAGAGCCTACACCAACACCTTTGGTCCAGAATCCACAACCACTCCCGGTGAGCACAAATATTTCTCCTAGTACATCTACTGAGTATGAAGATCTGCTCAAAAAGATGGGTCAGTTAACTATTAATCTTCTTCAAGGAAAGGAATTTAGTTCTCAGGGAGGAGATAGAGGTCCAAAAAGAAATATTTCTGAAGTTGTTTGTTATGGTTGTTATAAAAAGGGTCATTATAAGTATAATTGTCCAGATAGAGCTTCTACATCTGGTAAAGGAGATAATGATAAAGGAAAAGCACCTGTGAATTCTTTTGATGTAGTAGATAAGAGCAGAAATAATGAAGTAGATGTGTTTGTAACAAAAAGAAAGAAAGAAAAAGATAATCAAGATGGAAATGATCCTAAGAAGATGAAAGAAGAAACTAGTAAGAAACATAGGAGAAGAAAGTTGGGTGTGCAGGATTTTCTACGATTTCACAGGGCAAGGATCATACTCCATCTTGGAAGATCTTTCCAAAAGGCCTGCAAATATTACATATGGTCAACTCTTGGCTATGTCTTCTGAGAAGAGGCGGGAGTTGTAAGGTGGACTCAATGCTCGAAGAAGGAAGGAGGTTAAGGTCCCTGTTTTGGAGGCGAGAGCGAGATCCCTATGCTCCACAAGCCGAGGTATTATGTAATGGTATTTCAATTCATGATGTCTTAGTTGATGGAGGTGTTGTAGTTAATGTAATGACCAGAGTCAGTAATGAATATGTTGGGTTTAAAATTGATCGCCCTTCAACACTTATGTTAAGGTCATTAAATAAAGGAAAAACTAAACCAAAAGGTGTAGTTTCAAATGTGGCAATATCTCATTATGGGTGTGTATGTGTGGTAGACTTTCGGTGATGAAAAATGGTACTCATTGCATACCCAATGTTGCTTTGGGAAGACCATGGCTAAGGAGAGTTCATGCAAGAAACTACTGGAATGAAGGTTTCATGAAACTTGGACGTGGTAGAGAGAGGGTGAAGATAAATGTGATCCTCGACATCATAAGGCGTAACTCAGGATTCAAGTGATGAAACCGATGATTGGACATCCTCGATTACTCTAGTACCAGGTGAAGTGGACACTCAAGATGAATAAAGTGAGGTGGATGTTTCAGGTCATGGATATCCTTCCAGTCACACCAACTCATGACCCCATAAAATTATCTCGAAGAAGAAGTTGATGATCGTCTCCAACAAATAAAGATTGGTGATCTTTGTGATGGAGAGTGAGAAGGAATCCTACCTCTAGCTCTTTCGAAGGTACATACACCTATTCACTTTTGATTACAAGGAACTCCATCAAGTAAGTTGGGTAGAACATTGTATTGAGTTGGTAGATGGTGCTAAGCCCATAAAGCAAATTCCATATAGAATGAATCCTAATTTTTCCAAGACTGTAAAAGAAGAAATAGATAAGTTGCTTGATGCAGGATTCATATTTGCTGTGGAGAATTCAGAATGGGTTTCTCCCATTGTGATCTCAATAAAAAATAATGGGAAGCTACGCATTTGTGTTGATTACAGGAAGCTCAATAAGGCAACAAAGAAGGATCATTACCCTCTTCCATTTTCAGATCAGATCTTGGATGAAGTAGCTGGCCAGGAGTGCTATAGTTTTGCTGATGGATATAGTGGCTACAACCAAGTTCGTATAGTAGAGAAAGATCAGCTGAAGACCACGTTCACCACTCCTTGGGGAATGTTTGCTTATAGAGTTATGCCTTTTGGGTTGTGTAATGCTCCAAAAACATTCCAGCGTTTGATGAATAGGGTGTTCGAACCCTACATTGGGACCTTCATCAGAGTATTTCTGGATGATTTTTGCATCTATGGGAGCAAGTTGGACCACCTGCACCAAATGGAGACAACATTTCAAAGGTTAGATGAAGCACAAGCCTCACTAAACCCTACAAAGTGTGTCTTTGGATGTTCTAAAGGTGTTTTGTTAGGGCATGTTGTATCCAGAGATGGTATTGGTATTGATCCTAATAAAGTTTCAAAAATCAAAGATTTACCATTTCCTCTTAATAGAAGTAAGTTGAGATCATTTTTAGGCCATGTGGGTTACTATAGAAGGTTCATCAAGAATTTCTCAAAGATTGCACACCACTAACCCAGTTCTTGAAGAAGGATGTTACTTATGAACCAGGAAATAAGGCGCATGAAGCTTTTGGACAATTGAAGGAAGCCCTAGTGTCTTCACCTATTTTAAAGAATCCAGATTGGAGCAAGCCATTCATTGTGTACACTGATGCCTCAGATGCAACACTAGGAAGTACTTTGAGCCAAAAGGATGAAAATGGGAATGAACATCCAATTTACTTTGGGAGTAGACAAATGAGTAGTGCTGAGGTAAATTATACTGTAATAGAAAAGAGAGCTCTAGCTATCATTTTTGCTGTAAAGAAGTTTAGAAATTACTTGCTAGGGAAAAAATTTCTAGTTGTAATAGATCATCAGGCTCTAAAATATATTGTAAATAAGCCTAACCCATCAGGGAGGATAGCAAGATGGATAATTTTGCTACAAGAGTTTGAATTTGATATTATAGATAGGCTAGGAAAGAAGCATGTCAATGCAGATGCACTCTCTCGAGCCTATGATGGTTTAGGATCATCTTGTGATGATGATGATTTCCCCGATGCAACATTGTTATCCCTTGACACAATCCCTAGTGAATACATAGATATTTGGAATTATCTGAATGAATTCAAGTTTCCTGATGGTGCCAATGTAAAGACTAAGAGAAAGATTACTCAAGCCAGTCGTCCATATTCTATTATGCATGGAGTATTATTTTGAATAGGACACGATGGACAAGTCTGAAGAGGGTAGTTGGACGTGATCAATGGAAGGAACTGCTAGAAGAATTCCACAATGGTACATGTGGAGGGCACTTCTCTCTGACAACTTACAAGCAAAGAAGGATCTTGGATGCAGGTTATCACTAGCCCACTCTTTTTAAAGATTGTTATAATTATTGTAAGACATGTGATATTTGTCAAACACATGGTAACCGTAAGACTTCATCAGCTCCATTATGTCCTATTCTTCCCCTTGGTCCCTTTGAAAAGTGGGGAATAGACATTGTAGGTCCACTTCCAACTACATCACGCCAAAATAAGTATATTGTAGTTGCCACAGATTATTTAACCAAGTGGGTTGAAGCTAGGCCATTGAAAACAGCTTCCATGGATGAAGTGGCAAGGTTCATGTATGAATGCATTGTCACCAGATTTGGTTGCCCATTAGAAATTGTAATAGATCAAGGAAGCCACTTCATTAATGAGGTGGTAGAAGCCCTAGTCAATAAGTTTTCTATTAAGCACAGGAAGACAACAACATACAAGCCAAGCACAAATGGACAGGTGGAACGAACAAATTTTGTGTTGTGTCAAATTCTAGCAAAAGATGCAGCCTTGCAGGTACATAAATGGGATAAAAGGATTCATGCAGCATTGTGGGCATATAGGGCAACATCAAAGTCAGCAACAGGATACTCCCCATTTCAGTTGGCTTATGGCATTGATCTAGTTCTTCCTATTGAGTTTGATATTCCCACTGTGAGAGTTATGAAAAATGAAAGGATGGATGAAAGTGATTCAATAAAAGAAAGGTTGGTACATCTTCATTTGCTAGAGGAAATGAGAGAAATAGCAAAGGATACAAGCCATAAGAAGAAAATGAAGCAGAAGAAATACTTTGATCAAAAGATCCGGTGGTCTCCATTTCATGTGAATGACTTGGTTCTAGTATATGATTCCAGATACAAAAAAAGAAGACAGAGAAAATTTCTTCCAAAATGGATGGGGCCCTACAAAATAGCAATTGTGCATGAAAATGGTACGTACCGACTTGAGGAATTGGATGGCACTCCCATTAGAAAATGGGTCAACCACGACAAGTTGAAGATTTTCCAAGCACCGAATATTCTACTCCGAGGACGCAGTAGAAGCTAGGAAGGGGAAGATGTCGACACTAAAATTTTCCTCCGTAATTCCTATTTCATTAATGTATGTATTAGGAATATGATGTTGTTAAATATAATTAGTAGTAGCGTCGATAGAAGATAACGGCACCGATGCGGTGCCGCCAATAATAATGTGAGTACGGTAATGATCAAAGTACAATAGGAATGTTGTAAAAAGTAAATATTTGTCGTAAGTGGTCCGGTAATGTTAAAATGTCAAAGTTTGGGTAATTAGAGAAGTAGGGTCTACATGATTAGGAATTAGAAATATTATATTGGTAATAAGGACAAGGAGTGAGGTCATAAATATTTTGTGTATTTTATTTGTAAAAAGTCTAAAAATGTGGAACCCATGTAAAATGATAAGGTTTATCTTATCTTAGAAGATAAGCTTACATGTACATATAAGAGTTAAGGTATGGAATATGATTCGTCAGAGTGGATTTCTTATCCTATCTTAGAGATAAGATGGATAAGCCCTAAAGTTCTATAAATAGAGAGGCCACCCCCCTCATTTAGCATAGAAGGAAGTAGTGAGAAATATTGTAGGAAGTGTGCGAAGGAAGCCATCAGTTTAAAGGTGTGTTGAAGAAGCCATTAAGAGGTGTAATTGTAAAGTTTCTCCCATAGTCTTGGTGAAATTCAAGTGAAGTCAATAACACTTGAAGTACCTCATGGGTGAGATTGTAACAATTTCATGTTAATATTATAATTTTCTTTGATATTTCAGATTTGTCATCATTCCGTCTTATCATAGTCGATGGTATTTTTGTGTTATGTTGTTGTTTTGTTTCCAGATTACATCCACCAAACTAAAGGCTGTGCATTAGTAAATAATCATAGCATGAGGAGTTCCCGGTGAAGAATTATCATAGTGCCGGATTGGTGATGACACTCCTTGACAAAATGGCTTCCCTAACAAGTTCTCTCAACTAGGTGTCACAAAGTTTATCCACGATCGGACGATTTACCCAAAAATTTGTAATGAATAGTTTGGGAGTTTCTCGGCTTTGCCCGCTCAAGCACAATGGGTAGTAAATGCATCCATCATGTACTTTTAAGGGTCACATAGGTACAACTTGTAATGATATCTCATAAAGTAAAACTAATCAAGTGGGTAAGCGGAGCACTTCCTGTTTCATCCAGGAGGTTACACAGCGGTGGACTACTTTAGGGTTCTTGGAACCACCCCCATTATTGTAGCTTAAGGTTTTATGCCAAAGGGGTTATGTTCTAGTTGAGCGGATAGGGATGTACCCTTTTTAAACCTGTAATACAATGTTTTGAATATGGTGTGTTTTTTATCTTTCTTAACTTAATGTGGTTTTAAGTAGCACACCATTTGGCAACCTGTATGAAAACATGTATTAGAAGTTTTGTGTCTTGTTTCATTTTTAATGTCTTTCTTTGACAAGTGATTGTTTTGGTCCTACACAACAAGGTTAGTAATTTTCCAAAATGTCATATAAAGGAGATAAGATGTTGTTTTTGATTTCCCAGATCATCCTAAGATGCAAGGAAAGAGCATACGTAACAAGGTATCTCACTCAAATTTGTAATAAATGGAAAATTCCTAAGTACAATGTGAAAATTAGTTCTTTTTAACCAACTTTGAAAGCTAAATAAACCATTTTGCAAATATGAAGAAAGTGGTGAAACATTTCTGATTCCCAAGATTGATTCATATTGATTCATCATTTGATCTCCCTTTACTAATATTTACATCTTGTTCATTTTGAGCTTGACATAAATATTGACATTGTGTTGATCATCATTTGCATCAAACTATTACTTTACACACACATTAGCATAGGGTGTATTTCCTTGTTGATTGGCTTTGTGTTTCACACTTGCACGATTGTTCCTTGTGATTATTCATCGGGAAATCTTGTTTTCTAGGAAAATCCTTTTTTATCTTGTCGATATTGCGACATCACAATGTCTATTTTCCTTAGACCTTATTCAAAAAATCACGCATCCATCTCCATACTTACACAATGTCTAGTTGGTTGTCATTATGCTACTCGAATCAACGTGTCACTTCCTTCCCTTTAAAGGATTTCCATCACACTAGCTAGGTCTAGACATTTGTTCTTAAACGATGCCAACAATGACTGAATATCACATGGTTTCTCACATTTACAACAATATAGAACCTAGGTTTAGCAATTCAAATCAAAATATTCCCATTACAACTAAATCTCGTTTGGTTCTTCATGCTAGAGGGCCCATTCGGGTACCCTATTCCCCACCTTTAGCTCATAGTCGGTGGTATGGTTTGGATGCTTCAAGAAAATTATTATTCAAAGTTCACCCCACTCTTCTTCTTCGATTCAAATCCAAACTACTTTTTTGATTCCTACCCTTCTTCTAAAGATTTGGATCTCAACTATTGTTTAGATACCCCTAGATCAAATCTTGAATCACAGTCCTCCCTTCCTTCGCAGGACCTTTATTCCAAATGACCTCAATGACATCTTCCTCCTTTGAAGACTCATATGATTCTAAGTTCCATCAATTAGATATCTAATTTGGTTCTTGAGTCATGGTCCTCCCTTTCTTCGCGGGACCTCCTTCATCAGTCATCTCGACGACCTCTTCCTCCATCGAAGAGTTCCACGACTGATTCCCTCTAGTCAATCATCTAATTCGACTCTTATGTCGCAACTTAATGGATGGCTATGTGATCCTATTTTATCTCCTACATTACATCGTCTTCTATAAAAATGACATAGGTCCAAATCCAAATCATCCATTCATGAGAAACCTACCACCAATCCTACTTCCTCTCTTCGAGTCATCTTCTTCTATCAATCAATCTTCCCCGCTCATCGGACATGTTTCTTCTATTCAACCTTCTATGGAAAAAGAACAACAACCTCTACTAATTGATTTCTCTTAGAATGAAGAAACAATCAAACTACATGATGATATCCCTTTAGAGGATTGCAAACAAGGATTCTTTCTAGAACTCGATACGCTTGTGTATGGGGAGGAAGAAATTGATCCTTTTCGATAGAACATAGAGGAAAATCCTAAGGTCATGGAACTTGATTCTTCTTCTATTCCATCTTCACCTTCTTCTAAGCATGATGAGATGTCGGGGTCTAGCATTGAGCCATGGCCTATCTTCTCATTACCCAATCATTCCTTATCTATCACCATTCCTCAATCAAAATCTCTCCTTCACCACCGCCGAGTATCCAATCGTATTCTTCTATACTTGGGCCAACTCCTCGTATCCCTCCATTTTCTACTTGTGGGTCACCTCTTGGTAGCCCATTACCTTCTATTCTTGGGCCACGTCCTAGTATCCCTTCATCCTCTTCTATCTATGGGATACCTCTAAGTAGTCCCTCCTCATCTATACTTGGGCCATGCCCTAGTAGCCCTTCGTCATATTCTTCTATTCTTAGACCATGTCCTTGTCACCCAATTTATTCCATCTTAGGGCTGTATTCTAGTAGGCCTTTGTCTTCTTCTATCAGTGGCTCACCTCGTGGAAGCCCATCCTCTTCAATTCTTGGACCGTATCCTTTTCATTCATCACATATTTCTTCTATCAATGGTTGTGGAAAGCCCACAGTCATTTCTCACATCAGTTCTAAACATCCACGTTCTCTTTATTCTCATTCTTGGGATCAAACAAGTCACATATCAGCTTATAAGAAACCTAAACAGTTCATTATCAATCTCAGTTCAAAATTTCCAAGAGCTCTAAAGCTCCTAGCAACTCACATGATCTTAAGGTTAAAAATCAAACGCGATTCAAGAATGCACATCAACATAACCACCACCTCTCGCATAAAGTGTAGAAACCTCTGGATAGGGAACTCAAGATCCCGCATAAAAAATCCTTGTTTAGGATAAATCACAATCATTTGTTGAGTACGAGCTCACCACGATCATTGAGATCGGGGATAACATGACACTTGATAAACAAACACACCTAGTCTCCCTTATTAAGGAAGTCACAAACATTGTTGTTGGATCCTATCACATGGAGTGACAATTTTAGTCCCAAACCCTTAAAACTATCAAAAACCTAAAAATAAAAAATAATTTAAAATACAAAAACATTGAGAAAACACAAGAAAAATCAAAGGTACAAAGATCAAACATTGCAATCAGGTATTGCGTACACATGGATGTTTCTTTCTTCCCTTTCTTATCATTCCTCTGCAAGTCTTCCTACCATTTTTATCCCTTCAGTGATATTTTGGTTAGCCTTTTCACACGCATTTTGTGACATTTATCTCTATGGTATCTATTTGCCTTGGTATTTTATCACCTTGGTAAATTAAATAATGACTGACCTCTTAGAGATCCTATCACATTCAACATCTAATAAAATTGTTGCGAAGAACTTTTGGACATATTTGTTGACACTATCCAATGTCATCATCACAATCACTTCCACCTCCTTCCATCAAGCCATATGTGGTTCTTAACCCGTTGTCAAACAAGAGAGCTGAAATAAGTTTTTAGAAAGCAAAAGAATCAAAATAAATCAATCAAAAAGCTAAAATCTAAGAGAAAAAGTAAATTTATATATAACTCTCTCTTGGGGTATTTCCATAATCTCTATCGAGGCTATAGATGCCTAACTGGCAAGAGAGCAATGTTGTGATTAGAATAAAATGCATCTTCGTCATGGCTATGGACGTTTGACTGGTAGCAGAGCAATGTATGGTTATCCCTCCACCATTCATTCACAAAATCACCTTTCAAAATCACTCATTCCTACACATTGGCTAGGGTGTCTTAAGTTGTTGTCTATTAAATCTTCACTTCAAGAGGTAATTAATTTCAACTTCTACACACTGGATCTTTATGAGTAGGCAGGATTAGTCTGTTACCAAGTGTCATTTTTTGACGTTATTTAGACTCTTACTCTAGTTCGTATCTTTTCTCGTGATTTGTGCCTTTGGCTAATCACTTCTTCATCGCGAGGCTTCTAAGCTACATTCATATCATTCACATTGTTTTTCTACTTCATTTAGAACATCCATGTGTATAACATTACTTTTTTCCATGTTTTCGGACACCTTTGTCCCCTTTCACAAAAAAAAAAATTCTCCTTCCTTTCTATCATGTGCTTTTAGGCCAACTTATGCTAGGGGAATAATTTATTCTTCCTAGCACTTAATTGGTTTATATTCATCATCATGTTGAACCTATCCATAATGGCCTTGGGTCCCACTTCTACCTCGTGAATAGTTTGCCTTTGAATACTCCCACCTAATCACTGGGGCATTTTTGCATATTCACCTTTCTCACATGCACGTGGCCTTCTACCCTTGTACATCCCATATATCGCTAGGGGCATCCACCCTTCCTTGTCTTCCTGTACATAGTTTCAAAAACTTTCAAAATCATCAAAAATTCAAATATGTTAGAAAAATAAAAAACATTCAAATATGTTTTAGAAAACTTCTAAAAATAAATAAATCATCCTATAAAACGTTGGTATCTTGTTCTCACCTATTCATGTGTGTGAATTGTGGATCATCTTAATCTACCTCCATCAACAAAAGATAGGTTACTTACTTCATCTCGTACTGGGGCACAACGAGTTTCCTTGTACTCGCTTTCGTAATGCACATTGCTTTTTCATCGACCATCCTTGCCGGGAACCATCGTTAACCCTTGTCGATAATTCAAATAGGTCGAATTGAAGCTCGATAACAAAAACATTACATTATGTTTCTTTGTTAGGTTTGGCTTGTTTACTTTCTTGTATTGCATTGTATTATGTATGTTGCATGGAGTTAGGCATCTTTTACTTTCTTGTATTGCATTACATTTTGTATGTTGCATGGAGTTGGTGTTTTTAGCAATGGACATTTTTTCGTATATGGATTTTCATGTCATACTACACTTTTGTTCATTCTTTTTAATAAAGACCAATGATGAAGATCTCTAGCAATATGATGAAAATAAAGTTGTTTAAAAGGCACTGGATGGATGTTAGCTCATTCCCCTTCCTCATACTCCTTTTTCTTCTATATCCCCTTTCTTCTTCTCCACACTATTCTTTCTTCTGTTCTCTTTCTCATCTTTTCGATCGTCGATCAACCTCTTTCATCACCCCATCGACAATCAAGGGGGCATCCTTCATTCTACTCATTTTTCTTCTATCCCTTCAAAATTTTCTACTTGTTTATGCTTGTCTACTTTCTTTGAAGTGATGTCACTTACGCCACCTCAAAGAGGGGCAAATGTAAACACCTAAAGTATGCTTACACTTAGCATTTCCTCCAATCCATTTAATTAATGACACTTCATTAATCAACCCTTCTTCGCTCCATTCTTGGATGCCCATTTATGACACCTTCTTAGTCATATTCCTCCTATAATCAGCTTATTTGGCTAATATCTCTTATTAGCTAAACATTCCTCCTTTTGACCATTCAAAACCTCCCTAGTTCTCTCTAGACCACTTCTATTGGCTTTGTAGGCTATCTATCAGTCACAATTGGTTATCCATACCCCTCCTAACTCTCAATGAGTCTCAAATCACTTGCTAATCAAGTTTAACTAGCCTAAACCAAGCTTATCTAATCCTAAAGCATGTTTATCCTAATCTAATTCTAAAATGTTTTTTAGACATTAGTCCCACATGCACCCAAATTTTAAATTCTTCCAAACCAAAACTATAAATACAGGCTAAGCCTACCCATTCACACAACTTTACACACAAAGGCACAACTTTACATATGTTAAATCCAAAAACATTCCTAAGAAAGCTTTGAGATCTCATTTTTATTAGCTTAAGCTATAAAACATTTAATCTTAAACTTACTCCCTTCATTGATCTTGAGCTAATAACCTCCATTTGCATCCATAATCCAAGTTTTGAGTAAATAGAGAGAACCATTGGCCTTGAAGCCATTAATGGTGAGACTTCATTCTTGAAAGCTTGAGAAACCATAAATATCTAATCACCCATTTGATTGCTAAGTTGATCTTATTAGGTTCAATTTCTTAATTAAGTAATCTAAAGAGTAGATAATAGTATATATGGTAAGTTTTGATGTTTTTCTCAAAGTTATGATGCATGTATAGGATTAACTCTTTCTTATCTCATGATGCATTGATGAGAAAAGAAAAATATTTGAGGTTCTTTATCCACATTCCATAGCTTTGGAAACTTTCCATTGCATACATTTGGATAATACACTAAGGGATTAAATCAATTAATATTGATTTATTGGTTAAATGGAAGGAAAACCTAATTAATTAATAATAACTAATTAGTCAGGTAGAATGGGTGATTTATTAACGGAAGGTTGTTAATTAGGTATTTTTAGATAGGTGACTTAATTAATTAGCATAGTGTAATTAATTAACGACGATGAAGAGAGAATATGAGCACTTTGTGACGATATGTCATCAATTTGCGAGAATGGAGATAATTAGTGTAATTTAAGTATTTAAATTTCTCATGCATAATTATGGGTGTCTACATTTGCCCCTCTTTGGGGTGGTGTAAGTGACGCCACTTCAAAGATAGTAGAAAAAGGCAATTTTGAAGGGATAGAAGAAAAATTAGTAGGAGGGAGAGATGTCCCTCAAGTGTCGATGGGGTGAGGAAGGAAGATGATCGATGATCAAAAAATGTGAGAAATAGATAGAAGAATGGGAAGGGGTAGGATGCCTTGTAAGATGGAAGATTAGGGTGAGAGAAAAGTGATGCGGTAAGAAATATGGAGGAGTGGAGAGAAGAGCTTAGCATCTAGCCTTTGTATATTGGAATAATTTTGATGTCATCATATTTCGACAATATCTACGTCATCAGTCCTTGTGAAAAATATAAGCATACGACAAAAGTAGAATGACATGAAAATCCATACTACGAACAATTTTCCATTGCTGAAAACACCAACTCCATGTAACATAAAAATACAATGCAATGAAAGAAATTGAAAGATGCCTTACTCTATGCAACATACAAAACAAGCTAAACTAACAAAGAAACATAATATAATGTTTTTATTATCGAGCTTCAGTTACGACCTATGTAAATTAACGAAAAGGGTTAATGATGGTGCCCCAAGAAAGGATACATGTGAGGGGAATAATGGAGGACACTTGGGTCCAATGGAAAAGCAATGTGCACTATGAAACAATACCAAGCAACTCGTTTTGCCCCAGAGTACAGATGAAGTAAGCAACCTAGCTTTTGTTGATGGAGGTAGATCAAGATGATCCGTAAGTCACACACATGAACAAGTGAGAACCAAAGAGTGACGTTTTGTAGGATGATTTTCAATTTTTAGAAGTTTTCTCAAAACATATTTGAATGTTTTTGATGATTTTTCTAACATATTTGAATTTTTGGTTGATTTTGAAAGTTTTATGAAACTATGTACAGGAAGACAAGGAAGCATGGATGCCCCTAGTGATAGATGGGATGTACAAGGGCATAAGGCCACGTGCGTACTAGAAAGGTGAAGATGTAAAAATGCCCCAATGATTAGGTGGGAGTATTCAAAGGAAAACTCTTCACAGGTAGAAGCGGGACCCAAGGCCATTATGGATAGGTTCAATATGATGATGAACATAAACTAATGAAATGTTGGGAAGAAGCAAGGATGCCCCCAATGTAAGTTGGCCTAAAAGAACATGATAGAAAGGAAGGAGAAGATTGTTTTTGTGAAAGGTGACAAACATGTCTGCAAACATGGAAAACAAGTAATCTTATACACATGGATGTTCTAAATGAAGTAGAAGAATGATGTGAATGATATGAATGTAGCTTAGAAGCCTCGCGATGAAGAAGTGATTAACCAAAGGAAAAAATCGTAAGACAAGATATGGACTAGAGTAAGAGTCTGAACAAGATCCAAAATGAGACAATTGGTAACATACTAATATTACCTACTCATAGAGATTCAGTGTGTGCACATGTAGTTTATTACCTCTTGAAGTGAAGATTTAATAGACAACAAGTGAAGAGACCCTAGCCAATGTGTAGGAATGATTTATTGTGAAAGGTGATTTTGTGAATGGATGGTGAAAGGATAGCCATACATTGCTCCGCTGCCAGCCAGGCATCCATAGCCCCGATGAAGATGTATTTGATTCTAATCACAACATTTCTCTACTGCCACCGGTCATCCATAGCCTTGATAGAGATTATTGGAAATACCCCAAGAGAGAGTAATATATCAATTTTATTTTGCTTTGTAGCTTTTAGCTTTTGATTTTTGATTGATTTTGATTCTTTTTCTTTTTGAAAACTTATTTCAGCTCTCTTGTTTGACAAGGGGTTAAGAACCACTGATGGCTTGATGGAAGGAGGTGGAAGTGTTTAGAATGAAAGCCTTGGCTAGTGTTAACAAATATGTCCAAAATTTCTTCGCAAAAAGTTAATTAGATGTTGAATGTGATATGATCTCTAAGAGGTCAATCATTCTTTAATTTACCAAGGTGATAAAATACCAGGGTCAAACGGATACCATAGAGATAAATGTCACAAAATGCGTGTGAATAAGCTAACCAAAATATCACCAAAGGGATGAAAATGGTAGGAAGACTTGCAGAAGAATAGCAAGGAAGGGAAGAAAGAAATATCCATGTGTACACAACACCTGATTGCAATGTTTGATCTTTGTACCTTTGATTTTTGTTGTGTTTTCTCAATGTTTTTTTGTATTTTTGAATTGTTTTTTATTTTTAGATTTTTGACAGTTTTAAGAGATTGGGTTGAACAAAGTCACTATGTGTGGTAAGATCCAACAACAATGTTTATGACTTCCTTGATAAGGGAGACTAGGCATGTTTGTTTATCAAGAGTCATGTTTTCCCCGATCTAAATGATCGTGGTGAGTTCACATTCAACAAAGGACTGCAATTTATCCTGAAACATGGATTTTGTATGTGGGAGATTGATTTCCTATCCGTGAGGTTTATGCACTTTATGCCATACTTGATGGTTACGTTGATGTGCGTTCTTGAATCGTGCTTGATTTACAACTTGTAGATTGTTCAAGTTATTGGGGATTTTAAGCTCTTGGAAGTTTTGACCTAAGCTTGATAATGAACCTATTTGGGTTTCTTATAAGGTGACTTGTGACTTTTCATACCTTGAGAAGGATAATAAATTGAATGTTTATGATTGATCATAGGAACGATATAAATGATGGTGGGCTTGCCCTAGTCTTTAGTAGAAGGATGATGTGATTGATGAAAAGGATACGGTCCAAGGATTGAAGAAGATGGGATACTGGGAAGTGAGCCATAGATAGAAGATGAAGGGATACTAGAATGTGGCCCAAGAATAGAAGATAGTGGACTACTCGAAAATGTCCCAAAAATAGCAGAGGGAGGGCTACTAGAAGGTGACCCACACCTAGATGAATATGAAGGGCTACTTGGTGTTGACCCCATAAGAAATTGTGATTGAGGAATTATGATAGACAAAGAGTTATTGGGTGATGAGAAGAGAGGCCATGGATCAATGCAAGACCAACGAATTTCATCACATAATGAAGAATGTAAAGATGGAAGAATAAGAGGAGGGTTAAGTTACATGACCGAGGATCTTCCTCCATTTATTGATAAAAGGAATCAACCTTTTCCTCATAATATGCAGACGCATCAAAGTCTAAAGAGAATCCTTTCTCGTAATCTGCTAAAGGAATATCTTCATATACCCCTATAAATGCCCCGATTGTTTCTTCATTCTAAAAGAGATAAATCAAGATTTCGCTTTTGATCAACCACCAAGGGTTTATTGGAAGAAAGAGATCTAATTGGTGTTGAAGACTTAGAAGATGTTTGATGATGATTGATAGAAGAAAATGAAGTGGGGGATGAATAATATCTCGTAGCTAGATGTTGCAGGAGTAGAAGAAGGTGGTGGGGACCTACCTATATAATGGTATGTCATATGTAAAAGAGTAGGATTAAGTCCAAAGTTTGTAGATTTTGATGCATGGGTCGATTCGCAGGTTTGTCTCGAAGGACTTTGAGTCACATGAATCTTTAAAGGAGGAATACTTATTGGGTGTGATTGATGAAGAAGGTCCTGCTGAAGAATAGGACCATGATTCAAGAATTGCATGGGATGAGTAATAATAAGGGTTCTACAAAGAAAGAGAGGACCGTGATTCAAGAATTGTATTAGATGTTTGATTAGAGGGATTTGGAGTCACACGTATCTTCAAAGGAAGAAGACGCTGTCAAGGTGACCGATAAAAGGGGTCCCGTGAAGAAAGGGAGGACCGCTGCGATGTAGGAGTCATATTAAATGTATGATGAAGAGGTTCCTACGAAGATAGGGAGGTCCAAGACATACGAGTCGCACTAGATGACTTAATATTTGAATTAGATGAATCTGAATAGTAGTTTGGATCTGAATCATCAAAAGATTCAGAGGAAATATTTGGATTGGAATCCTCAAAAGAAGAGGAAATGTTTGGATTATAATTACAAGAAAAGTGGGGGAACTTGAATAATAATTTGGATCAAAGCATTCAAATCATACCACCGACTATGAGATGAAGGTGGCAAATGACTTACCCATATGGGCTCTATAAAGCACAAAGAACCAAACAAGGTTTAGTTATAATGGGAATCTTTTTATTTGAATTGCTAAACCTAGGTTACATATTTTTGTAAGTATGGGGAACCACACAATAGTCAGTAATTTTTGGCAATGTTTTAAGCACAAATATCTAGATCTAGATAGTGTGATGGAACTCCTTCAAAGGGAAGGAAGTGACATGTCAATTTTGGTAGAATAAGGACAACCAGCTAGACATTGTGTAAGTATGGAGATGTGTGCGTGATTTTCTGAAGAAGGTCTAAGGAAAATAGACATCGTGATGACACAATCTCGATGAGATCGAGAGGGATTGTCCTATAAAATAATTTTTCTAAATGAATAATCATAAGGAACAATCATGAAAGTGTGAAACTATAGACACTAAAATTAGGTCACACTCCCCTTTGGTCTCTCGGAAAATAAGCACCCTTCATCACATTCACCTAACCATGGCCCCTTTCACCCTACTAATATTAATTTAATTAAAATAATTCATTATCCTGACCATATTTATTATTTAAATATCTTAATTTAAATAATAACACATACATGCTAACTTAGACACCTCACCAACCCAACTCAACCTAAGACTTATTCTTAGTAATTTTCCATAACTAACTAAGACTTACCCAAACCCTAAAAATCAATGCCTACATTCCATCTAACCACATTCCCACATGCTTACAAGAGGATCTCAATCTAATCCGCAGTTAACGATATGAGATCTCGAGGAAATCAAGAGGATCTCCCTAGTTTAGTAAACCTAGGAAATCCCACCTTAGATCGACACCCGCTACCCCTAACCATCGCCGGTTAAGCTTTAACCATTGTCGGTTACCCTTTCAACCCTTAAACAACCTTATTCTCAAGGTTGAAAGTTGGAAGTTGGAAATAAGAAGGTTGGAAAACGTTGGGAGAAAGTTGACGAACATTAACACATTCTAGAGAGAACACGCATGTAAGGAAGGAGATCAAGCTTTTTTCCCCGCACAACCATCCCAACCAGGATCTGATCTAACTAAGAAAAGAGGAATGCAAATGCAACCCATGCGTAAGATTTCTTTCAGCTTGGTGATCACTTGTAGCCTTCTAACCTCTCATCAGCACCTCCATCCCTCACTCATAGGCATCTAGGATGAGAATCCAAGTAAGTATAACATCATACTTCTCTAGTTTATTTCATTTCATCATTGTATTATCATATTTTGTTTACATAGCCACCCATTGACCTCCTCCAACACTTCCACCTCCATATACCCATTAAAATCTCACCAAATCCTACCCAAGTCACCTAATACCTCATCTAACTAACAAAATCCTTTGTGCAATCATAAAGGAGACCCAAATCTTGTTCTATGGCATTCCCATATTTCCATAAGTAACCAAAGATCAAGTTACACCTAACAAGTCGCCGATCACCCTTAACGGAAATTGGTCTCTCGTATTTACCCATACAACCTGCAATAGAGACCTACCCACCTAATTTCACCTCACCCTCATTCACCCGTGATCTACCCGAGACCTCTTTCAAACCTCGCAGACCCGTAACCGGTCACTTGACCTTTGGATCCTATTCTGACTTATCCTGTTAGACTAGATCTATTTCTTATTGTGTTTTAAGTGAGATACCTAAATCATTTCGAATTATAATAGGATTTACTTTGTTTACCGCATTAAATTGTTTAAAATATAGTGGACCGACACCATCTAGGAAGTATCACATTTTCCGGATCTAGCATACGCTAGGTAGTTCACTACCTATATTGTTTAATTCCTTATGGTGGTCTTGTTTTGCTTTATAGGTAGTTCCTCCTAGCCAAAAGGAATCTCTCGATCGATTAGTGTGGATTTGGAAGTTATATGCATGCAACAACCCATCAACCAATATTTGAACAGGTATTCCTCCTATGCCTGTTACCCTATCTATTTTGTCAGCACTTAAAAGAAACGATCTAAGAATCAGGTGAAACATTTTGGCATGCTGATCTGGGGACCCATCTCGGGTTCCTTGCATTTCATTCATTTGTAGGAAAAATTGTGTATTTATTTCCTTCTAAAAATCATACACACTAATTTTTCTTCCTTGGTAACCCACCTCTTCTTTCTATTTTCTCTAAAAGAAACTTTTCTTTTGGTGTAATTAAAAAGAACCATTTCTTCATGTTTTCTACATTGTAGTGAAAGAGCATCCCTCTTCCTCTTCATCTTATTGTGTCATCCAACTTCACACTTTGATTTGGGCTTAAAAATAAGTGCATTGCATTTTGATTTATCACATTAGCTCACATTAATTGAGGGAAACCTATACGCTGGAAGTCATGACCAGCTGATGGTTGACAAATGAATCATAGAAAGCACATCTCTCTCTCTCTCGAGTCTTACCAAATTACACATATTCTTAAACAACATCTTTCCTGGGAATTCCTATCAATGATCGCACTGATATGAGGATTGGTAGGTACTCCCCATCTCGCTGCTCTATCAAGTCATACTTCAGAGTGAAGCCCGCCCCACCATAACATACCTGAAACCTCACCTTTTAGATCTCCTTCTTTGTAGGAAGCCATCCTCACCAAAAATCTATTTCAAAATTCATGTGTCAGTCCCTAAATAGCATAAGCTAAACAAACATAATAGAAAAGGCACTCCTAGGATCGTATTTTTCTTAGTGTTTCTGTTTGGCTTGCATTTTGAGGTGAGAGATCACGTTCTTCATTTTTTATTCATCCTTGCACACTCCTCATCATAGTTGGTGTATTCTAGCTTCACCTGAGTGTGCCTGGGCCATATCATCATCATTCTCAGAATTTTGGGTCTGATTCTACATCAGATTTTAATTCACAACCACTTTTCTTTCATCACTATTTCAATTTCACAGTAACCAACATCGGTTTCCTCTTATATCGTAATCAATTATACCCAACCAACGCTCATTTCCGTGTCCTTTGGTTAACCTACCCAAAAGGAAATTTTATTTCACTTTCTTCCACTTTTCACAGTCCCTATCACTGCCATCATTCCCATTGACATTTTAAACATCATCAAATTTGGCATACCTATCAAATTTCACCTTCTACCTTGTTTTTCACTCACTGTTTCAATTTTACAAAGTGATCGGTAGTGGTTACCCCGATCAGCATCGCTTTTCCTAACCAGCATTGGTTATCCTATTTCACATTCTAACCACCATTTGGTACCTAATCCACTTTTTGCCACCAAATTCACCTATTCCTGTTGTTCTCTGTGTCATTTACAGAGAAGCAGCCCTACTTGATCAGTATTGGTTCACATGGTGCTGACCCAAAGACAAGTAAGTGCACTCGTATTTCATGCCAGTTGTCAACCACTCCCACCTAGTCCTTCACCACCTTCCATTTTATCACCAACCATGGATCCCATCCAACCTATCACTATCACTACCAGAGATGAGGAGTTCGCATGACTCCTTAACCAAAACCCTGCTGCTTTGTAGTTTTACCTTTCCCACTCATCCACTCAAGATGCCTCGGGTCAGTTGATATATGGCATACCCATATCTATCCCCCTGACTCTCACACCCACTCCTGCATTGGCCCCATCTGGCTCTGTGCTACCTTCATCTACTTTACCTTTAGTCATTTCGTAGCTAGGTCCTATACCTCATATGACTGCATGCTCATACCTCCATGGCACATTACATCCATTGTACCCTTGACAACTACCCTAAAAACAACCTCATCTACCCCTAATGTCTCACACATACCCATAACTACATTACCACCTCCAGTGTTGGTGAACCCTACCACATTTTAGAATGTGGTCCTTTCCATTCCATAATCATTAGCCCCTATTGCCACTTTGGTTACCACAACCCTTCCACCCCCATATACATACTACCAACAACCTCTTGTTTCATCCATTATACATTTTGGGTACTTACCCCTGTTTCACTTCCTTCTTCTCAACCAACATACATGGCGTACTCCATACACTGGAGTGTCACCCCGTTATATGCCCAAAACCAACCCTCTCATACTATAGGAGGCACCTAATAATCACAACCCACCAACGACCTAATTAAATTGATGTTGGACAAGATGTAGACATTGGAGGAATTAGTTTTAGGCTCCTAAAACACTCTCACCTACGACGAGATTTACAACGAGCCCATCCACCCATCCATTCCTATCTACTCATACCCCATGCATTGTGAAATGCCTAAGTTCAATCGCTTCAATAGCAAATAAGACCCGCAACAACATTTGTGGTCGCTCAAACACGGTGTTATCTCGATCGATCATAATGATGCCTTGCTCTTGAGAACATTTCCCATGTCCCTAATTAGACTTGCATTAGATTGGTATAGTGGGTTACCTAGACACTCAGTATTCTCATTCAATCGGGTAGCCCAAGCTTTCTTGGATCCATTCTCTATCAATATCATCAAGAAGGTTACCATGACCGATCTATACTCCACACGTCGGTGAGGACGAATCTATCACATATTTTGTCACTCGCCGGGTGTAGCTTGATCAACCAACTTACCTTCCAATCGCCACAAACAAACTCATCGAGCTCTTCACACGGGATTGTGCTAGGCATATCTCACCAACCTTACAAGTCCAAACCTTCCAAACATTTGACGAAGAATTCACTATGGCACGAAAGTTAGAGATTCAGTCGTCGAAGAGAATAAAATCCAATTATGCACTAAGAATTCGACATTCAAGTCAAATGATACCTCTTTTTCTTCCAAAACACAAACCAATTATTCAAAATATAATGGCACCACTAACACAGTAGTACTCAAGGTCGGCCCAGCACATCCATCAAATCAGGAAACCCCCTCATCTAATCTCTCACCCATCCAGACTTTTCAATTAAGACAAGAGCAACGGAAATATACCCCAATTGGGGAACCTTACTCTTTTGTCTTAGAAAAGTTTATCAAATTCAGAGCCATCACCCTTCCACCTATAAAGCCACACACCGGTATTGACTCTACTCGCCCCATGCTCGCATGGTATAAAGAACATGACTTCACGTAACTATCATCAAGTAAAGGGTCATAGTGATGGCAACTACATCACTTTAATAATATTGTCCAAGAAATGCTCAAAATCCTCATGCCACATCGAACCAACCTCCCATTTTCTTTCACCCATAGAGGAACACCTTTCATCTCCTTCATCACCTACAGAGGGGTCTTCTCGCTAACATTGAGACCATCTCACCCCTGGCTTCACCACTTAGAGAACCTTTACCTACAGTACCTCCTCCACCCACAGAGGAGAACCTATCTATTCCTCCACTTATAGAGGAGCTCCCATCATCTCCTCCACCCATCATAGACCCAGTTGAGATACCTTTTCCTCTTGGTGAGCATTCTCCATCAGCTACCCAAAATCTTGTAGACCTACTTTTGACTCTCTTACCCACGGAAGCTGAAGCTAGCCAATTTCCCGTATCTAAGACACATTTTACGGGAATTACTATTTGGTCCTCATCAACTCCACCTACATATGTGTCGTTCTCATGTTTGGCCGATCACTTAGATTATGTGGATAGGGCCTTACTATGGGGGCACCTTTTACTTCCCGTCTCAACACAAATGCAGAGATCCCTTGTTGATACCTCCACTATCTACCCAAAAATATTTCGACCAATCGAACCAAACACAACCACCTCTATCACAACCCCTTCCATGACACTTGTTATAGCTCAAACCACACCCTTACCCATAACTCAACCTACACCTAAACCCAAACCCATACCTACAACATTTTCCTCGACTAAACCTATTACCACTTTAGGGGTCACCCCGACCACTAGCCTTACTCATCCACCTATCAAACTGGATTTAGCTACATCCTCCAAAGTCAACACCATACCTACTCCTACACCCAAATAGAAGAACCAAACCCATCAACCTCATACCTCAGCGGTGCCAATCACACCTACACATATCTTATCTGTCTTAGGATCTCAGCTTCCCCACATGGTCAAGAAACCTCCACCCACCAATAAGCAAAAACACAACAGCCCATTCCTTCCTCACAAACCTCTAACTTACCCTGACACCCAACACTTACACCCACACCTGCACCATCACTACCACCCATACCTCCAATACCCTTAGTTATTGCTTCACTACCCACTACACTGCAGTCACTATCTCTCACACCCCAAGCACAACCCACATCATCTACCTTCACAAAGACACCCGTTATCTTCATGGGTAACTTTCCCTCTTCCTCCATCTACTTTTCCTCCTAGACCCCATACATCCACATCACCTTTACCCAAGAAGGTGGAACCCAAAATCAAAAATCCACTACCCCACAACAAGGTAGTCAAAACAACCACACACCCTCCTACCCTTCCATCTACTATACCCCCACCTAAACAAACACAACCGACACCTAAAACCACACTAGCACCCAAACCCATAGCTCAATCCACTCCTCTTCTTCCAAAGACTGCTTCTTGACAATCAACCACACCTACACCCAAACCCACATTCACTTCCCATTGCGATCCGCTAGCTGGGTCCTATGCCAAAATTTTAACCAGCCTCCTTAAGAATTCTGTCATCACATTACCACCACTCGCCTTACAACCCCCTCGTGTGCCGTGGCATGATGTGGAGAACTCGTAAGGCCTTGAAAACCATCCTTATCTAGTTGTGTCCACCAGAAACCAACTTTGATGATGATGACCTTCTCGATGAGGATCCTGTTACATCAAAACCCATTCCCACACTACCCACTCAAAACCCCAACCTCCACCCTCACATCTCCTAAAGCCACCCCCAAAATTTGATATTAACATGGTTTGCATATGAGAACTTGACATGCCACCACCCAAATGTCGTTGCGCCCAACTCACTTCATAGGGTTTTTCTCCTCCAAAGAGGTTTTTTCTCGTCATGTCGTTATACCACCCACCCTACATCTCTGTTTACCAACTCCCTAAGATCAACATGATACATGTCACTACACGTGCTCAGAAGTATAAGGGAAAAGAAAAGGCAACTGACCCACCAACCAATCCTATACCCAACATACCATCTACACCCATACCTAAAATCACTATTTGTGGCCCCATGTACCGCATTTCTAATGGCATCACACATCGCACCATGCTCTAACAATTACACCGGCCTCCCTACAAATGTCCTTATATGACCTCATTCAAACCTCGAATCCCATTGTCAAGATCTCATGGAGGTTTTTCAATCTATTGAGGTTTTACCGAATGACCCTACACCCGTTGCCTCCATTATCACACCCCATCATGTAGTGTCTCTCACTAAATTACCACCTTCATTTTCACCCCACCCTATTCACCAATTAGCCTCCCTTATCTTCTCGTAGAGGAAGAGATCACACCACACCAAAATTATGACCTGCCTAGCCCTCTTCATCTCTATCCACATCGATGACATATGGGTACGCCGTGTGATGATTGATGGGGACGCTAGTATTAACATACTTTCATCCCATGCATTCGCTCAAATGCACATACCTAACAATTGCATGCATAAAAATCCGGTCATGTTATGTTCAATCAATGACGTTATCACCTCTACATTAGGCACCATCATCCTTCACATTTGTGTGGGCCCCCATACTATTCCATAATTTTTTTACATTTTGGAGGGGGAATTCTAATATAACCTCGTTGTTTGCTTGTGACCCTAGATCCGTGTTATGGGTTGTGTTCCTTCCACTTTGCATTGTTGTGTAAAGTTTGAACATGAAGGACACACTTATACCATTCTAGTGGACCCCTTACCTTTAAAAACATGCAACATGCTTTACCGACCCAATGATGTGCTCATACCTATCAATCCATCTACCTCTCGCGACCACTACCGCTTCACCTACACTCTCCACCTACTAGTACAAACCACGCTTCTACTACACATACCTCCTCCATATCTCGACCCATCAACTTCCCAATCTGCTAACTCCACCTCTGCATCGACCTCCGACACATTATCCATACCAGCTACCTACATACCAACAACCGATCCTTGGAAAGGTATTTTTCAATGTCTTGCTGGGTGAGTACCACCTATATAGTGTCAACACATTTCTTACTCCAAAAGAGTATGGAAGCCTTCACTAACACCCTCACTATGATCACCGTATAGAGAACGCCTCCTTTATGGTCCTCCTCACCTTCGTACTAGTATCACCTATTGGGACTTGATACTACCACTTACACACCCAAACCACCATCACAAACCCGCCCATTTTCTATTGACTTCCAATCACTTACCAATCACGCTTTTCCCACACGTTCTTACACCGATGTACATGGAAGGGTTTTGGTTTTATATTTTACGAGAAAGGCTTCCATACCGTTATTCCATGTACCACACGCAACCATAACGACCGTAGTGGTATCATCTTTCCCAAGCACCTACCAAATAGGCCCGCATTGAACTCATTAAGGACACTAGCCCTTCTCCACCTTCTTCACCGCTCCACCTTCATCACCACCTTCATTGATGGAGTCGATGGATCTTGAATATATCCTCCTAACGTTTTTTTTTTTTCATAAACACCATTTCTTTGGGGCCTCTAACTTATCAACACGAGGGCGAGGCCCCTTCCACTCTTCCCTTCCCGTATCCTCGAGATGATTGATGATGACACACCTTTAATTAATGTCATTTAATGTCGATGATGAATCCATACTCACCTACCTTGGTGTAAAAGACTCATATATTCATCGGTCGTTACCTTCGAGACGTAAACCATGTTGAATGAATCGAATATCGAGATCAACATTCATACTTAGGATGACCCACACATCTTAAAGATTGAATAAACTTTAGATGCTGCCAAACAGAAGTCATCACTTCTTTTCTCGTAGATCATAACCATGCTTTCTCTTGGTCTTACGCACATACTCAGATTGACCTTACTATAGTGGTCCACAATATCATAACTATTCCCGATGCCAAACCCATCAAAAAAAGATGAGGAAAATGCACCCACGCATTACTCTTCTTGTCAAAGAATAAATTCAGCACCTTCTTTCCATTTCCTTCATCTTACCCATTGACTATCCTCATTGGATTTCTAACATTGTCCCTATCACTAAATCAACTAGGGGACTCCACATTTTCATAGAATTTCGTGACCTCAAGCTAGCCTACCCAAAAGATGACTTTCCCTTACCTGGTATTGACCAGTTGGTTGACCTTACTGCTGGCCATGAGATGCTATCACTCATGGACTGCTTCTCAAGTTATAACCAAATCCTACTTACCCCGCAGGATCAACACAAAACCTCATTCATCACCCCTCGGGAGACCTTCTTTTATTGAGTCATGCCTTTTGGCCTTAAAAATGCTGGTGTCACATATCAGCGGGCTATGATTTACATCTTCCATGACATCATGCATCGCATATTTGAAGATTACGTGGATGATCTCTTGATAAATCTAAATGCCACTCCGAGCACCTAACCATCCTTAAAACCAAATTTGACCGCCTCATTAAATATTGTGTCCGCCTTCACCTAAGAAGTTCATCTTCATGGTTCTTTCAGAAATCTCTTGGGATTTATCATTTCCTCCATGGTAAAGAAGTTTACCCTGCTAAATTCAAGGCCATTCTTGAAATTCCTCCACTTACTAACCTTCAAAACTCTATAGCCTACAATGTAAATTGTAGTCCATTCGTCATTTCATTTCACAATTATCTCGATCGATATCAACCATTTCATCATTTTCTCAAGAAGGATGTATCCTTTCAATGGAATGATGACTATCACAAAGCTTTTGAGGCTTTAAAACAATACCTTCTCAAACCACCCATGCTCATTCCACCTAAATGATCAACCTTTTACCTATACATATTAGTTACTGATCATTCCTTGGGAGCCATGCTCACTCATTGCAATGAACAACACAGGGAGCAGGTGGTTTATTACATAAGCTGTACTCTTTTGGACTATGAAACCTGATACAACCATCATGATAAAATTTTCTTAACCTTAGTTTTCGTTGCCACCAAACTCCGTCATTACCTACTCAACCACAAAACCTATGTTGTGACCAACACCAACCCCTTACACTTCATGTACGCCAAACCTTATCAAAATCAGCGTGCCACACGATGGATTATGATTTTATCTGATCTTGACCTTGAATTCATTCATCAAAATTCCATCAAGGGCCAAGCTATCACCGACCAATTGGCTCGACGCACCTATTTCCGGGATCAACCCTCTAATTTTGACTTTCTAGATGAGTCAATTGCTACCCTTTCCCTAGATGAACCTCCTTACCAAATGACACTCTTCTTCGATGGTTCCAAGTGTCAACATGGGGGTGGGGCTGGTATTATCCTCATTCCTCTTGATGGTGAGCCCATGCCTTTGTATTTTAAATTATATTTTGAATGCACCAACAACATTTCTGAATACGAAGCACTCGTATTTGGTCTCCAAGCCACTTATGCCCTCGATGTCAAATCAATCAACATCTTTAGTGATTCTCAATTGGTCGTAAACCAAGTCAATGGTATATACCAATGTCATAATGAGATACTTCAAAAGTATAAACATCATGTAGACATAATTTTGACCACCTTTGACTATTACACCCTTCAAACCATCCCCCGTTCAACCAATAAATTTACGGATACCATGGCCTACTTAGCTTCCCAAATACCCGCTTCACCCACGATTCTAAAATATTTAGCACCGTACAAAAATCCAATCACCTTCTTATTTAACTCATGATGTTTACTCGATTGGAACCGCTACCCCTGACCTAGGTGACCTTTGGTATAAACAATACTCTGACTACCTTTCTCTCTCCATCTTACCTCCTAATCTTACCCATAATGGACAACGCACCTTCCCTAAAAAATTCTCTCGTTACATCATCTTGGGGGGAATCCTCTCTAAACATGGCTTTGATGGTATTCTCTTACGATGCCTCACAAGTTTTGAAATTCCTTATACCATTAAGGAGGTTCATGACGGCATATGTGGTGGTCACTTCAGTGGCCTAGGCTATTGCTAAGTGTATTATTCACCTAGGCTATTACTGGCCAAACCTTAACCATGATTATTGCGACTACATCAAATGTTGTGTAAAATTCCAACAACATTCCAATCTTCATCATACACCCAATCATGCCTTATAGGTCACTCGTGACCTTTGGCCCTTCTCTTAATGGGGTTTGGATCTTGTTGGGGAGATCAATCCTCATTCGTCCCAATGCCATCAATGGATCATCACTGCTACCGAATACTACACAAAATGGGTGGAAGACATACCACTCATCTCTACAAAAGATGAGAAAATATGTGAGTTCATTAACCACCACATCATTTGTCTCTTTGGTGTTCCTCATCACCTCATCATTGAAAATGGAAAACAATTCAAAAAAAAAACATTGCAAAAATTTTGTGACACCTTCGACATTCAGCTTAGTTTCTCATCACCTTACTACCCACAAACTAATGGCCAAGCTGAATCCACTAATAAAACCATCAAAAAAATTCTCATGAAAGTGGTTGACAATACTACGAAGGATTGGCATATGCACATTCCTTTTGCCCTGTGGGCATACCACACTAGTATTCGTGCTTCCACTTTAGCCACACCATTTTATCTCGGTCTATGGTACAAAGGCTATTATGCCTCTCAAAGTTCATATCCCCTCACTCTGCATTTCTCTCCATGAAATGCTCACTGATGATGAATTTCATCAGGACCATTTAGCACAGCTAGAGTTATTAGACGAACATCATCTTAATGCTCTGGATCACCTTCAAGTTTACTAAAATGTATCAAACATTTTTATGAAAAATGTGTCTGTGAATGAACCTTCCAAATCGATGACCTTGTCCTCGAAAGAAAAATCAACATGCAACCAAAGCGAGTAAAAATTAAATGGGGAAAATATGCTCCTAATTGGCTTGGACCATACATCGTAACTCATACCTATGGATCGTGTGCTTATCATTTATCTTCTCTTGATGGTAAACTCCGAACTCGAGCCCTTAACGCCTTGCATCTTTGACCATTCTATTGTTGAATTGTCATCCTACCTCACCCTTTATCTCTTTCCAGGCTCATCCCTTGAGCGCTATCCACTCCATACACCTCACCAATGATTAAACAAGAATCATGTGAGTACCCATCACTTGTTATCTTCTCTTGAATATGTGTACCACGATGCTGCACATAACATGATTCTCATGGATACTTTTCATCTACCTTTAGATGAGATCCCATGGTCATTTCTCCTTTCCTTTTGAACAAGAGTCCTATCCTTCACCTTGGTCTTGTCCATGACTGCAAAGGCCTCACATGGGACCAAACTCCTTGAGTCAAACTTCTAATAAACAGATGACCCCCTAAAAAAAGACATCTTCCTCTTGACAACTACTATTATAAATAGACTGCTCCCTTGAAGGACGGATCGTAAAGCTCGTAAAAAATAAATGAGAACAGCCAAAGCTTCCCACATCGATCGCCTTCACAAAGACCTCAAGGAGTTCAATTTTTCCCATATAGAATTCCCACATCGATCAGTCTATCTCAACTATAAGTCAAAACACTCAAAATTTTGGTCATGGACTTGCACATTGTGAGCTAGGTTCTCTTGCTTGAAACACATGTTACCTACACCATATAAAAATTACCCACTTTTCACCCTTCAAATCATGCCCACTCTCACTTCCTACTGTCTTAAGGGACTTCTTGGAATTTAGACATTTGGTGATCCTGTGACTACTTTTCATCATAGAGCAATCAATCATGCAATGTCTTTAGGGTCCTATGTTCATCACCTCCTCCAAGGTATGATCTAATTGGTATGATCCTACCCAATTAGGTGGCTTTATTTCCCCCTCTTATCTTTTACCCATCTTTTTTATGTTTTGATTACCTTATACAAGACTTCGTCCCGACGCTTACTTTCGGGGTAATCTTCTTCTTTCACCACAATCGCCTTCACCTACGCCATTTTACCTATAATCTACCCACACCTAACATGATCTAAACCTACCGATCATTTTCATACCTCCTCATATTATTCCCTAGCTTATGGGAGAACTACATCGGCCTCGAGGTCCCTTTTCACTGGGACTATGTAGGCAACACTCCAAAGGCATGGGGCCCTTGAAGGTTAGCTCGCCCATCCTCTACCCCGAACAATTCACCTTCCATTTTCCTCACATTACATCACACCTAATTTCATTTCCCTTTGATATCCATAATTGGACATTAAACCACATACATAACAAGTTGTTTCATATTTTAAAACATTATCACAAAATACATTTATTACACCTACCATTTCTCTATCATCACTATGCATAGATTATACCACATCTCACATATGACCCATAGTATCATTCATTGGAAAAAAATAATGAATCACAACTTCACCTCGCTTTTAACACAACCATGCCTAACGAACTCGAATCCACCATGCCTATGACTGACTCCACCATGCCTATGACATGACTCCACCATGCTTATGACATGACTCGATCCATGCCTATGACTCGACTCCACCATGCTTATGACCCGACTCAATCCATATATATTACCTTACTCGATCCATGCCTACAACCAACCTAACTCCATCATACCTAACTCACCTAATTTCTATTCATATTACAACAACAAATCAAAAGTATTAGCAAAACACCAACAAATCAAACAATATCATGTATCTCATCATTTAGCCCACCCCAACTTTACCCTACCCATTTTCCCAACCTTTCCAACCCTCATCATTTACCCCACCCCACCTTTACCCTACCCATTTACCTCACCTTTCCAACCATCATCATTTACTCCACCCCACCTTAACCCCTACCTTTTCCTTACTCATGCCATGACCTAGATATTTGGAACTAGACCATCACTAGACACCTTTGACCTCATGTGTTCATTATACCTTGCGGCATTGTTACATTTGTTGTTGACCTCATGACCTTACCTAGCTTATTATCGTGATTATTTATCCCGAACCTATATTTGGTGTATTGGAACATACCTAAATGTTCCTGTGCCTAACCTACATTGTGTTTCCCGATCATATCCTATACCTTGGATACCGTAAATACTTCAACCTTGTTTGGATAAACCTATCACCCTTAGACGATGTAGAATTTGCCTACTCTTCAACCTGGTAGAGAGCTCTAGTTTATACATGTGCATGTATTTGACTATTGTTGCCTTTGACCCAGCACTCCATTACCTAGCTTACTTGAGTAGACTTTTCTCCTTTTCCCCCGCCCCACCTTCCCCTTTCTCTCACTCACCTTTTATCAAACCACTCACCGATTCTCGCCTTCACTTTGTCGGTTCCTAGTTTGAGGGGGTCACCTTCACCCACACATGGGGCAACCACATCATATCTTTGTTAGCTTCACTTACCAATGCAAGCTACGCAACAAAAAGGGTTAAAATGTAGACATTAAAATTAGGTCACACTCCCCTTTGGTCCCTCGGCAAATAAGCACCCTTCATCACATTCACCTAACCATGGCCCCTTTCACCCTACTAATATTAATTTAATTAAATTAATTCATTATCCTCACCATATTTATTATTTAAATATCTTAATTTAAATAATACCCACACATACAATTCACTTAGACACCTCACCAAGCCAACTCAACCTAAGACCTATTCTTAGTAAGTTGCCATAACTAACTAAGACTTACCCAAACCCTAAAAATCAATGCCTACATTCCCTCTAACCACATTCTTGCATGCTTACAAGAGGCTCTCAGTCTAATCCGTGGGTTAACGACACAAGATCTGAGGAAATCAAGAGGATCTCCCTAGTTTAGTAAACCTAGGAAATCCTGCCTTGACCGACGCCATGGTTACCCCTAACCATCACCGGTTAAGCCGAACCACCATCGGTTACCCTTTTAACCCCAAAACAATCTTATTCTCAAGGTTGGAAGTTGGGAGCTAGAAATAAGAAGGTTGGAAAATGTTGGTAGAAAGATGGTGAATATTAACACATACCAAAGAGAACACACATGTAAGGAAGGAGATCAAACATCTTTTCCTACACAACCATCTTAGTCGTGGATCTCGATCTAACCAAGCAAAGAGGAATGTACATGCAGCCCATGCAGAGGATTTATTTCAATTGGTGATCGCTTGTAGCCTTTAAACCTCTCATCAAGACCTCCATCCTCACTCACAGCATCCAAGATTAGAATCTAAGTAAGTATAACGTCATACTTCTTTTTGGTTTATTTCATTTCATCATTTTATTATCATATTTTGTTTACCTAGCCACCCATTGACCTTCTCCAACACTTCCACCTCCATATACCCATTAAAATCTCACCAAATCCTACCCAAGTCACCCAATACCTCATCTCGACTAACAAAATCCTTTGTGTAATCACAAAGGAGACCCAAAGCTTGTTCTGTGGCATTCCCAGATTTCCACAGTAACCGACACCGGTTACACCTAACCGTCATCGGTCACCCTTAACCGACATCGCTCTCTGTATTTACCCATATATCCTAGAATAGAGACCTACCCACCTTATTTCACCTCACCCTCATTCACATGTGATCTAATTGAGACCTCTATCAAACCCGCGTAGACCTATAACCAAAGGACAAGACCTTTGGATCCTATTCTGACTTAGCCTCGTTAGATTAGATCTATTTCTTATTATGTTTTAAGTGAGATACGTAAATCATTTTGAATTACAATAGGATTTACTTTGTTTACCACATTAAATTTTTTAAAACAAAGGATTGATAACCATCTATGAAGTATCACACTTCCCGATCTAGCATACGCTAGGTAGTTCAATGCCCATATTGTTTAATTCCTTTTGGTGGTCTTGCTTTACATTACGGTAGCTAATCCTAGCCAAAAGGAAGCTCTCACTATCGGTTGTGGATTCGGAAGTCATACGTGCACAACAACCCATCAACCAACATTTGAACAGTATTCCTCCTATGCCCAGTTACCCTATCTGCTTGGCCAACACTTCAAAGAAAATATCTAAGAAGCGGGTGAACGAAACACAAAACCAATCAATAAGGAAATACACCATATGCAAATGTGATGCAAAGATGATCAACACAACGTCAATATTTATGTCAAGCTCGAAATGAACAAGGCGTAAATATTAACAAAGGGTATATGTGAATCCCAATCAAAGGATACCACAACAAATTTAACAACCAACAAGGCCTAAATGTTAAAGGGCAAGGTTTACAAATGTAAGCTACGTAACCACACCAATTGGACACGTCTATCAAGCTTCACGGAGAAGTGAGATATTAGTGTCAAAGTGGTATCAAAATGATGCAAACAAAGTAAGTGACACCCTTCAATATTTGGGACAATGTTTGAAATCAAACTAAGTCAAAGTATACTAAAGATGTGTTAAAATGTGGGCAGCGTAATGCCACAATACAGACACTTAGATCATGTTTATGAGAAACGTGACATAAGTATCTTAATTATGTCGAGATAATGAAAATGAGGTAACATGTCAAAGGGAGATAAAATGATGAATCATTCTTAACTATGATGATGATCTTGACGTGGGTATCAAGATCACAAAGGCTACCAATTATATAAATACATATCCACACACTTTATACATTTAACTAACCCACCGTAAACATGGATGGGCATAAACGAAAAAAATCAAGTAGAAACAATCAATTAGTAACACAAAGGTAGTCTCCTTCTTTTGATCAACAAAGTGTCAAAAGAATGTGAAGGAATTAGATCAAAAATGGGATGAAAATGTTGGATTCACTTCGGAAAATTTTTTTCCTCACCCTAAGGAAAGTAAAAACTAAACGAAAGTAATGCGTCACACGTTTCACAATAAAAATATGGTTTACAACTCAACACTATTTTAGAATGGTCAAAGTGGGCTCCTGGCCAAAGTATATTTTCCTAGGTGGTTCTCTCATCCTACGTGTTACAAAGATTATCCATGAGTGGGATGATTTACCCAAATAGTCCCGACTATCTTGGGAGTATCTTGAATTTTCCCCTTCAATCACAGTGGGCAGTAAATGCATCCATCATGTACTTAAAAGGGTCACGTAGGGACAACTTGTAACTCTATCTCATAAAGGAATCACTAGTCAGATAGGTAGTGCGGAACACTTCCCGTTTCATCCACAAGGTTCCCTCTTGCGTGGACTACTTTGGAGTTCTTGGAACCATCCCCATTGTTGTAGCTTAAGGCGTTATGCCAAATGGGTTATGTTCCAATTGAGCGGAGAGGGATGTACCCTTTTCTGAAACCTGCAATACAGTGTTTTGAATATGTTGTTCTTTTTATCTTGTTTAATTAGGTGTGGTTTGCTTTAACACCTTTTGGAAACTTGTATAACAACTGTATTAGTATGTTTTGACTTTGTTTTGATTCCTTCTTTCTCGTAATAAGCATTTTTAGGTCCCGCACTCAAGCATTAGTAGTTCTCCAAGAAAATCACATTATTTAAAAAAGGATTAAGAGTTTTTTTGATTCTCAAGATCATCCAAGGATGCAAGAGAACATCATACATAAAAAATAATCCAACTAAAAATTAAAGAAGAGCTTTACAATCAATGAACCATACAAAAATCTTGATAAATGTTCATTCCCTTAAACCAAAAGTGAAAGATGAAGTTTCCAATGTACCAAATGTTATAAAATGAAGACTAAAGTTGCTTTTGATTCTCAAGATCACCCTAAGGTGTAAGAGAAGAGCATACATAAACTTTATCCCAACTATATAGAAATGGAAAACTTCAAATCAAAGGAGCATTGAAAAATGCTTTGTAAAAGGTTCATTCCCTTAAGAAAAATGAATAATCAAATTTCCAAGTTTAATCCCAATGTTAAAAATATAGAGATCAAAGTTGTTTTTGATTTTCAATATCACCAAAAGGTTCAAGATAATATCATACACATGCTTTGGTCTAAATCGAGTAAGCATGGAAATACAACATTCATCAAAACATTAGACATGTTAGAAAATGATAAGTTTTAAACTAACAGAAAACCCTATAATTTCTATTAGTATAAATCCTAAATTTATGTTTTCATTGCATATTTAACTTCAATACCTTTCCAACACACAAAAATGGAGTCATTTCGAGTTCGGGAGCAACATTTATGGCCTTCAGAAGATGGGTCGCGCATATGTTCTTATGCTCACGGGTATGCACTTGACATGCACTCAAAAAATGTAAAAAAAAAATGTCCCTTAATTTGTAAAATGGTCAAAATTTTCCAACCAAGATTAAATTTTCACAACAACCCATCACATTAATATATGAATAAAAGACTCAACGCTATCAAACATTAACATACATGCTCAAGAATTTAAGATTTTCAAGAAATTGCCAAAACTAGCATGTAGAATGATGAAAAAGTAAGCTCTAAAAATGAAAACATGATGAAATATTGAAATTTTCTCACCAAGATTTAATTTTGACAGCAACCCACCACATTAATATGTAAATAGAAGACTTAACACTATCAAACACTAACCTACATGCTCAAGAATTTAAAAATTTCAAGAAATTGACAAAACTAGCATGTAGAATGTTGAAAAAGTAAGCTCTAAAAATGAAAACATGGAGAAATCTTGAAATTTTCCTATCAATTCCAATTTTGATAGCATTTCACCTCCTTTATACCTACAAGGAAGACTCAACACATGTAAACTCAACAAAACAAGTTAAGAAAAATAAGTTAGATCAACATGTGTAAAAGAGGGTTAGTAACCAAAAATGAAACTTAGCTACAAAAACTTGAAATTAAGTGCAAAGGACAATGGAGTAAGTCCCACTGGGCATGCCAAATGTGTGCATGTGTTGTTTTTAAACTAATGCTAATATGAGTAAAATACTAACACCTAAATAGCCTTAATTAACAAGAGTTAAACAAACTACTTAGCACCATCATGATAAGAATTAAACAAGGGTTAGATGCTAAACATTCATCAATAAAAATTTGAAACTAACAATGTTAAAACATATAAAATCCTCTATTATCTAACAAAAATAAATGAAATGAACCTAGGTAGGCTCCATGGCTATCAAAAATGGTTATTCTTAGTGTTCCAAGAACCTAGGAATGAGGGCTTGTCAAAGTTGGGCTACAAGACCCTTTTGACACCTCCCATATGACCTAAGCACTTAGGAAAGAGGCTTAACTCTTCAAGATGATGAACTCTCAAGAAAACAAAAGGTAAGCTCTTAGTCTAATTTTCTATATGCTTTGCATTTGCTTTCTCAAGGAGTTTAGGTGTAGGTATAAAGGTAGAAGGAGGGCTCCTTATATAGCCCAATGGATAAAGGAAACACTTCATCCCTTTGCATGTGGGATAAAGGTAAAACAAGATTAGGAATGGATAAGGTTGTTTTATAAAAGGTAACCTTATTTTAGAAGGGTTTAATTTATAATTAGCAAGTCATGGCTGTTGTGGGGTGTTTTAATTAATCAAAGGTGATTAAATAATAGGTAGATGTAAGCTTATAGAAGCTAATTAGAGGAATATTAGTACAATTTAGGCTATTAGAAGGGGATTAATCAATTAAATATTGATTTATTGGTTAAATAGAAGGGAAATCTAATTAATTAATAATAATTAATTAGTCTAGGTAGAAGGGGTGATTTATTAACTAAGGTCGTTAATTAGGGTATTTATTAGATAGGCGACTTAATTAATTAGCATAATGTAATTAATTAATGAAATTAAGAGAGAATATGAGTGCTTTGTGATGATATGTCATCAATTTGTGAGAAGGGAGATAATTAGTGCAATTTAAGTATTTAAATTGTTCGGGCGTAATTATGGGTGTCTACACTTACTACAACTATCACCATATCAATGGCCATAGGGATAGTGATCTGTTATGCCCTTCATGATCACTTACAAAAATTAGAAGACAAGGAAATCATTTCCTTTGGCTCTTTCTCACGTGAGTATTCTATATCTCTACTCCTCAGTAGGCATTTTATTAATCCAATTGAGTTATCTCGCTCCATCTATTTCTAAGGTCATTATTCATCAACCACCATAGGTTGTTACTCATGTGCACTCTCCATCACTACACCATTTCATTTTTCATGTCATTCTATAACTTTGAATTGGATTTTATATCCCTCTGAATCTCCACTTCCAACCACTGCTCCACTTGATATTCGGTTCGATCATACACTCATGTTGCTTTCATTCCACATGCTTCCACTGCTTCATGTTGGCTTGGTCTTTGGTAGGTGATTTTCATCACCTTACCCCCGATGATGCACTCGTGTTCTTATGGTTCTTACATGAATATTGAGGGGTATGTTACAATAATAACCTCTCTTCACATGCTTTATCGATTCATCTAACACACATTACCCAATCATTTCCCAATGACGCACTCTTGGTATATTGTTCATTCTTGATCATTAAGGGGTCTTGTATAAATGAACCATATCATCTCTATAGTATGGGGCATCTCCATTCTATTCCCCCTTATTCATCATGCTAACATACACTATTCTACACTATTACGACCATTTCTTAGTCCTAAATTATTTAGTTCTACTTTATCATACACTACATTTAGTTTATCATCACCAACACATTACATACATTATCTATCATCATCTACAATATATATATCATCATCATTATCATCAAAAACTAAACAATGCAATACCAACAAAAATAATTAACACATCATACATATAAATACATGTTACAATCATCACATCGATAAGCATCACATAAAACGACATATGCCAATAATCCAACTACACATATATATTGTATCATAGTTACAAGAATCCCATCACTTAGGGGAAAGTCCCCTACATCAATACCTCACTACATCAATACATTATATCTCATCATCACTATCACTATATATGAATACAAGAGCCCCGGAACTAGAAGCCTCACCACTCACTTTACGCCATTGGTCGCGGTCCCTATTCCTCTCTACCGCCTACATAAAAGTGTGCTCTCTAAAAATTATCTACAAAGTGACTCAACTTCACTAAAACATGAAAATACATGCTATGCTAGAGGGACACTACCCTCCACCTCTTTAAATCTTCATATATCCTCATATATCTCATCCCTCTTACTCAAGGTAGTACAACACAAGATGTTTTTGTTATCACCACTGGCTCGAACAAATGGGCGTGCTCACTTGCAATATCATCTATGCTCTCTAGCATACCTCCACCTACGATAATTTTAGTGGGAACATTCCATGTCAATGTACAAATGGACATGTCAACATTCAATGACCAATATGCATTACCTACAATCATAAGAATAATGCATCGATAACTATAACCATAACACATTCAAGTACCAAATCATACAACCAAAATATACAAATACTCATGCTCGCTTATCACCATGGCTAAATCATTGGGGAAGGTGTTTTCCCCTCTACTCCTCCTCCTCCTAGCGGTACTCTTGTCATTTCTGCAAAGATTGGAAACATTTTTACCAACCAATGTGAGGCCCACCATGAATGGTATGCCTCTGTACATCCCACATCATCCCCATCTACTAGCTCTATCGCCACATCTTCGATCTAGCCCTAAAGGTACTAGTTGTGCTCCTACGAGACATGGTATAGCTCTAGCTCTCCTCGGTTCCCTAATGGATCGTAACTACACATATTTCTCTAGGGTCACATCCTGAGCCATACGAAACTATCATGACACCCTCTCAACCTGAAATAACTTGACCACCCTTAGAAAGTGATTTTCTAACCACATAGTTTGATGCATCATTGTATCTCTACAAAATCCTCTAGCCATCCTCCGTACTCTTGGTATGGCATCTAAACTTAGCCAATCTATCATAGCTCTATAATTATTTGTCTCCATCTTCCTTCCCCACACACCTACCCATCGCCCAAAAATGTCTAGTCTCACCCGATCTCCATGTTCTTGACCAACTAGCCTCAATATTGTAACATGTTCATAGTACCACATATGCAACAATGTTGTAGAAGCAACAATGCCACCTCCACGCTCCTCTTTTGTAAATAAATATAGATCCCTATACAAGTGGGCCAACACACACCATTCCCGAGCATACCTAGTACTTTCCTCCACCACCACCACCCTCTACTGTGTAATCGATGACATTATCACCATGGTAATAAACTTATGCAATCTTGGAACACCTAATCTCATAATAGCATCTAGGCTAATATGGGCCACGGTAGGAACATGAGTCCCCATAAAATACTGCCTATCCTCTCTCATTCACCTCTATGTATCATCTACTATCATAATATGTACCCTCTCTCCAACAATAGGTAATCATAGTATGTGATATACATCCTCTAGTGTGACTATCATTCCCCCTGTACGTAACCAAACATGCATGTATCTACACACCAAATCTCACACAATAGTATAAACATAGGTGTATTATGGGGCACATCCCCCATCCTTATTATATACCACAAATTGACATGGTCCAATATATCCCACTCCTCATTTGAGAACCTTAATCCAATGGCAGCCACCACACAATTCCCTCAAATAGATATCCCTCTGCACACCACAGAATAATAACAAAAACAACGTTAGTACATCACACATACTCAAAACAAACAACTTACGGAATCAATATATCTCAAAAATTCACATTTATAATAATCTAGGCTCAACTCACACTCTCTGGACATGGGCGCCCAGAGACAGGATCGGGGTGCCCAAGAGCATGACACGAGTGCCCATGTCAGGTGCTCTTGTTCAAGGTCATTAGCACCTTCACTGCTTTTTTCTAGGTATAAAATGCCGAGAAATATAAAAATGAATTTTTCACAAAAATTCCTCAAAAATGACTAACAACAACACATTTTTCAAAAATAATCACGCTTACTAACTTTTTCATCATATGTGACATCAAATTCGTCACCACCATCTTGAATTAACTTGGTCTTGCTGCTCTAACGTACGGCATCCTCACACACTTAGAGCTCACTATCATGCTCACACAAAATAAAAAGGAGTTGCTTATTCACTTTTCACATTACTATTTATAGTAACTTTCCATTACTCACATTATTATTATCATTCACTACGTTCATTATGTCAACTAATTCACATATCATGATTTCCATCATATCTCAAGCATACCTACTCTAATTTTTGTCTCGTTGGTGGAATTCTCTTTAGAATTCTACCCACTACCATAAAGCATACACATTTCATACACATTCTATTCCTATTCGTCATTATTTACAGTTAATATACACAACCTTTTATGATATCCATCTGTTGTCACAAAATCACGCACTTACTACTATAATTATACCACTAAGTATATTGTTTTATATATGGATATCACGTAAGAAAATTATTCACTAATGAAGAGTACCCTAGTCCTATCATCAGTTTAGTCAATCATTGTTATTAAGTTTCTTACACACATCCGCTTACTCGCACGCTCTATTCATCTCTCATGGAGTCTTAGATATCGTTCTTTACTCAACAATCGTCTCTAGTATTTGACTAGGGAACATAGGAAGGGATTGGGTGCCCATCGGTGCCCCGATCCTCATTTTAGGCACCCTGGTCCTAGTTGCACTTGGTTCTCATTTAGATTTTCGAGGTCGGTCTTTGTGGTTTTCTCCCTCATTCCCCTAGGTACTAGTCAACATGTCAGGTCATTAGTGTCGAAATTTGAGAAAGAGATCCCTATATAAACATAACATACACACTATCTTAAGGGCATACTATTTCTACTAAGGGATAGCTATCTACTAAGGTAAGGGACTACATTTGGGCACTATTTTGCATCACACACTACATAGGAAGGGTTTTATTCATTCTATTCCATCCACCATTTGCATTTTACATCTAGTTATTTCCTACTACTTTGGCGTCATTGGCACTAGGGAACCCTAGGCACATGATTGCACACACATGCACATAGAACTACATCGGATCTAAGATGTAGTGCAATGCTCAATCATAAGTCCATCCATTTGGTAGATGATAACAATCGACCCATCCATTTTTATCTTTATTTTTTAGGGTTTGATGTTTTTTTGTGGGGTTTTGCAGGATATTATTCATCGGATATCTAAAATGACATCATTGAATATAATGTGACATACATGTAATAAATACCAAGTTATTGCGAAGATCTAGTGACCAACTTTGACTCGGGTTTTGACATGTTCTGCAGACATAAGGGTACACATACTATAGACTAAGGCACCCACATGCACCATAATCCTCCCACAAGTTCCCCGCCTAGTTGAATCTTCATCTGCTACAACTTCTTGAGGTGTGTTGTCATGTTCTATTCCACATGTGCATCATCCAATATAGTTCCAGATCACTGTGAGGTAAGTTCATTCCAAGTTAGTACATTTTCCCTTCTATTTCAATTATTTCATTTTATTTAGAATATCAAGTAAAATTAGTTAACATTTATATTTTAGTTTATATCATTTATTTCATGGCTATACTTTTTGGATTAATTCTAAAATTCATAATTTTAGTTTATTATCATCACATACCCATCATTACATCAAGCACACGATTACTTTCGGATCAACATTTGTTATCATCGCACCCCCACTTTCGCTAAAAGGAGGGCATATAATTGGGGTTAGCTTATAATTCCCCTCACAGCAATATGCAAATAAATTACACTCCTCATCAAACATTTTTTCATACATTGTATGACATGTCACATCACTTTCTAATGCGATTCCCCCTAATGACCTAACCTAGGGAAACAAGCGTAAAATCTCTCCATGAGTAATCTAGAAATCCATTTATCTTATTGGTATTTATTTATTTTTTTATTGCACACATTTCTGGTCAGATTTCAAGGATCTATGTCTATCATTTCTCACTCATCTATCATTACCGGTCCCTCGAACACTAGTGCCCAAGGTTGGACATTGACTCCAGCACACCCTTGTTCATCCCCGGGTGCCCTTTTCCTCTTTGTGTTTGATATTATTTTTTACATTTGATGTCGGTCTTTTTGGTTTCCCCTCTCATCTCCCAAGGTACTAGTCAACATGTCGGGTAATTAGTGTTGAAAATCAAACAAGAGATCCCTATATAAACACAACATACATACCATTATATGGGCAATGAGACTAATCTTATTAATGGCTAGCTATCTACATAGACTAAGGGACTACATTCAGGATATTACTTTTCATACACAATGCATAGGATGGGGATTTCATTCTATTCCATCCACCATTTTATGTTTTTATATATTTATTTCCCCCTATCTTGGCATCATTCGCAAAAGGGAAACCTAAGAGCACTATTACACACACAAGTACATAGAACTACATTAGATTTGAGATGTAGTGCAATGCTTAACTATAAGACCAAAATTATGGCATCTGAAGACAATCCAACCCCTTCATTTTCATCTTTATTTTTAAGGGTTGATGTTTTTTTTTGGGTTTTATAGGTGATTTCTTCATTGTAGGTTTACACGTACCTCGGTGATCTAAGTACGACACTCATGTGACAAAAGGTGAATAAGTGTGAATCCCTAGTGACCATATTAAAACTAGGTTCAAACCATTTCTGCATACCAGGGCACCTAGATTTCAGACCATAGTTCCCTAGGCACCCTCATCCTTCTCTATGCACCCCAGTCTATTTATTTCCACCTCTATTGCATTTTTCTATAGTTTGTTGTGATGGTTTGTTCTACTGCTCCATCACACAACTTAGTGCCAAGTCACTGCGAGGTAAGAGAAATTGAGGTAATTACCTTATCACTCTTATTTCCTTTCATTGATAAAATAAAATAAATTATTTAGCATTCATATTTTAGTATATTTCATTTATAGCATTTTTGTACATTTAGATTCATAATAAAATACAAAATTTTATTGAATCAATTTCACACCTCATCTAAAATGTCTCCATTTTTTCATTGTATGAGTATTAGTAACCATCACTAACCTTCACCTCGAGGGTCTAACCTAAAATGAAAGAAGTGGAAGATGACATTTAAAACCTTCAAGAGGTACTCTTTATCCTTGTAAATAATTTGGCAATGGCACAAAAGTGCATAAAAGCAACAAGTTGATCAACACCGTAGTGAATGAAAATTTTAAGGCGGGAATTTTTTGGGTGAGATTGTATCCTTACAAGAAACTCTCCTTCAAAACTAGAAGAAGTTTAACAAAATTTCACCTAAATAATATGATTTTTATCAATTATTTCAATAAATTGGTAGTGTGGCATAAATATTGGAGCTCCCTTAGTCAACCAAAAGAAACCTAGTCTTTGTGTTTCTTTCTTGGATAAGGTCATCAAGAAGAATTTTTACACACAATAAATATTACTTGATATTAATGAGGATGGAATATTCATTTTGGAACTTTAATAAATCATTCAAACACACATTAATATGTTGAGTACAAGGATCATTATTGAATATCTCGATCAAGTGGAATAATTTGGACATTGAAGATGCAACATCGAAATATGAAGCATTCTTAGAAAAGCATCCAAATATTTTCAACATTGGGGATAATATTAATTTTAATGGGAGAGGCATGCTACACCCTTGATTTGGTGTCATATGTCAAGATATGTATGGTTGAATTATGGCTAATATAATATATTAATATTTCATATATCATGTAATTATGTTTCCATATGATAAGTAGGTCGACGAGGTGGTTTAGATAACATAGTAAGGTATATATAGAAGTGAGTAACTCATAGTTGAGAATCATATTAAGCACTTGAATATCATTTTATGGTTTGAAGATTTACCACTCAAAGTGGCTAATTCTTTATACTTGAATATTGTGATATTTTCTCTCTATATTGGTGTTAATCATTTTTCTATTGTTTTTTATATTCATATGTATCTAAATAATTTCCTTAAAACTTCTTAGGGGTATAATACTAATGGAAGGATAAAACAAGACCTTAAACCATCCCATACTTTTCATTATGTTTTTTCAAGGTGTTTTCACATTATCAATGTTTCTAAAGATATAAATTTCCTACTCATTCACTTAGAGTATTAGAAAATCGAGCAATGTTTTTAGCATCCTAAATTTGATTAATATGATTGTAAAATTAGATTTGACATAATTGATAGTTCCCATAACTATGTAGTAATGATCCCAAAAGAGTAATATAATGGTCATGACAAAGGATATTTATTTTTATTGATCTTACCTTGTCTTATTCACCTTATTGTTTGGCATTACAATGCATTTTCAATTTTATATGTTTTCTCAATATTTACGAAATTTAATATTCATTTAAAACTCCATTTTGTCAATTATTACTTTATATGTAATAATTGGTGTTATAATTAGGTATGAAAATATTATTAAAAGTCTACTAAGAACTGATTGCAATTTTTATGAGTATATGTATTGCATTTTAATGTAAAATTGTTTCTTGTATTACATTGGTGAAACTTGTAATATCTTGTATGCTTTTAGATTTCTAATATTATCTTGTAGACAAAAAATCTATACAATTGGGTACATTTATAGGTTCTAAAGAATACTAATGTACACATGATTCCTAAGAAATAAAATTATTAGTTGAAAACTTATGCTTTATTGGCCTTACACATCTTACAACCGTGATGAAACTTAATTGATTTATCTTTCGATAGATTCATACACTATCACCCAATTGGGATAGAAGTGCTTAGGTGCTCATGTCCCTCCTAGGTGTCATGTCCCTCTTTTTCATTTTCTTACTCTTTTGGGTCCTTTTTTCCTTTTGGTCATTGTAGACATAAAATCACACACATACTACTATTTACTATCCCACCAAGTATGTAGTTTTATGTATGGATATTGATAAAGAAAAGTATTCACTACTAACGCACTATATATTCCACCTTCTTGCTTTGAGTGTCTTTATTGTTTTTATCTCTCATCTCTCTCACTTCTGCATCTATTTCTAGTTAGGTTAGAGGGATCCCTTTCGGTTAGTCTTCTCACATTTTTCATCAGTTGTCTTAGGAAACTAGCACCTAGGTCTAGACACTGAGCACAGTGCCCCCTGTCCAACATGGGTGCTCTTTTACTCTTTAATCTTGTTCATATTTTTGACATTTGTGGTCGGCCTTTTAGTGTTCTTACTCCTATCCCGAGGTCCTACTCGGCATATCATGTCACTAGTATTGAAATTCAAGAAAGATATCCCTATATAAACACAACATACATACCATTATAAGGGCATGTTATTTCTATCAAGAACTATATATATATATATATATATATATCAAAGGACTGCATCTTGGGCTTATTACTCTACATACACACTTCATATAAAGGGAAGGTTCATTTTTCCATCCACACATAATGTATCCTAGAATTTAGAAATACAATACCAAGCACGTTGTCACATCACTCATCCTAGACTGAGCACTCACCCGAAGCACGCAAAGGTATCAAGCCCCTATTTAGGGTTGTTATTGTAGGATGTTAGCATGATGAAGACTTTAATCATGCAGAGCTATAACTAATATATCTTTCATACAGTGCATATTCAGACCTGAATCTAGAACATAACAGATCTAATAGATAACCATAATGGAATCAAGCATGCAATACTAAATTATAACCATAAGAACACCTTGTTTCAGTCCATAATCACCATTATATTAATTGTAGTAAATACACAGAAGCTTCATTACAATAATAGTAGTACACACTCATGCGCATAACAGATCTAGCAGCATAATCTCACTATACCCTAGTTCTCACACGTATATCTATGCTCTCTCTCTCTCTCCTCTATATATATATCTACTACACAGTTCACTACATATTTATAAGGGTGGGGACTTTCCCTTCACCGCTTATCTAATCCCAGAATAGGTCACATGCTATTATTAGCCATGCGTCATTACAAAAATAGGATTATATACAAGAGTGTTAACAATAGTTCTCTCTTTGTCAACTATTAGTTCTCAATCCTATCTTTAGCCTGCATTCATGCAAAGTGCTTCATATTTGATCATCCAAAAATAGCAATTGTGTGACGCATAGGTCTCTAATCAGTTTGAGTCCTCCACATGCTATCTCTTAAAATAGATCCTCATCATAAAAAATCTAAGTCCCAATTTTGTCTCTGTTTTGCATGCGATCCTCTTTGATGCTTCCACACCTTTGAATGTCCTCTGTTCTCCTACACGAAAATTCTGTATTTTCTTCACTAAGTGCAAGAGTTTGACTAATCAACATTACCCCACACTAGTTTCATTACCGCCCGATAATGGTTATCTCCAAAAATGAACCAAAGAATATGAATAAAGGAATAAAAATAATTTTGATGAATGAAAGAATATCTTTAACCTGCAGTGTCTTCCTCTATAACCTAAATAACCAATTGTTTATATTCCTCTATTATCTCCACCTCTAAGTTCTTTCAAATCATTGAGCACGACTCTAATTTCTCTGAAATATCTACCGCAATTAACTCTAATTCATCCCTTGCAATCTCTCCTTTTTCATTTTGTAATACCAACACAATGCTAGACATGCCAGTCATTCTTCCTTCCAACAAGTCCATCTTTTAAGCAATGAGTTTGCCAAGCTCATTCAACCTTTCCTATGAGGTTCCTGAGTGGTTGTAAGGGCCTCGCACTTCTACTTAACAAGTGCTAACCATTCTGCATGGCCTAATGTCTCATCCTTCATGGCCTTCAGGACCTCATTGTCTTCTAAAATGGTCTTGGTCCTTATAATAGCCTCTAGCATTGTACAAATATTCAGCGCTTGATCCACCTTCTTGAGTTCCTCTTGTAAGCTCTGAAGCAATCCTTCATATGATGCAATCTTCTGCATCATTGAAGAATTTTACACTCTACTTCTTGTGTTGGATCCTTTGGCTCAGGCATGTGCAAAGGTTCATCTTCTAGCACTAAGTCCACCAATGTACTCACATAATGTATTGTTGAAGGAAACGTCTTGGGTACCTTTGGTTCTAAGTGTGGCCTAGCCTTCATGAAATTGTCACCAATCTCCTCTGCCATGCTGATAAACACAGTGTTCTTCTTCTGTGCCAAATATTTTTCCTATTTTAGGCATGTTATCTCCTCATCCTTAGTCTTGATCTCCTCCCTTAGCACCCTAATTGTGGCAGCTTTGTCCATATTTTGACGTGCAACCTCTATTGACACTTTCACCAAAGCATTTCTCACCTATTCATCTAACATAATAGTAGGCTTTACTATTATGTGTCTAGCCTGAGGTGTCTTTTTCAACCTCCTTGACACACATGACTCCTCACATACATCAAATTCTAGTTCATCCATGTGCATGTGCATCGACCATGAAAATTGCTTCCTTGTGTGCACTGTTACCATATCTTCATCCATTAATTCCCAATCGTATAAATCCTTTTGTTCCATTGTGCTCTAGAAAGGGCACAAAAAATTTACCTGTGTCCTTGGTGTAGCCCATGGTTGGTGGAATATACTCCCCACTCATTCTTCTTGATCTAGGCTACTTAGGAACTTGGGCTTCAAGATTGGGAACTTGTGTTGCTATGTCCTGAGTAGTCTTTGTTGTTGTCTCTTCTACCCCTTTTTCTTCCTCTTCTCCATCCTTCATTTAATCATCTTTTTGCTCCTCTACATTTTTTGGAGGTGTAGTAGAATTGGGCACACTTTCCTCTGACTCTTCCGCTTCCTCATTCAACTTTAATTTCCTTATCCTTTTCTCAGTTGTCTCCTTCTATGGAGAGAGTCAAGGTGATCTACACAATATTTGTGGAGTATTACATTGGTTCCTTGTTCTCTTGAACATTATCTTGAATCGGCACTCTCCTTGGATCGCATCCAAGTCCTCATCATCTCCCTCTTGTCACTAACGCTGAGTATTTTCACGCTCATCTTCATCCTTATTTGGAGGTTGTCTTATACCTTTGTGTTCCAAACCACCACTATCCTCATGCTCTTCCTCTTCATCATTGACCTAAATTATTTCTATGGGTTTGGGTGTCGGAAGATTTTCCATTGTATGCTTACCCTTTGGTAGCCTTGGGAGCGCAAACTCATTCTCCACATACGTAGCATTCTCCAACTTTGGTTTGAGTTGTAGATACAAAAGCACTACCCATTTCCCCAACCGCCAAGCTCACAGTTTTCATGCTTATAATATCTGAAATAAGTCTTTCAATATATGCATTACACCTGGATATACATACTTCTTCCTCAAAATGTGGTAGTCATAATCTGCTATGCCCTTAACCTATTGCTTGTATTAGGATATGAGTAGCCAACTTGTGGCTTACCGTATCATTTTATTATATCATTTATACTTTCTCATGCTTAATAAGTCGGCCTTGGTGATGGCCATAGCATATGAATAGTATATATAGGGGATTATAGGTAGTATTTCATCATCATTTTGAGCATTTGAGTATTATTATATGGTTTGGAGGTTGCCCCCTCAAAGTGGAAAAGTTTTTATAATTGCATATTGAGATCATTATTTTGAAATATTGTGCTATTTGGTGTTCTGTTGTTTCTCTTAATCTGAATTATACAAGTAATTTCATTACAAGTGGTATTAGAGTTGCGATCTGGGCCGAAATTAGGGAAAAAACACTAATTTTTTGTTTCTACCACATATTGTGAACCAGGGAGAATTGGTGGGAGATATTTTTACCGAGTTGAGAAGCATTTCAAGTAATGTTACTTGAAAATTTTAGACTTTTTGATTTATTTTGAAAATGTTATTACAAATTTAGGTTTTTTTAAAATCACTCCCTAGGGTGCAAATTGTGGAAATTTTTCATGTTCTTTACATTTTCAAAAAGCTATCAAAAAAATAGTTTTAGTATTTTCTCTATTTTTTTTCCTATTCGGCCAAAATTGTATCGAAACCCTAAATCCTAAGGATTGACATCATGGTGGGGACTTCCACAAGAGCAAAAAGAATCCGGTTACTTTCGGGTAAAACCCCGGATAAAGATGGGGTAGTGATTGAAGAGATGGAGTCGGAAGGGGTAAATACTGATTCCTCAACACTAGAGTTTACCTCGCTTGATCATAAGGTGAGACAACTTGAGTATGAGTTGTGAAATGTACAATGAGATGGCCTCTAAAGGAGACATGGCCCAAATCAATCATCGGTTGGATGATATCATGCAACATGTAAAGGGTAACTAGTATGGCCCAAATCTGGCCCATATAAGCTAAGGAGGACCTTCAGCTCAAAATCATGGACAAACTAACCATATTGGATCACTTTTCCAGTCCCGTCAGAATCGAACTAATTTGCAACCACGGAACATGATGTCGAAAGTGGATATGTGCAAATTTGATGGTAAGGATCCCCTGAATTGGATAAATCAAATGGAGAACTTCTTTAAGTTACATCAAACACCATCAGGACAAAAGGTGACATTGGCATCCTCAGTATCTTGAACTCCCACCAATTTATTTGGTATCATTGGTTATGTGCTCAGAGGTAGAAGAATGGTCTAGGTGTCACTTGGACAGTTTTTACCGAGGAGTTGCAATTGCACTATAGTTCCAATGTTTCAGAGAACTAATTTAGTCAATTAGCAAAGTTACAACAAATAGGATCATTCAAAGATTATGTGCATCAATTCCAAAACCTATCCTTAAGGGTGGAGAATATTCCAGAAGAGAATCTGAATGACTTGTTTCTTTGGGGTCTTAAGGACTACATCGAGCATGAGGTACGTATGTTTAATCCAATCAAGCTTTCTGATTCTATTAACATGGCACGTTGTGTAGAGGAAAAAGTTGTTTGTAGTAGGAGGCCACCTTTCATTAACACCAGAGACCGTAGTATCTCTTCCCCTTCATTTGTTAGGCCAATTAGACTGACTCCTCAACAAATGAAAGAAAAGAGAGCAAAAGGATTATGTTTTAACTGTGATAGCAAATATGGACCAGACATAAATGTGTTGAGAATTTGTTCTATATTGACGGAGGTAATGAGGATGATGAGGAAGCTAAAATTATAGGAGAGGCTGAGGAACCAATAGAAGATGAAGTAGAGGATCACCAACCTACAATTTCTTGCCATGCATTGTCAGGTATTAGTACTCCTCAAACACTCAAGGTTATTGGCTATCTCAAAAATACAAGGTGACGGTGTTGATTGACTCGGGGAGTACTCATAACTTCATAAATAGTAAGTTAGCTGCCCACCTCAATTGTTTTATTTACCTAGCTCCAGAAATGCAAGTTATGATTGCGGATGGTGGGACAGTCAAGTGCATAGGAAAGTGCCATAGTATCAAGCTTTCTATGGGAGACTACATGTTAGACTCACCTATGTTTGCTATTTCTATGGGAGGGGCAAATATTATTTTGAGGGTCCAATGGCTCACAACCTTAGGTACTATAGAAATGAATTTCCAAGAATTGTTCATGCGATTTCATTCAAATGGAAGGACAATACAATTGAATGGGATGGTAGCTAAGTCTCCACAAATTATTAGCTCTCATCAGATGCAAAAGGTTCTTAGAAAAGGAGTGGATGGCTTTATAACAAAGCTATTTTCCATAAAAGTACAAAATATAGAGTCTTCAATGCCACCCGATCTTCAGAAGATTGTGGATGCTCACTCATCTATTTTTGATGCAATTCCAAAGGGACTACCACTAGTTAGGGATCATGATCATGTAATCCAGTTGATTCTAGGGATCCAAACACCTAACATCAGACCATACAAATACCCATATTCATAGAAAAGTGATACTAAGAAAATGGTGGAGGAAATGTTGAAGGCGGGTATCATCAGGCATAGCCAAAGTACATATTCTTCACCAGTGGTCATGGTATGTAAGAAGGATGAAACATGGAGGATGTGTCTAGATTACCGAGAACTCAACAAGTACACTATCAAAGATAAGTTTCCTATTCCAGTAATTGATTATTTACTTAATGAATTGCATGGTGCTATTTATTTCACAAAATTAGATCTTCATTCAAGGTACCATCAAATTAGGATAAAAGAGGAAGATGTTCATAAAACAGCTTTCAGGACTCATGAGGGCCATTATGAGTTTTTTTAATGTCATTTGTTCTTACAAATGCACCTCAACCTTTCAAATCTTGATGAACATTATTTTTACGCCATATTTAAGGAAATGTGTATTAGTTTTCTTTGATGACATATTGATTTACAAAGAAGACATGGGAAGAACACTTACAACACGTAAATAACATGTTAGAAGTTTTGGAGAAACATACTCTATATGTAAATCCATCCAAATGTTCTTTTGGTGTACAAGAGGTAGAGTACTTGGGTCATATTATATCCCATGAAGGAGTCAAAGTTGATCCTCAGAAGATCAAAGCTATGGTGGAATGGCCAAGGCCCAAAAATCTCAAAAATATTCATGCGTTCCTAGGACTAATAGGGTACTACAGAAGATTTGTGCGGGGATATGGTAGAATAGAAACCCCACTCACTGCATTGCTAAAGAAGGATTCCTTCCATTAGATAGATGTAGCCACTAAATCCTTTGAGCAGCTGAAGGAAGCCATGTGCAACACCCCAGTTTTGGCTACTCCCAACTTCTCAAAAACCTTCATTGTTGAATGTGATGCTTCAGGATTAGGATTGGGAGTAGTTCTAATGTAGGAAGGAAGACCAATTGCATTTGAGAGTCACCAATTCAAAGGAAAATATCTACTCAAACCTATCTATGAGAAAGAAATGATGGCTATTCTTCATGTAGTCAAGCAATGGAGGCCCTATCTCATGGGTAGACACTTCAAGGTAAAAACTGATCATGATAGTCTCAAATAATTTTTGGAGCAAAGGTTATCATCTGAGGAACAACAAAAGTGGGTAAAAAAATGTTGGGTTATGATTTTGAAATCATATACAAAAAGGGTAAAGAAAATGTAGTAGCCGATGTGTTGTCCAGAAGGGATACATTTGCAGATGCCTTACTATGTGGAATGTCCATGTTGACGGCCGATTGGGTGGATGAAGCAAGATTGGAATGGAATCAAGATAAGGATACACAATATCTAATATAGAATATCAAGCAAGGATCTATGAAATATAAAAATTTGAGTGGAAAGGTAATGCCCTATGGTACAAGGATAGGTTATACTTGAGTAAAGATTCTGAGTTGAAGCATAAGATTCTTGCAAAGCTACATGCCTCACCTGTTGGAGGACACTCTGGGTTTTTGAAGACATATCATAGAATGAAAAGAGAATTCTTTTAGGAATTCCTTAAGGGGGATGTACAAAAGTTTGTATCAGAGTGTTTAGTGTGCCAACAGAACAAAGGGGAAACAATTAAGACACTAGGTTTGTTGCAACCCTTACCAATTCCTAGCCAAAGATGGGAGGAGGTCTCCATGGATTTCATCACCGGATTGCCTTGTTCAGAGGGTAAGAATGTTATTTTCATGATTGTGGATAGGCTCACAAAATATTCCCATTTTTGTGCCCTATCACATCCATTTGTAGCCAGTATAGTTGCAGCTATTTTTTTGGAGACAGTTCAAAGGCTACATGGAACCCCAAAGATAATTGTAAGTGATCGTGATCCTATTTTCACAAGTAATTTTTGGATGGAATTATTTTCATGTTTGGGTACTCAGCCAGCTCACAGTTCTTCTTATCATCCTCAAATTGATGGGAAAATAAAAGTGGCCAACAAATGCTTAGAGGGGTATTTACATTGTTTTGTATCAAATAAGCAAGAAAGGTGGATTAAATGGTTACCACTGGTAGAATGGTGGTATAACACATCTTTTCATACCTCTTCTCAAATGACCCCATTTTTAGCATTATATGGTTACCATCCACCTTCTATCACTTCCTCCTTGAGGGTACAAACTAAGGTCATAGATGTTGAGGAACACATTCAACATCAACAACAGGTTTTGGCTAGTTTGAAGGAGAATTTAGCATTAGCACAAAACATGATGAAACAACAAGCAAATCAACACTGTAGTGAAATATATTTTGAAATTGGTGACTGTGTTTTTGTACGTCTCCAGCCTCACAAATAGATGTCCCTAAAGCAACAAAAAAAGGAAAATAAACTTGCTCCTAAATATTATGGCCCTTATCAGGTTCTACAGAAAATTCGTAGTGTTGCTTATAAACTAGAGTTGCCTCCATCTTCCCACACATACACCCAAAGATTCCATGTTTCATACCTGAAGAAGGTTATTGGACAGAAATTTGAAGCCCATACATAGTTACTAGAACTTGACGAGGAAGGAAGAATAATTTTGGATCCAGAGAAGATTCTACAAACATGTACTAAGAGGCTGAGAACTAGAGACATTAAGGAATATCTGATCAAGTGGAAGAATCTGAGCATAGAAGACACCACCTAGGAGGATGAAGGTTTTCTGTAGCAACATCCAGGATTATTCAACATTGAGGACAACATTGGTTTGAAGGGGAAGGGCATGCTATGCCCTTAACCTATTACTTGTATTAGGATATGAGTAGCCAACTTGTGGCTTACCATATCATTTTATTATATCATTTATACTTTCTCATGCTTAATAGGTCTGCCTTGGTGATGGCCATAGCATATGAATAGTATATATAGGGGATTATAGGTAGTATGTCATCATCATTTTGAGCATTTGAGTCTTATTATATGGTTTGGAGGTTGCCCCATCGAAGTGGTGAAGCTATTCTAATTGCATATTGAGATCATTATTCTGAAATATTGTGCTTTATTTGGTGTTCTATTGTTGCTCTTAATCAATTATACAAGTAATTTCATTACACAATATACCTTTTGTGCATTGAATGTTAAGTGGCACACATTTGAGAACCAAGTGAATTGATGCTTAGAAATACCTCATTGTGAAGGAATACAACAGTTTTCACCATGGGATCCAAGCCCATCCTTCATCACAAATCGTGTCATGAAAAAATGTTAGTATACTACAAAGTGAACTTCCTTACCCACCACTGAAGGAAAATCCTTGGGTATGTGCCACTCTTCCTTGAACACCGCATGGAGTCTATCATAACACATCTCCACCCTCTACTTGAATGGTCCACTCATTTATCCATCGCATAAGTACTTGCCAAATCTTTCCGCAAGTGACTTGTGTTCCATGGCGTATTACCAAATATTCTCCTTTAGCCCATCGTACACCCTAATCTCCATGAATACTAAGGGTAAAAATAGTGTGCCAAAACTGATTCTATCACCTGTCCATGCTTCTTCGATGATTTTCTTTGTTATGTGATCTGCAATGTTGTAGACCACTCCTTAAGACATCTTCTTGGCAATGTGCAACCACATTGTGTTTACTTGACGACCAAATTCCTTGGTCATTCAACTTTTTCATAAGATGTGTAACTTCCTCCACTACTGGGTACTTCTTCAAATTGTCAATGTCCATGTCGTGTGGACCCTTGGTATACCCCAACTCCTTCCTCATCTCTAGGATTACGGATTTATCTGTTAAATCATTATCTAGATCCAACCCTGAGGCCCTTAGTCCTATCACCATTAAAATCAAAGAAGTTGTGATTCTTACCCTCTGTTCGGTGAAGTAAAAGAATTCCTCATAGAATCTTCTCATCATCCACCAATATAATGGTTCATACTTTCCAAAATATGGTAGCTCATATAATTGGTAGACTCCATTATGCTTCAATAACTTCTCACCAGTGTCATCGTATATTGGCATATCCTCTATCATGCGCTTGTTTATTTTTGTGCTCAGCAATGCATTGAGATCCTTCTTATTATCTAATGTTTGATGGTTGTAGTCATTGATTTTACATTGGTAGATATGGGAATCCCATTCTTATCCCACAATCACACCCTCTCCTGATATCACGTATTTCTAAAAAATTACTCTTAGGAGCAATATCTTCTTCCACTTCAACCTTATTTTTCCCTGCGCATCCCCGTTGTAGGTGCTTTCTTTGGTTCCATTTGAAAAATATCCCTTTTCTTCCCTCTATAGTTGATAAAATCAAAATCCTAGCTCAAATCTCCATGCCCTAGTGGAAATCACATGCCCTAGCTTGTTTGTAACACATCTTCTTTGCTTAAACCCTTCTCCTATGGGAACACAAGCTTCTCCAGTGCATAACCCTTCTCCCCATGTCTGGTTTCACACTCTACACACCTCAACACAATTTCTCAACTTATTTGCACTTAACCCTTTTCAAATTATCTCAATTACAACGGTAAAAATTATCTTGCATTGCGGCCTTATATATAATTTCAAAATTTAGTGCATTTATTACTCCACCTACCAAAAATCCTCTCATTAATTAACCATTTTCATTATTTATGTGCGGTACATCTTTGTGCCCAAGTTATAACCTTCTAGCATTCCCTCCTACCTTTTGGTTACAGACTTATCTTTAGTGCTCTTCTATGTGCCCGAGTACCTCATCATAGCACCTTCCACTTGGTAGTCTTCCCATTCCTATTTACCTCATGTTATACTTGTTTCTTCATTCCTCTCTATCTAAGGTCCTTGTGTCTAGAAGAAATCTCTCTTTTTTTTTTTCAATTTTCCATAATTGAATAGCACTCATAGATAGTTCCTTTCATGTGTACTTATTTTCAATAGTCATGTGCCTAAATATTAACAACCTACCCCACACTAAGGGTATGTGCAGTCCTCTGCACATAAAATTTATTCAAATAGTAATTATCTTCTGGCGTGTAAACACGCTTATTACACAATCACACCAAATAAATTTACAAAGCATACAAATAAAGAAATAAATACATCAAGGAAATGCAAAATTGAAAACCTAATCTAAATAGCAATACTATCCTATTACAAACACCAAGAAAACTTATTTATAGTAGAGGCTACAACCTACTCTCATTGAAGTATTTGGGTGATTCAAGTATGTGAGTGATAAAATACGGCCCCAACCAATGTAATTTGAGTTTTCCTAGATGCCGCAAAAACTTAGAATCATAAAGGAGCACCATTTTCCTATCTCCAAATTTTTATCCCTGATGTTCCTATTATTTCATGTTTTCTATCTAGCCTTCTCTTGTTTTTTTACTCCAACTTGCTATGGCTCATTGCTTCATCCAATTTGATTAATTTTTCAATACATTCTTATAATTCTTTCTCATCAGCAAGTCCTTCACACGTAATATACAAAGAAGCTAACATAAATTCCATAGGAAGAACTGATTCTACACCAAACACTAACTAAAATGGTGTGGCTTTGTTCAACCTTTTATTTGTTGTTTGATATACCCAAAGTACTACAGATACCTTATCATCCCAATCCTTTCTTCCAATATCACATATTTTGTCAATGTCTAGCTCAAAATTTTAATGAAAGCCTCAGAAGTCCCATTCGCCTGAGGATGATAGGGTTTAGTCTTATTGTGTGCAATCATGAATTCATCCAATAGAATTCTGATTGTCTCATTAAGTAAATGTGTGCCCATATCATTGGTCAAACTTAAAGGACATCCATACCTTGTAATAATATTTTCCAAAAGAAACTCTGGTTGTTTTGGCTATTGTACAATCCTTTGTAGGTGCTACTTCTACCCACCATGTTAGATAATTTGTGAAAGTTATGATGTAACACGATCTAGTTCTCAGTGCACATCCGGTGACATAGGACCCACAAAATATATATCCCGGTTCTCAAATGGTTCTGCACTAGTAATTGGTCTTAGAGGCATTTCATCTCATTGACCTAGTTTCCCAAGGCATTGACAATGATCACAAGCCTTACAAAACTCCTTACAATCTTTATACAAGGTCTCCCACTATAATCTAGTGAGTAGAATCCTATGCATAGTGGAATCACCCATATATTGGCCACCTACAATACCACCACAAGCTTCTTCCATAATATCTATGTGCTCATGTTTTCAATACACAATGGCATAATACTTCATCTTTGCCCAATTTTTACAGTCACCACCGATTAACATATAGGGGTTACATGTATAGCAAGATGTTTATTCTCTAAGGATTTCATTCCTTTTGGTGCCATCCATGTTTGTAGAAAGAAAAAAATTGCTTCTAGTTCTAATGGCGATCATTATAACCTATATAATCGTGCATCCGGCATAAGTATCCTCAATTTCCTATGTTTCTTCTCATGTCTCGTATTTTGGATAGATGGTCTAGTCTAGAATTACTTTTCCTTGGTTTTACCACAACTATGAAATCAAATTCCTAAAATAAGAGCACACATCAACATATGTGCCCTTATAGAACAGGTTTCTTTACCAAATACTTCAATTCCATATGATCTGTATAAAAGATGAATGGTGTAGCTAGTAGGTACTGGTAGAATTTATGTAGTGCATAGATCATTGACAAAGATTCACGCTCTATAGTTATGTAATTTTTCTCACAGAGTTAGATTTCTACTAGAAAAATAGATAGGATGATCTATAATACCTTCTCCAGGTTTATCCAACATCATGCCAATGGTCATACCAGAGGCATCAACATGTACATGAAAGGGTTGGTCCCACGAAGGAAAACATAGAATAGGAGCAGGTAGTAAGTTTTTCCTTTAACATCTCAAATATGCATTTCGTAGTTCTCCCCAATAGAATGTACCTTTCCCTTTCAGTAACTCTTCCAATGGTGTGGAAATTTTGGCATATCCTTTGAAAAAATTCATGTAATATCCTAGATGACCCAAAAATCCATGCACCTCACTCACTCACCGTAGGCTCCTTAGGCCTATAATGATTGTAACCTTGGGCTGGATCAACCAACAAACCCTCCTTGCAGATTATGTGTCCTAATAGTATCCCAAATGGTGTAGAAAATATACATTTCTTGATGTTTAATGAGATACTCAACTATCTACATCTTTCAAAAATTAAGTGTAGATTGTCACAATGATCCTTAAATAATCCATACACCATCCAATCATCTAAATATAATTGTAAGAAGTTATGAATAAATTCCTTGAATGCTTAAAGAACTATGCACGAAAATACAGCAGACACATTTTTCAAACCAAAAGGCATTACAGTATAGGCAAAGCTACCCCATTCGAAGAATAAACATAGTCTTTTCCCGATCTCGCCTAGGAAATCTAAACCCGATAATACCCAAAGAACCCATCTATGAATGAATATATTTTTTTCCCTACAATGCCTTCTAGTATTTCCTCAGTGAATGGCATAGGAAAGGGATCACGACATGCAACATTCATCTCCCTATAGTCTAGGTAAATCATAATCCATCCATCTTGCTTGATATCGATCACTATTGGACTAAACCATTCTTACCGATCAAGGGGCTTGATAATTCCACACTTCAACATTTTGTTAATTTCTTCTTTTACCTTTTCACGCAAGTTGGGGTTCATCCTGTAGGGTATCTTTCTAACTGGGCACTTACCCTCTTTAAGTTTTATCTTCATCTCCCCTAACAATTCATGCATGCCTTTAAGTTCATGGTACCCCCTAGGGAATAAGTTCTGGTAATCCCTTGGTAACTCTATGATTTTTTCCACTTCAGAGTTTGACCAATAGTCCCCAATTATGCTTTCCTTAGGCTCATCCTCTGAACCAATAGTCACCTTCTTTGTCTTCATAGGTTCATGATAGGTGCACATGGTCTTATCTACACTCCAACACCTCTTGCCTACCTATTGAATGATTTACATCTAGATTTTCTACTTCTTCATAATCCACTAAGTAGACCATTTTTCATTTTTCTTTCTCAAGGCAAGCACATTGAAGTAATGTTGCATCGGCATCTGTCTCTTCAACAAGACACACTCTTGAGGCACCTTCATCTAATAACTTCTGAAGGATTTCTTCAGCTTTCGCACTGCTCTTCTATAGCTAAGTGCTTTATGACTTTCAAGGTTTCTTCCACCGGAGGCTTTGTAGAGAAGAAGTAAAAAGTTTGGGTTATTCCAGAAATTAAATCCTACCAATTTCCAGTCTCTCTATGGAGTTCGGCATATACATACCAAGCACGCGCGCATCCTTGTAAAGTGGAATATAACATATGCACCCATAGCGAAGGTGGTAAAGCTTCCTACAATTATTTAGAGTCTCGACACTTATGAATGTGGTGCTTTGAATAGGTTGATTACCATAATAAGTACATATTTGAGTAGGTGCATTGCTCTTGAGGAACCTAGTAGCAAGAGAAATCCCAATTTCATTCCATCCTACAATATTATCCTTGTGGGTCAACCACCAATAACTGCTTCTATCCCTCAAGTGCATATGCTAGTATATTTCTTCTTTCCAATGGGTCTATCCATTTTTATTCTATGGCATGCTTGAATACCATAGGATTTCCTCCTCTAGTGTAACAAGGTACTTGAGTTTTTACCTATTCTCCGACATAACACATTTTTCTACCTCTAGGAAATATGCTCTTTACTTCGCGCCTACCAACTCATAAAGGTGCATGAGCCCAATTATCACAAGAAAGACTTGTACTATCACTAATAGAAAATGCATCATCCCACTGAATTATTCATTCTTTAGTTGGCTCAAGTATCTCTGGATCTTGGATGACACGTACATAAATCCTATTCAGATCTTCTTCACTCAAGGGCTCAACATAGGGTGCAGATTTTCCATCTATTAATGGGATAATAACTCTCTCCTCCTTGTTTTTGAAACTTATATAGCCCTTGTTGAACCGAAGATCAACATTATTTTCATATAGCACCAAGGATGCCCCAATAGAGATGGGAAGCTATCTAATTTTTCTAGCGCTAAAACCTCAAAGTCTCGTAGTGAACTTGGCCCCTTGTATAATAATGGATGCATCCTTCAAAACCCTAATGGGAGTGGCCTTAGTTTGATTAGCCATGAACAATATATTAGAGGATGGTGGCAATAGGGGTCTTCCCATTTTTACCCATGCATCTAAGGTAAGAACATTGACTTACATGCCTGTATCAATCAATATAGTACTCAATAGACAAATGTCCACAATAGCTTTCGTAGTGATTTCCTTGTCATAATCTAGGCTATGAGGGGAAGATTCGCATGGAGGATATGCTATCCATCCTCAATACTTGTGCGTTGATTTTTTACCTTTAACCAATCCCCTAAAAATGGAATGATATTTTCCTGGCACAACATTTTACACACTTCCCTTAAGTCATCTATATCAGTTTTGACCATCTATGATACTTTATTTTGCTCCATCTTCCGTGATTGTTATTTTAAGTATTTTATCTCACCCTAAATATTCCTAAGAACTTCCATGGTTTCTTGATAGACCTCCTTTTGATGGGCAGGATCTAGGTACCATGCATGTATAACCTCCTCCTTAGTGATTGTAGGCCTTCACAATGCTTCTATGGCGTGTGCCACCTTAGTGTAGGTCGTGATCTTCACTTGCAATGCCTCGAGAATCTACCTCCAACCTAGACATGCAGAATTTATCCTAACCATCCATGTGCCTTTGTTTTCTTGTTTATGTTGCTTACTAAGATGCTCATATAAGTCCAGGCACTCCTCATAGCTATGGTTCTTTCCACAAAAAGAACATGTAATATTCTGAGGACATTCACACCTGTAGTGGTTAGGAGATCCACATGTATAACATGTTCCACGAGGAAACTCACTTCTTCCACTACCACGGCCTCATCCTCCAAATCCACCATGGTATCCTCAACCTCTACCATGACCACCTTCAAAATGCCCTTCATTTTGATCATAGTGTGCCTGATTGTGATCCCAGTCCTGATGCTCATTCTTTCCCTTAGAGTTATCTGAAACTCCTATCTTTCGTACACCAATATCTATAGCATCATGGATATGACCAATCACCAACATTCTTCCGTGTCATGAGTCATGGACCTATAAATTTTACAGTTTCTTGAAACATTCTTCCTTATCACACATTGTAATAATGGGAAGTAGCTAGTATCATGGTTTAAATGGAATATATAACAATCCAACAACAATGAGTGTAATGATATACGAGGAAAATTATCATTTGTGTGACCTTCTACTTCACAATCAGACACTCGAATCCCGTGTGCAATTCATGTGCTGAATTGGCTGATAGTTTCTCCAACTATTTTTCTATAGCTATGATCTGTGCTTCTAAAAATGGGCTCACCCCAGAATATATACTTCCAACTACCTCAAAGACGTAAGGTCTGCTTTCAATTGCTTCACACAGATCAGTGTATGTCTTATGTGATAATGCCCTTATAAAAGGGGTAATTAGGCCCCCAACGAACCACTATGCATGTTGGCTTGCATGTATATCATAAGAAAGCTTAGATAACAATGTTTTAAAATGGGCATCATACTCTCTAACACTCTCGATTATCTTACTTAATATAATTAAGTGCACTTATACTCTTCTGCTCAAAACTTAGGGATGTGAAACTCTTTAAGGAATGCATCTTTTAAAGTTGTATAGTTTATGCAAGTTTGATCGTGGTCTAAATTTTTTGTACCAGGTTGTGTGCATGCCCTTTTAACGCAATATAAAATTGGATTTCCCTACGCTAGAAGCCGTGATCCCTATTGCGCACCACATTATTTCACACATATGCACATGTTCAAAGCAAAGATCTTCTATGGCCCTATAGTTTGGAAGAGGAAGATACATCTCCATGTAAATATTCCGGGGTTGGTGTAGACCTTTCCGACCTAATCCGAACCTCATGTGTTTCCCCTCCTCTAGAACCAATAGATCTACGAAAACTAGAGCTATTTATGCCTCCCGATCCCACACCTATAGCTGGTGTTGCACCGGAAGATGTACTTCCCTATGTCCCAATAGTAGAACTAAATTATACCCCGACAGTCTGTGAAGTGTTACCACTTCCAAAAGTTAGTCCAAAAATCAGCGCACTTGAGTTCTATGCAAATGATACACCTGAAAAGGTACTCCCATATAACAACGAAGCCATTTGCACTACCATCATTATGCCTTTTATAAGACTCACTCCTACTCTTCCACTACTTGAATTAACTTATTGACTATTTGTTGTACCAAATGATAGAAAATCAAGCAAAAGAGAAAGGTTTCCAGTGTGGATTTAGATGTGTACCCTTGGCCCAGTGTCGAATCTATTGGCGTGCTTCTATGTGAGGATAAGGAGGGTTCCCTATCATGTTTTCCCAAATGGGGGAGTTCCTGAGGCTTAGGTTCCACGTCTTCTAGCGTGAACTTCAACTCCTTCCTAAACTATCTTTCTCCACAACACCATTTTCTCTGCAACCTCCCACTACTTCTGTACCTCCCTCTTGTGTGCCTCATTATACTTAAGCCACCTTTCCTCTCTCTACCTTTCTACCGCTAGGTCTTCCATCTTTCACCAAACTCTGATCCTACCCCCATGCATGGTGGGGTTTAGTTAGCCATCGCTTTACTCTCCAAATTAAAATTTACCTTCGTGATCTTGATCACCAAAGAAATGCCTTGCATGCAAGTTCCCGGATATCATAAAAATTGGAATTCAGCTACCTCTAGACATGAATAAGTGGAAATTTAGTACTCCAAGATATAACTATCTAAAAACCATGAAACCACGTATCCACAACTCGAGTCCAAATCAAATTCTTCTTGTGTCCAGAAAATTGCTTGATACCTCCAATTCTACTTAGATACATATGCAATCAATCACTTGTACAATTCTACTGGAAAGATAGAGAATAAGTTCTCATATAAATTGTCATACAAGTTTTGTTCCATCCACACGTGTATGTTAAACTCAGATCCAATGTTGAACCATCATGTATATTATTCTTCTAGATAGTGACTCCTCTCCTCAACACTTACCAAGGTCAACCGGTATGTCTTCATTAGGAACCATCCCGAAAACAACTAAAAAAGAGGTCCTGAAAAATGAATCAATGATGTAGCCTAGAATTTAGCAATACAAGCCTAGGCGCGTTGGCACATCACTTAGCCTAGACCGAATGCTCACCCAAAGCGCGCAAAGGTGTCGCCCCTCTTTAGGGTTGTTATTGTAGGATGTTATCATGATGAAGAATTTTATCATGTAAAGCTATAACTAATATATCTTTCATACAATACATATTCAGACTTGGATCTAGAACATAATAGATCTAATAGATAGCCATAAGGGAATCAAGCATGTAATAATAAATTATAACCGCAAGAACACCTTGTTTTAGTCCATAATCACCATTATATTAATTGAAGTAAATACATAAAAGCTTCATTACAATAACAATAGATATTACATGCTCATGCATGTTACGCATGATCTAGCAACATAATCTCACTATACCCTAGTTCTCACACGTATATCTATGCTCTCTCTCTCTCTCTCTATATATATATATATATATATATATATATATATATATGTATCTAGTACATAGTTCACTACATATTTATAATGGTGGGGACTTTCCCTTCACCACTTATCTAATCCCAAAATAGGTCGCATGCTATTATTAGCCATGTGTCGTTACAAAAATAGGCTTACATGCAAGAGTGTTAACAATAGTTCTCTCTTTGTCAACTATCAGTTCTCAATCCTATCTTTAGCCTACATTCATGCAAAGTGCTTCGTAGCTGATCATCCAAAAATATCCAATGTGTGACATGTAGGTCTCTAATCGGTTTGAGTTCTTTGCATGCTATCTCTAAAAATAGATCCTCATCATGAAAAATGGATAAATCTGAATCATGCGTCTGTTCTCGCATACGATACTCTCCAATGCTTCTATTCCTTTGAATGAAATTTTATCTTCCACACAAACCTTCTATATTTTCTTCACTAAGTGCCAGAGTTTGATTGATCAACAACACATTTTCATTCTATCTAGCTACCGCCCACTATCTTGACATCATCGGTGTAAGGGAAACCTAGGAGAACTATTACACACACAAACACATAGAACTACATTGGGGCAGGATGTAGTGCGTTGTTTGGTATTAAGTTCACTTTGTTAATAATCGAGGACATTCTCGCCCCTCATTTTGAATCTTTATTTTTAGTATTTGATGTGGTTTGAGGGTTTTAGAGGAGATTATTTGTGTTGTAGATTTATAATTACCTCAATGATCTAAGTGCAACATATAGTTGATCATCGGTGAGTAAGTGCAAAACCCTAGAAATAGTGAAGAAATTAGGTTTCCACCCTTTTAGCAAACTCTAACACACCCTTTTACACCCCATAGAGGTCTTAGGAGCCCTAGGCACCCTCGCCCCTACCAATGTTCCCATTTCCATGCCTTTTGGCAGCTTCTTGAATTCATATTGATCTGGTTCCAGACTCTGCTCAACCTTTTCATCAATTATTATAGTTCATATATACTTCGAGATAAGAAAAAAATTAGATAATTTTCCTATCTCTCTCATATTCTTTAATAGTTGGATTTATAAAAATTATTTAGCATTTGTATCCTATTTTACATCATTGTATTAGTTTCTAAACTCATATTTTATTGAATCATTCTGGTGAACCCATGCCTTAGAAATCCTTTCCCTAGGATCCACAAAACCCTAATGGATAAGAATAGATCTCCTTATTCTCAGCAAGCTATGCATCATGAGAATGTTAACCATATTTATGATGAGGCTATTGAGTCTAAGCTCAACACTCTCTATTGCAATCCTCATGTTAATGATAGTATTCAAAGACAACTTTTATCTAATGAAGTTAACATTCCTACTAGCTTCACCCATTATTCTTGTAGCATTGTTTCTCTAGAGAAAATAGTTCTAGTTGTACTCCTTGTTATTCCATGGGCATTAGGACTACTCTGCATTCTTCTATTTCTATTGAAAATATTGATGATGCTATTATTGATTATATGCTTGGTATTGATTATGATACTATAGCTAAAAATCATGCTCAAAATATACATGCAAATGAGGCTAGTTCTCATAATAATTGGGATGAATGTAAAGTTGTATCTTATTCTTATCTTACTTTTGTACATGATTCTCATGATTATAACGATACATATTTCAATATTCCTCCTTATTCTATATATGTTGATGGCTCACTTCATGAAATACTTGTATGTGAGACTCTATCTGCTATTAACGATGATTCTATTTCTTATCATGACCATGTTTTTCAAGATGTTGTGTCTCTTAATATTGTTGAATGTGAATTTTCTACTCCGCTTTCATCTATTTCTGAGGTTGTATCTAATATCATGCATGATGATTCTCCTCCTATTATTTTGTCTCTTATCACTTCTTTTGATGTTACTCCTAATTTTTCTATCGATATTCCATCTTCTTCTCCTCCTATTATTCCTCATTCTCTTCCTTCTTTGAATATCATTCATTCTATTGTTCCTCTTGATGTTCCATCTTCATCCTCCACTTCTTCTTATGTTCCCATGATCACTCATAATGGAAAATTTCAACCTCTCAATGTGCCTCTCACATCTCCTATGATTCCTTCACATGATATTTTATCACTCATGCATGTTGTTGGACAATTACAATCTCAGGTCCAATCTCTCACTCTTGAAAGAAAATCCTATTATGTGTCTATTGATAATAATTATCTTCATGGAAATCTCATTCCAAAGAAAATTTACAATTCAAAATTTTCATGCTTTGATGGCACTAGAAATCCATATCTACATCTCAAGCATTATCATTTAGCTATGGCATCCTATTCAAATGATTGATTATTGCTAAAATATTTTTATCATAGTCTAGTTGGTGAAGCTCTTCAATGGTACACTCATCTACCTTTTGGATCTATCAGTACATATTATGACATGGAAGATTCTTTTCTTAGATGCTTTATGTTAAACAATGGTCCTAGAGTCACACATGATTGCCTACCTAGCTTACATCAAGGAAAGAAATAACCCATTCTTGATTACATTCTACGCTTCAATTCTTACATGCATCAGCTAGTGTTCCATCCTGTTGATTTAGAAAAGCAATTCATATTTTTTCATGGTGTGATCCCTTCTTTAAAATAACCCTTACAATATGATACATGTGAATCATTTACACTCTTATGATATAAGTTCATTGATTTAGAATAGGATTTAATTGTTACACATATTATATATATATATATATATATATATATATATACCTTATACTTCTCCTATTGTTGAATCTTCTATCTCTTCACCTATTCCATATGTCAAGCATCCTTCAAGGTCTCCATATCATCCACCTCACAAGCATATTCCATATCCATTGTCACATAAGAGTCCTCCATCTCCACCACCATGTCATTCTCCACCTAAGTCTTCACCATCTCCTACTCAAGAACCATTGCATTTATCACATTTTTCTAGGCCTCATGATGTGTTGTGTGTTTTACTTGATAAGTGCTTAATTCACTTTCCTTATAATCAGCATCATCCTTAACATTGCTTGCATCTCCAGCGCAATCATCTATATTGTAACTTTCATCACATCAAGGGCCATTGTGAAAATGACTACTATGCTCTTCATGACAGATTACAACAATTAGAGGACAAGGGTGACATTTTTTATTATCACTCTCATCGCTGGTCTATTTATCCAATTCCTTGCAAGTGTGTTATTACTTTAGTTCACTTTTCTCCTTCTCCTACTTCTAAGGTAGTTATTCGTCCACCACCTAAGGTCATTGTTCATGTATACCTCCATATCATTCATCCACCACTATACCATCTCATCTTCTCGCATAGTGTTCCCGCTTCACATTGCCTTCCTAAGTCATCAACATCCTTGCTTCCCACCATTATATCTCCCATCATTGGCACCATCTCATCAGGAATTCAGTTTGGCTCATATACTCATGCTTCTTCCACTTCACATGCTTTCACCACTCCATGCTTGCTTAATCTTTGGTAGGTGACTTTTTCGCACCTCACCACCTAATGACACACTCATTTTCTCATAGTTCTTACATGAATACTGACAGATATTTTACAATAAGAACCTCAATTCATCATTACATTATACACTTCATTGATCTATATATCTAGTGTAGATTATCAACCACTTCCTAATGACGCACTCTTGCTTTATGGTTCATTCTTGATTTTTGAGGGGTCTTATATAAATGAACCTCATTCTCATACATGGACGTTGGGGGAATCGCCATTCTTCCACCCTCTTCATATACTTACACATTATTACATACATTATTATCACTATCATCTTAATCACATTGTTCTCTCACATTATTCATTTCATACATACATCTATTACTATTTATCACATATTATCCATCTTCATTCATACATACAATACAATTTTTCATCACTTATCTATGTTCTAATCAACATCATCATCCATTATTAAATATCATCATTTATGCAATGTCCATAAAATCATCACATATGAATAACAATCATTACATCACATATAGATAAAGCATCAATGCAAGATGATAATGACAATCATCCATCTATATATGTTTTCTAAAATCATAGTTCCAAAAATAAAAAAATTTGGAGGAAAATCCCCCATGCATCACTACATAAGTATATTTCATACATCATCATCACTATCACTATATACAAATGTGGGAGCTTTGGAACTAGATGTTTCACTTCTCAACCTACATCGCTAGTCTCTCGCCCTATATCTCTCCATTTTTTTATGTAATAATTCCAACAAGACTCGACTGCTCTGTAAGTTGGGCCTATATCTCTACATACTTTGTGAACATGTCCTATGCTAAGAATCATCTAGCTATAACCTCCTAGCTTGTTGAGTCTCCACCTACACCTCATCTGGCTCACTCAAAGAAAAATAGTGCATGTCCCTAATGTTATCTCCACTAGCTCAAACAAATGACCGTGGTCACCCACAATAAGCATCCACTCACTCTAGCATCCCACCACAAATGAGAACATTAGTGGGAATATTATGCATCAATATGTGGATTGATGTATCAACAATCAGTGAATAATAAGTATCCCCGCAACCATTCACAAAAATGTTAGTTACTACACATGATAACCACAACCCAACAACTAATTAACAAATAACAACTATCAACAAGAAAATACTCATGCTCTGCTATCGTCACTGCTATACCATCACTAATGAGGGATTATTCCTACCTCTTTGCTCCTCCTACTAGCGATTCTCATGCCACATCCACGAAAATTGGAAATAATAGCACCCATTAGTGTGTTTTCCACCATGTACTATATGCCTCGGTACATCATGTATCATTTACCTATATCAGATTATCATCACATCCATCTCATTAGGACCATGGGGCACTAGTTGTTCTCCTATGGGTCCTAGTCTCACCCTTGGTCTCCTTGGCGATCTCGTCAGTCATAACCATACATATAGTTTTTGGGGCACATCTTAAATAATACCAAATCACCATGACACATGCTCATCTTCCACCACAAATTATGTTGGATACATCATATCTCTACTCCATCATTTGGCCACCCTCCATAGGTGTGATATGACCTCTAGATAATGACCCCTAGTCCCATACGATCATGTATCGCCTATATGTATCGGTGCCCATCCGCATGCTCCGGGAACCTACCCATCTCACAAAAAATATACCGGCCTCGCGCACTTTTCACGTGGCCCACCAAGCAACCTCAATGTTACAATAAGCTCATAGTCTCATGTATGTATAATGTGGTGGCTTCAATCCTACCCCTATGGTTCTCCTGTGTAAACATATATAGATCTCGATACAAATTCACCGATACACAAAGTGTTTCCATGCATAGATTTTCCCACTCTCCTCTATACACCAATAGATATCATGCATCTTATACAAGATGCCTATACCACTACCCTCAACTTCCATTGATGATATAGTAACCACTACAATAAAAATCTGTAATCATGGAACACCTAAACTCACTATGGCATCTAGGATAATGTAGGTCTCTATCTCGTACCCATGTCCTTGTAAAATATCACCTCGACACTCTCATCTATCCCCGAGTATCTTGTACCGCCATCACCTATACTCTCTTACCCACAAATAGAAGTCATAATATGTGATATACATCCTCTAGTGTCATGGTAATCTCCCTAGTAGGTAGCCAAAAATTACAAGTGTCTGCACACCATCACTCACATAATGCAATAATTGTCAACATATTATGGGGTACCTCCCCACTTTTGCTATGTGCCTCAAGCCTTCGCACGATCTAGTATATCCCACTCATCATTAGATAAAACCAATCCTAATAGTGTACTCAAGTTTCTCCTCCATAGAACTCTCTCGAATGGATATCCCTCTCGCAAAAACTAAACAATAATAAACACTAGAAATTATAATCTCATATACATGTAAAAATGATTATTCATAATCCCAAAATGCATCAAATTTCACACTTATCACATTATGGGGTTAAAACAACTTTATGATTCTCCAATGCCTAGGAATAGGATGTGGTCACCCCGACATAGTCTATGAGTGCCTAAATTAGGGTGTTGGCTTCCCGAGGGATGTTATTGCCTTAGCCACATGTTCCTGTGTTAGAAACACCTAGAAACTTAAAAACATAAATTTCACATAAAATCACAAAAAGAGCTCATTTTCCACATATTTTTCAAAAATAATCTTACTTATCAACTTATTTTTTATGTGTGATGCCATAACCATCACCAACATCTCAAATCGACTCAATCTCATTGCTCTAACCTACGGCATCTTCGCACACTCAAAGCTCAAAATCACACTCAACTATAGTTCAAATGAAGTTTCTATTCACTTTTTCAACATTACTATATATAGTACTTTTTCTCATAATCTTAATTTACTAAATTCAATATTTGTGATGATTTTCCAATTAATACATGCTACCCGCTTTCGGTCATATCTTGAGCCTCACTAATCCATTTTCTCGCCCCCATCTGTGCCATCTATTTTATAATTTCTCCTATTATCAGATAGTACACATTCCATGGTGTTAATTTTTATCTAATGTATCGTTATACACACAATTTTGTGACATCTACAATACTTATTTTCATTCATTATTACATCGCACACATCTACTTTCATCTCAGCGTTCATTCTTATTGTCACTCTTGCTTTTGCCAAAAGGAGGACATATAGTCGAGATCACTCTATGATCCCCCTCACACTACTACATGATCATTTCACATATCTAATTCATCATTATTGAAAATTTTCTCACACATTATGTGACATTTCATACCACTTTCTAGCAATTCCCCCTAATGACCTAATCTGGGGGCAACAAGAGAAAAATATCTCCATGAGTAATCTATCATACACATTCAATCTCAACAAAATTTTCTACTACTCAAATCAAATAAATCAATCGACACAACATAATATATTTTACTATTCCTCCCAGATGACCTAACTTGGGAGTTACATCACTACTTTCCCGATGACCTAACATGGAAAGTCATTTTACATTTTCTATTGCTTGCATATGACCTAACATAGAGGACATATATATCACGACAAAACCCTCGAGTGGGGACAATGAGACATCATTTCATTTCCTATATTACTCCTATATGGGTTATTCTTATTAGATCTAAATGAACAAAAATTTGGTCTTTTTCCATTTGTAGTATCTAAACCTCTTAAAATATGTAGTCATAGTTGGATTGTAAAACTATACCTCTCTCCCTAACACTCTTCTTCTTATGGGTGGATACCCAAATCCTTCATTTTTTCACACATACAAAATTGGGTTGGGAATTGATCACTCCCTACCCCGTTAAATCTCCATCAACGACAATTTGAAATCTCCAAATCAATCAAAATCAAATCGTCAATCTCTCTAAGTTATCCTTACAATGGTTTTCCATATATATTTACACCACATGTATCAACATGTTGATCCATGGTTCGCCACACTATTTGATTCTATATTTTGTGCATACTTCTATAATAGAGCTTCTCCAAACTCCTCACAAGTATGTTCCTTAATTCCTTACACTTCTTAAATTTCATTCAAATATCATAAAGAGGGGGAAAATGTAAACAAAAAATCATGCACATACTACTATTTACTATACCACTAAGTATTTTTTTATGTATGGATCTTAAGTAAGAAAAGGATTCATTGGTGATACATTTTCTTTTCCATATTCTTCCTTTGAGTGTATTTATAGTTTTAATCTCTCATCTCTCTCACTTATGCATCCATTTTTTGTCAGTCACAGGATCCTTCTTATTCATTCTTCTCACATTTTTCATTAGTTGTCTCAAGACACTAGCACCCATGACTAGACATGAGTGCCCAAGTGCCCCTATCCAACCTGGGTGTTCCTGTCCTCTTTATTCTTGTTCACATTTTTGGTAGGCCTTTGTATTTTTCTTACTCCTATACCAAGGTACTAATCAGCATGTCGTGTCAATAGCATTAAAATTCAAGAATGATATCCCTATATAAACACAACTTACATATCAATATATGGGCGGAAAATTCTATCAATGGTTATCTATCTACATATCAAGTGTATTACATCTTAGGCATATTACTTTGCATACACACTGCATAGGAAGGGGAAGTTCATTTTTCCATCCACACATTTGCATTCTATCTAGTTATCGCCCACTATCTTGGCATCATCAGCATGAGGGAAACCTAGGAGAACTATTGCACACATAAGCACATAGAACTACATTGGGTCTGAGATGTAGTGCATTGTTCGGTCTTAAGTTCACTTTGTTGACAACTGAGGAAAGTCTGAACCCTCATTTTACATATTTATTTTTAGGATTTGATGGAGTTTTATATTTTTACAAGAGATTATTTTTGTTGCATATTTATATGTACATCAGCGATCTAAGTGTGACATATAGGTTATCATTGATGAGTAAGTACAAAACCCTAGTGACACTAAATAAATCAGGTTTTGACCTTTTCAGTAGATTCCAATGCCCCATAGAGGTCTCAGGCAGCCCATACGCCCCCGCCCCTACCTAGGCATCCATTTCCGTGCCATTTGGTAGCTTCCATAATTCATATTGAGAAGTTCCAACACTTTTCCCAACCTTTTCATCAATTCTTATAGTTTAGATATACTTTTGGCTAAACAAAAATAAGATAAGTGTCCTATGTATCTCATTTTATTTCATAGGTGCATCTATAAAAATTGCTTAGCATTTTTATCTTATTGTACATTATTTTAGTAGTTTCTAAACTCATATTTTGATAAAATAGATCATATTTTATTGAATCAGTACCTTTTAACACTTTGTTTTGGCCTTTTAGTTGTCAATTATGAAATTCAAACAAGGGAATCATATATATACTTATTTACTTCTCTTAAATAAGGGGCCAAACACTATAAGAATTATCTATCACCACCTAATCTTACATAAAGGCACAAAAGCATTACAATGATACATCTAGCATATTCATATAAGGGAGAAGGGGCTACATCTATATGCATACACATCATAGGAGGGGAGCTCATTATATTCCATCACACACATTCTACATACTTGGTACATTCTATATCTAGCCCTCTATCATCGTGAAACTTGCACAAGGGAAACCTAGGGCATTGTTACACACACAAGAAAAAAAGAACTACATGGATTATGAGATGTAGTGCAACACTTAGTTGTAAGTTCACTCTTTGGGTGACTACCGAGATCAGTTCGACTCCACATTCTACATATTTTTATTAGATTTGATGTGGTTTGTGGATATGTGTAGGTAGATAATTTTTTTGTAGGTTATAGGTACAATCAGTGATCTAACAACAAAACCAGAGTGATAAAGAGCGAGTAGAAGTGAAGATCCTCCAACCTAGAAAATATAAGAACTTGATCATCTAAGTGTACACATGCCCCTAGATTATTCATTAACACCTGAGATGCTCTTTTCCTCCTAAGGCACTTTCTTCATGTACCTTTCTAGGGTTTTGAACCATCATCAATTCTTGAAGACAATGCTTCCATCCTAATCCAAAGAGATACTCAATCCATATCACTCCTAAGCTACACAAAATTAGCTAATTCATCTTCCTCTCATTTATTTAGGGATTTACATTGTTAAATGCTTATTGCTTGCACCTTATTGTACTTAATTACCTATATATCAATTATTACAAAGTAGTTAATGTGAAATTAGATTTAATTTAATTTATATTAAATCATTTGGTGATCCCATTCGTTTGAACCTTACCTTACTTCAAGGCATTCCTATAAAATTCTTCCATGGATGATACGTATGTGAATCCTTTAGTGATGAAGATCTTCATGTTCTACAGAGTTCATATTGTTGAACACCCTCAATACTTAGATCTCTTATTATTCATTTCTTGTGATGAGGTCATGTGGTTAGTGAGCTCAACCCTCCATTATCCAATGATACTTTTGTTCCTATTATGACACTTCCTCCTCATGCCGCCACCACTCTTCCACCTACATCTATTGTCCCTATTTCTATGCCTACTCCTACAAATCACTTTACCCTCCCTATTACTTCTCACACATGAAATTCCTCTTCTTCAAGAACTCCTGACCTAGATTCATTATACCATGATTTGAAACCCACATTGGCTAATTAAAACAAACTTATTCATCCATCTCTCCATCTCTAGATTCCTCACTCCTCCGTCATATCCCTTTTGTACCCTCCATCTCCTCTTATCCACCTCCTCCTAACTTCTTCACACCTAATTTCCCTATCTTTAATGATCATGGTGACCATCAAGAGAACCTTTAATCCTTTCATGTTGCATGTCTTGACTATGTTGATGACGTTACACTATTTTCCAAATTGTTTCCTCGAATATTACATGTTTCGTTATGTGATGGTTCTATGATCTACCCGTCCATTGAGTAACATCTTTTACAAATTTAGTCAATTTTTTCCTTTCTCATTTTTCTATGAATATAAGTACTAATATATCCTATGAGAAACTAGACAAAATTAAACAAGGATCGAATTAACATCTTGTGGACTGTGTCTTGCGATATAAGAACAACCTTTCCAAAATGACCAATGTCCTAACTGATTTGGAATTACAAGATCTATTCATTTAAATTATTTTGACTCCACTCCAATAAAGTGTTATTTTTGATACTTTTCATTCTTTTGATCAATTGTGTCACACACTCAAATTGTGAAAAAACAAACTACTATCTATGAGAGAATTAAATTATTATGATACTTCTTCCTCCTCATCTTCCACTTTAAAACAATATCCTAAAGCTACCGACATTAAAGTTAATGTCAACATTGTTTCCCCCTCATCCAAGCTTCAATTAAAATCCACAAGATGCACCTTTACTAAGCTACCTTGTGCACCTTGATTCTTAATACCGTAACACATTGAAAGAAATTTGATTACTCTCCCTCCACCACTCAATCTATATCTTTCTCGACCATGTGGCCATAACTATGATGAAAATTCACACTATGATTACCACCAATGCAATGGGAATTCTATTGATCATTGTTTTAAGCTTAAACATATCATTCAAGATCTCATTGATACCAATGCAATCGAGCTCCCAGAGCCTTCTACTTCTAAACCAATCAATGAAAAATCAAAATATTAAAATATTCTCTGACCCATTACCAAAACATGAAAATCCAACTACTGATTCCTCTGCAAATCATGCATATCATGATATTCCTCCCTTTTATTATGGTTGCTTGATTTTCTCATTGTTACTGTTGACATGCCACCACCCCTTTTTACATTTTCAGATTGTGACTACCATGCTACATTTTCCTCTAATTTGCTACATATGAATGCCTCTATTAGTACTCAAAGAGTCAATAATACTATGGTCCATCCCTCCCTATTGTCTTTCCAATGCATGTCCCATGGTACTCCTATGAGATATTAACTTTCCAACCTCTCAAATCACATTTTCAAACCCTAATTCTTATGGACGTGTCGTCTTTCACATTATAGTCGGTCCCTTACCACACCAATAGCATTCCTCATCACATCTAAAATCAAGGGTTGTGACATGGTCATAGGTCTCCCTTGTCTTCGAGATACCTAGGATATTCCTTCCATGCTCCACTTATGCCTTAATTTCATTCACAACAAGAAATTTGTCACCATCAAAGGTATTCCACCATGTACACCATTACCTCGGCCCACTCTTGCCTCTATTTCAGCACCAGTCATGGCATCTAGGCCTCCTACACCTCTCAATTCTAAATCTATCTCTGCACCTATCTCTCCCATTCGTACACAACCTACATCATGACCCCATCATCCTCACCGGTCCATGAGTCCACCTCATCAGCCTAAGTCCCCTAACGAGGAAGCATTTTCCAATATTTTTCTCCACCTCATTTACCACATTGGTCTCCCTCACATACACATAGATACTCTCCTACACCATTGGTTCTAGACCATGGTCACATGCCCTCTCTTTCTTAGATACTAGATAAGGGGCCCTCACTCTTCACTATTGTGATAGCCTTATATCCCTCACACACTTTAGGGGGAATTGTACTTCCTCCCCCTCCCCATTATTATTGGTTGTCTCTATTGTCTACTCATAGTTTATTTACTACACTTCATGCTTTGTGTTTCATGTCTACCTTTCTTAGCACTATCACATATCTTGTACAGATATTTTACCATCATCACCTGATGACACCCTCATGTTATACGGTTCACACTTGACTATTGAGGGCACAATTCATAAATGAATCTCACTTATCACATTTTGGCTTCTCTCTCTCTCTCACACTCTATGCTTCATGCATATCTTTCTTAACATTACCACATCTTTGGTGCATGTACTTTATCTATTAGTGCAAAATCATAGCACCCCAAATGAGTTGTGGATAATCTACTTTTCTAAGGCGGACTCATTTGGTGTGATTATATAACATTGAACTTTCCCCAAGGTGTGGGACCTTGCAAATTGGAAAAGCTCTCAAGATTAAAGGATGGTTCCTAATTCCTCTCGTTTAGGTGCATATGTAGAAATTTGCAGAGGATCTATTCTTAATACTAATCTAAACTTTACCAAGGAGACAGGATAGAAGGAATGCATAAATAAGAACAAAGCTAAACTACAAGGTGATGCACCAAAGGAATGATGAACACTTGTTTTGCTAATAGACACAAAACAAAAAAATGCATACAATAAACAAACACAGATAGCCAAATATGTAATGGGAGACTAGAGGAAAGCAAAAGAGTCAAGAAAGGATCTAAAATCAATCAAAGACATGTTTTATTACTTTGTATATTGATACAATCCATTACAAAGTAGCCAAGAGGTAGAAACGTATTACAATTTTATTGGAAGGTCTGAACCCCATAGATCCTTTTGCTAGAAGGAAGAGGGAGCCTACAAAATGAAGAATGTCCAACCCTTAACAAATGACCCAAAAATGGCATTTATCGGTGAAGCAAAAAAAATGAGGAGAGAGAAATGTAGGAAATTTATTTATAGGTCCAACCACCCAAAAAGATCCATTAAAATGGCAAGGGCACCTTCACAAATGTTTTCCAATGTATTCGACCATGTTGGAGAAAAATGGGTGCCATACCGCATTAAATTTTGGTGGTTGGACGTTTGTTCTATGTTTTTCCGTGCCGAGAATTTTCTTCATTTTTCTTCACCTAACCTCCTCAAAATTAAAGTCTCAGACCCCATGGCATGGGTGAGGCTGAGATCTTTCCAACGACATCGATTTTGCAATATCTCGAGCCCTGAGTCGAAAGATATGCCCCTTGAAGTTTGTATCAGGTCTGTATAAGAGGGTGGGAAAACATCCTTAAAAATGGGTCCCCTTTTGATTAGGATATATGGCATTTAGATTGGGATAAAAATTTAGGTCCATGGCCTGCAATTTACCTTTTGGCCTTTTGTGCAAAAATATAAAAACCTTTGTAGCCTTGAAACTTCATTTAGACACGTGGCTCCTTTTGGTTGGCTAGGAAACGCGTTTCCATTTTTACCTTTATGCCTTTTGGACAAAAGGAAAAATTTCACTTTTCTCCCCGACACCCCACCTTGGCTTTGACTCAGGTCTATATGTTGACTTTTTCCCTCTTGGGCGGAGTCGTGGGTCTTTTTAGAACTTTTACCCCTTTTGAGGAAAAGGGTGAAAAACTAACCTTTTCCCGACTCCCCACTTTTCCCTGGGACACACATCACCCTGGCACTTGTTTTGGAACCTTCTCTCCTTTTCACCCTTGAATCAACATTGTTCGGACACTTGGCAGCCTCCACCAGCTTGTTAATGTTTTGACTTTTCAACTAACTTTGTCCCCCTTTGAGGACACGTGGAGGCACCATGCATGTTTGTAAATCCAACCCAAAGTTTTCATTTGGAGGAGCATCGGGTTGGGACTTGTCTTCCTCTTCTGCTTTATGGACTATTCAATGGTCCTTACTTTTTAGACTTTGAGCTATGTGGCAGCCTTGTGCTCATTTGGGTTTCCACCCGAGGACTGACTCTTGGAAATGTGCTAGGATGACACATGGCACTCTCCGCTTGCACTTCTATACTTAACCAATTTTGAAGCCCACCTTTTGACCCTATTTTACCCTTGGCTACATGGAGGGCTAGTGTAATTTTGGATTTCTACTTTTGGATTCACCCTTGAAAGCTTGATTTCATTAAGGCACGTGACCCTTTATGCTTCTTCCTCCATACTTATTCATTTTTTCCCTTTTCCTGAACCAATTCAAGCCCGAGGACTTCAAATATTCACCATTATTCCTTCTCCTAGCTTCTTTGTAGCATGGATCCTTATTGTCTGACCATGTTATTTTATAGTTCTACCTACCTGTAACTTGGAGGATGGATTTATGATGTAGAAACGGCCCGACAGAGTCATTTTCTTTCTATACAGGGTCCTTTGATCTTTCTTGGCCTCCGCCACTTCATTGTTGAATCTTCTTGCAACCAATTTATGAGATATGGATGATTTTTCTCGGGTTCTTTCAAGCAGTTCATGATTTGATCCAATATTTTTCTGGGGGTGAAATATGGATAACATTATCTTCATTATCCTATGACACACTCTTATTCTATGGTTCATACTTAACTGTTAAGGGATAATTCATAAATGAACCTCATCTCACACACATATGCTTGGGGGAAATGCATCCCCTCTCACCCATCTCATATACACATTTCACATATCACAGCACACCATAACATTCACATGGAATCTACACATCTTAGTTGTATTTTCCCTTGTTAGCTTATACTATTTATATGTTACACTTTGTTTCCTAAGCTCATTAGATACTTAGTACGTCATTATATTTTTATATACACACATGTGTGTTCACATGGTTTCTTGAAGTGAATAAAATACTTGTACATATTCTTATATGATGCATGATGCTCTACAATTCTCTTTACAAATCCCATTGAGGCTCTTAGGAGCATCTACCCTTTACTCTCATATTCTACACATCAAAGGTCTTATTTTTATAATATTTTCTACTTTTTGTCACTATCACTTACTTTTCATTAGTAGATACATGCTTTGACATGCTACTTATCATTCTAAAATTATAATGGGTGCTTCATGTGTAGCATTTTCCTTGCAGGACTTTATACAACCATGGTTATTTTTACTTGTTATTGTTTGCTACTATTTGCGGGCTATTATCTATGTCTTGCTTGATCATTATTTTCATATGGATGCTATGTCCTTGATTTAATTGTGATATTGTTATCGATGTACCATGTCTTAAACCCACTTTTTATGGTCCCTCTTTTCCTCGTAGTTGTTTGTTACATTGTATTTTAGTACATACTAGCTCTTTTCCACTAGCACTTGTTTCTATCCTACATTGTTGATGTGTTCCTTAGTTTATACCATGCACATTCCCTGCCCCTACAGGGTATCCAATCTTAGATATGTATATCAATTTTAGTTCCTCTCATTTGGGATGCCTCCTCCTACATTCTTCACATGCACCCCAAATGAGGGGGAATCAATTGGGTGAACAAATCACTCTTCCAGCAGCTCCAAGATCTAGAATAGAATATCATAGTACATAATTGGAAAAGGCACATAGATACAAAGTTATCTAGAATCATACTTATATCATTAACACAGAGCAACAAATAGTGCCCAATATTAGATAGGAATAGTGGGTGCTTGTGTCATAGGGAAAAATCAGATAGCTTCTCAATTCAACAAAGTTTCCAACATGATACAATATAGATCCATAATATCAGTACTTGTCTTCATTTACAAAATTCACTCAATCAGCTACTATTTGGTTACAATTTGGGATGTTCCAATCTGCATTGGCACTTATTAGATAAGCATTAGGAAGGAGAGAAACACAAACCTCTCTCACTAACACTCTTCTCTTGGCGTGAGATCACCCAAAAAACTCACCCTTGGTGTGAGATCACCCAAAAAACTCACTCTCGGTGTGAGATCACCCAACAACCTCACCCTTGGTGGCGGAGACGACCAAATCCAATAACATCTCCAAAGTAAATAGGATAACTCTCTATCATATACTCTCTTATACATCAGGTGCACTCTTTTTTGAATCTTAATTTCTACACACTTTTGCTTACATATACACATGTTACTCTAATTTTCCATATACGGGACTTTGAATACTCTCTTCCTCTTCTTTTATATGTATGTCGTTACAAGCAACAAGAAGTATCTCACATCTACAAACATGAACTTCAGTAGCACACTACTACATCTACACTTCACCGTTAGGATGTACCTCCCTTTCCTAATTTCCATGCTTCATATAGCTACTTGTCCACTTAGCACGCTATTGGCTACACTTCTCTTCAGTTTATAAGTTATGCATATTCTATCTACTTTATGTTATCGATTATTCACTCAACAACACAGAGTGGGGGAAAATGTAGAAAAAAATCTATGCACTTGGGTACATTTCTAGGTCCTAAAGCATATTAATGTATACATTATTCCTAAGAAATAAAACTAGTGGTTGATAACTCATTTTGGCCTTTTGGTTGCTTTATCTCTTATACTTTATTGGCCTTACACATCTTACAGCTATGTCAGCACTTGACTAGTTTATCTTTTGATGGCCTCAGACACTACCACCTAATTAGGACAGAATTTCCCAGTGCTCTTATCCCTCATGGGTGGCCCCATTCCCATTTTTCCTCTTCTTACTCTTTTGGGACCTTTACACCTTTTGGTCACCTTTTAACACTTTGGGTTATCCTATTGGTCACCTTTTAACACATTAGTATGCTTAGGACCTATAAATGTACCTGTGCATAGATTTTGTGTCTATATTTCCCCCCAATTTATATTTTTGAGTGAATAATTGATATCATAAAGTATATAGAAGGTGCATACCTTGTAAACCGAAGAGAAATTTAGCTGATAGCGTGCCAAGTGGACAAGTAGCTATATTAAGCACAAAGTGATTGTAATGTGAACCATGAAAATTAGGAAGCATAATTGACTAAGAGGGGGTGAATCATTCCTTACAAATTCAATTTAAATTTCATATCACTCACATAAACAATTATTCAAATATCCATTCATTAGTGTGTGCATAACAACATACAACATTCATTCAATAAACCATATGCAAGAGAAGCAACACCATAACACAAGATGTAAGTGGGAAAACCTCAAGGGGAAGAAAACCCACTGAAAATTTTCTTGATATTACATACAAAAAATACTCGATGAATATTACATATCACAAGATATTTCTTTAATGAAGCACCAACCCCACAAGGACCACCAACCCCTAAAACCTTGTTGATATTACACACAAGAAGATACATGCATGAATATGATACATCACACAATATTTTGATGAAGTATTACCATTTAAAATATGTTGAAACCAAATTTTATAGTGATCCAAACTCTTCCAACTCTTTCTCAAACCCTAGGTCTTCAAATTTGCACAAACAAGATCTTTCTTCACTTCTAAAGTCTTCAAACTGCAAACATTCTTTCTAATATTATTAAACATTTCATAAACTTTATATTATCTCAATTCATTCTCACACACCTGTAAAAACCTCTCACCTAGGTCACACTTCTTGCACACACCACACACTTACTCAACTAACTCCAAAAAGCACCCAAAACAATGCTTTTATAAGCTCCTTCTTATTTCAAATTCAAACCAAAAAAATTCCCTCATTTTTCATGAACAATACATCATAAAAAAATCCCATATAATTTTCATAACAGCTACAAGTGACCCATATGGGTCAGCCTAGAAAAACCCTTCTTCCATGCACCAAAAATCACCAAAACCCATGCATTGGAATGCCAAAATTCTCCTAACACCAAAACTATTTTTAGTCATGATTTAAAATTCATCACACATGTTTAAAATAAAATTTAAAAATCATACATGGTCTCAATTTTCATCAACCAATCATATTATTTCATTAAATGGGACCACTACTTCTTATACTTCTCAAAACACTTATTTCCAACACCCTTCAGGACCCTAAAACTGACTTTGGACCTCAAGATATCACCAAATAAAGTCAACTATGGTATGTGACCACTGAATTGAAATTTAATAACATGTATAACACTTATAAGAAAGTTATAAGTCTTGAAACCATCACTTGTTCAATCCACAAAAACATTTCCTTCACCAAATCAAGCAACTTAAAACTCGATTTCAAAAGCACATGTTTAACACCCTTTTTGATACTTTCAAAACCTCTAAATGGATTAATTTTATTCTAAATTCATCCCTATTCACATTCCAGGTGATAGAAAGTATCACCCAATCCATCACATGCTCCAACCAACTCGCCTCCGAGAAAAAAAAAGCTATGTCCTAAATAGTCAAAAATATTCTTGTCCACAAATTGACCTAAAAACCATATAAAAATCATCATCATGAATAAAACCTTATATCACTAGAAATATTTATGAATCTTATTTATAAAATAACTTGAATCACCTCCTATCTCGCACTTGTAGCTCTTATTATGCTCATTTCTATCAATACTTCTTTTTATTGCCTCAAAATTGCCCTTTGACTAGTCAACCTAAATGAAGCATACATGACCATGTAACTACATAAAAATTACCTAAAAATCTTTTTAAATCAATAAAAACTCACATAAATCCCACAATGGAAATTTATTTTTGAACTCCTTTGGACAACCTTGTCCCAAACAAACTTCTTCAAAAACTGACATGTTTGAGTGGGTCCACTCATCACCATGACCTCTACCATACCTTTATGGAAATATGAAGGATTCCTCTACATGTTCCAATAATAATCCATGCACTAGGAATCAATTATCTCACACCACTTTCAAGCTAGGGTTTCAAACTCATAACAAGTTGTTTACCTTCTTAACATTCATTCATAAAAATGTGAAAATGAAATGACATCATTTTTTTAAAACCTTCTAGACTCAATTTATAAACATCCTTGAAATACACAATGTCCCATTAAAAGCATGCAATTTAGGTTGAGCATCAAAAGTTCCAATTTGTGCTAGAATTGCACTATTTCTTGACCTTGTTTCACTAAAAACCTCATATATTACAAAATTCACATCATGGAAACCTGAAATGTTTCCCATAGCACAAGGACATACCCTAATTACATCTCTAATCATCATAATGTAATTATTACCTCTTAGTATTTCAAGCCACTAACACTTGCATAGATACCCCTTATGGTTTTACTTTATATAAGTTAGGGTCAACTAAAAGAACATAATGACTCATCAAGAAAACACTAAAAATGGTTCAAACATACCCGATACACCTAAATACATGAATCCATGAGCTTATATAGCTCCATACATAAATCTCATACCCCTAATATCCATACCTACTCCAAATGAGCACCTGAATCATGGTCACGAACATGTATCATGCCCTACAACTCATATGCATTCCCAATAACTCTCCATGCATGATCTCCATCATGCTAACATGCTTCTCAAGAAACCAATAAGCTCCAATCACCATGCAACATCACCTAGGCTAGCTAGGTCACTTGAATGGGCTTACTAGAACAAGCCATCCTCACTAAATCAACCTATGAAACCAAGAACATACATAAATATCCATGTCATCATCATTCTAAGCATCATATGACCCTAATACATCATCCTATTTTTCATTAATGATTTTTTCATCAATGATAACACCTATGGAGCAGCATGCCAACAATCCACTTAGCACACTATCAACTACACTTATCTTTAGTTTAGAAGGTATGATCCTTCTATCTACTTTATGTTATCGATTATTCACTCAGAAAAATAAAGTGGGGAAAAATGTAGAAAAAAATCTATGCACTTGGGTACATTTATAGGTCCTAAAGCATATTAATGTATACATGATTCCTAAGCAAAAAAACTAGTGGTTGACAACTCCTTTTGGCCTTTAGGTTGCTTTATCTCCTATACTTTATTGGCTCTACACATCTTATAACTCTCTCGGAACTTGAGTGATTTATCTTTTAATGGCCTTAGACACTAGCTCCCGGTTAGGATAGAAGTTACCAGTGCTCTTATCCCTTCCGGTGCCCTCATCCTCCTTTTTCATCTTCTTACTCTTTCCTTTTTCCTTTTCACCTTTTTGTCACCTTTTAAAACTTTGGGTCATCCTTTCAGTTTTCAATTTAAAAATTCAAACAAGGGAATCATATATATACTTAGTTTAAAATCAATCACTATAAGCATTATTTATCACCACTTAATCTTGCATAAAGGCACAAGAGTATTACAAGGATACACCTAGCACATTAATACAAGGGAAAGGGGGTTGCATTGATATTCATACACATCATAGGAGGAGTTCATTTAATTCTATCCCACACATTATACATATTTGGTACAATTTATATCTATCATGTTATCATCATGTAACCTACACAAGGGAAACCTAGGGCATCATTACACACACAAGCACAAAGAACTACATGGAGTGTGATATGTAGTGCGGTGATCAATCATAATTTAACTCATCAAGTGACCATAGGGGTAAGTTTTGCTCCACATTATGCATATTATTCCATTATATTTGATGTGGTTTATGGACATGTGTAGGTAGACATTTTTTTGCATGTTATAGGTGTGATCTACGATTTAACAAGAAACCAATGTAACATAAAGAGATTAGAAGTGAAGATACTTCAACCTAGAAAATATTAGAACATTATAATTTGAGAAAAACAAGTGCCCATATCACTCATTAGCATCTGAGGTGCTCCTGCCTCCTATGGGAACTTCTATCATGTACCTTTCTAGGGTTATAAACCCTCATCGAGTTTTGAAGACACTATTTCCAGCTGATCCACAATATACTCGCCTAGATCTCTCCCAAGTTGCACAAAATTAGATAATTCATCTTGCCCTCTCATTTGATTAGGGTTTTACATTGTTAAATGTTTATTGCTTGCACCTTACTGTACTTAATTACCTTAATATCATTTATTACAATAGTTACTCTAAAATTAGATTTAATTCAATTTAGATTAAATTATATATATTTCTTCTTTAGAAAATTAAATTTGGTAATTAGGTACTTGAAAATATTAATTTTGATTATATCCCTTCATCATGACTTATGTACACCAATAAATACCAAGCACATTGTCCTACTCGCTTCTAAGGTTTGCAAATACTTCCTAATTCTCATCTACTATTCAAACACCTAAATGACTAGATTGAGTACTCATTTATGTCTTATACCTCCAACTCTACTTCTCCAAATTTTGACTTAAAATTTTCTAACTTCTTTGACACTATTGTAAAAAGTAGACATAACCACTATATGGCTTTATACATGATATATGGTTTTCCACTTTATAGGCCAATAGTCAAATTTTATCATGTTTGTCATTATTCCACCTTTTAGTCACCTCAATGTAAAGTTATATATCGAAGAAGGTATAAAATCAATTTAAACACACTCATTTACTCAATTGGTCATTACTTGACACATATCTAATAATTTTAAGCCACTACTTGGTTATTATCTCCAAACCTTAAGTAGAAATTCCCTAAATTTCCCTAAATTAGAAGAAAAACAGCAAAGAAGCCCTAAGAAATACTTAAACAACCTATACTCACTAAGAGAATTTAAATCCAATTCAAGGAATATCAAATACAAATCAATCACTATCAAGTATATATACACTAAATCACCTTTAGGGGGTCTATTTTAGTGAATATATTTCTTCAAGCACTCTATTTTAGCACTATATTCAACACTCATGAAGGGTACATCTGAATTATGCCTAGTTATCCCTCTATTGGTGTTAAGACACAAGTTAAAACATAAGGGAGTGAAATCTAGATATGTGTGTATGCTTAGAGAGATACATGGAGTTAAAGCACCTTATTTGGGAAATGTAGTGTAGCAGTAGGAGGATAGAATTAAAAAGGGGGTTGGCTAATTAGGGTAGTAAAAATAAACTACACATAAAATTCATTTTTATTATATAATAATTTACTTGAGTATTAGTGCAAGAAAATTGGGTTTTTTCATTAAAAAAATATTCACAAGTATTTTGGAACAAGTGAAAGTACATAAAGGCATTAAAGAATAAGATGAAGTAACCCAAATTGAAAAAAATCACAAAGTGGTGCAGGAAACTACTATACAATTAGGCATTGCCATTTTACTCAGTAATGTCTAAATTTGATGCTAGTGTCCTCATGGTTTTAACACTTAGTTTTATAAATGAATCATAGTTATCCCTATCATCCTTGAGGTTTCAACACTCGCTTTTAGAGATGAATCATAGTTATCTCTATCATAGCCTATTTCACCTAGTTGCATATCCATATCAATCAACAAAACATCAAAAATATAATTATATATATCCTCTCCTGTTTTACTATATTTGATATGTGTTTAATTGATCAAATTATTCTTTCCAATTTAAAGTATGCTCATATATGTGTGAATTCTTAAATTAATTCAAATAATTTGAATGTACATGATATTTTAGATTTTAATCATAAATAATTATGTTATTTATCCACCCTTTTAATTTTAGGGATAAATAATTTGGTGAACTCATATATTTATTGAATCCAAACATCACCCAACCCTTAGGGTTTGGTTATCTTTAGCCTCCATTTTGTTTTATAGTTTTTCCTTTGTCTATACAGATATCAACCTCCGCAAACTAAAATATTCCTTGTAAGTGCAAATCACTAATGTTTCCCAAACAACCACATATTTTCCTTAAAAGTTTTATTTAGTTTAATATTACATATCTACCTCTCCGCACTAAGGTTGACATGATAATTACTCAACCAACATCATTTGATCCTCTCACACATTTTGAATATCATCATTGCATTAGACACTATAAATTTATTCCTTCGGAGAAGATATATTTTGCAAGACCTTGATAATAAAACCATCATCTTTCAAGACATTTCTATCCCTAAAGAGTAATCTTTTTCAATAGAGGCAACATTGAGTTTTATACATGCCTTATTTTTCTCTTTACTATTTTTTTTCTTTTTAGGTTTCGTTGGCGTATTAGATTCATCTAAAGGGATAATATCCTCCATTCATCGCATTTTTCACCATCTCCTCATCCACCCATCAAGTATTATCCATCATCATCTCTATGTTAACCAACTATTCTAGTTCTCCTTCAATTCATTATCCCTACTATTAAAATCATCACTTATCTTCCATTTACTAAAACCTATCCCATAACCTATCAAACATCTAACAAAACATCATTTCAAACCTATCCATCATCTTCTAAAGCAAGTTAAGTATCAAAATATTTCTTACATCCTATAATATAATGATCAATAAAAATGATCTTTTAATCGTTTTTAACCAAATGAACTATAAATCAATCAATCAATTTGTTCCAAACTTTCAGCTCCCCTCACATACATAATTACCTAGAGCACATCCAACCTTGCAAATTTAAAAATCCATTAATCAATCAAATTTTTATGACTTACCCTTTCATATGTATATGCATGTAGTGATTGGCTTAAAATGATTGATATATTAATTAATTAATTAATTAATTCCCTAGTGATGCACAAAAGGATCATAAAGAACTCAACATTCCAAAACCATGAGTTGGAAATCACAATCAATATAAGACTTGTTGTCTCAAGGATCCTTAAACTGTCTCAAAATATAAAAAATTTACCAATCAATGCACCCAAGGTTATAATATATTCAAACATGCTTAAACACATCATGTAAACATGATCATACACTTCTCAAATCATCATACCTTCAATTTTCTTCATTTTCCCTTTTAGACCTTCACATAGGCTTGAACCTTACAGATTAACATTTTCCCTTGAAATTGACAAAATATGAGGAATTTTACCTTAATGTTAAGGTTTTATAATACCCATTTTTATTCCCAAGAATACTACAAATTTTTATGATCCATCTCTGAGCTAATCATCTTTTATTCTCAAAATATTGTTTTAGGCTAAACCTTTCAATTAGGTAGCCAAATGGACAAAGCTCGAGTGTTTAGAACAATTTTCAAACTTTCAAAAAATATAATTACCTTTAGAAGTACCCATTTGGGACTTCTAACTTCATCAAAGTTTAATTTTTCAAATCTTTACCCATTCTCCCCAAGTCACTCCTTCACCTTTCTTAGCTAAACAAATTAGGCCTACTTAGGGTTTGATGGCTTGCCTCTATTTATCAACACTTGGAACACATTTACCCACTCAAATTAATATTTTTTCATTCCTTTCACAAAAACCAATAACCTTCATAACTTCATTCAATCCATTTTACTTGATTTGGGCTTCTTAGTATGCTTTCTTGTTCTTGATGCACTAATAATCCTCAACCGTCGGTCATTTATCTATCCTTGGATTTTTAGTATATTCTTAAAATATTCCTAATTTTTGGAAACCTTTTATCCTTCTTACCACACCCTTCTCATCATAGCCTCATCCTTCATCTTTGTGCTCTCCCAACTTGTTCATAGTTCTCTAAACTAGCTCGAGTATCTACAACCCACTTAACGTTGTTCCATAATTTTTATTATCCTTCCTTGAGTTTATTTACCCCTCCACAAAGGTGTCAATAATACATTTTTATCCCTTTTATATACCTTATCCTCCTTACTTAGAATATTCCATTTCTTTCTCAAACTCTCTCTCTTCATTCAATCTAAAATTGTGTCTCTAAATTTTGACTTGCCCTTCTCTTGTTTGATCGTATACCTTCCTTAGAACTCTCTTTAATGATTTTCTCAACATTTAAATAGGTTTTGGATCCTTATATTATCATTATTCATAGGCTTCTTGGATATTATTAGGGTTTCCTTGGTATATGATTCTTAGTTTGCTTGTATGGTAATAATCTAGACTTTACTCCCCTTTATTATGTCCTAAGAAGTTTTTGCTAGTGGATATTATTGTAAGACCTTAATCCTCTTCCATTTAAAACTAATAAGATTTTAAAATCTTTCATAGGACTTAACTTTTCTTGATAAAATTTTTATACTTCTTACTTCTTCCAATATTCTCTTCTTTCCATGTTATACATGGTCTCCCCTAATCGAACAAAGTTGCATAGGTATTAAGAGAAAATATTATTTCACAAGGTTTTCATAAACTTAAATCCTTAAAATTATTAAAAATCACCTTTCAATAGCTACCCATCCTTATATGCATATCATTTCACCTTCATCTTGTACTATACAATAATTATTTTTCTAAAACTATGATAAATTGAGACAGAGTAGATGAGTAGGTTTTAAATATTAATTCATTTCCTCCTTAGTTATTATATAGATTTCTAACTCTCTTGATGCCTTATACAATTTTACCTCCTCTACTATGTCAACATGTTTACATTATATAGAATGAATTTTAACCTATGGCCAATTTGGACATAAAACCCTCAAAATAGGGTATCTATCTTTGAGATAAATGTGATTTTTTCTCTTAGACTTATCAAAACTTATCCAGAAGACCACAAACTTGGAAATTGATTCCATCACACCTATACCAAAATTTTCCCCAAATATTATTTGTTTTTAATGGTTAAAACTTGGAATATTCTCTTTCTCATCCTAACTAAACCCGAACTCTATCTTCATACCAAGAGCTTATGAATTACATAAAATTTTCACTTCCTTCCTTCACCAGATTTGTCACTATTCATAGGCCATCTAGAGGAATTATTTTTGATTATTTACCTTCTTCTATTTAAGAAAAATCCATTGAATTATGAATCAAGTCTTAAAACCTCTCAAACTTCCCTGAGTACTATCAAGACATTGTGCAAGTAGACTTACTTAGAAAACCTTCACCATAACAACATTATCACCCTTGTCACTCACTTTAACATTAAAATAATCATTCATTCATATAATCCATCATTGATCAAATAAAAAGAACAAGAACCACATTCATCAACTAAGAACAAGTAAGAAACTTACACATCATAAAGTGTTCATGAAGGAAATATGATTTATTCTTCTTGCAAACAACTTACAGACTCTTTGAGTAGTCTAGGGTTCTTCCTCACATATCTTCCACCCCAATATACCTTCTTCAAATCATAACTACTTCCTCCAATTCGAATTCCACCTCATATTTTCTTAACCCAAGGTGGTTTCATTAAGCCTTTCTTAACTCATTGAAGTTAAATATTGATTTTTACATATAAACCTTATCACAAAGGGTGAAATCAATTTACTTACCTCTTATAAGGTCTCAAATGACCTCTTACATTACAAATAGTTCTAACACTTATATTAAACATATCTTATGAATTCAACTTTGCATTTAAGGGGTTTTGGAGTGAAAATGTGAAACTATCAACTTATACACATGAATGTTATAACAAGGTGGAGAAATTAATCAAACTAGCTAGGAATGACCTCTAAGACCTTATTCATCCCATAATTATACAAGATACAAATTTTTTTACTTCCTCGGTGATGCTCCCGCATCGTTCTCCCCGATGAGAGAATTTGAACTCCCGTTGAGTTTTCTATCTCCTTCCTCTTCTTTCAATATATTTCTTACTTAAAATAACTCTCTTCATTGATTTTCTTGAGTTCATCTTCATCTCTCTTACTCTTATATTTGTTTGGCTTATCTTTTCTTACTTTGAAATTTCTCTCTGTCTTATTTCTCGCTTCAAGCCTTCTTCATTGTCTTCATTCTCTTTTCCTTCATGATTTGGTTGCACCTTTTATTCTTTTTCTTTTTTTTTTCCACCTTCCTTGTTCTTTTTTGGATTATTTCCTACAAAAACACAACTATAAGTAGCATTAGATATAAAATAATGAGAAAAATCTATCTCAATTTGATCTTGCTTCTTCCATTCCTTGGATTCTTCATGCCCTTTTGATTTAACTCTATTGTTCTGGACTTATTTTCACCATATTTTTGTTCTTTTTCTTGCTCTTGATCCTGTAGCTTACCTTTATTCTCATTAGATATCATATTATACAATATTTCCAATGGTTTCTCTTGAATTTTCTCTTGTATTTTATTTCTTGTTAGTGTATTCCTTCAACCTATTGGAATAGGTAACTATCATAAATAGGTCTTATCATCTACATTTTCTCATAAAACATAATATCACTTTCCTCTTCACTTGCCTCATCAAATTTAAGACCCAATTGCTATTTTCCTTCTTTTAAATCACATGCTAGAATATTAATCTCATCTTTCACTTCCTTTTTCTTCACTTTATCTTCATCTTATTTTAGTTTTTACCTCTCCCTCTTGGTTTTCATTCACAAGTTCCTCACAATGGATACTAGTTCTCAAAATAAGCTCATTATCACTTTCAATAGTCTCATTTCATGTATGTGTATTCAATATATTTAAAACAACTTGTTTACATTGTTCCTCTCTTATATTTTTATCTTACCAAGCTCTTGTTTGGATTCCTTACTCTTCTCTTTCCTTTGACTTTCCATACTTGATTTATTGTCCCTTTGTGCTTATATACACATGTAGTTTCATTCTTTCCTCTTGATTCATAAGATGATTTGTACCTTGAAACTCTTATTTCATTCTTCATTCCTTGATCACCTTCACTGTATGCTTGTCTCATAATTATATATTCTCTTTCTCTATCATTTCCATCTTGTTTTTCCTTGCATGTTATATCCTCATTAGCTTCTTTCTTAAATTTTGTATCTTGTCAACAAACAACTAATTTTTTGAGCCATTTAGGCATGATATATCCATGTTTCAACTCATATTTTAAAGATCCAACTTCACCTTTAATTGTACATTCTTGTATATCAAAATATTCAATCTCATATGGATGAAGGAAATAATTATTTATACCCCTACATACCTAATGATAAACCATATTTATGATCATCTCTCGTTCCTTTGTTTTTCAATATTTTTGTTTTTGCTCTATTTCTTGTCTTCTTTTACTAAAATGTTTTCCAAAGCATCCTAGGACTATGTATTTTATTTTTCCTCTTCATTACCAAGGTAGGTGACTTCAATCTCTTCCTCATGAGCTTCCATAACCATCTCTTTTCTCTCAACACTTGCATTTGATTCAAAGGAGACTCTTCTTAGTTCTTTTCTTATAAATTCCAATTTCTTATTCTTGATCTTATTCAAAAATTCTTCATAACTGTAAACATACATGTAAAAAAAACATTAGTCCATTAAAATAGAGATAAAATTTTATCCATGGGTGTCTCTTTCTTGTACACTTTCCTCCTTTTACATCCTTCTTCACTAAGTGCTTCTCTTTACACCTTTACACTCCTTCATTCTTATTCATCTTTCACTATGTTCTCTACAATGATAAATATTTTCTCTTCCTCTTTTTCTTTTTTCTCACATGGAAACTCTCTTTTCATTAAGCCTCTATAGGCTCTTTCCTCTTCACATTATTCACTTCTTCTAGCATGCTTCTTTTGTCTTCTCCCATTCTTAACAAGTTTCTCTATTAGCCACTTCACTCTCTTTTTCAAACCCCAAAAACATATTTGGTGTCTTACCTATAAATAAAATCTTTCTGAGGCTTCCAACTTCTTCAAATCGCTCCTCAAGTCCAATATCTCTCCCTCCAATTTTGGTCCTTTCTTAACAAGTTTTGTCTTCATGGATTTAATCATTCTCTAGGGCTAACTTACAAAACTAAATAATATATCTTTCACCAAAAAAATTAAGCTCTTATTCTTTCTAATAAGCTTGCTCTAATACCAAAACTATGTAGAGAAGGATCATAAACATCTCAACATTCAAGAACCATGATTTAGCAATCATAATCAATCCAAGACTTGTTGTCTCAAGGAGCCTTAAACATGATCATAATACACCAAAGGTTATAATCACTTTAAACATGCTTAAACACACCAGGTAAACATGATCATATACTTCTCAAATTATCATACCTTCAATATTATTCATTATCCCTTTTATACCTTCACCTAGGCTTACATCCCTACTGATTATCATTTTTCCTTGCAATTGAAAAAATATGAGGAATTTTCCCTTACTATTAAGGTTTTATAATACCCATTTTACTTTCTAAGAAGAATACAAAATTTAGTTATCCATTTCTAAGCCAATATTCGTTTATCCTCAAAATAACGTTTCAAAGCTTAGTGTTCAGAACAATCTGCAAACTTTCAGACAAATATGATTACCTTTCCAAGTACCCATTGTGCCTTCTAACTTCATAAAAAGTTTCATTTTTCAATTCTTTACCCATTCTCCCCAGCTCACTCCTTCACCTTTCTTAGGACTACATAGGGTTTTATGGTTTTCCTCTGTTTCTCAACACTTGGAACACCTTTCTCCACTTAAATGCATATTTTTCATTCCTTTCAAAAAATAAATCACCTTCATAACTTCATTCAATAAATTTTAATTTTTTTAGAAGTATTCGTATGTTCTCTTTTTCTTGATGCACTAATAATCCTCAGCCATTTTTTCTGTATTTTATTTGTCTTTGGCTTTATTAGTCTCTTATTAATATATTCCTAATTGTTGGACACCATTTATCCTTCTTACCACACCTCTATCATCGTAGCCTCATCCTTCATCCTTGAGTTCTCCCAACTTGTTCAATAGTTCTATAAACTATTTTTGAGTATCTACAACCCACTTAACAATTTTCCATTATTTTTCTTAGCCTTCCTTGAGTTTATTCACCCCTCCATAGTGTCAATAATACTCTCTCTCTCTCTCTCTCTCTCTCTCTAAAATCGTGTCTCTATATTTTGACTTCCCTTCTCTTGTTTGATTGTATACCTTCATTAGAACTCTCTTTAATTCTTTCCTCAACATTTACAAAGGTTTTGGATCCTTATATTATCTTTCGCACATGCTCCTTCGATCTTCTTAGGGTCTCCTTAGTATATGGTTCTTAGATTGCTTATATGGAAATAATCTAGACTTGATCGCACCTAACTATGTCATGAGATGAATTTTTCTAGTCGATATTCTTTTAAGACCTTAATTATATTCCATTTAACACTGATAACATTTTTGAATATTTCCTAGGACTCAAATCCACTTGAGACAACATGTGGAATTCTCACTTCTTCCAATATTATCTTCTTTCCACGTTATACATAGTCTCCCTAGTCATAATAGAGTTACATAACTATCAAGAGCAAGTATTATTTCACACGGTTTTCATCAACTTAACTCCTTACAATGATTTCAAACTCAACTTTTAGTAACTACCCATCCTTATATGCATATCATTTCACGTTCACCTTATAAACTACAACAATTGTTTGTCCAAAATTGTGATAGATTGAGACATGGTAGATGAGTAGCTTTTAAATCTTAATTATGTTCCTCTTTTGTTAATATGCAGCTTTCAAAATTTCTTGATGTCTTATAATATTTTACCTCCTCTACTTTGTCAACATGTTTACATGATATATAATTATTTTTAACCTATGACCAATTTGGACACAAAACCCTTAGAACAGGGGTATCTTGACTGAGATGGTTGTGTTTTGTCTCTTATACTAATAAAAAATTATGCAAAATAACCCAAACTTTGCAATTAATTTCATCACACCTATACAAAATTTTTCCCTAAAGATCATTAGTTTTTAATGGTTAAAACTTAGAATATTCTCTTTCTCCTCCTAACTAAACCCTAGCTATGTTCCTCAGGCTAAAAGTATATGAATTACATTAAATATTTACTTAATTCATTTACTATATTTTTCACTATTCCAAGGCCACCTAGAGGAAATATTTGATTATTTACCTTGTTATAGCTATAAAAATCCCTTGAGTTATGAATTATGTGTTAAAATATTTCAAACTGGATCGAGTACTATCAAGGCATTGTCTAAGTAGATTTACTTATAAAACCTTCACCAAAACAACCTTCTCACCCTTGTCACTCAATAACATTAAAATAATCATTCATTCATGTAATACATAATTTATCAAATACAAATCACAATAACCACATTCATAAATTAATAACAATCAATAAATATACATACATGGAGTGTTCATAAAGGAAATATTATTTATTCTTCTTGTAATCAACTTACAAACTCATTGAGCCATCTAGGGATCTTCCTCACATATTTTCCACCCCAATATCCCTTCTTCAATTTGTAGATACTTCCTCCGATTTTAATTACACCTTATATGTTCTTAACCCAAGGTGGTTACATTAGGCCTTTCTTAACTCATTGAGGTTAAAGGTTGAGTTTGACACATAAACCCTATCACAAAGGGTGAAATCACTTTAGTTACCTTGTATAAGGTCTCAAATGACCTCTTACATTGCAAATAGTGCTAACACTTATATTAAACCTCTCTTATGAATTCAAATTTTCATCAAGGGGTTTTGAGGGAAAATGTGAAACCATCAAATTATACACATGAATGTTTTAACAAGGTGGAGAACTTCATCAAACCAACTAGACATGACCTCTAGGACCTTATTCACCCCATAATTATACAAGCTACAAAATTTGTTACTTCCTTAGTGACGTTCCTACATCACCTAGGAAAAAATGTATGTGAGTGAGAAATATTGATAAGTTACAAACTTTGATGTGTCCCGACCAATGACATATGTGTAGGAAGCCTAAAATGCACACCCATGATAATATCTATGAAGTTTGAAGAAATTAGTTGTCTCGAAAACAACATGGGAATACCTCCAAGGTGTGAGACCTTAGCTCCTTGATACAAATACATGGAGAAGGCTAACATCATTTCCTAAATTTCTCTAATGTTACCATTAATCTACTATAGCTAAAAAATTGTAAGAAAAGGGGCTAAAGGAAATGAAATGAATAAATATGGTGATATACCATAGAAATAAGGGATCGTTGTAATAGCTCATTTGGTTTCCCGATATTTTTAAACTCTCAAGTTGTTTTGGCATGATGTGATAGAATACTATTTAAAATAAGCATATTTTAACAACTTAGGAACCTCTCAAAGTGATTTAGGCACCATTGGAATAAAAATGTGAGGAAAAACACCCAAACACTGTCATGAAAAATGGGTCTCTCATCTAAACTTCTTAAAATTAAAATAAATTGTAGATATTTTAATTATACATCTAATGGTGCTAGCCATTTTCTAAATATATGTCTCTAACAAAAGATATGATCAGAAAACCAAGCCTTTGTTCATGTATTCGATGACATCCCCAAGCTTCAATTTCCATTTAGTGAGACCATCAATTTACCCAGAGATGAATCTTTGATTACACTAACCTTTACCATGTGTATTGAACTTTCTAATTTTCTTTCATTGGTAGCTCACCATCCTTTTGGGCGAGGGGGCAAGGGGGTGAGGAAGGAATCTTTGGATGGGTGTTGAATACCGATCTTCACCGCATGTCCTCCTATCTATTACATGTCTTGCATCGGTCTTCTACGAGTCTAGATAAGAACCCCGAACCTTCATGTACCTCCTTTAGAGTCTTGAATGATGATTGTTTCCATGTTTTCCCCCTTTCCATGTGTCCTCCATCAATGCACTCTAAATTGTAGAACTTTAATGCAAATACTTGAGGCTTAAGGGAGTATGTCATGTTTTTATGCTCAACACTAGTCTCGTAGTCCATCATATGCATGCAATAACAGAAAAAATTAAGTTTGGAAGTTTTCGAATAAGGGATAACTGATGATTACCACATGTCCCATTTTAAACACTTTTTGTTAATCCATTTCATGAGCACTTTAAAACATGAAAATAATTTACTCTCGAACCACCGTGAAGTACGAAAAATTTAATTATTTCCAAGTGTTAAAGATCCATAAGGGAAGGAAAAAAGTGAACAAGTTAAGAGTGAACAAGTGTTTAGAGATTATTAATCCATGATTTTGTTGGAAAAGTTAGCATTGATATAATTTCAAATTCAAATAGATATATTTTGAGCACACAAAGAAAATGCAGACAGAAAACTTAGTCAATTTTAAAGCAAAAATGTAAAGGGAAGATGGGAAACAAAAATCTCAAAGGTTTTAAGGCCATGATCACAGTAAAAAATAGTTTTATCTTAAATTTAGAGGATGTGATTATAAAAGAGACATACATAAGGTGGTGTAATTTTATTTAACACAAGGATTGCCTATAATAGTCTGCGAAATTCAAAGGTGGTTGAATTTGGAAACATTCTTGAAAATCACAAGGGGAATTTACATAGTAAATGCAAGGATCAATGGCCTTAAAATCAATTAGGTATGGAGTTTTCCCCTCAAATTTTTGGAATTGTGAAAGTTTCCTTTGTTCAAATATGAATCCTTTTTCGGAAGATGGAAAACTTTGAAATTTATCTTTTAAGACATCCAAACTGGATTTTTCCTTCATCTTAATAAGAAATTTTTTCTTGAACCTAGAAGAATTTTTTTAAGACTTCTTCAAAGAATGCAATAGTTTTTCAACACACTTCTTGCATAATCTACACTTGTTTTTGGGGGTATCTAGTTAAATTTTAATGCTCTAATCCTCTCCTCCAATCTATGGAAAAAACATCATTAGCTATGAAACAAACATTTGCATGGAGGGATTTCACCTTTCAGGAATAAACCTAACCAATTTGAAAAGGAAACCACTTTTATCTCCTTCCCGATTGTGAAATCCTGTGAGTTATTCCAACTTCTCTTTCTATGATTTCTTTAATTTTGTGAAAAACTATATGAATATATGAAAGATGGTTATTTTGAATAGCTCAAAATGTGGACCCACAACTTATTTACAAAATAAAAATCATACATAATTCAATCGCACCTATTTTTACTATAATTCATTTGTTTTTGGCCAAGAATATGTCTCAATATCTTGCACTCCTAAAGCATTTGTTCCACAAGGGTGTCGAGGAAACGAGTAGGAAACATGCATGTACCGACATACAAGGGAGTAGAATTAAAAGGTATACAATGAGCACTAAGGTCACGATCTAGAGGGAAATAATCCCTACACTAGGCCAACCTAGCGTTTCTAATGCCCGTAGTCAAGATAGAGGAAGGAACAATACTAAGAGTGTCGAGAAGTATAGATCAACAATAAATGAAACTGAAATGAAAGTGATGGTAACCAAAGAGCTGATAATGGAGAATAGTACTATACTAACTATCATCCAAACATGTATAATAATAAGCTAACATAACACAATGAAGAAGGAAATGAATTTACCTTTGCAAAATGACAAATAATGGTTAGAATAATCACCTTTTACTCGTAGGGGTCATCGATGTGTCTATCTCTCTAGAGAAGTAGCACACAGAGAGATTCATTATTAGGTGGAGAAGGGGAACATCGTTCTTGTCCTAGACTCAATATAGGTGACCTTACAATGCAAGTAGCCATCCAGAAGAATATTACCCAATCCAAGAAATATGCAAGATGAACTAATATTTAGGCAAGAAGATGTGAATATGGCACAAAAATCAGAGCTAATGATAGTTCGAATGATTTAGGTTCCTTTTCTTATGAGTTTTAAATGAGGTTAGGGTATATATAAGACTCCATCTCCCAAAGGAGATGGTGTCGACCATGGAAAATATAATACTTGACATCATTTTCCCATGGGAGATGGCATCATCCATAGGTGATAAAAATAGAATGTGTCATGAAAATTAAAAGTAGTGTGTCATAGATCATGGATATGGACGAGAAAAGTAAAGAGTGATGATATGCAAGTAAGAAACTATGAATGCAATGTTTGTGAGTCCTAGGAAGATAAGGGTACCTATTGTAAGGAAAAATAATGCTATGACCAAATAGAAAACTCTCTCCATGTACTATCTCTAATCCATAATGGTTACATGAATAACCATTCCCCATTCTCAACAGCTCCTTAGAGAACCTACTCTAGAAATAGATGCATCAATGACCCTTATTTGCACAAAGGAATTTGTTAGTAATAGGTATGAAAGATGAAAAATAAAAAATTAGGTGTATGCATCATTGATTAAACAACTCGTTTACATAACAATATATTTATTACATACAAAACTATATAATTAACCCATTAACATGGATCACTAAAAATGATTCCTAACATTCAACCCCTTAGTAAAAACATGGTACGAGACAATCACACTTCCATCTACTACTTGTCTCCTTTGTTTTCTCATGATCTTGGTACACGAAATGAATGAAAGTTAGATAAGGAACTCATCAACCTCTCATCAACCATACAATGTTGGGAACTAATTTTACCAAACCAGTGTGGGAACCATGAACATGAATTATATAGTTTTTTCATCCTTCATGAATATTTTTCACAAGATGACCACTAACCTAGGTATAAAAAGGGACACACACATATGTTCATCCTCTTAAAGTATCATGATATTTCATTAAATTTTTCTTTCATTTTTCCAATATATCTTTATATTAGTGTATTACATCATGATTATGCTCACGAATAGAAATACACTTCTATTTTTATTTTAATACCACATAAAACAAACTTAAAAAATGAACACACTACAAACACACATGCCACAACATCATTGTGTAGCCTCATCATTTATGGCTGGTGAGAGGACATTGATTTTCCTCCTACCTATGAGATAAAATTATCTAATAGAGGTATTATTCATCACTTAGATTTTATGTGTGAGCATTTTTGTTTCCTCTTCATTTTCCTCTTCTTCATCAATGGCCATGGCATTTTCTTGTAGTTTTCCATCAAATAAATCTTGAGCTCTTTTTCAAATTTATAAACAAGTGGCCAAATCGTTTAAAATAATACAAAATAATCATTTATTTGTATCTTTAAAAGTGGATCCTTGCTTAAAAGAAGATTTGATCTCCTTTTAGCATATGATCTATCTTGTTTTCCATACATTGTACTTTCCTCTAGATCAATTTTCTTAGTTCTATTTTCTTCCTCTATCAAAGAAGAAATCAAATCTTCTAAACTCGTATTTATTTTACTCAATGTGAAGACCATGTTAGGATAGCTAATAGGCACACTATTTAGCAATACAACTTTCACAAATCATCATGAACATCTACTTTTATTCTAGGTAATTAATTTAAAATATAAAAAAACTTACTTGATGTGTTCAACCATATTATAAACTTATTCCATATTGAGCGTAAATAGATTTTGTTAGGTTAATTAATTATGAATAATATAAATTGATTATTTAATTAATTTTATTAATTGAATAATTTTGTTATATGGCCATATTGTAAACCATATTATTGTTGTATTTTGTTATATGGTTTTATCAACCATATTTGGCTTATTATTTTCACGGGTATAATTTTTATGTAGTTATAACAATTATGTGCTTCCCGGATGTAATATTGGAAGCTAGTGTATTGGTTGTTGCATTGTTGCAAATCCTTTTTGTTTGTATTTAGTTGTATAATACCTATAAGTATTACAGACTCATTCCATTATACCTTGTTGATTTAGATTAATATATTTCACGAGCTTCATCCCTATTCTATATTTGGTACCAGAGCAAGAATCTGGACCTGTGAAGCAACAAATGGTTGAAGAGAGATTGTAGTAGGACTATAAGAGTCTTGGAGAAGAATTTTCTTTCTAGGACAACCCGTGTTGCCTCCAAAGAACTTCACAAATCCATACATCTCCACAACCCCCTCTCCCCTTCTAGGTGTTTGGAACGTAAATTTTTTTTATTGCGCTAATGCATCCAAAGACTAGGAAAAATTTGTTGCTAGAATTAAAAAAATTATTTTTTCCCCATTAGGGGTTTTGTCACTAAATTTAGTGACAGTGTTAGCCATAACTAACACTAGGAGAAGTATCAAATTTGGAGACACTGAGTTATATTGGTTTTTTACATCTAGCTCCCTATTCATGCTCCTACTGAGATGTTTTATTGATGGGGTCGGGTTGATTTTCTTCAAGCTTTATTACATTGTTAAAACAAGCCCACATTGCATTTGAAGTGGGCCATTTTACATTAGGAAGTATTGAATCCTCTGCATCGAGCTGTGTTGAAGCCTCATGTTCAAGCCTCTACATCATATTTTTGTGCATTTTTATGATTTGAATGATATTATCCCCATGATTTGATCTAGACCAAGCCCTTCCTCCATTGAGACTAAGCTATCTCCTACATTCCGGCAAGCCTAATCTCTTTGGCATTCAAACCGGGTCAGATCTACAAGTAGTGAAGCACACATTGATAGTGTACCACACAGAGGATGAACTATCTCCCATCGAGCCCTTCAAAAACATAGCATCCATTTTCATCCACGTACCTAAAAAAAACAACGAGCCCTTGATCAACCTCCAAAACTATCCTTGTTCACCTCCACGAGCTCCACATGACTGCTCACATGTCCAGGCCATGAGCACCAAGTCTTGGCCACACCAATAAAAATAAAAGCCATCCTCCTCCAAAAACCTGCACACAAACAACAAATGAAAGCAATTCTGCACTCAAAATGGTGGAGATAAACCAAATAACAACGAACAAATCAATACACGATGGTGCAATATACAAAGGTGATGATATCGAGGATTTTAGCTCCATTTTTTGTGTAAGACCTAATCTGCCAAGCACAATCATCCAACCACGTGGATCGTCCAAAGGAGTTGCATCACTATTTTGAAAGGTTAGACCATTTCTACCTAATTTAAATAACATTTGATTCAATTAATTAGTCAAAAGCACAAGTGGTCAAGTTGGATAGTGGAAATGACTTTGGAGTTGGGAGGTGCATGGTTTGAATCACACCAAAAACACAAGTTTTTTTAATTTTAAAAATTTGGAGGAAAAATTTAGCAAAATCACCAAATTTGGAGGCGATCTGTGGAAAAAACGTTCACTAAACACTTTAGTTATAACTAAATAGCCTACTAAATATTTAGCGAGAAAATCCTAAATTTAGGGTAAATTTGTTTTTCTCCATTAAGCTTATTTTTAATTTCGGGCAACATTTTCCAAAGGAAGACCATCCAAAAACTTCATCTTGGGCCTCTTTTTAATAGTTTCCAGCATCAAGGGTCATTTTGGGCTCTAGAGGCCACCAAGGCCCACAAAATAATTTTTTTTTCCTTCCATTCAATTTTTCTAGATTTTTGAATGTAATTTGTATACTTCAGTATATTGTACTAATTTGTAGGTTGCCATAGTCAACTGCAAACTTTGTAACTGCTCAAAAATTGGTAGAATATTGTAATAAAAAATAGTCAAAATTGGTTCTGAAACACTCATGAGATTCTAGATCCCATTCACGACGATTCGGTATATATGGTGCCTTTGAGAAGTACTTACGGGTAAAGTCGTCAAGTGACAACTACTACACTTAACACCTAATATAGCTACAAAAACATCATCTGGGCATCAAACATTTAAATTGACGGGAGTAATAAGGTCACAATGCACACACTATGAGCCATCCCATCCATCTGATGAACGATTGCATGACATAAATGCAGGTTGAGAAATTATCCGAGTATATAAGCGAAGTTATGCGTGCATATGAGGATATTTCTTTGAGTTGGTGAATAATCACATAAAACCATTTCAAGTATTGTCTTGGTACTACGTATTGAATTCTTTCATGTACGTTAACACCTCTTTCATGTACCACTAGGTATATCAAAAGGGAGAGCTTCTTCCACGTACCAACGGGTATATCGGAAGGGTGTGTATATAGAAAGGTTCGGTATATCGGACTAATGGTATATAGATTGGGAGACCTTATACCTAGAGTGATAAGATCCAAACCCTATTAGTGATCTCTATAAAATAGGCACCAATGCCCCCAAATTTTTCTTTCGGATTCATAACTACTTAGAGGAACAACTATGTTGCTTTGAAGACAAAAATCAAGACACAACTTGAGTTTGAAGAGATCTAGCCTGTTGTGAATGGTACTTTGACCAGATCAACTACTGATACAACACAACAATGGTAGTTTGATAAAGCAAATCAGAAGGCCAAACTCATCATCTTATTTGGATTTTCCGACGATGTACAACCCCACATTTGAGATGCCAAAACATCCAAAGAAGCATGGGATAAGTTGAGCACAGTATACGAGGCCAAAAATAAGAATGTTATATTGAATTTGTAGAGTCAGTTACACACATTGAAGTTCAAGAAGAATGATAAAATTGAATCTTTCTTAAGAAGAAGTGTAGAGTTGAGGGCTTCACTTCTAGCCCTAGGAGAAGTGGTCTTAGATGACGCTCTCATTCCCATTGATCTAAGAGCACTTCTCTCTTCTTACCATATTTTTTACAACACTAAACGTGTCGAATATACGACAGTTAGTTTTGACAAATTGGTAAACTTACTGCAACAAGAGGAAGCCATGCATAATAAGGATGATGAAGAGTAGTAGGCACTTTCTTCACATCAAAAATGGAAAGGAAAAGGAAAAGGAAAACCTAATTCCTATCAAAAGTAACAAAATCAAAATTAGTATCAAGGGGATAGACAATGAAGAAGCAATGTCCTATCTGTAAAAGAGGACATGACCTAAAATATTGTTGGTATAATACTTACAAGAAAGGTTCATCTAGAAAATTTGGACCTCAACAACAATAGTCTTACAAGGGACATTCTAACCACAATCAAGGGTAGAAAAAGGGGAACTGGAAAAGAAGACCCCATCAGCAAGGAAATATTGCTGAGCAACAAGAACAGTCAGATAATGAAGACTACTTGTTCATTGCTCAATCAAGTGAACCATCCACGTCATCTAGTGATGTTTGGTATGTTGATTCGGGAGCCACTCGACACATGACCGCCACAAAGACTAGTTTATTTCAATGAGGGACACACCATCAAAAATCATGTTTCGTTGGGAGATGATTCTTCATATATAGTTTAGGGGATTGGGAACATTTCTCTACCCCTTGGTTCATGCAATTGCTATAGACTATCAAATGTCTTATATGTCCTTGGGTTGACAAAGAATTTTATTTTAGTCAGTCAACTCCTTGATCACAACCTAAAAATTGACTTTGATAGTCATTCGGAAAGAAAACATGTTTAATTCGAGATAAATCACGAGGCTTGAAAATAGTTGAAAAAGTGTGGGATGCATGTTCGGCTTGATTTTGTTCACAGAGACGATCAAGAACTTGTGGCTAAGAACTCCACCTCAGCATAGTTGTGGCATCGGAGACTTGGTCATGTAAGTTTCAAGTATCTCGAGACACTTCGTCCGACGCAATATGGTACATGGGCTACCATCTCTTTAGAAGGATACAAACAAGTTTCCTCACTATCTAGCAGAAAACAACATAGAGCTTCATTCCAGAAGAGTACATATCAAGCTCATGGCCAACTTGATATGGTTCATATTGATATTTGTGGTCCGATGCAACTAAGTCATCTAGATTTCAGATACTTCATACTATGTGTTGACTACTATTCAAGGAAAATGTGGATTTTTATCTTCGTAAGAAAAGTGAAGATTTTAAAACTTTTAAGAAATTCAAAGTATTAGTTGAGAACGAAATTGGTCGTCACACCAGAACTCTCTACTCAGATCAAGGGGGGAATTCACCAGTGATGAGTTCAAAGACTACCTACAAACTCATGGGATTCATTGACAAATGCCTCCTCCACACACACTGCAGTAGAATGGTATTGTTGAGAGAAGAAATCGTACTATCATGGCAATGGTGTGATGCATGATTGATGATTCTAGACTTGTAAAGACATTTTGGGTAGAAACAGCAAAAATAAAAATGTATTTTTAAAAAAATTCCAACAGTTGCTTTTGAAGGAGTAACACCACAAGAAGCATGGTCAAAGTGGAAACCATCTATTACACACCTTAGAGTATTTAGGTACAAAGCAAGCATGCACATACCCAAGGAGAATAGAAAGAAATTGGACATGAAGTCACAAAAACTCATCTTCATTGGGTACGTGAAGAAACTCTTTGGTACAGATTGGTGGATCCTAAGACCGAGAAAAAGTCTACACCGGAAGAGATGTTGAGTTTTTTGAGAAGAAGGAAGCATAGTCTCCTCCTCCGAGAATCACCAAATGTATATTTTTCACCAATCATAAAAATTAAAGCTAATGTTCCCTTAGATGATGAAAGTGATGATGGGGATGATGGTGTTGATCAAATAGAACCACGACCCACGGGAACAGGTTTAATGCATGCTTAAATGGTTGTACTAGCACATTATGAGATCCAAGAATGGATGCTCCACCAGATACATCCACCCCTGGACCACAGACTCACAGTAAATAAAGAGAAGAAGTTAACTTTGCTTTGATGAGTAGAGTTATTGAATCTAATGAGCCCTCTCCAATCCAGGAATCCCTAAAGTCAAATCTTGGAAAGATACCATGGACTCTGAATATCAATCAGTGATGAAAAATAACACTTGGTAGCTTTTCAATCTTCCACCAGGGAAGAAACCCACTAGATGTAGATGGATATTTAAAACAAAGTACAAAATAGATGGGATAGTGGACAAGTATAAAGCAAGACTTGTAGTAAAGCGGTATACACAAAAAGAAGGCATAAACTACAAGAGAGACATTTTCTCCCACAACTAATATCAAAATGATTAGGATGATTTTTTCTCTAGCTACACAGTTTGGATGGAAATTTCATCAAATGGACGTAAAAAGTGCCTTCCTGAATGGAGATTTACAAGAAGAATTCTATATGACTCAACTTAAGGGATATGTTGTACCCAGTCAAGAAGCAAAGTATGTAGACTCATGAAATATTTATATGGCCTTAAACAGTACCCCTGGCATGGTACACCAATATTGATGAGCATCTCGTATGACATGGATTTGTTAGAGATCCATACAATCCCAATCTTTACCTCAAAAAGAAAGGGGGGAGATTGTGATTGTTGTTGTCTATGTTGATGATCTATTCATCACCGTAGTTCGGTGAGGATGATCATTGTAATGAAGAAATATCTTAATCGATTTTTGACATGACCAATCTCGGGATGATGCATTATTGTCTTGGATTGGAAGTATGGTAGAAAGAGAATCACATATTTGTTTCTTAGATGAAATATACCAAGAAAATGCTTGAGAAATTCAGGATGATGGATTGCACACCAATTACTACACCTATGGAGAATGGATTACAATTATCTTATTCGATCCATCTCCCGAGGTAAGTGCCACTCTCTATCGGAAGCTGATCAGGAGTCTCATTTACCTGACCTACACTAGACCAGATATTAGCTTTGCAGTGATCTATCTATCTAGGTTCATGTAAGAACCCAATTTTTTTCATTGTATAAGTGGATCTTGGTCTAGAATATAAGAAGAATGACAACTTCTTCTTAACTAGATATTTGGATTCAAATCATGCAGGTAACATTGATGATAGAAAATCCACTTATGGATTTGTATTCTTTATGGGATTTGGACCAATATCATGGGAAAGCAAGAAACAAAACTTTGTTTCTTGATCTTCCACAAAATCCGAGTATTTTTCTGCAGGATAAGTTGTCTCGTGAATCAATTTGGCTACATCATATACTAGAAGGACTTGGAATACCACAGGACAAACTAACCACCATGTATGTTGACAATTAAGGTGTTCTCAAACTTGTTTGTAATCCAGTTTTCATGACAGAACAAAGCACATTGAAGTATAGGTTCATTTCATACGTGAACATGTGTTGAAGCACAACATTTAGCTTCAATTTTATCCAACAAGCCGAACAAAGTGGGTAAATATCTTGACAAATTCGCTTACACGTGACAAGTTCAAGTTTTTCAGAGAGTTCCTCTCCCCATCTCTTGAGAAAATGCACAATTAAGGGGGAATGTTAGGTTAATTAATTATACATACTATAAATTGATTATTTAATTAATTTTATTAATTAAATAATGTTGTTATATGGTTATATTATAAACCATATTATTTTTGTATTTTGTCATATGGTTTTATCAACCATATTTGGCTTATTATTTTCACGGGTATAATTTTTATGTACTTATAACAATTATGTGCTTCCACTGATGTAATATTGGAAGCTCTTGTATTGGTTGTTGCCTTTTTGCAACTCCTCTTTTATTTGTATTCAGCTATACAATACCTATATGGATTACAAACTCATTCCATTGTACATGGTTGATTCATATTAATATATTTCATAGGCTTATGTCCTGTTCTACAACTTTTGCTTGAGTTCTACTATTGTTCTCCTTCTCAAAACCCATCTAACTTGTTCAATGTCATCAAGATAAAATGTGATGTCTTTGTTAGATTTAAATGATGTGGGTAGGTAGCATATAATTCTAGGCCAATAATTATTATTTCTTTTCAATCCTTTCTTTCCCATTTGGAGGCTTCATTTACATTACTTGGCTTTGGTACTTTACCATCAACAATCTCTAGAAAATCTTTATCTATTAACATTAATTCTGTTTGAACATGTCGGGTATGGAATTCCTTACCTTAAATTTTCTAATTACTTTCAACTTGTCCATTTTGACAATTGATTTAGACTAGAAACAATGATTTTTTTAATTTGATAAGATGATTAAAGTGAAAATATTTTTTAAAAAGTAATATTTAATTAATTTTAATATGACACAGGTTATACTTTGATTCAAGTCTTTATACTAACAACTTATTTTGAGGTAACTCAATATGAGTATAGATAATGACTTTATTAAAATTTGACATTTATGAGAAACCAAATAAATTATACTTCACGTATAAAGAAATCTAGTTTATATTCGAACAATATTTTTCATAAACAAACTAAATGCTATATATTGTTGACTAAAGGTCGTTGAAATTTAAAACAAATAAACATATAAACAAACGTTATACATGAAAAACTTTACAGTGATAAAATACTGTATTTTTAATTTTTGAGTTTAAGACTTAGAACTGAAAACCAATCTAAGCAAACAAATAAACTTACACCTTTAATAAAACAAATCAAAAATGGCACTTATAATTACAAAAGACAATAAAATCCCAAAACCATGATTTATAGGTGTGAATATTGGACTACCTTTCATAGGAATCTAGTTGAATAACTAGTCAATGTTCAACATCTTAAATGGAATTGATTTGAGAAATGTTTTGTATGTGATGTCGTGAATGGAATATCTGATGATTTAGAATCCACATAGCCTTCTTTATAGTGCATGAAAGGTGAGGGGAGCACACAACCTATCATAAATTCCAATTTTCTCAATTGAAATAGATGATTTCTAAGATTCTTAATCTGCATGTAACATTTAGAATTCAAGGACACCTCGATTTGTAATATGGAATTTAACAACTGCAAAACTAATCTCTTTTTATATAATAACATCCAAATGCGAGGCTTGATATATTTTAAATGACCTTGAGAGGTCATGTTGATTTCTAAAATGGATCTCACTGATAGCTCTTAGACTTTGATTTTAGTCTAGATATCTTGTAGATACCTTTAGATCTACAACAAATGTCTCTAAATAAATGATACTCAAACACATTTTTTAGATTCCCCACTCCATAGAATTATCACACCCACACTATACAATTTTCTTATGAGAGATGAAGATAAAATAATGGATCCACACAGGTTTAATTAATCAAACTATTTGATATCATATTATTTCTATAAACTAGGGCAACATATACAATTTTGTTGCCCTCTTATTCTTGTTATTATTTCTTTACGATCAACGTCGTATACACATGCTCGATCTAAATGTAAATTTGGTTTAGATTGCACAAACTAGACACATGAAAAAAATTCATTATTAATCTTAAATAAAATTCCAAATATATAGGAAATTATTTTTCCTATAATTTAGGATATCTATCTATCTCCAAACAACTCTACATGAGTGGTTTCAATCAACCTATTTTAACTACAAGTAATTTATTAAAAAAATCATTTACATAAAAATTTATTGTTACATACACAAATAATATAATTAACCCATTAACATGGAGCACTAGCAAATAATTCCTAACAATAAGATTATATGGCTAACAAGGTTTAGGAGAAATTTGAGGTTTTTTCCTTCTCATACTAATATTCTCATTAACGATATTTCCTAACATATCTTCAACCTCATCCCTCTCATTTTCTAAGGTGTTAGGGATGGTTACCAATAGTTAGACAACAATAGGTTGGGTGTGACCTATAGTAGAATCTCTTAGGTCGAACATGAGACAAGGATTTTGGAGCTAACTTATCTATTTGAATCAACTTATTCTTAATTATTACAACAATATCAAAGGCATCATGAAGGTTTGTATGTCCCATAGATAGAATCATAACTACTATATATGAGTTAAGATCTCTTAATAAGTACAAGAAAGTAGAATGAGAAGATGGAATTACCAAGAGTGGAATTTTTATCCCAAGTCTTCTTGAATATGAAGTTGAAATCCAATATCTCTTCACTTGTTGCTCTCTTTATTATGTTGAGTTACTCCATTAGTGACATATGGTCACTTGTATCTTGAAACCACCTCTCTCATATTTCTCCAAATTCATCCCACATATTTATGGAACTATAAGGGAGGTTCCCATACCATGATAGATTTTTCCTTTAATTGAAACATTGAATAACCTCGTATAAATATCTGCTTGGCTTATATGATAGACGAGCACAAGTGTATTACATATTTAAGGTGATCTATGGGATTGGCATGATTTTTCAAACTGAATTTTTTTCTCGGTTTTAAGAGGTGTAGTTGGAATATCATCCCACACATTCAAGGGTACAAGGTGTTGGAATAGTTTTTCACTTTCATTGTCATTGATTTTAGGCTCATTGATGTTAGAGGGGTCTAGGTAATCTAAGTATGTTGGCTAGGTGATCTACGTATGTTGGCTAAGTAATCTAGGGGTCTCCACAGGAGCATATGTGTGGAATTTGTCTCTCATATGTGGTATGCAGGTCAAATAAGGATCATGAGGCAAATGAGAGGTGTCATGAGTTCTAGTTGTGAAGTGTATGGATCTATTCAAGCCACCCTAGGCTTTGTCCTAAGTACAAATGCATGGTGTATTGAGCATTTAGACTAGTTTCATGGTGCTACAAGATCAAAAAGTGAGGTGGATGATCACTAAAGGAAGAGTACAAGTTGACTTAATGGTTTTATATGATCTACATGTCAGAAAATATTTTTCAAGCATGAGAAAGAGGTCTCGAAAGGGTGCATCAGGTCATATGGTGGAAGTGGCGGTTGAACTGGTCCATTTAGGTTTGGTTCTAGTGCACGATGAGGTATGAGAAGCTAATACAAATCATGGAAAGGTAAAATAATCATGGGAACATGCTAGGAATTTTTATAGGGGATTTGGGAGCATCAAAAAGGTGAATTTGAGTTCTTGAAGGAAAAATTCAAAAGTCCACCAAAATTGTCTTTGAGGATTAGTAGTGAATGCTAACGTAAGTGAGATGAGTTTGAAAAATTCAGGAATAATTGTGACTAGATAGCCAATGGAATATGTAGATATGTGTATTTTTGTGCTCCATGACAAATATCATCAATTTTTTCAAGGTATGTAGAAGTTATGCAAGTTTTTCCAAAATTAGTTCCTTAAGAAGTGTAAAATGAACTACCTGTCTTCTTAGGTCCCAAGAATAAATTTTGAGCCTTATTCAGATAAAACATAGAAATAATTTTTTTCTATAATTCCAATCTTGAGACTTTGCAAAACATTTCAGTAAAATTGGAAAGTATTAAAGAATTTATGCACATTTTACTAAGCATGTGCTAGAATCAATAGGAGAAAAAAATGTGTGTTTGACTTCAAAACCTTTGTTAGATCCCTTCCAATGCCTCCAAGTTGTGATTTATGAGTTTTCAAGGTTCAAAAAGGGTTGATTTAGGTTGAATGTCTTGTAGGTACATGCCAAGCTTAGTCACAAGCCTTAAGTCAAACCATTCTTCATGTGCAAACAATATTGGCAATCAACTTGAGCTAGTTTGTTCTACAAGAAGGATTTATGGAGTGCATGGGTCCACTTTAACATCTTGTCATGTTTTTGTTAAGTTTCAAGGCTTGTGTAGCAGGTCAGTACAAAAATGATAAATGTAATGCTCAATAATATATGCTTTCTCTTGTCCTAGTACAAGTTTTGCCAAATTGAGCTAAGTATGTTGGAGTAATTGGTATACTGAAACATTATGAGAGGATCCATATGAACTTTTCATCCTTCAGTATGCATTTAAGAGGTTCCTCAAGCACACAAGATAGGTTATAAGCTAATTGAAACTACATTGGTAGGGTACATTTCACTAAAGACTGTATTTTTTGATTGTTGGGTGCAAGTTGGATTTGTTTATGGTGTCGAGTAGGATACGGTGCGCATACACTAAAACTATGGTTTATCATATATTTTAACTTGAATCTCAATTTCCCTCAAATGAAAATTTGTAAAATTTTGACTATATCTATGTGGGCTTTGCACGAACCATTTTCAAAATGAACAAAATGTTTTCATCAAGTGTCAAGGGATAATCCTTTGACAATTCTCTTCAGATTTTGTTCTTCACATGTACAAGGATAGTGGTTATAGTTCTTGATGGATTCCTTTCTTTTAGGATCTTAAAATATTAATGAAGTCTATCAAGTGATACAAAATATGCATATTAAACTCTATGGTTGTCTTGAAACGAGTTAAAAGGCCTAAAACCCACGTGACAATGGAAGCACAGACTAAATTGTTATCTAAATGAGTAAACAATAAATGTAAGAGAGTCTTGAATCGGTGAAGTATGCTATTTATACATCAAGGAGTGTTGGTTTTATGGGTTGAAAGCTAAATAGATTGAAATCCTATAACATCACAGTCGAAACAGTGTTAAGATGATGCAAAGGCTTAAAACAAAGTAGTTTGAATGGAATGAAGATTAGGAGAAGCTAAAAATGCCAAGAGAATTTACAAACCCATTCCATTTCTCTAAGCTCATGCAAGAAGATCAAGAAACACTGAAGTTGAGAAGGTGTAAAGATTTCAATTGGTTTCAATGAACTCTTGGGGGAGATAGAGAGTCATTGGCAATTTCAAATATGTTTTTCCTTATCTACCTTGAGATAGAATGCAAAGAATCCTGCTTAGGTCATAAAAGTGGTGAGTGTAAGAGTCAAAAAGGGCCAAGGGAAGTTAAAGGGACATTTTTCATTCAAAAATAGGATGAGATAAAGTGTGAGTGAGTTATAATGGTTTAGATCGATGAAAACCCCCTTTATCTTCTTTTGAAGAAAACCTTGTTACAAAGCAAAACCCCTGGAATTATTTTTTAGGTTATGTTAGCATATGGATTTGCACGCATGCAAATGACATGCAACAGTGTGGGAACGAAGTCCCTCCTCAATGAAGGTGAGGCTGACTTTATTGAAAACCAAAACTGTATTTACATTTGTACATTCAAAATTGTATGTGGGGGGTGTTTTGGAACATCAATGGAAGAAAAGTGAATGAAGGAGATAGAATGAAATGAAAGAAAGGAGTGGAATGGAGTGGACTGAAAGAACATGCAAGAGTTAGGTAAAAACAAAGCCTAATATTGCATGAAGAGAAAAGATGAATAACCAACACAAATAAAACGGAGTTTGAGTTAGCCAAACAAGAACATGTAAAAGGGAACACACATGAGCAAGTAGATAGTCAGAGCTTGATCACTGTGAACTAGAAAAACTGATTACTAATGTTGACAATAAGATCAAAGATAATATTTGCATGCAAGATTCAAACACCTAACATCTAATGAACATAAGAACACCAAATGTTACAAGAGACAATGAATGAGACACAAAGTTCTTATTCTATTAACTCCAAAATGTTTTTCACAAAGAACACAAAGTTTCTTCTTGAAACAAAGCTTGCACAAAAGTATCTTCTTCTCCTCTCTCAAAGTCACCCTTACAAATGAGCCCCTCACTTCCTTTTATAACCCAAAAGTTGGTTACGAAGTAGTTAGGGTTTTAAATGCACATTAAATAGGGCACTTAAGTGACTTTGAATTTTTTTCAACCAACCTTTAAAAAGTGACTAAAAATAGAAAACACTTAAGTTAAAAGGTCATTTAAGGAAAAATACATAAATTAAAGAAATGGGTACATGTGGACCCCACTTAAATGACTTGTATGCACACGTAGACATCCTAGTCAGCAATGTGCCACCTAGATCAAGACACCTAGGATCAGTGCCTTATCCATTGGGCCAAGAGTCCGCCTATCCCGATCATACGGGAATGAACTCATTGATTGTGCTCTGCAATCCTCCAAATGACAAGAGTGTTAAGCTTGAAACTTGAGCAATTCATCCACCCCTCCATCTGAGCAATATTCTGGTGTAAGAAAGTTTGTCTTCATTCGTATTCACATTTGCAATTACGCACAATTCTCCACATACTCTGAATACCTTTCCATGGTGAATTATTCATTTGTCATGAGACCGTAGTCATTACGCCACCTTGGTTTGTGTAATCCACCTCTGGTCTTTCGCCACGAGAAGATCTTCTAGGAGCCAAATCGCAATTCACTACCATGTCCTTTATCTTTGTCACCATCCCAAAGTGTTGATATCCGAGCGAATTCATGAGACTTCGAGTCTTGGAAATCCATCTCCTTTGCCCCATTGTGAACGAGTGGTGTTGAAAAATCATTGAAGTGATTTATGAATTCGTTGACACACACCTTAGCGTAATATTTGGTCTTTTTTGGAGTGATGGATTCTAACATTTACGCAATCGCTTCCAAGTTTATCACTATTGGCTTGATGACCCTCTTTCAATTCTTCAGGGTATCATGTAGCCAGGTGGGAACCTCTCCAAGTACCTCATTGTACATGGTTCTCGTGTTCGTTGGGAATTGATCTTCATCACGCTGAAGGGGATCACCTTTGGGTGTTGCTGAAATTGGATCTTCTTGTTGTGAGAAAGATGTTGTCGCCATTTTCTCCATTTGTGATGATTCTTCAAATTTAGGCAGGGAAAGAACCGGATCATCAAATTTTGGTTGAGAAGTTGTGACTACTTCTACAAGTTGGGCTGGTATATTTTGAGGTATTTCATCAACGAGTTCCTCCTCTAGAAATTGTGTGATATAGATTACAGGTGCTTGTGCATGAACCAATGTTCTAAATTATAGTGTTGAGTTGTTGATTAGGCCTGAAGAATTAGGGCAATCATGCAAAGACGAATGATGACTGGAATGAGAAATTCTTGAGATGTGCTCTTTCTTCACTTAAGTGTTTAGATGACTCGACTCACGAATGAGCCCTCAATCGTATCGCTCCTAGCTTGATCACTATGAGCTCATGCGGTTTCAACTTTAATTCGAACTCCCATGGCGATCCATGCCCTTCATGTCATTTTACCTTCTTCAAGAACCGAACTCCCTGAGTTCTTCTCTGGCTCAACTCACTTGAATACCGAGCTTAACCCAACATTTTTGAAAAGAATGGTTTTACCACAATGCTCACGGTTCTTCCTTATGATATAACACTTGTAGTAAGAATGTTTTGGATTTTCCATAATAAGCACAATTGTACCTTCCAAACAATGAGAAAATTCCATTACCGATAAAGACCTAATGCTGCCATGATTATGACCCGTTAAAGATGCTCATATAATGGCAAAGAAAATTGTGCTTCATGAACATTCTGATATGAAATAGATCCACCTCTATGAGATTCCTTGGAGCACCCAATGAAAGTGGAGGTAACACACCTACTTCACGGCTTGAGCATAGGCTGCTGCATATATAACCACCATATCAAACCCATGGGCTAGGCGCTGGAATAACTTCCGGCCACTACTAGAAACAGTAGTGAACACAGTCTCGGCCTCATTTGCAAAACTTGCCTCAAGATTTGATCCAGCTTCTTCCATTGAAGAGAATTTCCAAAATGAAAAGGCAAGACAACTCAACTAGAACTTTATCTCATTCTTCTACTACAGCTGCAAGATTTTGCAACAACTGATCATGAGTGTGGTCGCGTGCGGCCGAACATCGATTAACACCAACGATTCCTTGGGATCACCTGCGATGTAGGCCGCACTTAGCTCTCTCTGGAGGACACTGATTTTCTGAGATAAGTTTACTTCTCTACCCCGTAGCTGCTGCATATAGCCAATTACTTTCTCACGGCACTTTCCTAGGAGAACTTCAGTTCTACACTTCACTGATACTGCCTGTGCAGCACGATTTTGAGAATCCACACCCACCCTCGCAACATCAGGGTGACAGACCGTCATTTCACCATCAATGAATCCACGATCCAGAACACGCTGTAGCAATTCATCTGTTGCAGCATTTGATGGAGCGCAAACAAGCATTCGTGGTTTAGGGCAAAGTTTAGGAAGCATACGGAACAGTGTGTGATCCATACTCCGAAGAACATCATCGATTGATCCTGTGCCAATACTGTTTGCATTATTGTAGGATTGCCTGTAGCTTTCAGGAGCAAGTTTCTTAAGCAGTGCACCGTAATAGTGCTGATATTGAACAAGATGAATAACATTCAACATTCCCTAGACTGTGTGTGTCCTTCCTGTCCCTGGTGGACCTTGCACCAAAGTGAAGGGCCAGGGTTCCTGCCATTTAGCAGACCCAACTCCATTTGTACCAGCTGCTGTGGACCATTGAAACTCCTATGAAGCTGGTCGATAAAATTTGGTGTGAAACATTCGAGGCATTCTTTGGGTCAAGCTCTCTCATTCTTTGGAAAGTTCTCTGCACGGGATTTAAAATTGCTTTCTGCGTTCTCCTCCTTTGCATGCATGGAAAACTGTTCTTGCTTTACTATCTTGTCTATTCACATTCGTGGATTTTGGTCTTTTCTCTGTGTTTAATCTTTTCCCTGGCGCGTGGAAATCTTCCTCTGTCAATTTGCTGGCTTTTCCCTTACACCTCCTGCGTGGGAAAGTTTGGAGCTTGGTAAACCTCTTATGCATGCGTGAGAGATTTCTATCTTTGTTGTTAGTTTCCCTGCAGGCTTCGTGGCTTTTGGTATGATTGTTCTCCTCCACGTGTGTTTTTTTTTCAACCAATGTGCATGTATTTGCTTTTAGTCTTTTTTTGTGATTAATTTTTTTGCATAATGTTAACAAAATATTATGTCTTTTTGAAGAAAAAGAAGCTTCAATTTTTCCACCATGTTTGATGGAGGAAGTTACGAGGATTAATTCATCTTCCTCTCATCCGGGTAGTGGCTTAAGTGCCGGGGGAAATGGGAAAAGTAACGGCAATTGCCAACGGAATGGAAAAATGGATTGCATCCCCATCCAATTTCCCCATGTGGGAAATCGGGAATTTTATGCTGTTTGCTAGACATGATTTGGCAATTGGCAGAGGAAAACCCACGTGTGGGAAATTTGAAGGAAATTGCCAAGAAAGTGGAAATCCAGGTTCGGGAAGCCAACCCGGCAGTTGGAAACAAAAGCTTACTTCCCCGGCACTAAAACTTGTCGAATGAACTTTAATTTATATTTATTTAATTAAATGCTCCTTAAGTGATTTTTTAAAAATTAATTTAATCAAACAAGGAGCAATTAATTAATTAAATATTAATTAATTATTTTAATGCATTTTATAGCCTGGCGGGAAGAGTTCTTGCCCGAAAATCATGAAACGAAGATTGAAACGATCACAAAAATAAGACGATCTCAAAGAGTCCAATTAACCACGCAAAGTAACACAATTAAATTTTTTCCAATTTTTAATTTTTTAATTTTTTTAACAATTTTTGAAGTCAAAATTGGCTGATAACAGTTGGCTCTGATTGGGGACAAGGACTTCATGGACGCAGCAACGGACCCAGACCAAAATATTCATGAACATGATCACAGAATGATGTGGCACAAAAATGGGGTGACACAAGAGAGGAGACCAAAAAACAGGGAAACAAACAAACCAAAATCCTAATTACCTATGTACATACGAGAACAACCTGTTTTCACCTTACGTAATATTTGAGATATTGCCCACTGTAGGGCAAAGGAAAATGAGTTCCATCAGGATATGCCAAGTAGTAGGTACTATCTCCACAAAAGTGTCTTATTTTGAACGGTCCCAGCCACAGTGAGTCAAACTTCCCATGCTTTCCCTTCGGCTCACGTCTTTTATCCCAGAGAAGAACTAAGTCATTGATTTGAAACTGTCTCTCTCTAGTTTTCCTGTCAAACAACTTCTTTACCTTGGATTGATGTTCCTCGATCCTGTTGGCCACTTGACTTCTTTGTTCCTCAAGCTTGGTTAGAAACATGACCCTTTTATCTAATGCATTGGTGAAGCATTCATCATCAATTGCCTGAGATAATTTTAACGCTGGTAGCTCCAATGTGACGGGAATTTGAGCATCAGTTCCATACAGAAGTTGAAATGGAGACATCCCAATTTCCCTTTTGGGAGTTATGCGGTCAGCCCACAATGCATCGTATAACTTTTTGTGCCAAGTTCTTTGATTTTCTTCGACTAACTTGCGCACAATGGTAATGAGGTTTTTGTTGCTGGATTCAGCCTGACCGTTTCCCTGCGGGTAGTAATCTGATGAATGAGACAAAGATATCCCATATCCATAACAAAAACCTATCATCTCTGCAGAAGAAAAATTTGAGGCATTGTCAGTCACGATCTTGTGAGGAATTCCATAACGAACCAATATGTTTTCTTTGATGAAATCACAGATTACTGCAGTAGATGTTTGTTTCACCGGTATAGCTTCTACCCACTTAGTAAAGTAATCAGTGGCGGTGAGCACGTGGGTATGACCAGCGCTAGAATTAGGATTCAAGACCCCGATGAAATCTAAACCCCATTGTTGAAAGGGTTCTTCAATGACAACTGGCTTCAAAGGCAGTGCTGCCAACTTTGGTCTTCCAACAAATTGTTGACAGGCCTCACATTTGGTCACCCATTTCTGAGCATCAGAAAACATAGTGGGCCAGTAATAATGTGCTCTCAGAATTTTATGGGTTGTTACTGGGCCAGAAAAATGACCGCCACAAGCATGATTGTGGAAGGCTTCCAACAACCTAGGCTATTGTTCTTTATCAACACATCTGAGGAACATGCCGTCAATTCCTTTCTTGAACAATGTGTTATCCCAAATGATGTATCTGGCAGCTCTTAGTTTGATTGCTCATTTCTCTTTAGCTGTCAGATTTTCTGGACACTCGCCGTATGTGAGGAAGTAGGCAATATCAGAATACCATTCATTTGTGGTACTGACAAAAACTACCAATGGTAAATTTCCTTCAACTAGTTCTTCTTCAGAGTTATCTCGTGGTTCATTCTCTGCAATGAGTTGGCAGAGTCCTCTCCCTCGAACCAACTTGGTAGGTTTGATGTCCAGATCATATTCTTGGATCTTGGAGACCCAATTACCTCTTTTAGATCTTGGTTCCTGTTGTGTCAACATTGATTTCACCGCGGTGTCCTGGAACTAAGACTTTGGTGTGAGAATTCAACACGTAATACCTAAAGTGTTTCAGGGCTCTTACCACCATGTACGCATGTCTCTTAAGAGGAGTGTAATTAAGTTCATGTTTCTTGAATCCTAAACTCATGAATGCGATAGGAGATTCAATCCCCTCTTGATTGTGCTGAGTCAAAATGGCAGAGATTGTGTGTGGCGAAGCATAACAATAAATTATAAAATCCTTCTTAAAATCGGGACACACCAATGTAGGAGCTTTTGCAATAGCACCCTTGATTTGCTCAAATGCCTCTCTACCTTCCTTTGACCATTTGAAAGATTCTTTTCCTTTCATCATATCAGCGATTTCTTTAGTAAGCTCGGCGAAATCTGGCACGAACCTTCTCAAAAAGTTCACCTTTCCAAAGAAGGAGTGGACTCCAGGTTTACTTGTAGGCAAGGAAAGATTCTTTATAGCTTGAACACATTTAGGATCGATCTTAGTTCCTTCCTTAGAAACAATATGACCTAGGAGTTTACCTTCCATAACTCCAAACACAGATTTTTTTGGATTCAGAGAAATCTTATGAAGTTTACACCTTTGCAAAATTTTCTCTAAATCTCTTAAGTGATCTTCTCGCTTCTTTGAAAACACTGTCAAGTCATCTAGGTATATCACAATGATCTTGTCCTTATAATCTGCAAATGCCATATCCATGGCCCTTTGAAACGTTGCACCAGCATTGATCAAACTGAAGGGCATTCTTCTATATGCGAACATACCCCAGGGGGTAGTGAATGCAGTTTTATGTTGATCTTCTCTAGCCACCTCAATCTGATTATAGCTAGAGAAACCATCTAGCATAGATAGCATTTCCGATCTAGTTACTACCTGCAGAATATGGTCCATGACTGGCAGTGGGTAGTTATCCTTCAAGGAAGCCTGATTAAGATTGTGGAAATCCATGCAAATCCTAATTTCTCCATTTTTCTTGCGAACCGGTACAATATTAGCTATCCAGGTCGAATGTCAAATAGGAAAAACTATTCGTGCATCTAGCATCTTTTGAACTTCATGAAATATTGTCCCTGTAATCTTGGGATTATATTGTCTTTGATTCTACCCAATGGAACCGTGCCGGGCTTCAAGGGTATGGCATGCTCATTTCCACAGGTTGGAAAGAATTCAAGTCTTCGTATGAATATGTCAAGACGTCGAGTATTTGGTAAGGAGATTTATGAATTTCTGCGCTCCTCGGTGAGCAACATTTACCAATATTGATCGGCGAGGTTTATCCTTGGTGCCGATATTAATTTTCTCATAGTCGAGAATTTGCAGTCCCGCCCGCTCTTTCTCTTTAATAAACTCCGTCATGTTTGTCAAAAAGTTCTTCAAGTGAAACCAATCCTTTGGGAATTTTATTTCCTTTGAGTTGAATGATGCCATCACCAGGATCTTCGTTCTCAACTCCTTCCTGAATGGGTGAGGTAGTTGATTTGCGAAATGCCAAATCACTTCCTTCAAAGTACAACCGTTCAAAATTTTCTCTCTTTTCCAAGAAGGCAATAATTTGTTGATCATCATTAAATACTTGCCAATTTTCTGCATTGTCAGGAACACTTGGCCTAAAAACCATTTCAATGGTGTATTTGTCTTGATCAAATTCTGAATGAGGAATCATTAATGACGCTGAGACTACTAGAGAATCTGCTTTGTCATTCTTTTCATGAGGGACAGATTTAATGGAAAAAGCATCGAAAACTTCTATGGCATCCCAAACTTTATTTCTGTAGTGTCTCAGACGATCGTTCTTTACCTGGAACTGATTTCTTACTTGTTTCATGATCAATTCTGCATCTCCAAAGACTTCCAGATTTTTGATCCCTTTCTCTTCTGCAACTTGGAGGCCAAGGACTAATGCCTCGTACTCTGCAGTGTTATTAGTATTTGAAAATTTGAGTTTATAGGAAAAAGGAAATATTTTACCATTTGGAGATATGAGCACCACTCCTGCACCAGAGCCCGTTGAGCAACAACTTCCATCGAACTCAAGAGTCCAGATCTCATTGGAATTTTGGCAAGTGATCTCAGGGGTATGAACTTCTGTAGTCATCATATAATTACCCATACTTGAGCCTTGGAAAAGGATCTGTGCACGAGGATCTTCAGTTTTAGTTACTATGAACTTTTCCTGAGCTTCCGACATAAGTTTCTTCATTTCTCCATTGATAGGAATCATGGCATGAGACCAGTCCATTTGAATCTCACCACCCAAATCCCTACAAAATTTCCTGCTCAACAACATTCCATATGAGGTGGGGATATCAGCAACTAAAATAGTTACCTTAACTCGCTTTTGAGGGAATTGGGCTAAAACCATTTGGGCGTCCTTAATCTACCCGATCAGAGGAACTTGCTTGGTTTCCATAGAGTAACACGATCCGAATGTTCTCGTACAAGTCAAACCAAGAGCATGTGCTACTTTTTCAAACATCACATTATCCGAGGCTCCAAAGTCTATAATGCAATTACTTAACTTGCATCCGTTGATAAGAAAAGACACAAAGAAAGGTTCGATCTTTTCATTTGAAGGTGTAGTGGCCACCACAATATTTTGAGTTTTCCCATCTTTGGGAGTTTTTAGAATTCCTTTAGAGGAATGAACAGTAGATTCATCTTTGATAAACTGGACCAACTTCTCGAGCTAATCCTTGTTGGACTTCAAGTACTCTGCCTGTGACATGGAAATTTTTGTTTTATTGATATGATCAATGATATCAAATTTAGGCAAAGTAATTACACTTGAAGTCTCAGATATGAGTTCTTTCGAACTTGATGATGGCACACTTTTGACCTTGGTCTTGGGCTTGGTTGATACGGATGTGGAAGAAGAAGTTCTCTTCGTAATTGGTTTACTAACTGATTGATCTAACAAAGGCTCTCCTTTCTTTAAGATAGTCTTGACCTTTGAAACCTCAGTTTCTCTAGACTCTTTAGGAGCCTCCTTTATCTTGGATCCTTTGAGAGTTTCCTTGGAAACCTCTCTATCTCCCGCCTTGGTGGTATCTTGGTCCTTTTTCTGAGAGCATGTGAAGACAACGAAGGATTGACTATTCATATCTTCTATAATTCCTTCATATTTGTCTTCTTCATCGGAACGGTACTCGAAGAAATGATTATTACTTCCTTCCTCAAGATCTTCAACTGTAGGTTCAGATGTCTTAGAATCAGGCTCTTCCTCATCAACTTCGACGACTTCAATCTCATCATCACTTTCTTCAATGACATCACATTTGGAATTAGTTGCGAGAGCTTCTTCAATAGCAAGCCTCGTTGGAGCACTTGCAATCCTAGCTTTGTTGGGAATGTATCCTTTTCACGGGATGTCTTTGTAAGGAGCAGGTTTACTACTTTGAGAAACTTGCTTCTTCAAAGCTAGCACATCATTAGCCAACTTAGTGAGTATAGTTTCTGAAACATTGGGAGTTTCTTGACTCTTTCCTTTGAGGGAATTTTTCTTGAATTTTCCTGCCATGATTAAATCATCTTCAATTTCTATGGCCAAAGATTGAGCAAGTTCCAAAGTAGCCACCCTAGCCCTTCTTAGCTGATAGCACACTTCTGGTTGTTGTGCATTAATAAAGAAACATTTTTGTCCATCAAGGTTGGGACGAATCCCGGTGGGAACTTTGTTTACCATCTTGTTGAATTTGGCCACGAAATTCCTCATGGGTTCTGTAGGCTCTTTCTTTGCCTGAGATAGTTGGGCAAGAAGAGCATGTTCATCTTCCGCTGTTTTGAATCGATTTTCAAACTTGGTTTTCATATCATCCCAACTTGTAATACATCCATTGGGTAGATGATGAAACCAATCTGCAGCAATATCATGCAATGTCTCGACGAAGAGACGAATAGCAACATCTTCGTATTCTACTGACAAAACAGCACATGCAGCGAAGAAGGTAGAAATATGATCATCTGGTGACGTCTTCCCATCTCCGTCGAACTTGGGAAGAATCTTTCTTGATCCTCGTGGGAGTTCATGTCGAGCAGGTAAGGCCAATGGGCCTATGGCATTTCCCCATGGTACATTGGCTGCCATTTGAGAAAAGGTGGTATGCAAAGGTAAAACAATGTGAGCAAGGACAAGTGCTTGACTGGTAGTGATTCCTTCCTTGCTTGCTCTTTCAGGACTTGATGCAAGGCTTGCAGATCTACGAGGTGTGTTCTTCTTGGGAGGAGATAACTTGAAACCAAATTTTCCTTGAAAGTCAAAAGTGGGGTCAGATCTACCTTTAGCTTTTTCTCCTCGCGTAAACCTCTTTCCTTCCAGTTTGGAATATTTATGGTGAAGAGATCACTGGCGTGTTCCAACCAGCTCTAGCCTTTTCTCTTTGCTCTCTTTCTTGAGCTATTTGCACCTGAATAACTCTAACAACTCTCACGGCTTTCTCTTCTTCGTTATCTAGTACTGATGCGGCGAGATGAAAATGATGGTTACTTGTGTGCTTTTCCCAAATAGCTTGCCTCAAATCTGATGATATGTCTTCTTGAGTATCTGTAAAAACAAGATTTGGTTGCAAGATAGGTGGGTTACCTGTAATAGTCATACAAATTATTACCTGGGTGGAAGAGGACCACGTCGGTGAACAACTATCAACACGTGCCCAAGAGGTCTTCTGGCCACAAGTGTGGGTGCTCTTCTTCTAAGATCTTCGATGTAGATTTCTCTGTCAATGGCTCTATCAACAGCCACAAATTGCTGCAAGATTTCACGGTTTTCCCAAGCTACTATTTAAAGGTTGGCAGCAATGTCTCCTTGGAAATATTCGTCGGGCACAAGGTTCGGTTGAATAACTGGAGCTTGTGCAGAGGGGATAGTCATAAAGATTTAACCAAACACTGGTTAACGATTTCTGAATCCCCACTGAGTCGCAAAAAAAATTAGCATATGGATTTGCACGCATGCAAATGACATGCAACAAAGAGTGTGGGAACGAAGTCCTCCTCAATGAAGGTGAGGCTGCTTTATTGAAAACCAAAATCGTATTTACATTTGTACATTCAAAATTGTATGTGGGGGTGTTTTGGAATATCAATGGAAGAAAAGTGAATGAAGGAGATAGAATGAAATGAAAGAAAGGAGTGGAATGGAGTGGACTGAAAGAACATGCAAGAGTTAGGTAAAAATAGAGCCTGATATTGCATGAAGAGAAAAGATGAATAACCAACACAAATAAAATAGAGTTTGAGTTAGCCAAACAAGAACATGCAAAAGGGAACACACATGAGCAAGTAGATAGTTAGAGCTTGATCACTGTGAACTAGAACAACTGATTACTAATGTTAACAATAAGATCAAAGATAATATTTGCATGCAAGATTCAAACACCTAACATCTAATGAACATAAGAACACCAAATGTTATAAGAGACAATGAATGAGACACAAATTTCTTATTCTATTAACTCCAAAATGTTTTTCACAAAGAACACAAAGTTTCTTCTTGAAACAAAGCTTGCACAAAAGTATCTTCTTCTCCTCTCTCAAAGTCACCCTTACAATGAGCCCTCACTTCCTTTTATAACCCAAAAGTTGGTTACGAAGTAGTTAGGGTTTTAAATGCACATTAAATAGGGACTTAAGTGACTTTGACTTTTTCAACCAACTTTTAAAAAGTGACTAAAAATAGAAACCACTTAAGTTAAAAGGTCATTTAAGGAAAAATACATAAATTAAAGAAATGGGTACATGTGGACCCCACTTAAATGACTTGTATGCACACGTAGACATCCTAGTCAGCAATGTGCCACCTAGATCAAGACACCTAGGATCAGTGCCTTATCCATTGGGCCAAGAGTCCGCCTATCCTGATCATACGGGAATGAACTCATTGACTGTGCTCTGCAATCCTCCAAATGACAAGAGTGTTGAGCCTGAAACTTGAGCAATTCATCCACCCCTCCATCTGAGCAATATTCTGGTGTAAGAAAGTTTGTCTTCATTCGTATTCACATTTGCAATTACGCACAATTCTCCACATACTCCGAATACCTTTCCATGGTGAATTATTCATTTGTCATGAGACCGTAGTCGTTACGCCACCTTGGTTTGTCAGAATCCAGCCTCTGGTCTTTCGCCATTGAGAAGATCTTCTAGGAGCCAAATTCGCAATTCACTGCCTGGAGTTATGTCCTTTGTCTTTGTCACCATCCCAAAGTGTTGATCTCCCGAGCAGAATTCGTGAGACTTTAGAGTCTTGGAAATCCATCTCCTTTGCCCCATTGTGAATGAGTGGTGTTGAAAAATCATCGAAGTGATTTATGAATTCATTGACACACACCTTAGCATAATATTTGGTCTTTTTTTGGAGTGATGGATTCTAACATTTACGCAATCACTTCCAAGTTTATCACTATTGGCTTGATCACCCTCTTTCAATTCTTCAGGGTATCATGTAGCCAGGTGGGAACCTCTCAAAGTACCTCATTGTACATGGTTCTCGTGTTCGTTGGGAATCGATCTTCATCACGCTGAAGGGGATCACCTTCGGGTGTTGCTAAAATTGGATCTTCTTGTTATGAGAAAGATGTTGTCGCCATTTTCTCCATTTGTGATGATTCTTCAAATTTAGGCAGGGAAAGAATCGGATCATCAAATTTTTGTTGAGAAGTTGTGACTACTTCTACAAGTTGGGTTGGTATATTTTGAGGTATTTCATCAACGAGTTCCTCCTCTAGAAATTGTGTGATATAGATTACAGGTGCTTGCGCATGAACCAATGTTCTAAATTATAGTGTTGAGTTGTTGATTAGGCCTGAAGAATTAGGGCAATCATGCAAAGATGAATGATGACTGGAATGAGAAATTCTTGAGATGTGCTCTTTCTTCACTTAGGTGTTTAGACGACTCAACTCACAAATGAGCCCTCAATCGTATCGCTCCTAGCTTGATCACTGTGAGCTCATGCATTTTCAACTTGAATTCGAACTCCCATGGTGATCCATGCCCTTCGTGTCATCTTACCTTCTTCCAGAACCAAACTCCCTGAGTTCTTCTCTGGCTCAACTCACTTGAATACTCGAGCTTAACCCAAATTTTTTTGAAAAGAATGGTTTTACCACAATGCTCACGGTTCTTTCTTATTATATAACACTTGTAGTAAGAATGTTTTGGCTTTGCCATAATAAGCACAATTGTACCTTCCAAATGATGAGAAAATTCCATTACCGATAAAGACCTAATGCTGCCATGATTATGACCCGTTAAAGATGCTCATATAATGGCAAAGCAAATTGTGCTTCATGAACATTCTGATATGAAATAGATCCACCTCTATGAGATTTCCTTGCAGCTCCCAATGAAAGTGGAGGTAACACACCTACTTCATTAGCTTGTAGCTACTGCATATATAACCACCATATCAAACCCATGGGATAGGTGCTTTGGAATAACTTCCGCCAATACTAGAAACAATAGTGAACACGGTCTCAGCCTCATTTGCAAAACTCACCTCAAGATTTGATCCAGCTTCTTCCATGGAAGCGACTTTCCAAAATGAAAATGTGAGACAACTCAACTAGAACTTTATCTCGTTCTTCTACTACAGCAAGATTTTGCAACAACTCGATCACGATCGTGGTCGCGTGCGGCAACCGAACATCGGGATCAACACCAATGGTTCCTTGGGATTTCCCTGTGGCAGTTGTCGCACTTAGCTCTCTCTAGAGGCCACTGATTTTCTTAGATAAGTTTACTTCTCTACCCCGTAGTTGCTGTATATAGCCAATTACTTTCTCGGGGAACTTTCCTAGAGAGCTTTAGTTCTACACTTCACTGATACTGCCTATGCAGCATGATTTTGAGAATCCACACCCACCCTCGCAACATCAGGGTGACAGACCATCATTTCACCATCAATGAATCCAGATCCGAACACGCCGTAGCAATTCATCTCTGCATGCAAAGATTTGATGGAGCCCAAACCAGCATTCATGGTTTAGGGCAAAGTTTAGGAAGCATACGGAACAGTGTGTGATCCATACTCCAAAGAACATCATCGATTGATCCTGTGCCAATACTGTTTGCATTATTGTAGGATTGCCTATAGCTTTCAGGAGCAAGTTTCTTAAGCAGTGCACCATAATAGTGCTGATATTGAACAAGATGAATAACATTCAACATTCCCCAGACTGTGTGTGTCCTTCCTGTCCCTGGTGGACCTTGCACCAAAGTGAAGGGCCAGGGTTCCTACCATTTAGCAGACCCAACTCCATTTATACCAGCTGTTGTGGACCATTGAAACTCCTATGAAGCTGGTCGATAAAATTTGGTGTGAAACATTTAGGCATTGCTAGAGGCTACTCCTCATTCTTTGGAAAGTGCTCTGGCCTGGGATTTAAAATTTCTTTCTGCATTCTCCTCCTTTGCATGCATGGAAAACTGTTCTTGCTTTACTATCTTGTCTATTCACATTCGTGGATTTTGGTCTTTTCTCTGTGTTTAATCTTTTCCACAGCGCGTGGAAATCTTCCTCTGTCAATTTGTTGGCTTTTCCCTTACACCTCCTGCGTGGGAAATTTTGGAGCTTGTAAACCTCTTATGCATGCATGAGAGATTTCTATCTTTGTTGTTAGTTTCCCTACAGGCTTCATGGCTTTTGGTATTATTGTTCTCCTCCACATCTGTTTTTTTTTCAACCAATGCACATGTATTTGCTTTTAGTATTTTTGCTTTGTGATTAATTTCTTTTTGCATAATGTTAACAAAATATTATGTCTTTCTGAAGAAAAAGAAGCTTCTGACTTTTTCCACCAGGTTTGATGGAGGAAGTTACGAGGATTAATTCAACTTCCTCTCATCCCGGGTAGTGGCTTAAGTGCCAGGGGGAAATGGGAAAAGTAATGGGCAATTGCCAACGGGAATGGCAAAATGGGTTGGCAATCCCCGTCCAATTTCCCCATGTGGGAAATTGGGGAATTTTATGCCCGTTTGCCAATCCATGATTTGGCAATTGGTAGAGGAAAACCCACGTGTGGGAAATTTGAAGGAAATTGCCAAGAAAGTGGAAATCCAGGTTCGGGAAGCCAACCCGGTAGTTGGAAACAAAAGCTTACTTCCCCGGCACTAAAACTTGTCGGATGAACTTTAATTTATATTTATTTAATTAAATACTCCTTAAGTGATTTTTTAAAAATTAATTTAATCAAACAAGGAGCAATTAATTAATTAAATATTAATTAATTATTTTAATGTATTTTAATGCGTTTTATAGCCTGGCGGGAAGAGTTCTTGCCCGAAAATCACGAAACGAAGACCGAAACGATCACAAAAATAAGACGATCGCAAAGAGTCCAATTAACCACGCAAAGTAACACAATTAAAAAATTTCCAATTTTTAATTTTTTAATTTTTTTAACAATTTTGCGAAGTCAAAATTGGCTGATAACAAGTTAGTCGTTGGTTGTGGTAATGTAAAAAGATGATGGAGTTTCGTAATAACATGTGGATGAAGAAGAGAATTCTTGATTTTGGGAAAGTATATTGATGTCATTGTAGTATTGTGAGCTCTTGATAATATGATTGGCAATTGTTGTGAATCAAATCAATTTACTTTGTTTTGACTATTAGTAAAGAAAGGTCCCGAGTACATATTGTGTTCTTGTCATGTATGCACTTAATGATGAACTATGCTAAATTTTAATCAATCCTTGATGTATGTATTTTATCGTGGTTTCGTATGGTATTTGAAAGGGAAAAGTGAAAAGATTTATTACAAGACTCATTCACCCCCTCTTAGTCCTTTGGCATTTCTAACAATTGGTATCGTAGAAATCCCTTGAAGCATCTTTAAAAAGCTATAGGGATATCTTTGGTGACAAGAATGGGATATCTTTATCACTTAAAGTGGGGAGTAGAGTTATGTAAAGAGAAGATGGAAAAATTTATTGAATCAGAAGAGGAAATTATCAAGTTTGAATAGACTCAACTCAAGGAAGCCCTAGGTGATAAAGAAGAACTGAAGAAAGAGTTGAACATCACGAAAAGTAAGGTATCATATTTTCAAGAGAGCTTGGAAAAATTGAATAAGTTGTTAGGAAAAAAAAGGTATATGTTGATAGAACATGTCTAGGTTTCATAGAAAACTCATGTAGTATAGAGAAAAGTGAAGGTGAATCAAGTCAAGGAGAAAATTGAAAAATACAGCCAAGCAAGGGAAATAATTTAAAGCCTAAATTTCATTAAATATTATCTATAGGGAAGCCAAATGCTTTTAAGCATGTTTCTTATCATGGTAATTACTACAAGTGTGGTACTTATGGCCACATGGATAGTAAGTGTAATCTTAATGTGGAAAAGATAGAAGAACATCACTTTGAAGGGAAGAAGGAAGAGAAAAAATTTAAACAAAGCTATGGAGTTGAGTGGTATATTTTTCATGAGAAAGGACATCTTGCATAATATTACAAAAATGAGACATCAAATACAATAAGGTATGTAAGTATGTTTAATGGATATTTATATGCTTGCAATGAACATGTACATAGATATTTTGAGTGCGAAGGAAGAAAAGTGGAATGCTTTAGGTGTCATAAGGTAGTGCACATTGGAAGGTATTGTGATGCACATCAACTGAAGAAAGAAATTCAAAGACCCAAGTAGAAAACTTGGAAATACAAGAAGAAGGAAAAATCCAATTAAAATGCTAAAAATATCCCAAGAGTATGATTGATCAAAATAAAGAGTATTCTGTGAGAAATGAAAAATCAGATAATAATGAACTAGTCAAGAAGAAAAAGAGAGCTTGAGACCTTATTAGGTCTCTCATCAAACTCTTCCATTTTATTTAAGTGCAAATGAAACTTTGGAGTGGGGGTTGGTTTTCTTACTAAAGTGAGTGTCTTCTTCATGATGTAAGGTAAGTTAAGCTCTTAAGTATGTTTTTGAGACTCAAACAATTAGTCTTGATAAGGAGGTCAAAGTCTCTTATGTCTGTATTGTATAAGTTATCTCGAGATCTAAGTTATGGCTTGATGCATATCAAGAGTATTGGTGTGATATGAAGATCTCTTTTAAGTCAAGTAGTGTCATCTATAGTAGAGTTAAATTTTCAAGGATTTGTGGTGTCTCAATGAGTTCCCTCATTCTCGTGTCTTGCATCTTCATATCAAAATTGTCAAGTATGGAATGTGTTAGGATGTTAATAAGTATCATTATCTTACATATAAGTGTTCTTAATTGGTATTTTCCTAAGTATGAAATGAAACAAATGTACATGTGCTACAAATGTTGAGAAGTCTCATGGGGTATTTTATATTATTACAAGGACATGTTGGTGTTCGGACATGCACCCGTGTCTCAAATCTCAAAAGGGCCGAGGTGTCCGAGACCACAATGGAACCATTCCCAAGTTGTGGGACCTTGCGCGCTTGGGACAGATCTCTAGAGAATGTCGGTTCCTCTATCTATTTCTAATGATACTACTACCGATGAAAGGGGAAACTAAGCTAATAATGCCAAGGACCGGGAATGAAGGACAACATGAAGTAAACTACACTAAAATTCATAACACCGAAAAGAGGATGAACATTATCATTTCTAAGAAAGAATGATATGGAATGTGTTAAAGGAGGCTAGGCACGAGTAGCATAGAAAAACACGCATTCACCAAATCATTCTCATGGAACACAAACCAAATATGGAGATGTAGGGGACTTGAAGTAGAACAAAATACACAATACAATAGAAGAGGCAAGAAGAAGGAATGAAAACACGTTAGGACAAAAAAGTCACAAAACGATGCTTCTATTACTTCCAAAATGCATAGAATCATTAATGATAAAGGAGGCTGATATCCACATGCAAGAGCCAAACATGGAGGTCTGTAACTCAAAATACAAAAATGTGGAGTCCTTAGCAACATGCATAAGGATCCAGAGTGTCCAACCTTTTACAATGAGCCTTGACCTTGTCCTTTATAGATTCAAAGACAAGGAAGAAGGAGAGAGAGAAGTGGGAAAAAATAATTTGAAGCTCAACCACCATCGTTAATGCCTCCAATAAATCTACCCCAAATCTATCATGTCTGCATCAATTACTTGTTCGGTGCCTTGAAGGAGGAGGAATGACAGATCGAATTGAATCAGATCTGGTGGTTGAAGAAATCTGATTCTACTTTAATGTCCTGATAGATGTTTCTTCATTTCCTCCCCACCTAACTTCTCCAAAATTAAAGATTCAGATCTCCAAGGCATAGATGAGGCCGAGATATTTCCAATGGTGCCATATTTGTCGATTTTGAGCCCCAAGTCAAAAGATATGCCCATTTGAAATTTGAATTGCGGGGGTGCACAATATTTTAAAGAGTTTTCTATATAGGGTCCATGTGGCAACCTCGTACACCTTGGAGATTCAGCCCCTGCCTTCACTTTTAAAAATGTGTCAAACTGACACATGGTGGCTTCCACATGCCTGCCTCTACTCTAACTATTCAACTTGACTATGTCCCTTTTGGACTTGGGACATGTGGAAGGCCCACGCTTCTTTGGGGACTACCTCCAGACTTTCCTTTTGACATTGTGTCGTTGATCCACGTGGAGGCTTCCACTTGTTCTCTATACTTAGTCATTTTTAGGCCCACTTTTTCTTTTGGATTTGACCTCTATTGACCATTTTCTATGTGGAGGGTTGGCATGCAAGTTTGAGTCTCCATCCTGGATCCCACTTTTGAATGTGTGTCATTAAGACACTTGGCACGCTCCGTTGAGTCGAAGAATTTTCAATAGCCGGTACAAGTTTTGGGGCTCTTGGACGCGTGGAAGATTGGCGCTCATTTGGGAGAAATGGAAGAAAGAGGTGAAGAGTGGCACACATAATGCGTGTAAGAGGAATGTGTATGAAAGTTATCTAAATGGTTGGGAGAGCTATTTGGATAACAGTTTTGGCAACTTTCGGGGCCATTTTCCTACTCGATGAAAGAGATCAGTAGCCTTAGAAGTCCATTGGGCATGGATTCAGCTTGTTCAATCATGAAAATGCCCCTGTAATCACTTAAAAATCCTATTTTCCTTCTCGTTTTGAATCTCACAACTACCGAGACAAGAGCTGCATTCTAGAAGTAAAAAGAGTGCGTGCAGGAAGCACATAAGAGAAAAGAACTATGTATAAACAAACAATGTGCACGGAGCACACTTAGAGGAATTGAAACTACTTTAATATATATAACATGATGCAACAAACCTAATAGAAGGGTTTGAGATAGATCTTGTTTACTGGGATTTACAGCGCACTTCCATCCGGATGAGTTAACTCAAAAGAGTTAGCTTCTTTGTAGGACTTGATGATGTATGGGCCACTCCAAAGTGCATCAAATTTTGAATGGCACCCTGGTTTAGCTCATCAGCATCCCATTTTAGAACTACGTCCCCAAATTTGAAAGCTTAAGGCCTAGCCTTTCTGTCAAACCATTTCTTTGTTGCTTGTTGATGTTGTTCTAACTTGATCATGGAAAAGTTTCTGAGCTCTTTAAGATGAACCAACTCTTCCATCTTGATTTCTCTCGATCCACGTCCTTAAATTCTAGCTGCTGGGAAAACGCCAATGAATTTAGTTCTAGCGTCAAAGGAAGGGAAAACTCTTTTCCATAGAAAAGCTTGTAAGGAAAAGTTCCTATTTCCTTTTTGACTATGATTCTATCTTCCCAGAGCACGCACAGGACCTTCATATGCCACTTGTCTTTGGATGATGTTCATTGTGCACTTCATGATTCTAATCAAGTTCTTGTTTATTGATCCTGGTAGACCGTTTCCCTGAGGGCAATAGTTGGAATATGTTTTCAGGTAAATTCCTAGACTTAGAGCCCAATTAGTAATTTTAGCACCAAGGAAGGCCCTTACATTATCAGAGATAATGGTTTGAGGAATGCTAAACCTTGTGACTAAACCTTCGAAAGTCAAGGATGACTTCCTCCATTGATTCTTTAAGCGCAATAGCTTCATCCATCTGGTGAAGTAATCTGTAGCTTTTAGCACCCATTTATGTCCAGTGCTTGAAGGTAGATTGATCATGCCTATGAAGTCGAGACCCCATTGTGCAAAAGGATAATCTTCTTGAATTGGTCGGAGGAGAAGCACTGCCAATATTTTCTTTCCTACAAATAAAGTGCATTCTTTTCATTTTGTGACCCACCTTTGTACATTTGCAAACAAGGTAGGCCAAAAGATACCTACTATTATGATCTTCATTGTTGTAGTTTTGGTAGAGAAGTGTCCACCAGAAAATCCATCATGAAATTTTGCTAACACTTTTTTAGTTTACACACCATTGATACAGCTTAACATCACACTATCTAGATTTCTTTTGAAGAGAAGTTCATCAATAAAAACATAAGGAATAGATTACAACCTCAGATTCCTTCTCTTTCTCTCTGTTAAAACCGGGAGGGTACGTGCACCTAAAAAAGGAATGTGATCATGTCCTCCATCGATTCACACGCACCAAGGTTTATATTTTTTTCAAGTTCTACATGCGAGAGGTCTTCATTTAGAAATAATGAAGCCTCAGGTTCACTTTACGCATCTTGAGTAATCTGCTTGCAAAGTGCACTGCCTCTCTCCAACTTTGTGGCCTTAATATTCACATCATATTACATGATTTTTCTCACCCATCACGCTCTCTTCTCATTGATTTTTTCTCCCATGATGAAGTCTCTGCCAAATGAGTGGGAGACTAACACCTTAATATGATTTTTGGTGAGCATGCTCTTGAATTTATTAAGCATAGACATGATGGTGAAGACTACTTCTCCGTTTGACTGTATTTCAATTCATAATCCTTCGGGTATGGGTAAAGAAGGCCACTGGCTGTTCCAACCCTTGTTTGTTTTCCTATGTTAGGATAGCAGTAATGCTTGCATCAGCACCATAAGCATAAAGGATGAAATCCTTTGAGTAATCTAGATTGATGAGTGTTGGTGCATAAGCAATCTCCTTCTTGATCTTATTGAAGCTTTATCTTCCTTCTATTGTCCATTTGAAGGCTATGTCCTTTTTGAGCATAAGGGTGATGGGCTGAACTAGTCCCACAAAGTTAGGGATAAAGCACCTAATAAAGTTAATCTTGCTAAGGAAGGATGTTAAGGCCTTTTCCTGTTACGTAGGGAAAGGAGTAGGATGGCTGAAATGCACTCAGGATTAATCGTGATGCCATCCTTTGAAACCACATGGCCCAAAAGCCTACCCTGAGCCACCACAAAATTACACTTCTTGGGGTTAAGAGATACCCCAAATTCTCTACATCTCTCAAAGACCCTTTCTAGGTGCACCATGTGATCCACACCTTGATTTGAGAAGATAGTTATATCATCCAGGTAAACCAAGATGAACTCATTGATATAACCTTTGAAGGCAATATCCATGGCGTGCTGAAATGTTGCACCCACATTTGACAAACCAAAGGGCATTTTCTAGTATGCATATGTTCCCCACTTGGTTGTAAATGCTATTTTGAATTGATTCTCTTCCTTGACCAGGATCTAGTTGAAACCAAAATACCCATCTAGCATGGATAACCTTTACGCACTAGCCACAGTCTGTAGAATCTACTCCATTGAAGGCAAAGGATAATGATCCTTTAGAGATGCCTTGTTCAAATCTATGAAATCAACACAAAGTCTGATTTCACCATTTTTCTTACGCACTAGAACCAGATTTGTGACCTAGGTGGAATATTTGATAGGAAAGATAATCTTTTCCTCAATGAGTTTGGATAACTCCTTTCTCATGAGGGGCTCTATTTTTGGATTGACTGGTCGCTTACTGGTCTCGATGGGATTTACACTGGGATGAAGGTCAATGTAGTGTTGAGAAACACTTAGATAAAAACCTTTAAGGTCTTCATACTCCCATGAGAAAATGTCATTATATTTTTGATAAAGAGAGATGAAGGCATGTTTTTCTTCATCTAGAAAAGTCCTGCTGAAAGCAAAGAGCTCCTTTTGTGCATAATAGTGATGGAGGAGAAATCCTCTTGCACGACATGCACATATCTTTCTTCACCCTTAAACTCATCATCAGAGCTGAACATTTGTTCTAAGGTTACCATCCCTTTAGGATACTTATTTATCTTTAGCTATATTACTTGGTCACCATAGCTATCATGCAAGTCAACTTGCATACTTGATGAAAATTCAGCTTCATTCTAGATAAATTGGACGATTTACATGTCACTGTCAAACACTTGTCAGTTGGTGTTATTATCTGGAATGGATGGTCTGATTACCATCTTAATGTGTTGAGTGTTTCCTTTGACAAAGTCCTTAGTAGGAGAAAATTGTGAACCGAGCCCGACCATTTGGTCAGCTTCTTTGTTCATTCTACGCAGAACTACTTGCCAATTAAGGGCATCAAATCTCTCAAGTAGGTCCAAAATCTATGTTTATAAGATTTAAGAAGCTTATTATTTGTTTGGAATTTTTGGTGACCTGGTGGATGATCAATTCTATGTCCCCAAATATCTGCAGTGCTTTAATTTTCTTCTTTTCAGCAATAAGCAAGCCATGCACCAACGCTTCATATTCTACCACATTGTTAGAACATGCAAACTATATCCTATGTGCAAAGAATAATTTATCATCCCTAGGGGAAATGAGAACCACTCCTGATCCTACGTCATTTCTACTTCTGGATCCATCAAAGTATAACTTCCATTGACCAGTTTGGACTTTTTCTCCTATGAGCGCGCATGGAAGCATAACATCTTCTTCTAGAATGCAATAAGTACCAAGCCTAGTTTCATAGGCTTCTATTTCTTTAGCATAGGGATAAAATTTTTGATGCCTCTCCACCCATTCATCAAGTACTAGGTTTGGAACAGAGGGTGGAAGAGACTTCTCTTCAGGAACTAAAACTTGTTCTTCTTGGATAAGAAAATTGGCTTGAAGAGGGGATGGGACATATGGCTCTACAAGACAAGAAAATATAGGCTCAGCTTGTATGGTAAACCGGGTACCATACCTTGTCTTGAGTAACATATGAGACCAATCGAAGACAAGTAAGCACCCACCTTAGCAAGTAAATTCTCTTGATAGACATAGGGCAAACAAAGGAGGCAAAGTCAATAATTGACACATCTTGAGTAATTGCTAGGCTTGGACATGTATTGAGTGTTAACTCAAGATCATTAATGACTCCTAAAGTGGTTACAATTGAGCCATCAAGTTGTAGGACTCCTTTATAAAAAATGGCTATATTTCAGACCTAAGACATCAGCTATCTTCTTAGGCATGATAGAAGTACTAGCGCTCGAGTCAATCAAGCATTTATGCACTAGGTGTTTTCCTATAATCAAGGACATATAGAAGGGTGGGGTTTTATTAATTGTACTTACTTGTTTCTCTTCTTCTTGGCATATTTTTACTGAAGCGTGTGGCTTTAGCATAACTAGGTCGGTGCACGGAAGTTGTGCGTAGCTACATGCAATAGATGTCGCTTGAGATGGAATGGTCAGGGCATCCCACATTGTGACGTTTATGTTTGTTTTCTTCATCTGGTCAACAATGTTGAATGGAATCCCCCACCTTATGAATTTAGGGAACAACATCCCTTCTTGATTGTTCAGTGTGAAAGCCTGAATTTTAGCTAGAGCAGAGGCTTGGCCTACCAAAGGATGGGCACGTGCTGCTTTAGAAGGAGCTTTACGCAGGACCTCCTACATAGGGATTTGAATGCTTTTGCTGTAAGAGGTCTTGTCTGATTATTTTTTCTTCTAAATATCTACTTGTATTGTTGGGACTGTGACCTATGTGCCTAACTCTAATATTATTTTCTTATATCTTGTGTTGTCTGCCACTTGGGTGTGCGGTTTGTTTGTATCTTCTATAGCTTGGTTGATTGCACAAAATTCCTCCACACCAAAGAACATCAAATTGGTTTCTGGAGGAGCTTCTGGTCCTTCTAGATTATCTGCTTCATGGGTGCTTGTTGAGGGCTCACAAGATGAAGCATTCTAGATCATGAAGGCTTGGGTGCGCACAACATTAGCACAATGGTACTGACTATGAGGAATTTTTCAAGGGAAGCACCATTCTGACTCTTGTGCCAAGTTGTTCAATTGGAATGAGTGCTTGGCTCATCTTGGGTACTTGGGAGAGAAGATTTCGAGAGGGAAAAATTTCAAGGGAATATGTGCATTAGGTTGCCACATATCATTCTGTTGGTTGGGCACATATCTTTGATTTCTATATTGATTCTACCAAGGCTGATTCCCTTAGCCATGTGCCTAATTGGAATTGCCTCTATACACTTGCACTTGCTACTTTTCTAATGATATGACCTTGTTTGATAAATTTCTAATCAAGGCCTTTAATTCTTCATCTTCCTTTTGTTATGATGGAGAATAGGATGTTGAAGCAACCGGTTGCGTGCTTTTCTTAGGAGTAGGAATAGAGGCTATAGAAGGTTGGGTTTCTTGTGACATTTATGGGAACCAGGGCACAAGTGGTCTAGAGAAAACTTTCTGCTGAATGAGACTATTTTCTACCCTTACTACAATATTATAAGCAGCTGGTAGAGTCCTACCTCCCATAGATTGGATCATAACTGAAATATCATTGTTGAGTGCCTTCAGATAATAAAGGAAAGCATGTTGGGCTATAGGTCTTACCATAAGAGGGATTATGTCCCAAGTCTTTTGAAATATGATGTTGAAATTAGTCATCTGCTCATTGGGCACCCTCCTTATTGTTGTCAGTTGCTCCACCAAAGATAGGTGATCTGACTTGTCTTCAAAATAACTGCATAGAGTTGTTCCTAGCTCATCCTAGGTGCTAATAGATCCAAGTCTTAAGCCTCGGTACCATTGAAGTGCTTTACCTTTGAAAGAGGCTATAAGCAGCTTGACTACTACATCATTATGTGTGATCAGATAGAGTGAACACACATTTGCTACATCTTGGATATGCTCTGAGGGGTGACTTGATTCTCACTAGTAAAGTAAGGAATACTCTTAAGTGTGCCATTTGGGATATCATGCTGCATGGCTAGGAGTAAGGGACTCCCTCCATCAAAGTTTGTAAATATTTTTAATGGAGGGGGGATGATACACCATTGTAGGGCACACAAGTTGTCTATTTTCAGGAGGAGTTGAGTTGGCACGACGCGACTGGAGATAGAGATGCATGTGCGGGATTTCTAGAATGAACTCTTCTCGGGGATAGCTGGAGGTATTCAAAATAATATTCAGTTGTTGCACTTCTTCTTGTGTGCACTCTTCTCATGAAAGGAACTCAGGACTTTCAAACAAATATATTAAATATTGGGAGTCACCAAATGTGTTTTAAATGAGCCTTTTCAAAGGCTAAAACACTAAGTTCACACACCATAACTTCTAGATATGAAATTTGAGCTTTCAATTCTTGTCCCACTAGGCGTGCCAAATATTGTTGGTGTTCAGAAGTTCACCTGCATCTTGGATCTTGAAAGGGTCGAGGTGTCTGAGACGACAATGGAACCATCCCCAAGTTGTGGGACCTTGCGTGCTTGGGATGGATCTCTAGAGAAGGCTGGTTCCTCTATCTATTTCTACTACTACTGCTAGTGCTAAAAGGGGAAACTAAGCTAAGAGTTTTAAGGGAAAGAAGGATAACACGAAGTAAACTACACTAAAATATAATAGCACCAGAAAAGAGGGATGAACACTATTTGTTCTGAGAAATAATGATAGGGAATGTGTGAAAGGAGGCTAGGCATGAGTAGCACAGAAAAACATGCATTCACCAAATCGTTCTCATGGAACACAACCAAATATGGAACTAAAGGGACCTGAAGTAGCACAACAATACACAATGCAAGAGAAGAGGCAAGAAGAAGGAATGAAAACACATTAGGACAGAGAATAGTCACAAAATGATGCTTCTATTACTTCCAAAAATGCACAAAATTGTTACAATGATAAGGAGGCCAATATCCACATGCAAGAGCCAAACATGGAGGTCTGCAACTCAAAATACAGAAAATGTGGAGTCCTTAGCAACATGCGTAAGGATCCAGAGTGTCCAACCTTTTATAATGAGCCCTGACCTTGTCCTTTATAGATTCAACACAGAGGGAAGAAGGAGAGAGAGAAGTGGGAAAAACTAATTCGAAGCTCAACCACCATCGTTAATGCCTCTAGCAAATCTGCCCCAAATCTATCATGTCTACATCAATTACTTGTTTAGCACCTTGAAGGAGGAGGAATGGTGGATCGAATTGAATCAAATCTGGTGGTTGAAGAAATCCAATTTTGCTTTAATGGCCTGATAGAAGTTTCTTCATTTCCTCCCCACCTAACTTCTTCAAAATTAAAGATTCGATCTCCAAGGTGTAGATGAGGTTGAGATCTTTCCAATGGTGCCATATTTGTCATATTTTGATCCCCGAGTGGAAAGATATGCCTATTTGAAATTTGAATCGTAGGCGCATAATATTTTATAGAGTTTTATGTAAAGGGTCCATGTGGCAACCTCACACACCTTGGAGATTCGGCCCCTGCCTTCACTTTTGAAAACATGTTGGAATGAGATGTGGCAGCTTCCATGAGCCTACCTCTACTCTGACTATTCAACTCGACTCTATCCCTTTTAGACTTGGGAAACGTGGAAGGCCCATGCTTCTTTGGGAGCTACCTCCAGACTTTCCTTTTGATATTGCGCCGTTGATCCACATGGAGGCTTCCGCTGGTTCTCTATACTTAGTCATTTTTAGGCCCACTTTTGCTTTTGGATTTGACCTCTGTTGACCATTTGCTACATGGAGGGCTAGCGCAAGTTTGAGTCTTTGGCTTGGATCTTACTTTTGAATGTGTGTCATTAAGACACTTGGTACCCTACGCTAAGTCAAAGACTTTTCAACCGCCGGTGAAAATGTTGGGGCTCTTGGACATGTGGAATCTTAGCACTCATTTGGGATAAATGGAAGAAAGAGGCAAAGAGGGGCACATGCAATGCGCACAAGAGGAATGTGTATGCAATCCAAATGGCTAGGAGAGATATTTGGATATCATGACCCTTTGAAATAGTTTCATGTAAATTGTAAAGGATGCCTATAGAATACTATCCTATGTCAAATGATAGGAGTAAAGCTTGAAAATATCTACTATAGGATGAGGAAACAAAGTGAAAATAAAATGGTTTAATCCAAGAAGTCTAATAAAGTTAGAGGTAAATCTCTAAGTTGATATATTGCAATAGTGAATGGTGACTAGAAATCAATCCTCGAATATCTAATAAGGAATTTGATCAATCACTTGTCCCTATGACTATTCCACTGGATTTGGAATATATTCAAGCCTTCTTACTTATGTAAACATGTTGTGAGGTATGAATTTGCTCATAATGTCTAGGTTCTAACACCATGTAAAAGGAGTATGATATTTTCACTTCATGAATGAGTCTTTAGTCAAAAAATTTCCATACTATCTTCTATATTATCACCATTTGAAATATTTTGATTGAATCCTTGAGTATGTCAAGTAAGTGTCTCGATGTTAAATCAAAGTACATCTATGTCTTGAGTTTGTAATGTAATGTATGATAAGAAGTTGTAGTGGTATCATGAATGCGGGGTCTCAAAACAGATATTTAAGGCTTGTGAGTTTGAAATTTTTTAGTAAACCTAATCAATATTTATTTTAAGAAGTGAAGTCAAGGATTTATAAAATGTGTTAGATTGCTTCAAGGTACTATGCAATCAGAGATGGGGATAATGGGAGTGCATATTTTGAGAAGCACAAGGGTTCATAATTGTGTATAGGATCTAAGAGTCTACTTTTGATCCACAAGGTTGATAATACTAAGTAAGAACATAAGAATCATTGAAGCTTAAGTTTCATACATTAAGACATCACAAAGTTCTATGACAAAGCTTAAATTTTTAATTCAAGCCTTGAAAAGTTTCATGCATTCATACATCACAAAATTCTATGAAAGATCTTAAATTTTGAATTCAAGCCTTGAGTTCAATGACTTAGAAGGTCTATTACACGGCATTTTGGTTGTAAGTTGACATTTTTGAGTCTAGATGACAATATCGGTGGTAAGAAGACCTAATTGAAAGAGATGAACATAAAAACTAGGTGAATTTCCTCAAATGAAAAGCTTCAAGGTTCACAGAGGAATTATATTGGCTTAAGGGTCCATATGTTTCTCTCAAAATATTACAAGGAAAATAATGAACAAGATGATCATAGAATATTCTTCAAAATTATGTGGATTGAAGAAATATAGAGGCAAAGTCAGAGAAGACTAGATTTGTGAAGTGTCGAGTCCTAATATGAGATATAAATTTTCTATTAGGTAGAGAAAAAGTGTCATGAGACATTTTAGGGTTCAAGAAGATGCATACTTTTCTATGTTGAGTTTCATATTTGTCAAATATTTTCATCTCTGTATTGAATTTGTTTGATTCTTAAGGTGTATACAAACTTGTCATATGGGCTCAAGCATGGATTACCTTGGTTACTATCTTGACATAAATAGGTCTTTCTAAGTATGGTTCTCATCATAAGATATGTTAAATTTCTTTTTGTTCTCTCGAGTCCATGTTGGTTAGAGGTAAGTCATAAGCAAAGTGAAACAAATATGTATGTATAGTTCAAACCGAGTCTAGCTCGGTTTCTTTTGTCCTACAAGAAGGATAAGTCTTGGTCTAAGTGGGAGAAATCAAATTTGAGTTAAATGGTGATTTCAAAAATTGGGTATGGAGTTGTTAGTATCTTGTGAGGTTTGATGGTGTTGTCTATAGTCATGATATGGTTTACACCTAAATCTTGACAAGTCTAAATCTGAAGTGAGTTTATGACTAGACGAGTGTTTAATAATGAACCTATTGTCACCAAAGTAATTCAAGGGATCTTAAATTTTCTTCAAGATTTTGTCACACTCGAACCAAGAACCTATAAGATGAGATATTTTTATTGACCTTAGAAACTATTACATGAAAATTTGAGGTTCGAGTTAACGAAAATGAGATTTGATAATCATACACCTAGTCTTCATAGAGGATTGTATGGATGTTTTAAATCATGGATAAGGAGCATGAGATTTGAATGAGGTCATCGGGAGTAGAGCATAATCATGTCATAGTCTAAGAGGTTTATAGCACCTTTTTTAGGACAAACAAAGTCAGAACCTATCCATCAAGTCCATGAAAAGATCATTTTTAATTCAAATATCAAGAGAGAAAACTTGTGTGTGTTATTTTTAAGTGATAATCTTGGATCTATAAAGTGTTTCTCTAGGGATATTTTAGGTTCTTTTGGATCTTTAAGTAGTGTTATGATTATGAGAAAATAATTTTTGAGTGTAAGAATGCACAAATTTTTAGGTAGATCTATAGCAGAGTGACTGATCTTAAGTACATATCTATAGAAGTCAATTTTGAAGTTGACAAGGTATTCATGAATCCTACAATGAACTGGAGAGTGAATCTACAAGAATAATTTATAATTCCTTGATTATTAGCAAAATTCTTGATGGCTTGAAATAATGATCCAGGTCCTTAATGCAAGTGTCTAGTGGTATGGTGAAAAGAAATCTACGAAGACTTTTCTTGTCTAAGAAAAATCATATGCTATACTACACAGTCAATGTTCCTTTATCATGTGTTAGAAATTTGGGAAAGATTTTATTAATGGAGGATGTTGTATGAGGTTGATAATATGGAATGGAAGCTTGTATAAGCACACTCTTTCCTAGAAGTCCGAGATGAACCTTGATTAGTTCTCTAAGGGATTATAGGTTGTTTAAAACAGCAGTATAGGGATGTCTTAAAAGACCGAGACACTTAATATCATGCTTTGTAATTTGGGAAGTCTATGCATTAACTTTGAGGTTAAAGTACACCATTATTATGTCACTATAGCTTTGCAATATCTTAGATACACTAAAAAATTATGAGTTTTGTTGAGTAAGTCTAGTAATAATAATTTAAGGGTTAGAAGGTTTGTGTATTGGTGAAGATCTGATATTACTAAAGCATTGAAGGATAAAGACAACCTAAATACAACATTGAATCATTGTTATATCCTTTCAATGGGATCATCATGGAAATTTTAGAAATCAGTATATGAGTTATAGAATCCTGAAAAGGAAAGCTACATGTATGAAAATTTTGGTGTCATGCTTTAGAAATATCTTATAGTGAAATTTTCATCTTAAAACTATGAAAGTAGGATTTCTAGACCATGATTGAAGTATTGTATTTTGTATAAAAGTGATTGAAGTCTTTAAGTTTCAGATATGGTAACTCATAAAATTTATAAGGTATGTCATGGTACAAAGGTCTATGAACTGTGTAGGGTCATCAAGGTACTAAAAGAGTACATGGTGTTTAATAAAGGTATGTTCATCTATCCACTCTTACAGTTGAAAAGCTACAAAGATATTTTGTAAAGTGTGCAAAGCACTCTGAAGGATGAGAAAGAAAGAATGGGTACATAATTAAGAGATTGTTGTCCCTCATCTCGAGGAGATTGTGACTTAGTCCCCGAAGGATATAATAGGTCAATTGGTGTACAAAGATAACATGACAAGGTACATTGATCTAATTGACTATGTACTTTGTTTTGTTTGAAGTTTCAAGTCTAGAAAGTACTCAAGGATAAAGAATTTTTTTTTTTTTATGTAAGAGCCCTTTTAACAAGGAGTGCATCAACTCGGGAGAGCCTAGTTAAAGTTTACATCAGATTAGCTGATTGTTTCTAAGTTAAAGAATATGGAACACATGTCTAAGGGGAGAAATGGTCATGTAAGCTATCTTTATCTTGTCTTGATGATCTTGGTTTTTATTATGAGTCACTTTTTTCATGTCCAAATTAAATACTTGTTTCATAGATGTCCAAGGGCAATAAGTGTGACAATAAACATGCAAATGAGAATCATCTATGTGTGTGTATGCCATCAATTTTTATAGGTAGTTTCCATCAATGAAAAAGGGGGATTTTGTTGCAAGAGTGTGTCACTTGCATTGTTGTCATTGATGTTAGGTTCATTGATGTCACATGGTTCTAGGTGATCTAGGTATGTTGGCTAGGTGATCTAGGGGTTTCCACAGGAGCATATGTGTGGCCTATATCTATCACAGGTGGTATGAAGGTCAAATAAGGATTATGAGGTGAGTGAGAGGTGTCAATGAGTCTAGTTATGAAGTGTATGGGTCTATTTAAGTCACTCTAAGCCTTGGCCTAGTAAAATGCATGGTGTATTGAGCATTCGATTGGTTTCATGGTGTTATAAGATCAAAAAGTGAGGTGGATGATCACTAAAGGTAGATTAAAGGTTGTATTTCTTGTTTTGGATGATCTACATGTCATAAAATATGTTACAAGCATGATAAAGAGGTCTCATAGGGTGCATCAGGTCATATGGTGGAAGTGGCGGTTGAACCTCGTCCATTTAGGCTTGGTTCTGGTGCCCGATGGGGTATGAGAAGTTTATATAGGTCATGGAAAGGTAAAATATGCATGGGAGAAGCCTAGGAATGTTTTCTAGGGGATGTTTTAGCATTAGAAAGGTGAATTTGAGTTCTGAACAAAAATTCAAGAGTACACCAAAATTGTCTTTGAGGATTTGTAGTGAATGTTGAGTTAAGTGAGATGATTTTGAATATTTCATTCATAATTGTGACTACGTAGCTAATGGAATATGTAGATGTTTTTCTTCTGGTGTTCCATGACAAATATCATCACGTTTTTCAAGGGTATGTTGAAGTTATGCAAGTTCTTACAAAGTTGGTTCTTTAAGAAGTACAAAATGAGCTACATGTCTTCTTAGGTCCCAATAAATTTTTTTGAGCCTTATTCAAATAAATCATAGAATAACATTTCATATTAAATTACAATCCTTAGATTTAGCAACAACTTTCAGTTGAAATGGTCAAGTATCAAAGACGTTATGAGCATTTTGGTAAGCATGTTTTTCTACTTTTCAAGTATGTGTTGGAATCGATAGGAGAAAAATTCTGTGGTTGACTCAAAACCTCTGTGAGATCACTTATAATTCCTCTAAGTGGTGATTTATTATGTTTCAAGGTTCATCAAGGGTTGATTCAGGTTGAAGGTCTTGTAGGTGCATGCCAAGCTTAGTCACAAGCCTTAAGTCAAACCATTCTTCATGTGCAAACAATACTCACAATAAACTTGAGCTAGTTTTTCTACAAGAAGGGTTTATAGAGTTCATGGGTGCACTTGAACATCTTGGCATGTTTATTTTTAAGTTTCATGGGATTATGTTGCAGTCAAGTATAAGAATGATAAATGCAATGCTTAATAATATATGTTCTCTCTTTTCCTAGTACAAGTTTTACCAAATTGAGCTAAGTATGTTGGATTAAAAGGTATAAAAACATTGTGAGAGGCTCCATATGACCTTTTCATCCTTCAACATAAATTTAAGAGGTTCGCTCGGACACATAAGATAGGTTATAAGATTATTGTCACTACATTGGTAGGGTACATTGTGTTGAATACTTTTGTATTTTTTATTATTAGGTGTAAGTTGGATTTTTATGGTGTTTAGGTAACTTGGAAAGGTGAAGGATATTAAAGAAGGGCCTCGAAGTTTAAATTACTCAAGTAAATGTTTATTGAATGCTCTTAGGTAGGATACGGTGCACATACATTGAAACTAGGGTTTGCCAAAGATTTTTGTTGGACTCTCAATTTCCCTCCAATGAAAACTCATAAAATTTTGAGGAGATATTTGTGAGCTTGCCAAAAACCATTTAAAAAAGGAACCAAATGTTTTCATCAAATTTTGATGGATAATCCTCTGACGCTTTTCTTCAAAGGTTGTTCTTCACCTATGCAAGGATAGTTGTTCAAGTTCTTGATGGAATCCTTTGGAATAGGAGCTTAAAATATTCATGAAATCTATCAACTGATATAAAAGAAGCATATTAAACTTCATGGTTGTCTTGAAATGATTTGAAAGGCCTAAAACCCATGTGACAAAGATGGAAGAAACACTTTTAACCTTATAAAAGACTACACTATTATCCGAATGAGTAAACAACTTATGTAAAATATTATTGAATTAGTGAAGTATGTTATTTAGAAATCAAGGAGTGATGGTTTCAAGGGTTGAAATCTAAATAGATTGAAAAATTGTAACAATCTAGTCAAAATAGGTGTTAAGATGGTGTAGAGGCTTAAAACCATGTAGCTAGAATAGAATAAAAATTAGGAGAAGCTAAAAATTCCAAGAGAAGTTACAAACCTGTTACATTTCTCTAAGCTCATGCAATAAGATCAAGATACACTTAAGTTGAGAAGGTGTAAGGATTTCAAGTGGTTTTAATGATGTCTTGGGGGAGATAGAGAGTCATGGTCAATTTTAAATTTGTTTGTCCTTATCTGCCTTGAGCTAGAATGCAAAGAATCATGCTTAGGTCAGAAAGGTGGTGAGTCTAAGAGTCACAAAGGTCCAAGGGAAGTTGAAGAGACATTGTTCATGCAATAAAATGTTAATATAAAGTGTGAGTGAGTTATAATGGTTTAGATTTATGAGAACCCCTTTATCTTCTTTTGAGGAAAACCTTGATGCAAAGCAAAACCCTAGAAGTATTTTTAAGTTAGTATCCAAATCGTGGTAAAAAAGATGATGGTGTCTCTACAATAACAGGTGGATGAAGAAGAGCAGTCTTGATGTTGGGAAAGTATGTTGATGTCGGTGTAGTATTGTGAGCTCTTAATTGTATGATTGTGAATTTTTTTGTGAATCAAATCAGTGTAGATTATTTTGAATATTAATAAAGAAATGTCTTGAGTACATATTTTGTTCTTGTCATGTATGCACTTAATGATGAAATATACTAAATTATAATGAAGCCTCAATGTATGTATTTTATCAAGGTGTTTGTCTGGTGTTTGAAATAGAAAAGTGAAAGATTTATTACAAGACTGATTCACCCCCCTCTAAGTCCTTTGTCATTTCTAACATAAGGTTGACAAAATTAAGGGCATCGAAGTAATAATTTCAATGTCGATCCAAGTTTTAAAGGGGTTGGAGTATTTTTTCAATATTTAAGAAGAGACACCATGTGGAAGAGTGGATTTGGCTATTTGGTGTTGAAGAGGCTTACCAAAACTTTCTATAGATATGATTTTATTCTCCTTTGAGGTGATAACTAAAAACTCAAAAATTTGTTCCTTAGTAGCACTCCTTGTTGAAATCCTTCTCATATTATTAAGGGAACTATACTTTTCAAGTCATATATTAACAAGGTCGCCATGTACTTGGAAATAGGTTCACAAACTATGAAAACTAAGAACCAAATCTTAGTTGAAATTTATAATACAATATATTCTTACTTATGAAAATCTAAAAGTAATCAACAATAATGCACATGAATGTAATAATTGGAAATTTGGAAGATGAAATTAAGAATCAAATGTCCCATTGGGCATGTGAAAAACTATTGGAAGTCTAAGATGTGAACTTATGATAATATATACAAAGTTTGAAGAACTTGGTTAGCTCAGTAACAACATGGGAATACCTCCAAGGTGTGGGACCTTAACTCCTTTATAAAAAACATCTAAATAATGATTACTTCCTTTCCTAAATTAATCTAATGTTACCACTATTCTACTCTAGCTAAAGATTTTCAAGAGAAAAGATCAAAAAGGAAACTAAAAATGAACAAATATGGTGATACACCATAGAAATAAGGGATCATTATAGCAATTCATATGGTTGTTCCCTGATGCATCCTAGAATTCACCATAAATAACCTAGGCATATTGACACATCACTCAGCTTAGATCGAACGCTCACCTAAAATGCACAAAGGTAACAAGCCCCTCTTTAGGGTTACTTGTGCAGGATGTTAGCATGATGAAGACTTAATGCATTCAAATCCATAAATAACATAACATTCTATAGAGCATATTCTAGATCTAGATCTAAGGGTAATAGATTAAATAATAACCATAATGAATTCAACCATGCAAGAACCAGTTATAATCATGTTTAACACCTTGACTCAACTAATTCACTCAATTATATTGAACACAATAAATACATATAAGATTCTCATAATAAGTAATACCATAAGCTCATGTGCGCATCAGATCTGGCAGCATAACTTCACAATAACTCATATCCAGTCCTCTTATACTACGCAGATCACTACATATTTATAAGGGTGGGGACTTTCCCTTTATTACTTACATAATTCCCAAAATAGGTCACATGCTGAAAATATCCATGCACCTTTACAATAATAGACACACATGCAAGTGTGTTAATAATAGATCTCTTTTGGTTAACTGGGAGTAATAATTCTATTAATAATGCAAACCCATGCAAAGTGCTTAGTATCCACTCTTCCAATAATATCCCATGTGTGTCACGCAAGTATTTATCCAGTTTGTGTGCTCTACACACTATCTCCAAAAATAGATCGTATATGTGAAAATAAATAAGTCCCGAATCTGCCCTTGTATTTTACACATGTGTCCTTCCCTATCCTTCCGTGCCTTTGATTGTGCTTTACTCTTGCGTGTGAATCTTTTGTGTGCCTTCTCCTTAGTATCATACTCTTTTCCACTCAACATTACCCCACACTAAATTGCATTGCCACCTCGGCAATGGATGCTCTTCAAATAATAAAGAATAAGGAATGGAAAGAAATGAAATAATTTCTGTACAAAGAATGAACTCTCACTCTGCAACATCCTCTATCTCAACCAAAAGAATTAATTCTAGATATTCTTCTTTTATCTCAGCTTCCAAAGTCTTTCATTTGGTTAGCGCGCTTTTGTCTTCTCTGGAATGTCCACTGCAATAGATTCCAACTCATCTTGGGAAATTTCTCCCTTCTTGTTTTGTAACACCAGAACAATGTTGGACATAGCAGACATTCTTCCTTCCAACAGATCCATCTTCTGCACTATACATTTTCCAATCTCATCTAACCTTTCCTTATGGGGTCTTTTTTTCTTCTGTAAGGGCCTCATGTTTTTCTTTTGACTAGAGCCAATATTTTCATGCGTCCCAATGTCTCATATTTCATTACCTTCAGACTTCATTATCTTCTACTATTTTCATGATTCTTATTACTACCTCTGGAGCTACACAAATATTCAATGCTTGGTCCACTTTCTTCAGCTCCTCTTGCAAGGTTTGAAGAAATGCCTCGTATGATGAAATATTTCTAACTACTGAAGCCTTTTCTCTCTCTTCCTCCTTCTCAGGGTCCTTTGGTGCTAGCATGCGAATTGGTCCATCCTCAAGCACCAAATCGACTAATGTATGCACATAGTGCATAGCCAAAGGGAACCTTTCAGGTACCTTAGACTCCAAGTGCGGTCTTTCTTTCAGGACATGATCACCAATCTCCTTTTCCATGCTGATGAGAACCCCATTCTTCTTTTTCTTCATGTCCTTCTCTCCTTTCAAACGTGTTATTCTACATCTTTGGCTTTGATATCTTCCCTTAGTGCTTTAATAGTGGCAGCTTTATCCACATTCCTACATGCCACCTCTGTAGATACCTTCACTAAGGCATTACTCACTTGTTCATCAATCATAACAGTTGGCTTGATGGTTATATGTTTGTTTTGTGGTGCCTTCCTCATTCTTCTTAACACACAAGAATCTTCACACACATCAAAATCAGGCTCTTCCATGTGAGTTTGAATGGATGATGAATATTGTTTCCTCACGCATGTGGTTTCCATGTCAGGGTCCATCAAACCCCATCCATAATATTCCTTTAGGCCCATTTTATTATGGAATCACACACGTAAATTTTACTTGTGTCCTCTTCATAGCCCATGATTGGTGCATCATACTCTCCACTTTCCCTCTTTGTTCTTGGCCCCTTAGGAACTTGAGCACCAAGGTTTGGAGTTGGATCATCTATATCCTGAGTAGTATCTTGCTTTGTTTTTCATGTCTTCTTTACTCCTTCTTCTTCATCCTTCATTTATTTTTCCTTAGGTTATTCCACATCCTTTGGTTGTATAGGAGCTCCGAGCACACTCTCTTCATACTCCTCCACCTCCTTTTTCAGATTCATTTTCTCCTTCTCTTCTTAGTTGTCTCCTTCTATGGAGAGATTCGTGGTGATCTTCATACTAATTATGGAGTAGCACCTTGAGTTCTTGTTTGTCTAAACACCCTCTTAAAGTGGTGTTCTTCAAGGACTACTCCTACTTCCAATTCTTCATCTCCTTCTTCTTGTGCCTAGGGTGGAGTACTTGTGCACTCAACTTCTACCCTATCCATGGGTTACCTCCATCCCCATCCCCTATGATCCAAGCCACCATTTTCCTCATGTTATTCCTCCTCATCATCTACCTCTACCATTTATGTGGGCTTTGGAGCTGACACATTCTCCATTGTATGCTTACCCTTAGGTGGCCTTGGGAGTGCGAACTCATTTTCTACATATTTTTACCCTCCAACTTAAGCTTAAGCTAAAGGTATATAAGTGTGACCTCACTATCTCCAATCACTAAACTCACAGGCTTCATGTTTATCATGTCTAAAATTAGCCTCTCAATATAGGCAGTTTGACCTAGATATACATACATCTTCCTCAGCGTGTGGTAGTCATAGTCTACCTTTTCTAAACAAAATTCAAGTGGTGTGCATCAGTAAAATGGTGGACTGATGACTAGAAGTAGCATGTTATGAAGGCATATGAAATTTTTCACCAGGGGCTCTAAGTCTCATCCTTCATTACAAATCATGCGATGCACAAGTGTTGGTACACCATGAACTGCACTACCTTTCCCACCACCAAAGGTAACTCCTTGGGGATGCACCACTCCTCTTCAAATTCCATGTGGAGATAATCATACCACATCTCTACCCTCTACTTGAATGGCCCACTCATTGAACCTTCACATAAGTACTTGTCAAATATTTCCACAAGGGACTTGTTTTGCATGGGATACTCCCAGATCTTGTTCTTTGGCCCATCGGGCACTCTAATCTCCATAAATACAAGGGACAATAGGATAGTGCCAAAACTAATTTTATCACCTGTGCATGCTTCCTTGATGATAGTCTCTGCAATATAGCCTGATATGTTATAAATTACTCCATGTGACATTCTCCTTGCAATGTGTAGCCACATTATATTCACATGTGACCATCTCTCTTGATCATTCAATTTGGTCACTAGATGTGCAACTTCCTGTACCACTGGGTACTTATTCAATTTTTGATATCCATTCTGCACGCAGACCCTTGGTATACCCTAACTCCTTCCATGTCTCTAGGATTTCTACTTTATCTATCAAGTCACTATCTAGATCCACTCCTGTGCCCTTTAATCATGTTATTGTTGAAATCAATGCGGCTGTAATCCTTACCCTTCATCTGGCAAAATAGAAAAAGTCTTCATGTACTCTGCTCATCAACCACTGGTACAAAGGTTCATATTTTCCGAAATACGGGAGCTCGTATAACTGGTAGACTCCAATCTACTTTAACAACTTCTCTCTAGCATCATCATACACTGGCATGTCCTTTGTTGTGCACTTGTTTGTCTTCATACTCAATAATGCATCTAATTCCTTTTTATTATCTGATGTGTGGTGGTTATAATCACTTATCTTGCACTTATGGACGTGAGAATCCCATTCTTGTCCCACTATCATACCTTCTAGGTATTGCATCTCTGATAAATTACTCTCAGGATCAATTTCAACCTCTACTTCCACTTTCTTCTTTCCCTTGGCTCCTATGGTAGGTGCTTTCTTTGGTGTCATCTATAAATCACAACTTTCTATCCTTTGTAGTGTGCAAATGCTTGCCTTCTATCTTCTGTAACAAGAAATTCCAAACCCTAGCTCAAATCTACATGCCCTAGTTGAAATCACATGCCCTAGCTCTTTCACAATGCTCTTCTTCACTCAAACCCTTCACCAATGGGGACATAAGCTTCTCCTAGCACACAAATATGCTCTCCACATCTAGTTTCACACTCTCCACACCTCAACACGATTCTCTCAACTCGTTTTACACTTAGCTCATTCAAATTTTTGTGATTACAATGGTAAAAATGAACTCACATCCCATCCTTATATATATTTTCAAAAAGTTAGTGCATTTATTGCTCCTTCACCTACCAAAAATCCTCTCATTAATTGACCATTTTCACAATTTCCATGAGTACATCTTCACACCTTAGCTATAACCTTTTATCACACCTTCATACCTTCTGGCTATAGAATTATCTTTAACGCGCTTTCATGCACTTGAGTACCTCACCATTATGCCTTCTCTTGGTAGTCTCCATGGCCACTACTTACCTCACGTTATATTGTTCCTTTGTTTATCTCCATCTATGGTCCTTATTTGGAAGCAATCTTCTATCCACCAACTCTCCAAACTTGAATAACACCTGTAGCAGTTTGTTCCTTTATGTGTACCCATTTTTCAATAACCACCCCACACAAATGGTATGTGCAGTCCTATGCATATAAAAATATTGTAAATGGTAATTAGCTTCTAGCGCGTAAACGTGCTTATTTCACAAAACACCAACTAAATTGACAAAGCATAGCGATGAAGAAGGAAATACATTAAAGGAATACATAATTGAAAACCTAATCTAAATGGAAACATTTCCTTATTACAAACACCAAGAAGACTTATTTATAGTAGGGCTTCAGCCTACTCCCATTGAAGTAACCGGGTAACCGTATTCCATCAAGCACTTCTAACTGACAAGCTCTTGTTTCAAGTATGTAAGTGATAACATATGGTCCTAACCAATGTACTTTAATTTTTCTTGGATGGTGCAGAAACTTAGAATCATAAAGAAGCACCATCTGTCCTATCTCAAGATTTTTGTCCTTGATGTGCCTATCATGTCATGCTTTCTGCCTAGATTTTTCTTGCTTTTGACTCTAGTGTGCTATTTTTCATCACTCATCCAGCTTAATTAACTTTTAAATTCATTCTTCTAATGTTTTTTCATCAACTAGCCCTCCAACACACATAATACACAAATAAGGTAACATGAATTCCATAGGAAGAACATCTTCATCACCAAACACCAATTGAAAGGGTGTGGACTTGTTTAACCACTTGTAGGTCATTCTATAAAGCAAAATCATGACAAAAAAATTATCATCCCAATAATTTCTTCCAACATCACAATTTTTTGTCAATATATGGCTCAAAATATTGTTGAAATCCTCAGTAGTCCCATTTTCCTGAGGATGATATGTTGTAGTCTTATGGTGTGAAATCATGAACTCATCCAATAGAATTTTGATTGTCTCATTTAGAAAATGTGTGCCCCTATCACTAGTCAAACTCAATAGGAATCCATACCTTGTGATAATATTTTCCCATAGAAACCTAGTTGTTGTATCTATTATATAACCCTTTATAGGTGCTACTTCTACTCACCTTTTTAAATAATTTTTGTAAGTGATGATATAGCACGATATAGTACTACACACACAATGGGTGAAATAGGACCCACATAATCTATATCCCATTTCTCAAATAGTTCTACACTAGGAACAGGTCTTGAAGGCATTTTTTCTCTTTGTCCTAGTTTACCAAGGCACTGATAGTGATCACAAGCCTTGAAATATGCCTTACAATCTTTAGACATGGTCTCCCACCATAATCCAGCGAGTATAATCTTATGTGCGGTGGTGTCACCTATAGTGACCACCCAAAATAACATCATGAGCCTCTTCTATGATATCTGTGTGCTCATGTTCCAGTACACATCGATGCAATACTTCATCTCGGCCTAACTTGTATAGGTCACCGCTAATCAACATAAATGGTGCCACATGAATGGCAAGTTGTTTCTTCTCTAAGGATTTCATTCATTACGTGCCACACATGTACCTATAAAAACAACAACGCCCTCTAATTCTGATGGTGCACGTTGTAACCTATATAATTGTGCATCGGGCATGGTATCTTCAATTTCCTATGCGTCTTCTCCCGACTATATTCTAGATAAATGGTCCAGTCTAGAATTACTTTTCCCTGGTTTTACCACAACTATAAAATAAAATTCTTGGAATAAGAGTACCCATCGACATATGCACCCATGTAAAATGGTATTGTTTACCAAATACTTCAATGCCATGTGGTCGGTATAGAATAAAAATGGTGTTGCTAGTAGGTATTGTCTGAATTTATGTAGCGCATAGATCATTGACAAAGCTTCATGCTCTGTAGTTGTATAATTCTACTCTGCAGAGTCAAATTTCTACTAGCAAAACATATAGGATGATCTATAATACCTTCTCTAGGATGAGCCAATACTGTGCCAATGGTCATGCCAGAAGCATCCACATGTACATGAAACGGTTGGTCCCACGAAGGAAATCACATAATAGGCACTTGTAGTAAGTTTTTCCTTTAATGTCTCGAATGCGTGTTGTTGTAGTTCCCCTAGTAGAATGTCCCTTTTCCTTTTAGTAACTCTTCTAAGGGTGTGGTAACCTTAGCATGCCCTTTAATAAAATTTCTATAATACCTAGTGTGACCTTAGAATTTGTGCACCTCACTTTGACTTATAAGCTCTTCCAAACCGATAATGACTGCAACCTTAGCTAGATCAACCAACAAACCTTCCTTGCAGATGATGTGCCCTAACAAAGGTGCCAAATGGTGTAGCAAATATACATTTCTTGATGTTTAAAGAGATGCTTATCTGGTAGAATATTTCAAACATTAAGCGTAAATTGTCACAATGATCCTTAACAAGTCCATACATTGTCCATTCATCTAAATAAACCTGTAAGAAGTTGTGAATAAAATCTTTGAACACTTGGACAACTATGTGTGAAAATACAACAGGCACATTTTTTAGACCAAAAGGCATCACATTATAGGCAAAACTTCCCCATTCAGTGGTAAAAGTAGTATTTTCCTAATCCTCTTGTGTAATCCTAACCTGATGATACCTGACAATCCATCTGTAAAGGAATAGATCTCACGCCATGAAATGCCTTCTAATATTTCCTCCATGAATGGCATAGGAAAAGGATCAGTCACACATGCAACATTTAACTCCTTGTAGTCCACATAGATCCTAATCCATCCATCTTTCTTTATACTGATCACCATTGGGCTAACCCATTCTGATTTATCCAAGGGCTTGATGATTCTAGATTTCAACATTTTTTCAATTTCTTCTTTGACCTTTTCGCGCAAGTTGGGGTTCATTTTGTAGGGTCTCTTCTTGACCGAGAATGCACCTTCCTTAAGATTTATCTTCATTTCTCCTAATGATTCATGCACGCCTTTGAGTTTATGGTATCCCTTAGGAAATAAGTCCTGATAATCTCATAATAACTCAATGATTTTTGCCACTTCAGATTCAGACCAATAATCCCCAATTATGGCCTCCTTAGGCTCAGCATTAAATCCAATATTCACTTTCTTTTTTTCATAGGTTCATGGTAGGCATGTGTGTTTGTATCTCTACTATTAAAAACTTCATGCCTACCTATTAAATGATCTACATCTAGATTTTATACTTCTTCATCATCCACTAAGTAGAACATCTTTCCTTTTACTATCTCAAGGCAAGTGTGCTTAAGTAGTGTGGAATCTATCTCTGTTTCTTCAGAGAAACATGTTCCTAAGTTATTTCCATCAAATAACTCCTAAATGAGTTCTTTTTCCTTAGCACTATCTCTCATAGTTAAGTGCTTTATTACCCTTAATGCCTCTTCTACTGGAGGTTTACTAGATAAATATTCAAACATCTGGATCATTCCTGCAATCAAATCCTACCAATTTCCAGTCTCTCTATGGAGTTCCGCATATACATACTAAGCACGCATGCAGCATTTTAAAGTGGAATAAAATTTGTGCACCTAGAGTGAAGGTGGTAAAGCTTCCTACCCCTCTGTCTGAGTCTCTCTCACACTACAAAATGTGGTGTCAATAGGTTTATTACCATGATAAGTGCATATTTGAGTAGATGCATTACTCCTAGAAAACTCGAGTAGAAAGAGTTATCCTTATTTCATTCCATCCTATAAGATTATCTCTGTGAACCACCAACCAACATGTTTTTGTCCCGTGTAGGGTATATGCTAGCATATTTTGTCTCTCCAAATTGGTCTATCCACTGTTCCTCCATGGCACATAGAAATACCATAGGATCTCCTTCTCTAGTGTATCAAGGTACCAAGTTGTTACCTATTCTCCTGATACAACGAGGTCTACTTTTACATGCAAATGTGCTTCTTACTTTTGCCCTACCAACTCATAAGTACCATGATCCCAATTATCAAAATAAATAATTTTGGTATCACCGATGACTGTGCATCTTCCCACTGAAGGATTCCTTCTTTAGATGGCTCGAACACTTCTGGGTCCCATATGGTGCATACATAAATCCTATTCAGATCTTCCTCACTCAAAGGCTCAACATAGGGCATATATTTTCCATATGTTAAAGGGATAATAACTCTTTCCTCCTTGTTTTCAAAATTGATATGACCCTTTTGAACCAAATATCAACAGTATTTGCATAGTACCAAGGGCCCCCAAGTAGAGTTGGGAAGCTATCTGCTTCTACAAGTGCCAAAACCTCAAAATCTCCTATGAACTTGGCCCCTTGTATAGTAATGGATACATCTTTTAAAACTCCAATAGGGGCGGCCTTGGTTCGATTAGCCATGAATAATACATTTGAAGATGGTTGTAATGGAGGTCTTCCCATCTGTACCCATGCATCTAAATTAAGAACATTGACTTCATGCTTGTATCAATCAATATATTTCTCAAAATCCATCCATCAACAACAATTCATAGTGATTTCATTGTCCTAGTCTAAGCTATGGAGGGAATATTTGCATGTAGGATTTTCCATACTACCTCAATACTTGCAAGCAGTGTTTCCCTTTAGCCAATTCCCTAAAAATGGAATGATATTCTTCTCGTGTGTAACATTTTGAACACTTCCTTCAAGTCATTGATATCAAATTGGATCATCTTCACTACTTTCTTTTTTTTCCATCTTTTGTGATTGCTCCTTTAAATATTGTATTTCACTCTGAAGATTTCTAAGTACCTTCATGGTTTCTTGATAAACCTCCTTCTAATGGAGAAGATCTGGGTACCATGCATGTATAACCTCTTCTTTAGTGATGGTAGGCTTATGTTGCAATGCTTCTTTGGCATGTGACACTTCTATGTGGGTAGTGATCTTTATAGGAAATACCTCAGATTCTAGGTTCCAACTTGGGCATCCACTTTGATTTTCCATAAAGACGTTGTATCCTAACCATCCTTGTTCCTTATTTTCCTATTTATGTTGCTTACTAAGATGCTCGTATAGGTCCAAGAATTCCTCATAGCTATGATTCTTTCCACAGAAAGAACATGTAATATTTTGAGGACATTCGTGCCTATAGTGGTCAAGAGATCCGCATGTATAATGTTCTACGAGGAAACTCGCCTTTTCCACCACCACAACATCAGCCTCTGAATCCACCATAGTATCCTCAACCTCTGCCACAACCTCCTTCAAAATCCCTTTATTTCTATCATAGCATGCTTTATTTTGATCCCGGTCTGAATGCTCATTCTTACCTTTAGAGTTATCTAAGACTCCTTTCTTTCACACACCAATATCTATAGCATCATGGATCTAACCAATTAATTGACAGTCCTCTATATCATGAGTTGTGGACTAAAAATATTACAATAGAAGGATACGTTCTTCCTTATTACATGTTGCAATAATGGGAAGTGGCTAGCATCATGGTTCAAATGACATATCTCACAGTCTAGTAATATTTAACGTACTAATCTACGGGGATAACTATCCTTGGTGTTCCCTTCCACTTCAATATCTATACACCAAATCCCCATGCACATCTCATGTGTTGATTTTTCTGATAGTTTCTCTAGTTGCTTTGTCATAGCTATAATCTATGCTTCCAAGAATAGGCTAACCCCAGTGTCTATACTTTTGATTGCCTCGGCATGTAAAGTTGCTTCAAGTGTTTCATGTAGATAAGTGTATGTATTATGTTATAACGCCTTCTAAAAGGTGTAATCGACTTCCAATGAACCATTGTGCATGCTAGATTGCGTGAATATCATAAGAAATCTTAGATAAAATAATTTGAAATAGGCAACATACTCCCGACACTCTCAGTAGTGCCTTGTTTAATATCATTGAGTGTGCTTATACTCTCCTTCTCAGACTCAAAGATTTGAAACTATTTAAGGAAAGCATCTTTTAATGTTGCATAGTCTACGCAGGTTTGATCAGGGTCAAAAAATTTGTACCATTTGTGTGCGTGCCCGTAACATAGTGTAAAAAATTGACTTTCCTTGTGCTCAAAAGCCGTGATCCCTTTTATGCACCACAGTATTTCACACATGTGCACGTGTTCAACAACATATTTTATGCCCCTATATTTTGGAAGACAAAGAGACATCTCCATGTAAATATTCTCGGGTTGGTGTGGACCTTTCCCACCTGATCCAGAAGCACATGTGTTTCCTCTACCTCCATAACCACCAGATCCCCTAGAACTAGAACCACCTATACCTCTTGATCTTCCACCTATAGCCGAAGCAGACTAGTGGATGTACTTCCCTATGTCCCAATAGTTGTACTAAACTAAACCCCTATAGTATGTGAAGTGTTACCACTCCTAGAAGTTAGTCCAAAATTATGTGCACTCAAATTTTATGTGGATGATGCACCTGAAAAGGTACCCTTAAACAACCATGAAAACATTTTCCCTACCATTGATGTACTTGATATGTGACTTACTACTTCTCTCCCACTGCCTAAATTATCTTGTTGAATATTTTTCATACTAGATACTAGAAAACCAAGCACCAGGGCTATGTTGCCAGAGTAGATTCATATGCACACCCGTAGCCCAAGTTATCTCTTCTCACGCACTTCCACGTGATGATGAGGGGGGTTCCCTATCATGCTTACCCAAATTGGGGAGTTCTTAATGCTCGAATCTATGCCTTCTACATGAGCTCTAAATCCTTCACAAGCCATCTCTCTCCTTAGCACCATTCACTCTACAACATCCTCGCTACTTCTCTATCTCCCTCTCACATGCCTCATTATACTTAAGTTTCCTTTCTTCTCTCTACCTTTCTATCACTAGGTCTTCCATCTTTCACCAAACCTACTCCTGCCCCCGCGCGTGGTGGGGTTTAGTTAGCCATTGGTTTTATTTCCAATTTCAAGGTCACCATCAATATTTTGATCACTAGTGGAATGCCTTATAAGTAATTTCCCCTGGGATATCGTAAAAATGGAATTCTGCTACCTCTGGGTAAGAATAAGTGGAAATTGAGTACTCCGAATATAATTGTTTAGAACACCACAAAACCAAGTATCCACAACACATGTCCAAATCAGATCAGCATCATAAAGAGCTTGAAATTATTCCTACGTCCAAACAAGTGCATGATACCTCTAATCCCTTTTTGATGCATAAGTAACTAGCCACTCATATAGTTCTACCAAAAATAGTGAAGAAGCTCTCATATAAACTATCATACATATTCTATTCCACCCATGCACGTGTGTTAAAATCAGATCCGGTATTGAAACTCCATGTGTATTCTTCTCCTAGATCTTGTATCCACTCCTCAACACTTTCTAGGGTCAACCGGTATGTCTTCATTGTGAACCATCCTATAAAAAAATAAAAAAGTGGTCCTGCAAAGAAAACAATGATGCAGCCTAAAATTCACCAAAAATAACCAGACGTGTTAAGCACATCACTCAACCTAGACAAAGCACTCACCCAAAATATGAAAAGGTACTAGGCCCCTATTTAGGGTTGTTTGTGTAGGATGTTAGCATGATGAATACTTAATGCATTCAGATCCATAAATAACATAACATTCTACATAGCATATTCTAGATCTAGATCTAAGGGTAATAGATTAAATAATAACCATAATGAATTCAACCATGCAAGAACTAGTTATACTCATGTTTAACACCTTGATTCAGCCAATTCACTCAATTATATTAAACACAATAAATACACAGAAGCTTCTTACAATAAGTAATACCATAAGCTCATGCGTGCATCAGATCTGGTAGTATAACTTCACAATAACTCATATCCAGTCCTCTTATACTACGTAGATCACTACATATTTATAAGGGTGGGTACATTCCCTTCACCACTTGTATAATTCCCAAAATATATTGCATGATAAAAATAGCCATGAGCCTTTACAATAATAGATACATATGCAAGTGTGCCAAAAATATATCTCTTCTAGTTAATCGCAAGATAATAATTCTATTAATAACTCAAACCCATGCAAAGTGCTTAGTAGCTGCTCTTCCAATAATATCCCATGTGTGTCATATAATTCTTTATCTGGTTTGTGTGCTCCACACACTATCTCCAAATATAGATCGTATATGTGAAAATGGCTAAGTCTCAAATTTTCCCTTGTATTTTGCGTGCATGTCCTTCCCTATCCTTCCGCACCTTTGATTGTGCTTTACTTCGCAGTGAATCTGCTATGTGCATTATCTTTAGTATCATACTCTTTTCCACTCAAAATTCCCCATTTTATTTAATCTCTCATTTTTTTGGTCAGCCATGAAGAGAATATCTAGCTAAAATAAGCAAATTTTAACAAATCATGAAATTTTGAAAGTGGCTTAGGCACCATTCGACTATGAATGTGAGCGAGAAAACACCCAACCAATTTGTCATGAAAATATCACATTTGTCTTAAGAAAAATTCTTGAAATGAAGATCAGTATATAGCACTTTCAATTACACATCTAATGGTTATATCCATTTTCTAAATGTGTATTATCATTCCTTGTAATAAAACCATTAAATCTAGTGATGAGTCTGATTTTATTTTTATAATGTGTGGGTTCATTTTTGTTTTCCTAATTCTATTATGTCAAACAGGGACTCACATTTCATAGGAATGTTTTGGTCTACTTTTGGGAGAACATGGATGCTTAACTCGAAAAGGTTTATTGTTTTCCATCCACAAATGAATGGGAAAATGGAAGTGGTAAATTGTACCTTGGTTCATCTCTTAAGAGGGTACAATACGAAACATCCTAGGACTTGGGATGAGAATTTGGTGTATATCCAGGTGTTCGAATAATAGGTTAGTTCATGTTTCTACTAGTAAGACTCATTTTTAAATACGTTTTGGTTATTTTCCTAAGAGTGGTTTTAATGTTGTTTTGATATTATCATGCGAGATAACAGAAAGTGGATTTGGAAGTCCAAAAAGTTGAGAATTTCATTGATAAAATTTAGTAGATATGCCTCCTATTGAGCCCATAAAATGGCTAAGCCATAAAACAAAGGATGAGTGTGCGTAGAAGGCATTATCGAGAAAAGCATGTGAGTGAACGTGTGCAAGGAGAGATAGGTTTGTGGGAGGAAGAAGGAAAGGATTTAAGGGTTTAAGGACTTAGCTGCATTTTGGTTAGAGAAAGGTATCACATGCAAAACATGTGAAGTCAGGGTAGGTGTAATGATGACAAGGTTGTTACATGGAGACTTGAAGCTCAAGAAAAGAATATTCCAGGGAATCATTATGGTTATGGGCTATAAAGTGGAGGTTGTTATGGCTAGATGGCATCTGCATGGATTGGAAACTCAAGTATAATAGAATATGATGACATTTGGCATGTGGGCTTGCTTCTAGAATGATGATTAGGCGAGATCCTATCCTATTTAAGGAGGAATTTTGATCTAGGAAAAGTAAGAAGAGAGTGTGGTTTCATATGGGTGTGCATAGTTGTGGTGCATTTCTATATAAAGTACATATGTAATGGTTCTAGGGGTAATATAGGGTTTTGGATTAGAGCCATGGGGAGGGTAGGATGTTATTATCTTGATATATTTGGTTTGTTATGACCCTCTTTGATATAATCTGGCTATTGTAAATAGTTGTGAATCAATGAATATGATGGATTGTTATAAATATTTGTGTTTATGGGTTCAAACCCTAGTGCTCTTCATTTTTCTCATGGCTCAGATCTGATTTCTTTGTGATGTTGTAGTGTTTACTTTTTCATTATGATACATATGTGTTTAAGATATAATGTCTTTACTTCTATACTAGAATGAATACATGTACTCCAGCGTCTACACATTTTTGTCCATTAATGGAAAAAATTCTTACAAGGCTCATATAAAATAGGGGCTCAGTTTCATCACATGCATTGGGTGAGTGCCCAACTAATGTTGGGTGATAGGCGACGTGCTTGGGGTTTAAGTGGAGTAGGGAAACATGACTACATTTTGGTTCTATTGTTAGGATCTCTTTTGAAGTTATTGTAAGAATGGTGTGTGATGAAAGAATGCTTGAACTTGGACAACATCGAGACTTTGGTTAAAATCATGGAGGATGATTTTTCACGGATATTCAATACTGGATCTGAGTTTGATGCACATAAATGGGTAGAGGAGCACCTGTATCATGAACTCTATGAAACATTATTTTGTTATTTCCTAGTAGAGTTGTACAAATGGTTGTCAGCATATGCATCAAGGAAGAGTTGGTAATATAGACCTCATGTTTGGACCCAAGAAGAGTATTAGAGGATGCATGATGTTGATCTGACCTAGACTTGTGTTGTTTATTGGTGGTGGACTGGGGTGTTGACTAGATATACCTTGGAATATGTGATTTCTAGGTATTATTTCCCAGATACTACTAATTTTGAGTTCTTGAGGGAGCCAAGAGGATCATTCTTGCATGTTATAATGTTATCCATTTAGATCCAAATCATCACTCTGAATATGGAGACATTTCGTATGGCTAGATAACTTCCCAGTAGGCACAGAGCGTAGAATTGGGTGTGGTAAGAGATGGCAGACCTTGTGGAAAAAATGGAAAGAGAGGAGAGGCATCTCAAGTTTAATGAAGTGGGAGAAATGGATTTGGTGAGATATCGCAAAGTTTCGGTGGAGTAATGGAATTATGGAGGTAAACGTTGCTTTGGAAGGATTTGATATTTACGTGGAGAATGTGGAACATGAGCAATCTATGCTATCCCATCTTGGAAAGTATAGGAGAGAAACCCCCTTGGCTTCTCATGAGGGCTCATCATATGGAGAAAGGAGGAGATTCACAAGCATCTATCTTATCCCACCTAGTGATCAAACCTTGGCACTTAGTTTTCTAATTCTTGATATAAGTGTTATTTACCCGGTTGGTGTTGGTATTGGTAGTAAAGTAGCACTTGGTAGATATAATTTTTCATTTAGTTCATATATGATGACACAGACATTTCTTATGTTTGAAGGCATCTTATCTGGCACATCATTTAGGAAAAGTGTGGGTATGTAGAGTTTGGGTATCACGTCTAGAAGTGGTTCAACGTCACGCATCGTTGTCGGTGTGTAGTTTAGCACCATAGTGGGTATTCGAGTGCAACTATGTCAAGCCCTTACCTGTGTGATGAGAGGAGGATCTATTGGATCGGGAAGCATAGGAGCTAGTGGATCTGGTGGTGAGGCAACACAGGAGGTAATTAAGGTTACGGATTTAATAGACAAGGACCTCAACCACCTCAGTAGGTGTTTTATGAAATGTCTCTACATTTACTTGATTACAAGGGTTTTGAAGATGTGGCAAAACATGTAGAAAAATGTGAATTGCTATGGCTTGCTAATAGTTTCACCGCCCAGTGGAAAGAAAGCTAGTTTGAAACTATGTTACATAGGTGCACATATAATTAGGTAATCTTTGGAAGTATGACCCAAATCAAAAGACAAAGTGGATTATACTGCATTGTGTGATGCCTTTTTGGTAGAATTTCATATTCCTGAGTTTGAGTAAAATAGCATCAGCGCACTCAAGGAAATTCAAAAAGGTATGGTAGAAAGTGTGTGGGAGTATAATGTGTTCTTTAATACTCTTACGTAAAAAATTCTTATGATATCCATCCCTCACAACATTCTCAATGGTTCATTAGAGGATTGATAATGCCTTTCAAATGAGTGCTTTCCCATAATACTTTCATAGACCCGCATGAGGCCTTGATGGATTTTCTATGCACCGAGGGCATCAAAAGTGTTGATCTTGGTGTAAGTCCCTTTTTGGAAGTATGGATCACTACCATGGTGAAGCAGCTAGAAAACCTATCTGTGAACTCAACTCATGAGACTCGCAGTGGACTATGGTGCATGGATTGTGAGGTAGAAGGACACACAAAGGATAGTTTCCCATGAAGCTCAATATGTTCCATGTCATTGGATTGCGAAATATGTCATGAAGATCATGATCCAATTAGATTTCCTATCATCACCAATCCGGCACTATGATAATTCTTCACTTTAGGGAACTCCTCGTGCTATGATTATTTACTAATGCACAGCCTTTAGTTTGGTGGATGTAATCTGGAAACAAAGCAACAAACGTAACACAATAATACCATCGACTATAATAAGACAGAATGATGAAAAATCTGAAATATCAAAGTAAATTATAAATTAACATGAAATTGTTACAATCTCACCCATGAGGTACTTCAAGTTTTATTGACTTCACTTGCCTTTTACCAATACTATGGAAGAAATTTACAATTACACCTCTTAATGGCTTCTTCAACACACCTTTAAACCGATGGCTTCCTTTACACACTTCATACAATATTTCTCACTAATTATTTCTATGCTAAATGAGGGGGTGGCCTCTTTATTTATAGAACTTCTAGGCTTATCCATCTTATCTCTAAGATAGGATAAGAAATCCACTCGACAAATCATATTCCATACATTAACTCTTATCTCGTACATGTAAGCTTATCTCTTAAGATAAGATAAACCTTATCATTTCACATGGGTTCCACATTTTTAGACTTTTTACAAATAAAATACACAAAATGTTTATGACCTCACTCCTTGTCCTTATTACCAATATAATATTTCTAATTCCTAATCATGTAGACCCTACTTCTCTACTTATCCTAACTTTGACATTTTAACATTACCGGACCACTTATGACAAATATTTACTTTTTACAACATTCCTATTGTACTTTGATATTTACCGTACTCTACATTATTGGTGGCACCATATCTTGACGGTGCCATTGTCTTCTATCAGATGTTACTACTAATTACACTTAACAACATCCTATTCCTAATACATACATTAATGAAATAAAAATTACGAAGGAAAATTTTAGTGTCGACATCTTCCCCCTTCCTAGCTTCTACTCCGTCCTTGGAGTAGACTATTCTGGTGCTTGGAAAATCTTCAACTTGTCGTGGTTGACCCATTTCGTAATGGGAGTGCCATCTAATTCCTCCAGTCGGTACGTACCATTTTCATGCACAGCTACTATTTTGTAGGGCCCCATCCATTTTGGAAGAAATTTTCTCTGTCTTCTTTTTTTGTATCTGGAATCATATACTAGAACCAAGTCATTCACATGAAATGGAGACCAACAGATCTTTTGATCAAAGTATTCCTTTTGCTTCATTTTCTTCTTATGGCTTGTATCCTTTGTTATTTCCCTCATTTCCTCTAGCAAATGAAGATGTACCAACCTTTCTTTTACTGAATCACTTTCATCCATCCTTTCATTTTTCATAACTCTCACAATGGGAATATCAAACTCAATAGGAAGAACTGGATCAATGTCATAGGCCAACTGAAATGGGGAGTATTCTGTTGCTGACTTTGATGTTGCCCTATATGCCCACAATGCTACATGAATCCTTTTATCCCACTTATGTACTTGCAAGGCTGCATCTTTTGCTAGAATTTGACACAACACAAAATTTGTTCATTCCACCTGTACATTTGTGCTTGGCTTGTATGTTGTTGCCTTCCTGTGCTTAATAGAAAATTTATTGACTAGGGATTCTACTACCTCATTAATGAAGTGGCTTCCTTGATCTGTTACAATTTCTAATGGACAACCAAATCTGGTGACAATGCGTTCATATATGAACCTTGCCACCTCATCCATGGAAGTTGTTTTCAATGGCCTAGCTTCAACCACTTGGTTAAATAATCAGGCAACTATAATATACTTATTTTGGCTTGAGGTAGTTGGAAGTGGACTTACAATGTCTATTCCCCACTTTTCAAAGGGACCAAGTGCAAGAATAGGACATAATAGAGCTGATGAAGTCTTACGGTAACCATGTGTTTGACAAATATCACATGTCTTACAATAATTATAACAATCTTTAAAAAGAGTGGGCCGTGATAACCTGCATCCAAGATCCTTCTTGTTGTAAGTTATCCAGAGAAGTGTCCTCCACATGTACCATTGTGGAATTCTTCTAGCAGTTCCTTCCCTTGATCACGTCCAACTACCCTCTTGTATTGTCCATCAGGTCCTATTCGAAATAATACTCCATGCAGAATAGAATATGGATGACTGGCTTGAGTAATATTTCTCTTAGTATTTGCATTGGCACCATCAGGAAACTTGAATTCATTCAGATAATTCCAAATATTTATGTATTCACGAGGGATTTTGCCAAGGGATAACAAGGCTGCATCGGGAAATCATCATCATCACAAGATGATCCTAAACCATCATAGGCTCGAGAGAGTGCATCTGCATTGACATGCTTCTTTCCTGGCCTATCTATAATATCAAATTCAAATTCTTGTAGCAAAATTATCCATCTTGCTATCCTCCCTGATGGGTTAGGCTTATTGACAATATATTTTAGAGCCTGATGATCTATTACAACTATAAATTTCTACCCTAGTAAGTAATTTCTAAACTTCTTTACAACAAAAATGATAGCTAGAGCCTCTTTTTCAGTTACAGTATAATTTACCTCAGCACTGCTCATTTGTCTACTCCCAAAGTAAATTGGATGTTCATTCCCATTTTCATCCTTTTGGCTCAAAGTACTTCCTAGTGCTGCATCTGAGGCATCAGTGTACACAATGAATGGCTTGCTCCAATCTGGATTCTTTAAAACAGGTGAAGACACCAGGGCTTCCTTCAGTTGTCCAAAAGCTTCATGTGCCTTATTTCCTGGTTCATAAGTAACATCCTTCTTCAAGAACTGGGTTAGTGGCTATGCAATCTTTGAGAAATTCTTGATGAACCTTCTATAGTAACCCACATGGCCTAAAAATGATCTCAACTTACTTCTATTCATAGGAAATGGTAAATCTTTGATTTTTGAAACTTTATCGGGATCGATGTAATACCATCTCTAGATACAACATGCCCTAACAAAACACCTTTAGAACATCCAAAGACACACTTTGTAGGGTTTAGTGAGGCTTGTGCTTCATATAACCTTTGAAATGTTGTCTCCATCTAGTGCAGGTGGTCCAACTTGCTCCCATAGATGTAAAAATCATCCAGAAATACTCTGATGAAGGTCCCAATGTAGGGTTCGAACACCCTATTCATCAAACGCTGGAATGTTTCTGGAGCATTACACAACCCAAAAGGCATAACTCTATAAGCAAACGTTCCCCAAGGAGTGGTGAATGTGGTCTTCAGCTGATCTTTCTCCGCTATATGGACTTGGTTGTATCTCGCTATATCCATCAACAAAACTATAACACTCCTAGCCAGCTACTTCATCCAAGATCTGATCTGAGAATGGAAGAGGGTAATGATCCTTCTTTGTTGCCTTATTGAGCTTCCTGTAATCAACACAAATGCGTAGCTTCCCATTCTTTTTTATTGAGATCAAAATGGGAGAAACCCATTCTAAATTCTCCACAACAAATATGAATCCTGCATCAAGCAACTTATCTATTTCTTCTTTTACAGTCTTGGAAAAATTAGGATTCATTCTATATGGCATTTGCTTTATAGGCCTAGCACCATCTACCAGCTCAATAGAATGTTCTACCCAACTTACTTGACGGAGTTCCTTGTAATCAAAAGTGAATATGTGTATGTACCTTCGAAAGAGCTGGAGGTAGGATTCCTTCTCACTCTCCATCACAGCATCACCAATCTTTATTTGTTGGAGATGATCATTAACTTCTTCTTCAGATAATTTTATGGGGTCATGAGTCGGTGTGACTGGAAGGATATCCATGACTGAAAAATAAACCTCACTTTCTTCATCTTCAGTGTCCACTTCACTGGTACTAGAGTAATCAAAGGATGTCCACTCATCAGTTTCATCACTTGAATCTATAGGTTACGCCTTATGATGTCGAGGGATCATGTTTATCTTCACCCTCTCTCTACTACATCCAAGTGTCATGAAGCCTTCATTCCAGGTAGTTTCTTGCATGAACTCTCCTTAGCCATGGTCTTCCTAGCAACATTGGGTATGCAACATACCATTTTTCATCGCTGAAAGTCTACCACACATACAACACCCATAACAGAGATATTGCCACATTTGAAACTACACCTTCTGGTTTAGTTTTTCCCTTATTTAATGACCTTAACATAAGTGTTGAAGGGCAATAAATTTTTAAACCCAACATATTCATTACAGACTTGGTCATTACATTAAGCTATGACACCTCCATCAACTAAGACATCATGAATTGAAATACCATTACATAATACCTCAGCTTGTGGAGCATAGGGATCCGCCTCTGCCTCCAAAAAAGGGACCTCAACCTCCTTCCTTCGTCAAGAATTGAGTCCACTTCGTAGCTCCCGCCTCTTCTCAGAAGACATAGCCAAGAGTTGACCATATGTAATATTTGTAGGCCTTTTGGATAGATATTCCAAGATGGAGTATGGTCCTTGCCCCTGTGAAATCAGAAAATCCAGCACACCTAACTTTCTTCTCTTATGTTTCTTACTAGTTTCTCCTTTCATCTTCTTAGGATCATTTCCATCTTGATTATATTTTTCTTTCTTTCTTTTTGTTACAAACACATCTACTTCATTATTTCTGCTCTTATCTACTACATCAAAAGAATTCACAGGTGCTTTTCCTTTATCATTATCTCATTTACGGATGTAGAAGCTCTATCTGGACAATTCTACTTATAATGACCCTTTTATAACAACCATAACATACAACTTCAGAAATATTTCTTTTTGGACCTCTATCTCCTCCCTGAGAACTAAATTATTTTCCTTGAAGAAGATTAATAGTTAACTGACCCATCTTTTTGAGCAGATCTTCATACTCAGTAGATGTACTAGGAGAAATATTTGTGCTCACCGAGAGTGGTTGTGGATTCTGGAGCAAAGGTGCTGGTGTAGGCTCTACTTTAGCAACAATTTCTTTGGGCTCCTCTTCCATGCTTTCTTCTTGCCTTCTTGCAATCTCCTTTGCTTGTTCAATGGTAGTTGGGTGGTCATACTTCACTCGTTGTCGATCTCTCCTCATCCCAAGAATGAAGTGCTTACGTAGGAGATTATCCACGCCATTCATCAACCCATCCGCTAATCCTTCCTTCCGATCTGGGTGTCGAGCTTCCTCCTTAGCTCTAGAACAACACGAGCATGATAATCCCTTATCTTCTTCTTCTCTCCTTGGGTTAGCTTTGTGATATCGATCATGAGATCTCGCATATCTCTCATTGTTCACCAAATTCTTGAAAAAATTTCGCTTAATAAATCCCATGAGTTTTTCACATTATCACCTAGTGTTTCAAACCACCTAAGGGGCTGAACCATCCAAAAAGGTAGGAAAAATTCATTCCATTGTTCCCTTCTTATAAGGCCATTACAAATACAAGATCGTTTAAACTCTTGAATGAAAGAGGAAGCATCTTCATTAGATTGGGCTGAAAAAACAGAATCTTCCCCATTTTCAAAAGTAACCACAGTGAAATACCAACCCAAAAGTACAATCAATAAGACTTATGTGCACCAATAATTAAAATAACTATAATAGAAAATAGAAATGACCACGGTAAACTATGGTAAAAATTGACTTACCATGGTAAAAGCGACTTTACTATGGTAAACACTATTCACAGTAAAAAGTGAAGTTACTGCGGTAAATACTATTCACGGTAAAAAGTGACTTTACTGTGGTAAATACTATTCACAGCAAAAATGACTTTACCATGGTAACTACTATTCACGGAAAAAATGAATTTACCATGGTAACTACTATGCTTGTGATAAAAACAAGGTTACCCTCCATTGATTTTTGACTAAGTGGGAATATCTCTCCGACAATCCACCACGAGGAATGGTCCCGACAATGGAACCAAAATGTCATCTCCAATCGCACTATGATAATTATTCACTGGGAACTCCTCATGCTATGATTATTTACTAATGCACATGACCTTTAGTTTGGTGGATGTAATCTGAAACAAAGCAACAAACGTAACACAAGAATACCATCGACTATGATAAGACGGAATGATGACAAATTTGAAATATCAAAGTAAATTATAATATTAACTTGAAATTGTTACAATCTCACCCATGAGGTACTTCAAGTGTTATTGACTTCACTTACATTCCACCAATACTATGGAAGAACTTTACAATCACACCTCTTAATGGCTTCTTCAACACAACTTTAAACCGATGGCTTCCTTTACACACTTCATACAATATTTCTCACTACTTCTTTCTATGCTAAATGAGGGGGTGGCCTCTTTATTTATAGATCTTCCAAGCTTATCCATCTTATCTCTAAGATAGGATAATAAATCCACTCGACAAATCATATTCCATACCTTAACTCTTATATGTACATGTAAGCTTATCTCTTAAGATAAGATAAACCTTATCATTTCACATGGGTTCCACATTTTTAGAATTTTTACAAATAAAATACAAAAATATTTATGACCTCACTCCTTGTCCTTATTACCAATATAATATTTCTAATTCCTAATCATGTAGACCCTACTTCTCTACTTATCCCAACTTTGACATTTTAACATTACCGGACCACTTACGACAAATATTTACTTTTTACAACATTCCTATTGTACTTTGACTGTTACCGTACTCTACATTATTGACATCACCGTCTTGACGGTGTCGTTGTCTTCTATCAAATGCTACTACTAATTACACTTAACAACATCCTATTCCTAATACATACATTAATGAAATAGAAATTACGGAGGAAAATTTTAGTGTCGATAGTCCGTTGTTACAGTGTGTACTCCGAAGAATGTTTCTTCTTATTGTAAGATTATCTCATCTATGACTCATGATACAAAAGACTATCGATTGATAGACCAAATCCCTGATTCTATTGATATTGGTGTGTGCCAAACCATCATTGGAAGTAGTTATAAGAATTAAGGTCATCATTATGAAGGATGTGGAGATGGAGGTGGTTGAGGAAGAGGTTTTGCGGAGGATTCAAAGGTCATGGTGTTTAAAGAGGTAGGAATGAATTTCCCCATGGAACTTGTTATAATTGTGGATCTACTGAACACTACAAGTGTGAGTGTTCAAATTTTCTATAGTGCTCATGGTGTAAAAAGAAGCATAAGTATGAGGAGTGCCCTGAGTTGTATTAGCACATGAACCAAAACTAGAGGAAGGAAAAGGGTGCGCGGATGGTGAGTGCTAAGTGAGATGATCCATAGTGGATGCCTAGCTTAACACATAACCCTGAATTAGAACTTGTCTTAGCAACTACGTGGGAAAAACCCATACACAAAAATGAATAACCAAAACTAAGGCCCCTCATTACATGAGAGGAAGTATTACATGAAAAGTATCCTGATCCAACTCATCAAAAAGAGTTCTACCAAGAGACTATGGATGTGATTAGAAACCCAGTAAGAGGAGATTCATTGTTTGAAAGATAAGTCACGGAAGTTGGAACAGGAAAGAATGTTGAGGTCCCTCAAAACGACATGGATGAGGTTAGATAAGTGTGTCAAATTCTGCGCCAGAGAATATTATCCCTTTGTTAGGAGAACGGATAAGAGGAAAAGTAACTTGCATTAGAGGCGGTATGAGAAGTAGGTATTGCATGCTAATCTGTGCCCTCACGGTATTGATTATGATAAGGAAATCACATTGAATGTAGTTGTGGATGGATGGATCTTGAGAAACATTCTAATTAACATGGGTGCAAAGGTCAATGTTCTCACTTTAGATGTATGGAATTAGATGGGGAGGCCCCCATTACAACCATCTTCAAATGTGTTGTCTATGGAAAATAGAAAAAAGGATATTCCCATCAGAGTGTTGAAGGATGCATCCATAACTATCCAAAGGGAAAGGTTTACTGGAGATTTTTAAGTTGTAGAGATTTCAAAGGAAGATAAATTTCCAACCTTACTTGGACGCCCTAGTGTTATAAGAATAATGTTGACTTGCATTTTAACAAAGGCTACATAAGTTTTGAGAACAAAGAGGAGTGCATCATTATTCCAATGATGGATGGAAATTCTGCGCCATATGTATAACCTTTAGGGGAAGATGACATAGATAGAATCTATATGTGTACCATTAGAGACCCCAAGGTTTTCCATCCATCAAGAGAAGGAGTCATTCAATGGGAATATGCTCAATCCATGAGTGATACAACTAGCATTACATGTGACAATTGGGTGCATGGGACCTATGAGTTGGTCAAAAGATAATTGAAGGGCATTGTGACTCACTTCGCCAAGGCATGCTCGGTTAGGTGCCTAGTAGGAAGGAAGTTACCCAGTAACATTGGAGAGGGTAACCCTAACGTCTTTTTACATGCGATGGAGGTACAGTGGACATGTCAAATAGAAAGGAATAATATGCTTACTTATACCTTGTATACAATAGCAATGTGTTGGTAGGCAACCCATTGAGATAATATTCTAGAGTTGCATGAAGTGTGAATTGTGTTCTCTAGTAGGTTCCTTCGAGAGAAATGCACCATCTATAATACATGAATATTATGGGAAGGATTCTGCCTCATTCCATGTCCAAGAATGTGAGATAGCCTAGATGATAGGACTAGAAGCCTTGCCTCCTTTACTATGGGTGTATAAGTTATATTCCACCTTGTAATGTTATGCATGCGCATGGTACATTCATTTAAATTTACATCGTCAAGTGCATAACTAGCAAGAGTTAACGACATGTATTATTCATACTTTTGAGTATCAATATCCTAAAACATCAGTGAATGAGGTGTTTCAGATAATCAAGTGCCTTACCTTGGGGGATAGTGTCATGGATGAGGACCAAATATTGGATTTGTTAGGGAACATGATTTGGGGGCATGCTTCGTAGAAGAATAACTAGAAGGAGAGAAGGAGGAGATACGGTTTGAGCACACTTACCGGAGAAGGAAAATGGAAAGTTAGTCTACCTGATAGACGATGAGGAGGTAGAAAACATGGATGTTAACCATAAAGAAGGTACGCATGAAGTATTGGATAAAGAAGATGAGAAATCATGCACCTACCATGATCCCTTGAAAACAAATAAAGTTAACATCGGTACAGAAGCAAAGCTGAAATAATCTATCATTGGAGATTACTGGATGGACCAGGAGGTTTCAAAAATAGTTGAGTTGTTGCACAAATTCCAAGATTTATTCCTATGTGGGTACCATGAATTGAAGGGAGTTCATCACTCATTAGGGGAAATGTGGATTAAGTTAAAATAAGGTGCACACCCCATTAGGAAGAGGCCCTACAGGATGAACCCGAATTTGTGCGTAAAGGTTAAGGAGGAAATTTATAAGATGATAGAATCTGGTATCATTGAGGAAATTGAAGAATCTGAGTGGGTGAGCCCAATGGTGATTAGTATCAAGAAGGATGGGAGGATAATGATTTGTGTTGATTACAAATATTTAAATGCTTCATGTGTGATAGATCCTTTTCCAACCCCATTTACTTAGGAGATTTTGGAAGGTGTCATAGGGTGAGAAATCTATTCTTTCATAGATGGATTCTCTAAATATCATAAGGTAAGAATTGCAAAGGAAGACCAGGAGAAGACTACTTTCATGACCGAGTAGGGAATTTTTTCTTGCATGGTTATGCCCTTTGGGCTTAAGAATACACCCCGTTGTATTCTCGTGCATTATGTTGTAGGCCTTTCAAGAATTTATCCACAAATTTCTACAAGTCTACCTAGATGACTAGACATTGTATGGATTAGTAAGGGACCATTGTGATAATAAGATATTTATGTTTGAGAGGTGTAGGTAATTAAGTATCTCTCTAAACATTAAGAAATGTGTCTTTACTACTCCATTTGGAAAATTATTAGGGCACATTATATGCAAGGAAGGTTTATTGGTATACCCTGCCAAGTTTGTCATTATTTTAGGATTAGAGGAGCCTACAAATCAAAGCGTAGTGTGTGGATTCTTAGGGCATACAGGTTACTACATAAAATTTATCAAAGGCTATGTCGGGATCTCTCGCACCATTATAAGAGTTTTTAAAACATAAGAGTAATTTTAATTGGAGAGAGGCGTAGTAGGTGGCTTTTGACACATTGAAGGAGAAACTTACTACTACGCCCATTTTGCGCTTTCCCTCTTGGGATAAGCCCTTTTATGTGCATTTGGATACATCAAGTATGGCAATAGGAGCAATGTTGGCACATCCTAGAGAGGGGATTGTTGATCACCCTTTTTGTTTTGTAAGTAGAAAATTAACTCCAGCTAAGAAGAATTACACAATGATGGAGTGCAAAGCATTTTCCATGATCTATGCACCTTTGCATAAATTCAAGCAATAATTATTGGCTACTCTGTTTATATTTTACATGGATCATATAACAATCAAGTACTTGGTAAACAAACCTATATTGTAAGGGCACATATGCCATTGGATCTTTCTATTTCAGGAGTTTGAATTTTTGGTCATTGTAAAACTAGGAAATAACAATTTATGACTTGACCACCTATCACGACTAACCCGGTGAGGATGCGCAAATCATTAAGGACACAATTCCTGATCACACGATTGTTTAGATTACAACACGTTCCCTCTTATTTGGAGGATATTTTTGTTTTCTTACGAACTGGTGTGGCACCTAAAGGAATGAAGGCCTTGGAGAAAAATTAGTTGGTTATACGTGTCGTGCCCTATATGTTAATTAGCGGAGACCTACATAAAATAGGTCGATATAAGGTTTTCATCGGTTTGTGTTAGAACATGAGCATACAAAAATCATGGAATAATCTCATGGTGGCATTTCTTTAGGACACTATACAGGGAATGTGACCACGCGTAAGATTTTATTGGCAAGACTTTAGTGGCAGATGATTTATAAGGATTGTATAGAATATTGTAAGGCCTATGGCCATTGTCAACACCTTAGTAAGACAGGGTGGAGAGATGAAATTCCATTAAGACCTATTTTTATTATAAAGCCATTTTAAAAATGAGAAATTGACTTTGTGGGCCCTATTTCCCCACCACGCGTAGGACCTATTTGTGCTATATTATCACTTACAGATTATCTTACATAGTGGGTAGAAGCAACACCTACGAAGGATTACACAAAGGCTATAACAAATAGGTTCTTATGGGAGAATATAATCGGTAGGTATGGATTCCCATTGAGTTTAAGTGATAGGGTTACTCACTTTTTGAATGAAACTATTAAAATCTTATTGGAAAAGTTTATTGTGGCCCATCACAAAACTACGCCCTATCAACCTCAATCTAATGGAGTTGTTGATGAATTTAACAAGATACTGAGCCACACATTAACTAATATTTGAGATGTCAAAAGGAGGGACTTGGATGAAAAAGTCTCTGAATTCTATGGGCATATCACACGACTTGTAAATGATTGAACAAGGCAACACCTATTCAATTAGTTTTTAGTGTGGTGGTAGTTCTTCCTATGGAATTCATGTTACCATCTCTGTGTATTGCGAGAACAGGGAGGATTGGAGGATGAGAAAGCATTCGAGGATAGAATTGATAAAATAATGCGCTTAGATGAGAGGTGCACTATAGCTCAATGAAGATAGCAAATGGAGAAAGTTAGGTGGAAGGCATGGCATGATTGACATATTAAAAACAAGAAATTTGAGGTTGGGCAGATGGTTCTTTTATACGATTCAAATTTTATGCGCCATCCTGGGAAACTCAAAGTGCATTGGTTAGGACCATATGTTATATCTTATATACTTGATTCAAGCACTTGCTAGTTACAAGTGTTGGATGGAAAGTAGTTTCCTAATTATTTTAATAGGAGTAGGTTGAAGCCCTACTATAAATAAGTCTTCTGTGTGTTTGTAAATAAGGCAGTATTGCCATTTAGCTTAGGATTTCCCTTTATGAATTTTCCTTTATATGTGTTTCCTTTCATCATTATTATTATTTGTCTTTTAGTTTCATTTTTGTGGGCACACTTGCGCACTGGTAGCTAGTAAATATCTAAAGGGGTTTTATGCACAGAGGACCGTGCATCTATTTAGTGTGGGGTAGAGAGTGTAATGAAGATTTTCAGTGAATAGTGTGGTTAGAAGTAGGTGTTGAGAGTGATGGTTATTAGTGGCCCAAATGAGAAAATCAAACGCGTGTGGGTTCAAAGGAGCGCGTGTAGAAGAAGTGATTATGGGTGTTAATTGATGTCAAAAGCATTAGAGAAACCATGTAAAATGATAAAATCACATAGCAACATGAGGTAGGTGGTGACAAGAACTAGGCTTCGGACATAGAGGAAGATAGACTTTGGCAATATGAGTGCATGTAAGGTTATGTGGTCGATGCAATTTTACATGCCAGAAGGTTGTGGGAGTTTCGTGCGAGTTTACATGTGGAGGAAAAGCACTAAGCAAGATACACGGGAGGATAGCGTTGGAAAAGGTGACTTTAATGTGCTTGTAAGGTGGTAGGTGGCATGGCAGTTAATGTGGGCAAAATAAAAAATCTATAAATAGAAGGTCGGGGTAAGTTATTATTTTTACCTTGCGTTTACTTGTTGAAGAGATCTTACAAACTATGGCATATTTGTGAGAGAATTTAGTAGATTTGTGAACCATAGTGGAATGGAGTACATGGGAGTGTGTGAAGGATATTTTTGGTGGATTCCCGTGAGTATTTATGTTATTTTTGGAAGGATATTTTTCCAAGTTGGTGTTTGTAGAGCTAGGAACGGGTTTTGAATAAATTTTACAGAGTGGAGCCAAAGAAAGACAAGGAAGAATTTTTACAATTTTAGGATTCTAATAAATACAAATTTAATCAACTTACATATTACATAATGTTACAATAAATATTTAAATAAAGATTACATCATAACATAAGTAAATAAAGAAATACTTACAGAAATAAATAACATAGGTGACACAATATTTATAGTGGAAAACCCCAATAGGGTAAAAACCACTTTGAAAATAACCTTTTACTTCAGAGAATTTATTTTACATCTAGTAAGATCACCTCCTCCTTTGAAACCCTATTTACCAAGGGTAAAACCAAATCACTTGATTTTCACACCTTTGATATATTTCTCGAATATATCAAATGAGGACCTAAAGTCCTTTTTATATAAGGTGATCGGGTATGTCTCTCGACTCACCTTTTCAACATAAAATGGTTGACACATACACCTAGGTTTATAATATTTAATATTAGAAATATAATTATTTCATGATATTAAATATTTAACCTAAAGTATATACCTAGGTTAGCATATTTAATAATATAAATATAAATATTTCATATTATTAAATATTAATGTATATATTAGTGATGGACGATATACATTAAGGGTTGGCCAGACCACTTAATCATTATGTTCCAACACTCCCCTTAATGTTAAGTGGGATAACATAACATATGCCAATAGATTACCTTCCCGTGGTATACTATAGGATTTATAATCCTTAAACCATAAAGGTTTTAGGCTAGCATATCGGTTGAAATAATTATAACACCTTCATCATACTCAATTTACCTTTTGGTAAAAAGGATTTAGAATCTCAAAATCATCCCATGATTAGTGGCTAAGTATATTTGTGAGTTTTACATGTTCTCACGGGTTCTCATAAAGGTTATTGAACCCAAGCATATAGGAGCCTTTTACAACCAAGGACCTCCTTAACAATATGCATGTATTGGATGTTTACCAGTAAACTCAGTAGCACTAAAGAGTTTACTTAAGACCGCCTTTAAGATCTTTCTACACTTATTTCTAAAAAATAAGTTGAGAAGGTATATATGCTCGAAGGTCTATTACAAATACCTAAAGGTCTTTTTACAAAACCAAGTTCCATTAGGATGTGACATTGTCATGCACACTCCCCCTCAATGGAAACTCCGACAATCCAATCTTTTCATGAAAGTGACAAAACTTTGTAGCACTCAGGGACTTTTTGAAGATGTCAGCAACATGCTCTTCAGTCAACATGAACTTGAGATTTATCTCATCACTTTACACCTTCTCACAGGTGAAGCGTATATGTATCTCAATGTTCTTTGTCCTCTAATGTTGAACTGAATTCTTAATCAAGAGTAATACAACTCTGACCACCACATAGAAGATAAATACTTCCTTTAACTTCTATGTGTATCTCTACCAATAGTCATTGCAGCCACATGGCTTCTTTACTTCTTCCATTGTACTTCTCTACCTTAGTAGAAAAAATGGATATTGTTGATTGTATTTTTGTTCCAAGTAATGGTTCCTACACCAAAAAACTTGAACACAAATCTAGTATATTTTATAACACAACATCAATATGGTTAGAATCACAAAATCCATATAAGATAGTGTTTTCATTCTTATTATAATGTAACCCATAAATGATTGTTCCTTTCAAATATCTAAAAATTCTTTTTGTAAGATTCCAATGATTTCTAAAAAAATTTCCTACATAAACCTTTAATTAATTCCTTTTGTATAGGAAATATTTGATCTAGTTATAGTTAGATAAATCAAACTATCAAATAACAACGTATATAAAATAAAATCAACATTTTTCATTTGCAGCATTTATGATCAATATTTATTACAACTTCCAAATAAGTAGACAATGGTTTATAATCAATCATAAGAAACTTTTTCAATAAAATGGTTGCATATTGTGTTTTGAAAAATAAAAATAGAATGAAATACAATCATACAAATAACATGATTTGAAAGACCTAACTCATTCATTTCAAATTACTACTTCAATTTCTCTTAATCCTATGAATTAAATCGAATTGTCACTGAGACATAAGCAAATCATCAACATATATACATATAACGATAATATGTGAGCCTTATTGCTTAAGGAATATATCATTATTATAAGAAGAATTAATAAAACCTAAAAATTTAAAGAAGGAAACAATTTTCACATACTAAGCTATGAGAGCTTGTTTTAAACCATACAAGGATTTCTCAACTTACAAACATAGTTTTTTACCATTTTTTAAAAATCCTTTAGGTTAAAACATGTAAATTTATTCTTTTAAATCGTAATTCAAAAATTATTTTTCTTATCCATTTGGTGGATTTCCCACCCAAATTGAGTGAAAATTGCAAATAAGGACCTAACAAATTACTTATTTTAGCTATAGGAAATGTCTCAACATAATCAATACCAAGTTTTTGAGTGAAACCTCTAGCAATAAGTCCACCTTTATGTTTTTAATACTATCATCACCATTATATATTACTTTGTATATCCACCTATACCCTATAATACTTCACGACTCGGGTTTATACAAGGTAATTAATACATGGTACATATGATGGCTTCTAGTCATTTTCCTAAGGTTAATAAGACTTGAGTTTTCTAACATAGATTGATCCCAATTTAATTTATTATCTAGGAAGATAAGAGTTTTAGAAACATCTATAGCATCAAAACATCATCATGACCATTTATTAAATTACAATCAAAACTATTACTTAGAAGCATTTAATGAAGTAACTTCAAGAGAATAAGACAACACATGTAAACCTTTCACTAGACTATATCTATACATTTCAATTAAGCTTCGATAATTAACATGTCCTAACCTTTCATGCCATAGTTTTAAATTATTCAAACTTTGAGATATAAAATAAAATGCAGAAGAGAAATCATCAAAAATATATAGATAATTTCTTTGAATTCTTTCATCTATTATACTCTCATTACTATCCTTGATATACCAAGTATCCTTCATGCATAGATTCTAGTTGTGTCCATACCTCTTTTGGATGTTTGATATTATTAATGTGTAGAAGGTACTCATCGTTCACATTGCATAGAAAAAGTATCTTACATTTGTTGAAATAATGCATTTATGTTATCTACTATTGTTTGACGACCAGTGGGAGAAACCTTAGATCTACAAACAATCGTCTAGAGTTTCCTTGCCATAAATTCTATTTTGACCCAAATGTTGTAGTTGGTTTCATTCAGGATCTAGGTTTTGTCAAGATAGAAATAGTTGGACGTCATTATTTTCCTAAACCTGTAAAATACACCCCATTATAATATACAATGTACCATAGAGTTAGATACATATTTATCAATAAAAACAACACTTTTAATAGAATCAGATCTAAAATTTATAGATCTACAGAAACTTTTTGATCATAACTAATTCTGTCATTACAATGTATACTAATTAACCTCCCATGATCAAAATAATAACCCGCATTATACAAAGCTCTGCATTATACCCCATATTTATATAAAAAATATTTCTGACCATATAGAAGTGAAGAAGAGACCCCTAAGAATGCATAATAACTTCAAATTTCTAAAAACATTAATGGAGACAAAAATCCACCAGCTTAAATTTGACATCTAAATGACTGTCATAATGGATTATTTTTGGTCTATTATAACAGACCATTGTAATCCCTTCATAGCCAAGAAATAAACATGGCCCCCTTACTAAAAAAGTAAGCACTTTAGTTTTTTTAAAACATGTATAAACCAAATCTAATAAAATTTATATTTTAAGCTTTTTTAATAACCATATATATAAAATATGATTCAAACTTAGGTTTGTTTTTTTAAAACTATATATGCCTAGATTTATAAGTTAAGTTTAAATATGATTTAAACTTAGGCTTAGAATATGGTTTGTTGACTCTTCCTCAATCCCATGTAATTTTAATATGGTTTAAGGATTTTAATATATAGTTTTTTTTTCAAAACTATATAAATTTTAATATGATATTTATATAAATTATTATATAAACCTTATTCTATATTATATATATTTTTATTTAAAAATAATAATATAGTTTTCAAATTATATAGAATATAGTTATAGATTAACTATAAACTATAGTTTTTCAAATCAAATCCTTTTAGAGGGGACCAAAGAATACGGTATGAATCTACCTTCAAATATTTAACTCATGAACATTTGAAATTATAGAAAACATGAAAATTATTTCATATAGTAATAAATTCTTTCTTTTTGTGTATGTGACTTTCACGCAGGTAGATATTTGAATCCCCTTTCACATGTGCACACATCAATCTCCAAACAAACATTAATTCTATATAATTTACAAAATGTAAATGAAATTAGGAATCGTATCATATTATGTCTCCCCCAAAAAAATAGGGATTTAAAATTGAAAACCCAGAAAATTTTACCAGGAGTTTAATTGCACAAATGTAATGCCAAAATAAATTGGGGAAAAAAGTAGGGGACCGGATACTTTTAAATACCTTTTCGAGTTGGTTGAAGAAACCCGTATAAATTAAATAAATAAAATACAAAAATTGATCTTAATTTATTTAATTTACCTCATCAGTAATACAATGTTAGAATTTAAGGATTCTAATAAATACGGATTTAATCAACTTACATATTACATAATGTTACAATAAATATTTAAATAAAGATTACATCACAACATAAGTAAATAAAGAAATACTTATATGAAATAAATAACATAGGTGACACAATATTTATAGTGGAAAACCCCAATAGGGTAAAAATCACTTTGAAAATAACATTTTACTTCATAGAACTTATTTTACATCCAGTAAGATCACCTCCTCCTTTGAAACCCTATTTACTAAGGGTAAAACCAAATCACTTGATTTACACACCTTGATATATTTCTGAATATATCAAATGAGGACATAAAGTCATTTTTATATAAGGTGATCGGATTTGTCTCTCGACCCACCTTTTCAACCTAAAATGGTTGACACATACACCTAGGTTTATAATATTTAATATTATAAATATAATCATTTCATGATATTAAATATTTAACCTAAAGTATATACCTAGGTTAGCATATTTAATAATAGAAATATAAATATTTCATATTATTAAATATTAACCTATATATTAGTGATGGACCCATATACATTAAGGGTTGGCCAAACCACTTAATCATTATGTTCCAATAGAATTTACAAGGGCTTGAAAATAAAAATGGCACCAAGGAAAGGATATAACATTTCACCAAAGACAAAGGGCAAGGGAAAAGGAAAGTTAGTCGCATCGACAAGTTTTAACGAAGAGTGGTATGTGGAGATGTAGTACCTAGATGATATTTTAATGGGGATGGAATGGGTCTCTCACATGCGCAAGATGGTTATAAGTGATTATAACCATAGGATAGATACCACTGAGAAGGAGATGGTATTGGAGCTTGTTTTCCCAATAGGAGAGAGAACACAGGATGACAAACCAGTGTATGATGACTCTGTGAAGACAAAACTGGAGAAGGTTGGGATTTTACAACTTTTTAAGTGTCTATTTTTAGAAAACCCGAGAGATTATACTAGTAGCTCATTTTTTTCTTGCACGGAGATCACTTCTACTTCATATGGCGGAGAATACTTATAACCCCACAGCTTGATCTCCGGATACACTTTGGACTTATCTACACAAGAGAGTCACCTGACGATGACTTGGATGACAAGGAGGCTATTGTGGAGATAGCTAAGGAATATGAATACAAGAAGGGTGGGAGTTATTTTGATATTTCCAAGATTACTAACTCATTCATGAAGATGGACACATGCTTTCTCACCAAGTTAAATGGGCAGGAATGGTGGACGTAAGTGAACAAGATATGGTTGAATGTTTATAGAAAGATTTCATAAGGGACAATCTACAACCTCTCAACCTTCATTACGGAGGATATCATTGATCTCGCATGTGACAAAGATAAAATTATGTATGGTAATATTCTCCTTACCATTGTGTTTTTGAGATTGGAGTACTCGATGAGCCAAATAACAACATTTGGGAGTACCCTGATGAGAACCCCTCCCCAGCTAAGAGATTCGAAGCATATACTTGTGAAATGATAACAACTGCATATAAGGCATGCTTGGATAAGTGGTACAAGTGGATGTGTGATGCATTTGGGGAAGAATGGAGGATTCTAGAGAAACTAGCCTTGGTAAAGGATGAGGCTGAGTTTGCAGTGTACCAAAACTTTTACATTGGCAGGTTCACGTTAACTGATGGCACCAAAATCCCATGGTATAAACTACCTTTTTCCTTCACAACGTAGTATTTTCAAAGCACAGTTAATAGGTTCAAGGAGGCCAAGAAACTTAGATTTGATCTAAGTGAGGTAGATCAGATCACCGCACACCTGCGTTGAACATTAGTGTATCCTAAGAAGCATGCATATGTGGAGAAGTATGTCTCTCATGACATACATATGCTAAGGCCCATAACATTACCACTTGCGGGAATCATGACGAAAAGGGTGTATATACAACTAAGGCCCAAGTTTGAGAAGGGAGCATACATTAAGGATGATGTATCCATCCCTAAGGATCTTGACGGAAGGAAGAAATGAGAAAAGAGAGAGAGGAAGGAAACTAAAGAAAGCGGGGTGCCTAACGAGCATAAAGTTTAGATAAGCAAGGGCATAGGAGTTTGGTACGGGCCCAAGTACTTACACATGAAGAAAGAAATCACCCGTGAAGGAGAACTCACCCGATAAGGAAATGTCCCCTATGATAGAGGAGTCACCAGGAAATAAGAATCAAAATATGGCGCAAAGTTCAGATTTTGAGGAGACAGAGAGAGCATGAAGGGTGATAATTCGAGGAGGAGAACGATGAGTGCAAGGAAGGTGAGGATCCCCGTGTTTGATCTATGTGGACATGATGAAGAGTTTGATGATTTTTCGAGAGGGTGATCGGGAGAAAGATGGAAGTGAAGAGGAAGTGGGGATGAATGTGTATAGGACCCTACACTGTCTGACTGATGAAAAGTTGGATGACGCATTGGAGAAGTAAGTAGCAGGTATCATCAAGGATTTGGTATAGTATAAGGTGGAGTGCAACACGAAGAAGTGGAGAAAGAGTATGGGAGCATGGGCATAGATCCCTTCTTAGAATTCAGCTTCCCAACATGAGCGTGCATAGGTGGCAAGAGCATAGTAGCAACACAAGGACCCATAATGACTTATGTCAATGATCCAAACAAGGTCCCGCACGCTCATTTTTAGAGCACGATACCTACAGAAAAAAATTTCTGTTGGTCATCATTTGATAAATAAAGATTTTTTCATGGAATTTTGAGTCCTATGTTGATGAACCATAGTTCGAAGTTTATATAGGAGCATTGGTAACCACACAAAAACCCAATGAGATAAATCCTATTTTGGATTCGAGCAAATAACTGATGAGTAGGCATGTAATGTGATAAATAAGGTGGTGGTGGAAGTCAAAGCAATATTATTTGGGAGGAATAACAAGACTAGGGAATTAGAGAAAGAATTGGATGAGAAGAACAAGTAAATCATAGAGAGAGATAAGAAGATAAAAGGGAAGGAGTTTATAATTGCACAGCTAAAGGCTGAGTTGAGAGAGGAAAAGGGGAGGGTGTGCAAAGCCTACAAGAAAGTGTATACTATCTCAAACTCCTTTATTTTGAGGCCCCCAATAATTATACCCCAACATAAGTATGAGTAAGCTTTCCCGCTTGGAGGACTTGATGCGCATGATCGAATGGAGAGGAAACCACTTTCATTGGATTCATTGGAGGAATTTTTGGTGTGAAAAAGATAACATGAGAAGTTGAAAATTAAAGAGAACATAACTCGGTACTCTAAGCTTCTTGCCTCTGTAAAAACCACAACGCACATGGCCGAAGTTGTCTATGACAACTGTGGATACAGGGATAAGTTGGTAAGTGTATTGGTTGCTACCCATGAGGTGTACCTAAAGGAGTTTTAGGAAAATAACAAGGGTAATAGGGTGGAAGAGAAGGATTCCAAGGTGATCGAAAGATTAAGGGTCTCAATTAAAAATAAAGTGAAGGAATTATATCACCAGGTTACACAAAGGATGGATGTGTTGAAAGACCTTAGCAAGCATATCAAGAATATTATGGATACATTAAAGGATAAGGGTAAAGAGTTGATGTTTGATGAAGTCAATGTGATAGTAAGGGATTTATTACAACAATCATAGAGTGAGGTGGATGCCTAGAATAAGATTGAAGCATCCTTAAACAAAGACTTCCCAATCCTTGTACATCAATAGAAAAATTCATTTGTTCTTTGGCGCAAGCTAGATACAAGTTATTCTTCCCTTCCATTTATTTATTCTTTGTTGTTAAAGGATAGATTTTTTATAAGGATGGAAAACATGTTTAGTGTGGGGTGATGTTGAGCCCAGAAAATGGCCAAGTTATAAAGTAGAAGATGAGCACATGTGGAAGGCACTATGGAGAAAAGTGTGTGAGTGAACGTGCACGAGGAGAGATAGTTTTGTGTGTGGAAGTAGGAAATTTTTTAAGGTTTTAAGGACTTAGCCACATTTCGGTTAAACAAAGGTATCACATGTAAAACATGTGAAGTTTCGGGTAGGTGTAATGATGACAAGGTTTTTACACGGAGACTTGAAGCTCAAGAAAATAATATCCCAGGAATCATTATGGTTATAAGATGTAAAGTGTAGGTTGTTATGTCTAACTAGCATCTGCATGGCTTAGACACTCAAGTATAATAGAATATGATAACATTTGGCATGTGGTCTTGATTTTGGAATGATGATTAGGAAAGCTCCTATCCTATTCAAGGAGGCATTTAAATCAAATAAAAGTAAGAAGAGAGTGTGGGTGCATATGTGTGGTGTATTTCTACGATAGTGCATATGCAATGGTGTATGTGTGCTGAAGAATATGTAATGGTTCTATAGGGGTAATATAGGGTTTCTAGATCAGAGCCATGGGGAGGGTAGGATGTTATTATCTTGATATATTCAATTTTTATGGCCCTCTTTGATATAATATGGCGATTGTAAACAATTTTGAATCAATGAATATGATGGATTGTTATGAATATTTGTGTTTATGGGTTCAAACCCTAGTTCTCTTCATTTTTTCATGGTTGATATATGATCTCTTTATGATGTTATAGTGTTTACTTTTGCATTATGATGCATCTTTGTTTAAGATCTAGTGTCTTTACTTCTATGCTAGAATGAATGTGTGTATTCCTACATCTGCACATATTTCCTCTATTAATGACAAACATTATTAGAGGGATCACATAAAATAGGGGCTCGACACCTGCACGTGCCTCGAGATGAGCACCCAACTAATGTTGGGTGATACACCACCACACTTGGGGTTTAAGGGGAGTAGGGAAATGTGACTACACCTCTAATTATAAAAGAGGTTGAAAGAGTTACATGCCAAGTACAAATCAAGGTATGATTAGCACATAATTGATAATTATTTCCTTATTGGTGACAAGGTATAGTTGTACTTGAGAAAAGAAAGGATACAAGGTAAAGCTAAGAAACTTAAGCCTCTTCGATATGGCCCATTTGAAATTGGAACAAGTGGGTAAGAATGCATTTCACTTGGATTTTCCTCCTTATATGAGAATTTATTCAGTTGTGAATGTTGATAACTTACATCTCTTTGAGCCCTTCATGTTGGATCGGGAATAAGAGGGATTTTTTCTACCATCTATAGAAGATATTACTCTGGAAATTCAATTGGAATTGGAGGAAGATGTGGTATTACAACAAAAGAAAGGACAACACAATGAGGAGTGCAAGATAGGTGGTTTATTGAGTTGAAAGGTCAATTTCCTATTAAGGCCAATTGGTATTTTAGAGAAGATGTAGGAAGAAATTTCCTCACCTCATCATTCCTTGCATCTTTTAGGGACTTAAAAGCCTCAAATTGGGGAAGTACAATCCAAAAATGGATCTAGAATTATATAATTCTATGTATTCTCCTATTGAAACTTGAAATTCATGTTCTCATTAGGTTTATTATACTAGAAAATGGTTAATTAAGGTCAACGGTTATCTGGACACCTTTGAATGACAAGAAGAGAATTCTTTATGTTTTTTTTTTTTTTTTGGTGATAGTGAGACGGTGATTGAACCACCCCACGGTTGAAAAACTATTGTTCTTTGTATAGAGGTTTTTGTGGGACCACTTCTCATAGGCATCAAAAGTCTCGAAACTTTTGTGGCGGTTGTCTGCAACCACCACTCTACATTCCCGGTGGTTTTGAACCCAATGACGCCAAAAACATGGAAACTCAATAGGTGAAAATGTTTGGGCTTCTAAATTGATTTTTTCCCCCTCAAGCCTTTCATACTTGGGTAGAGAAAATATAAATACAAGAACATTTATTCATTATAGGTAGGTGATTGGAGTGAATTCAAGTGTGAGATAAAAATGAAGATGGAATTGTTCAATTTTTGTTCATAAGGAATTGAGTTCTTTCTTGTTGAGGATTGTAAGTAATGCAAGTAGAAGGACCTTGAATCCTTCCTGAAGGTCATATTTGATAGTAAAATTGTATTGTATTGGAGATTTACATATTTAAGGGAATAAATTTTTTACCTAGCTATATTTTTTTCCCACATTGGGTTTCTCGAGGATAAAATTGTTATCTCCTCATATCAGATCTTTCATTTTCAGTATTGTGTGAATAATTCTTTCATAATAAGCTAGATATTAATATATTTATAAAAAAATTCATTCATTATCATAGAATACGATATTTTTATTATTTTAAAGTGGTAGTTTAAGGATCATAAGATATGATAAGAAAACCATGCCTTTGTTTGTTTTTATGTGATGTCCTCGAGCTTAACTTTCCATTGAGTAAAACCATAGATTTTGAATTTGTGTATGGACCATGTGGATGAATCTTAGAGTACATTGATCTTTACCATGTAGTAAACTTACCAATTTTCTTTCATTGATATCTTGACATCCTTTGGTGCGAGGAATGAATATTTGAAAGGTTGTTGAATACCGACCTTTTCCACGTGTCTTTCTTTGTGTTACATAGTTTTCAACAGTCTTCTATGGATTCTAGATAAGAGACATTAACCCTAGGGTAGCTCTTTGAGATTCATGGACATTGATTGTTTCCATGAGTTCCTCCTTGTCATGTATTTTCCATCGGTGCACTCTAAATTTCGGAGCTTTAATGTGGAGACTTAAAGCTTAATGAAGTATGTCATGTATTGATGCTTGACACGTATCCTCCATCCATCATATTCATGTAACCATGGAAAAATTTTAAGTCTGAAATGTTTTCCAAATGCGAGAGAAATGATGATAGCCACTTGTACCCTTTTAAATACTTGTTAATCCATTTCATGAGCACTTTAAAACATGAAAATAATTTAAGCTTGAAAATTTACAAAGCACAAAAATCTAATTATTGAAAAGTGTTTAAGATCAATAAGGGAAGGAAAAAACTAAATATTCCAAGAGTTGAAACATGTTTAAAACTTATAAAGCCATGAATTTGTAAGATAAGTTGGTGGCAAGAAAAATTCAAATTCAAATAGATGGAGTTTGACCAAATAGAGAAAACTTAGTCAATAGTAAAGAAAAAAAAATGCATAGGGAAGGTGGAAAACACAAATATCAAAGGTTATAAACCCATGATCACAATAAAATCAGATTTTTAGCTTAGATTTCGAGCATGTGATTGTCAAAAGAGACAAAAATGAGGTTTAAGATATTTTAACACAAGGATTATCTATAATATTTGAAAAATTCAAAGGTGGTTGAATTTGGAAATAATATGAAAGGGTGAAGTTATAAACTTTAGATAGATGGATAGATATTATAGAAAATTAGATAAATATTTTGGATAATTGGTTTTGATTCAATAAATTATTGTTGAAAAGGATATGATCATGATCCAAGAGCTAACCAATGTAAAATATTTATTCGTGTGATGAGGATATGTTTGAAAGATTAATGCCTGATGGGTAGAAAGAATGAGATATGATAGGATGATAGGATTCTCCTCCTTGGTGGTGAGGAGGGAGAGATGGTTAGTGATGGGTAGTTAGGGTAGATATGTAGTTAGGTTAGATGAATGACTTGTGATAGAGAGATGGTTAGCTTTTAGGAAGGTTGATTGTTAGATTGTTGATAAATTGGTTGATTAATTGATGATGGGAGAATTATTATGATAGGTGAAATCCATCTATCATGTTACACATATTTCCCATTTTTTCAGCATTAGCAATCTTATTGTTGTAGCATAGAGAATTATGTACCATGATATGGAAAAACCATGATGACATGATCATCATATGCCCCAAACTAGCTCAACAGAAAAAGTATGCACAACCATCCTCATGTTATTAGACAAACTCAAAAAATCAATATGTAAAATTGTCCTCATATCATATGAAAGATACTAATACAACACAAATACCAAGGTAAATAAGAAAGCAAACGAACTAGTGAAAAAAGCACACACAAAAGAAAACGTAATTTCTCTTTAAAGATCCATGTTGGTTGATTGATGATGAGATAAAATGATTAATGAATTGATAGATTTATGATGGGTTTATTAATTTATTTTCCCAAGCAAGGATGTATGTGAAGGGAGTGGTATTAGGAATGATGTATTCTAGGAAGAGTTAGGCCGATTGGTTGGTTTGATGAAGAGGATTTTTAACTCGGCTTAGGACAAGAAAAATGATTTTGGATGTGTATTTTCATTTTTATTTTATGATATTTTGGTTATTTTAGGTATTTTATAGGATTTTTTAGATTGTTATAATTCTTTGGATTGTTTAGATTATTATGATTTTTGGGAGTTTTATGATTTTTGTTAGATTTTGATGATTCAGATGGGATGGTTGAAAATATTCAAGATGGGGTGTGAAGAATAGGATAAGATGGATGAAAAATTATACAAGATATATTAGGATGGGGTAGGATAGGATGAGGTTGAGGGATGCATGATAGAAAGCTGATTTAACCCTAGGTATAGGGTAGGATGATTTTTGTAGGATTTTTGGGATGTTAAGGGATGAAGTGGATGATGTAGGATGATTTAGGTTATTAGGGAATATATAAAGTGGATGGCACCCCTGGTGGGTGTTATAGATCATGAGAGAAATGATGGCCCCAATCATGATAATGATGGTTAGATTATATGAAAAATAGGGGTCATTAGATACCCATGGATGTTTAGTTTGAAAAAAGTGGGATGTGGGTTTTATGGATTTTTATGATGAATGGTTTAAAATAGGATTGATGATGAACAACATATGAACCAAAAGGAACAAATTATAAGACAAGAGTTGGGATACAATAGGAGTGTGACCAAGGTCTAAACAACACCTGGCAACATACTATCCATATGTCTCATCAAGATCTAGTGTGTGTGATTGTGATGGTTATCTACCACTTGAGGTGAAGAATTTATGGGTAGCATGTGAATAAAAACTAGTGAATGCGTAGGAATTATGATTCTAATAAGTAGATGGAGGGTGGGAATAAGGAAAAGTGAAGTTGTGAATTTATTTGTTGTCAACTAGGAACCCATAATCTCAATGGAGATGCATTTTATTCATACCACAATATTTCTCTACTTCCATCCAGGTGTCCATAACCTCAATAGAGATACTAGAAACACACATAGAGACATTATTGAGATTGATTTTGATTGGAATATTTTATATTGATTTATGATTTATGGTATTTTACTTTTGGTTTTTTGTGTTTTGTATTTCTTGATATTTTGTGAAAAGATATTCCGTTCTCATGAACACTCTTAAGGGTTTAAGAATCATGATTGACTTAATGGGGAGTGGAAGTGAGTGTGAACACTACACTTGATAGCATCAATAGACATGCATGAGGGTCTTCACAATAAGTTTATTAAGTGTGTTAAAGTTCTTAGACCTCTAAGAGGGTAATTGTGCTTAAATTTTCTAGGTAATGACAAACCAAAGTCACATGACTGCAATAGATGTTATTGACTTATAAAGTGTGAAAACATGCTAATAAAATGTTCACCAAAAAGAGTAAATCAAATCATAAATGGATTGGAATGGAATATGAATGGATTATATGATAAGGATGGGTGATGTGCAAAGGGATGGGGGTGAATGGAATAAGGATGAATGGGAAGGAAAGAACATCCATGTGCATGTGAAAAATTATTGTGATTTTTTAAAATATGTCAATTTATGTGGTATTTTGAAATATGTTTTATTGGTTTGGATTTTTAGGTTTGATTTGTTATTTTTAGGTGGGTTTATTACCACTCGGTCAGGTGTTGATTGTTAGTATTTTTGGATTTGTGGATTTTTGGATTGATTAAGATGAGGATTTTTAGCTTCATTTAATATAATATTATGCGTCTAGGTTAATTTCAAAACTTGCGGCAAGGCCTCCCGATGGGATATCCTTGCGAGATCCCATGATGACAATGATGGTTTTTTTGCTTTGAAAGAATTTAGATGATTTGTAATTCGGTTATTCTGTTTGAAGGGTTCGGGAATTGATGATGGATTCAGATGGTTTGGATGATAATGTAGATAAAAGGATTGATGGAAATAAGGTTAAAAGTATATTGTATTTTTATATCGGAAGATATGTCATCGGTGATAGGTTTGTAGTCTATGTCGTAATAATTGGGGTTGTGATGAAGGTAAATAGGTTCACGATGCCTTGTTCATGGATGTTGAGGCCTTTACCTTAATGATTCATGATTGTGAAAATATTTTTGGTGATAGAATTTGTATTGGATTTGGGGATGATGTAAGGTGGTCATCATGAAATTGGAAGCTAGAAGATATTTTGGTTTCCTCATCCATTAGGAGGAATGTCTCAACAAAGGATGAGGTGTTAGACTTGTCACAATTTTTTTTAGGAAAGGGAAGTTTGGATGTGGAATAGGAGTTAGATGGTGGATGATGCTTAGGAGAGGATTTTGATCCATCTTAGGAGGTGGATAAAATTTTACAAGGATAATATTCCCTTGATTGATGAGGTTTTGGACATAATATTTTAAGTGGATGAATCAATTGGTTGAGTGTTTTTGGTATGATAGAAAAAACAATAGTATTTTTATTGATAATAAGATGGTTTCAGCATGGTCCTATCATGCAGTTTAATTGGTGGATAAATATTATCTTAGTTATATGTTTAGATTTACCTCTAGGGAGAATAGAGTGAGGTATATGATTAGATTTATGTGGCGCAGGGAAAAATTGGTTAATGTTTGCGGCTTAGAAGCCGGATGAGATTAGTGTGGTCTAGGGTTCGAATTAGATTGATGTAGAACATGGACTGAATTGGGTTGGTTATATCCAAGGATGAAGTGGATTGGTGTAGTGCAAGGACCAACTTGGATAAGTTAGGCTCAGTGTCGAAGTGGATTTGTGATTGGGAGACGATGGGTTTGATTTTTCAAGTTGTGATGCTAAAGTGACACATTGTTGGTTCAATTATTGGATTTGATCATGAGTGAGATTATTTTTATCATAAGTGGATTGTTGTGGAGGTTATATTGATTTTACCATGTCAACATAGGTCTTAATGCGAGAAAGTTGAGGAATATGATAGTTGTTAGTGCATTTTGGATTTTATGCGGTTGATCTTAAGGATTTGCTAGAAGAAGGTGGATTTAAGATGGATGGATCCTTTGGGATGATTATTTTGGATAATTTTGTGCGATTAAAGCATGTGGATAGATTTCCCCTAAATTTATGACCCTAAGAAGGAGGTCATATTTGTAGTGGGATTGAAGGATTTAACCAATGTCGATATGGTTGGATTTTGTTAGTGATGGTTCATGGTCATTAAAGTGGGGATAATTTGGTGGACAAATTTTGGTATATCATCAGTATAAAGGAATGGATTAGTGGAAATTTGATAGATTAAGGGATTAGTACAAGGCGTTGTTTGGGGTGTCATGTAGATTTTTGTGGTTTTATCTCTTGATTTTAGGTAAGCTCACCTTCGATTTAGAATTAAATGAATTAGGAATGGTTATAGATTGGTTGAATATTTCCTTTGGATTGTATTAGGATGGATTTTGGATGGGGAATTATTTTTAAAAGGATTAGGATTGAATGAAGATTGGATGTAGGTTGATCTATATTTATAAGGAAGGTTAAATGAGATGGTTGGGTAGGAATGGGATTATTTTTATATTGGATTGGAGATTTGGATAGAATTGGATGAAATCATGATTTATTTGATCAAGAATGGTTTGGATTATATCCTTGTTTGGTTTTGATTTTAGTGCGAGGTCTATAAACACACATGCTTCATCAACACTCAAGTTGCAATCTTATGCTAGTAGTAGAAAGTTGTGCAACATGACTAGTAGCCCACTAATGTACCTCATATGGAGTGGTGATAGATTAGTCTGCCAACACTCACTTCATGTAGTAAAAGTGAGTAAATTTGAGAGTGTTTTTCTCCCCACACTACTAACTATTTTCTCAATAGGTCTTAATTCTAGGCTTTACAAGGATCTCTAGGTGTGACCCCTATATACCTTTTGGTACATGGGGCCCAAGTCTTTGTTGTAATGAGGTTATTTAAGATCTAGGTGTTAAGATATAAAATCCCCTCACTTCATATTATTTGTAAAATATGAAATTGGGAACAATAATAGTCACAAATGCATAATATATTATTTCACACTATATAATTCTCTTTAGCTATTACTATGGCTATTATATAGCCCTGGATGTAGGAAAGTTGCTTCTTACAAATAAGAAAACAAATAACCCATTTATATGATTATGGGTACAACAATTTAACAAACCAACCTCACTTATGTAAGCACTAATAATAATATTCCTAACATTCCCCCCCTTAGTGTGAACATGGGGAAATCACATTTTGTACTTACCCCCGCTTTCATGATTAGGTGATGTAGTCGTTTTCATGTACCCTTAATAAAATATTCTAACCCCATGCACGTCGGCCTATCACCCAAGGTGGGCACTAGATGCTCACCTAAGGCACGTGTAGGCACCAAGCCCCTCTTTTATGTGATCATTGTGAGAAGATTTTGCCATTTTCAAATGATTAAATGTAAAAAAGTGGATATTCATGTAAAAGCACAATATGATTTACCATATCCTTATACTCATGCATGAAAACGAGTGAACCAACACAACATGGATCATGAAGAACATATCTAATTTATAATATGAAGAAATGACACTAGGGTTTACCCCATGAACAGATGTTTAGAACATATATATATATATATATATATATATAGATCAAAATTTCTAAGTAACCACATTACATTCAAAAGACCATGTCAAGTCAAACATAGTGGATGCCAAGGATCCGACCCATACAGTGTATGTTAAAACAAATATCTAACTCATATGTCATGAGTCCTAAATATATGCCCCCTTATTTCATGCTTTTTTACAAACCCATCCCTTAGACATGATGATCCTCTTGTAACTCCCTAATTGAGAAACCCCAACCCTAGGTCCCCTTATTACTTTTTGCAGAGATTTTCCTTCCCCATGTTATATGTATTCATCGGGTTGTCTCTTTCTTTCTCCGAGAATCTCTATATATAGGTTTAATACCCACTTTGCCATGAATTTTCTTGGGAATAGATTGGATGCCGAGTGTCCATGTGTTCCTTTAATGGTGCATGCTCATCCCCTCATGGGACATTCCACTCTCTCGCAATGATTTATTCTAATAATATTCCATGCTTGGAATATTCTTTCCTTGACCTCCAAGGTTCCAGGCTAGAACCTTATCCACTTAGCATGTCTAGTTAAGACACGTTTTTCCTCAAGTGCCTTCAGAATGCCGAATATAGCTAAGTCCTTAGATCCTACATACTATCTTACACATGCGCACCCATGTTTCTCCAAAACCCTTCTTAAACCCTTACTCGTGCACTTCTCCACGCACGCCCTTCTTCTCATTGGTCCCTTGCACTAATGTGCCCTTTGGTACTTAGCCGATATTTCTAGGCCTAACATCACCCCACACTAAACTTGTTCTTTATCCTTGGAAACATCTTGCTTTTTCAAAGAATAAATAATGGTGGGATCTAGACAAATTGTATGGAGGATAAAATAATGGAATAATTGTAAAGAATCAAGAATGGAAGAATGTGGAAAAAATATGATATTTTTGCAATAGGAGTGGGAAATCCTTCCTCATTGTTTCCTTAATCTTCTCCCCGCACATTCAATTCACCAAGCACTGCTGGAGTAGGTCACCCACTAGAGTGCTCACCTCCCTAAAGCTCAATTGATTCCACTTAGCGTTCAACATATCTACAATCCCTTCCAGATGATTGTTAAGGTCATCCAGTACATCCATTCTGTGAGTGACCTAGGGGTACAATTTCTTGAGCTGATTTTTAACCTAACCTTACAAGGTTTTAATTGCTTCCATTTTCTTCTCAACTTCAGCTAGGATTTTATCCTTCTCTTCCCAGTTTCATTTATTCTTCTCCTGGTATTATTTTAGATCTACCTCATGTGTAGCAACTAGTATACTTGTTTCCCTGTCCTTATCAGCATAGTTTTCATATACAGCCTCAACCATCCATGCGGTGCTCTGCGCAGTGGAAAGGAGATTAGAATACCAAGTGATTGTCTCCTTGATCTTCTAATTCTCTTCCTCTTTATGGCACACCAACACCTATTCTATTGATTCCAATGTGAGTGGTCTCCTTTCCATGGTAAGTATGCAAGTTAATTCTTCCAATCATTGCAAGGTTGACTCATATTTCTACTCAGGTGGGGCATGGCATCTGTAATCATCTATATATTCTTGTAGACCTCACGCAACTTCACCTTTTCCTCCCTTATCTTGCACCTTAGCTTTACGCCGATCATGTCCTCTTTCTTTAGATCCTTGATATTCTCAATGATCTCTTCATTATTCTTCTCTAGCTCTCCCTCCAGGAACCTTACCCTATCATTCCTTCCAAAAAATTTCACCTCTACCTCCACTAATACCTTGTTGAGTGCATTGCATTCTTACTCATCGATAATTTTTAGCATATATCAAAGGGTTCACCCCATTGGTCTCTGGTACCTTCATCAACACCCCTTTTCTAACCTCAAACTTAGGCTCATCAACATGGGACTCAAAATCCCAAGATATCATTTTCCTCATTCATGGGTACGCGCCTTCTTCTTCGAATGAAGACCATGCAAGGAGTTGGTCTATAGGCACGGTACTTTGGAAGCACGCATGTAGTACCTTACTTAGATCATTGATGTAACTCATTCCTTGCTCTTGCGCTACTACCACACTCTTCCCTCCTATGCACGCTACTTTTGGAAAGATTACCGCTAAACTGGGATCTCCACCCATACTCCCATACTCCTTTCCTACACTCTCCTCCTCTATATCTTTGAGTATTTCATCGCTTGCTATGCTCCACCTTCTACTCCACCAAGTCTTTTATTATTCCCGCTACTTCCCTTTTCGTGGCCTCTTTTATTTTCTCCTTGGTGAGGCTTGGGGTCCTTTGATCCTTAGTGTTTACCTCCTCACTTCCCCCCTTTCCATGAGCATATCCTTCCTCCTCATCCTTTTCCTCATTCCCTTCCTCCTCTGAGTTGTGTACATCATACACAGGATGGTCCTGAGCCTCTTCATGCTCATCATCCTCCTTATTTCCTTTGTAGGCTTCCCGTGTTCTTTGTTTCCTCTGAGTCCATCTCCTCTACTACCTTTCACTTCTTCCTAACTGGTGACTCCAGTATAGGGGATTCTTCCTTCTCATATTCTTCAGCAAGTGACTTCTTCCTTGGAAATTATTCTTTTAAAGGGTGCTCTTCTTTCTTTAACACCTCTTCCTTAGGTGTATTTTCTTTTCCTTAATGGGGAATTCTTCCTTTGAGCATATGTGCTCAGCCTCGCATCTAAATCCTACGCACCAATAGATTGTATTTTTGTATGCTTGGTGCCTTCCTATATGGTGACTCCTCTCTCTCCCCTTCCTCCTGGTGGGGCCTTCTTCCTTGTGGTGGGATCTTCTAGGATGGAGACATCATTCTCCACATAGGTGCCTTTCTCATACTTAGGCCTAATGTGTAGGTATACCCTCACTATGGTCCTTCCAAAAATTGGCAGCATCACAAGTTTTATCATATACACCTCATGGGAGACATACTTCTCCACATAAGCACGCTTCTTGGGGTATACCAACTTTCTACGCAGCTCGTGGTGGTCTTGGTCCACCTCACTGAATTTGAACCTTAGTATTTTGGCCTCCTTGAAGTGGTTGACCCCTTCTTGAAATATTGAGCAATGAAAGAGAATGGAAGTTTACACCATGGGATCTTGGTCCCATCTATCAAGGAGAACCTACCAATGTAGAAATGTTGGTATACAACAAACTCAGCTTCTCCTTGCACCAGTGCTAGAAATTTATTAGTTATTTTCCACTCATCCCCGAACACATCACGCATTCGCTTGTACTATTTCTCTAGGCGTACCTTATGGGCGACTGTCATGGTGTCACAAGTATACTTATAAAGTTTCTTAGCCGGGGAGGGGTTCTCATTTGGGTACTCCCATACAAATTTTTCTGGCCCATCAGAACTGTAATTTATGTAAACAAGATGGTAAGGAGGAAATTACCAAACATGATATTCTCCCCATCGTACACGTAACTAATGATCTCCTCTACTATGAAGGTGGATAGATTATAGATAGTTCCCTCTGAATTTTTTTGGCACACATTCAACTAGGCCTTGTTAATCTATGTCCACCTCTCCTATCTATTCATCTTGGTTACTAAGCACACGAACATCCTCATCACAGGGTCATAAATTGTTGATATGTCAAAGTATCGTGACCCCTTCTTATAGTCATAAGCCTCCATAGTTTTCTTTATGGCCTCCTTTTCCTCCAATTCATCATCAAATGAATCTCATTCACAGGTGAGACCAATGAATTTGGAGATCAATTGGGGATTTATCCTCATCCTTCACCCCACGAAGTAGAAATGGTCTTCATGTACGTGTGACATCAACCACTGTGTCTTCGGTTTACCAAAATAGGGAAACTCATATAGTTGTAATAATCCACCTTCTCCATTTTTACGTTCAATTCATCATCCTAGATGGGCATTCTAGTTGGTGTCCGCTTTTTTTTAGGTTTCACCATGTCCAATGCCATTTCTTTTTACATGGTGCTCATTTGATGGTTGTAGTCGCTTACATCCATTTTCCTTATGTGAGACACCCACTCTTTCCAAGCAATACGCCATCTAAGTATTGCATCTTTGCATACCACTCCTCATTGAAACTAGTGGAAACAACCTATTTCCCTTTTCCCTTTCCCTTCTTTGGTGAAACGGTTGCCTTCTTTGGTGCCATCTTCTTATCGGGTTACTAAAAACAAACTCTTCCTTTCTCTTCTTCCTTTCTCTACTCAAATATGTGGCTTACCTTCGTGAAATATCCCTTTACTCTTGTGCCCTAGCTGCAAAACCCTAACCTAGAAAACCCTTCCATAAGATGATGTACTCTCCTGAAATATTCTTCCCTACACCCATGTACTTCTTCCACTCTAGTTTACAAATCACACTAGTCACACACTCATATTTTCACAATTCTTCCTTTGCACAAATCTTCTTTGCATATGCCCTAGTTCGCAAAAGCTCTTCGATATCGTATTTGAAAGGTGTACAATAATGTGCCCGACCTTCTACTTATAGCTTTCGCTCATCTTCAACAATAAATGCTAAGCCACCTACCAATGTAATTTTGCAATAAAGGTGGATTTTTCAACTAAACCCAACCTTAAGCACTCTTACCCCACACACTATCCCGCACAAAACATCTCTACAACCTTTTGGCACGAAGAAATCCTTACTGACCGAAGATCCTCACATGTGCACTTACGGTGCCAAAGGAATTTTTTTGTCCTTAACCTAATTTTTTCCCTCGCCTATCTCATATTATTCCTGCACTTCTCATCCTTTGTATGTGGTCTTTATAAATTTATCCTAACATAAAAATACTTATGTCCACCTTTTCTACGTGAAATCTTCCATACTAAGCACCTTCAATCCGAGCCATTGAAACACAACTTCCACTACCAACTTCTATTTTACTTCGTAAGAAATAGATGCATAGTCATCTACGCATACACAACCTTTTGAAAATAATAAGTGGCTACAGAAACACATGGTGCACAAAACAACACAAAAGAAGTGGACAGAAAATGAGAAAGGGAAACACAAGAAAATAAATACATTAAGGGGAATCCTAAGCTAAATGGAAATATTTCCTTATTTATAAACACATGGAAGACTTATTTATAGTAAGGCTTTAGCCTAATCCCATTGAAATGGCCTGCAGTAACCGTGTTCCATCCAAAGCACATGCTTAATAATCGGAATGTTCCTAAATCAAAGATGTATGAGATGATGTATGGCCCCAACCAATGGACATTGAGTTTCCCATGATGGTGTAGAAATTTGAACTCATAAAGCAAGACCATCTACCCAAATTGAATTATTTGTTTTTAATAAGTGATCGACTTTCATCCAACTGCATTAATTTCTCCATGCACTCCTATATTGCTTGTTCATCAGCTAATCCTCCTTCCTATGAAATACAAAGTGATGGTAGCATAAATTCAACCAAGAAAAGCAAATCGTCATGCCAAAAACAATTGAAACAAGATGGCCTTGTTCAATCTCTTGTAGGTCTTCATGTATGCCAATAGAATGGATGATACCTTTTCATCCCAATTTTGTCTTCCCAAATCACAAATTTTAGTCAATGTGTGAGTCGGAATTTTGTTAAATGTCTCAGAAGTTCCATTAGCTTGTGAGTGATAAGGGCTGGTCTTATGATGGGCAACCATGAATTCTACCAACAAAATCTTGAGTGTTTCATTCAAAAAATGTGTACCCCTATCACTAGTCAAGCTTAAATGACATCCATACCTATTGATTATTTTCTCCCATAAGAATCTAGTAGATGTCACTACTATACAGTCCCTTATAGGCACTTCCTCCACCCACCTTGTTAAGTAATCAGTGCAAGTGATGATATAGCATGAACCAGTCCTTCGCGCGAAGGTGAAATTGGTCCTACAAAATCAATGGCCCACTTTTCAAACGGTTCTAAACTAGCTATAGGTGTCAAGGGAATCTCATCTATTTTTCTTGGCTTGCCAAGGTGCTTGCAATGGTCACAGGCCTTGCAAAACTCAATGCAATCCTGGTAGATGCTTTCCTACCAAAACCTTGTGAGTAGAATCTTCCATGTGGTGGCATTCCTTACATAGTTCCCTCCTGTAATCCCACCATGTGTTTCTTTCCATGATTACAGTGTGCTCATGCTCCAACACACACCATCGTAAAACCTCATCGCAACCTAATTTGTATAAGTCTCCACTAACTCGCATGTAGAGTGCAAGTGCGTATGGGTAACTGTTTTCTTTCCAAAGTCTTCATTCCTTCGGCACCACACCCATTTTAAGAAAGATAGCAATATCTTCCAATTCGGAGGGCACGCATCATAGTCTAAAAATAGTGTGCATTTGACATTGTATCCTTAATGCTTTGCATGTCCTCTCCTGAATCTATTCTTAACAAATGTTTGGGCCCCGAGTTACTCTTTCCGGCTTCACAAAAAATGTAAACTCAAATTCCAAAAACAAAAATGCCCACCAACATATGCACCCTTGCAAAATGGGCTTGTTCACCAAGTACTTCAATGTCATGTGGTCTGTGTAGAATATGAAAGGTGTTTCCAGCAGATACTTCCTAAACTTATGCAACGCATAGATCATTGATAGTGCTTCACGCTCAGTAGTGGTATAGTTTTTCTCTATTGGTGTCAACTTCCTACTTGCAAAGAAAAGGGGGTGATCAACAATACCCTCACCAAGTTTTGTTAGCACTTCTCCAATTGTTTTCCTAAGGCATCAACATGCACATGGAAAGGTTTATCCCAAGAAAGAAAGGGTAATATATGCGTAGTGATGACCTTATCCTTCAATGTATCATTGGTCTTTTGTTGTGCCTCTCTCTAGTGAAAGGCACTCTTGTGCTTTAGTAACTTCTCCAATGGCATGGTGATTTTTTCATACCCCTTAATAAAATTTCGATAGTATCCCATATGCCCAAGGAATCCACACACTACACTTTAGTTGGTAGGCTCACCCAATCCCACAATAATGGAACTTTGGGGGGATCCACCAGCAAGTTGTCCTTACATATTATGTGCCCCAACATGGTTCCAAATGGAGTAGCGAAGAGACACTTCTTAATATTGAGGGATATGTGTAACTACTAACACCTCTTAAAAATCAACCAAAAATTATCACAATGGTCTTTCACTAGTCCATACATCATCTAGTCATCAAGGTAGACCTGAAGAAACTTATGGATGAAGTCTTGAAATTCCTACACAATAATGCATGAAAATATAGTAGGCACATTCTTCAATCCAAAAGGCATGACTGTATAGGAAAAACTTCCCCATTCAAAGTGGAAAAATTTGTTTTTCTTGGCCTTCTTTAGCAATTCTAACTTGATGATATCTTGAGAATCCATCCGTGAAGGAATAGATCTTACACCAAGCTACTCCTTCTAAGATTTCCTTGGTGAAAGGGGTTGGAAAAGGTTCAATAAAACATATTGCATTCAAGTCCCTATAGTCAACACAGATCCTTATCCTTCCATCCTTTTTAATACTGATGACCATGGGGCTTACCCATTCTGATTCCTCCACATATTCAATGATGCTTGAAGCGATCATTTTTCTATCTCCTCCTTGACCTTGACTTAAAGATTCAAATTCCTTCGATAAGGCCTCTTTTGAATCAGAAACACACCTTATTTTAACTTTATTTTCATTTCTCCTAAGGAGTGGTGAACTCCTTTAAGCTCATGGTACCCACGTGGAAATAAGTCTTGAAACTTGTACAATAGATCAATGATATTCAAAACCTCCTTCTCTAACGAATAGTATCCAATAGTGGCCTCCTTAGGTTTCATTTCTGAATTGATGTTAACCTTCTTTGTTTTTCAGGGGCTCATGGTAGGCACGTACTTGCTCATCAACTGTCAATAACTTTGTGCGTAACTTTAGTATGGTTAACATCCATAATCTCCATTTCTTCACCATATATCACATATACCATCTTTCCCTTATATTTCTCCATACACGCGTGCTCAAGTTGCACCTCTTTTGACTCTTCTTCATTAAAGTGCAGTTCTAAGCCATGTTCACCCAATAACTCCAATATTATATTCTATTTCATTGCACTATCTCCCATCGTAAGGTGTTTGACAACCTACAACGCCCTATCCACCGATGGTTTAGTACTCTGATACTTGAAAGCTTGAAGGAGGTCGTCCATCAACTACTACCAATTTCTTATCTGATGGTGCATCTCTAAGTGAATATACCATGCACACGCATAGCCTTGTAAGGTGGAATACAACTTATGCACCCATAAAGAAGGTGGCAAGGCCTCTGCACCTTCCATGCATACTTTCTCACATGCTTGGACATGAAATGAGGTGAGATCCTTCCCATGGTAGTCTTATATGATAGTCGGTGCATTGCTCTAGAAAACCTAATAGAGAATGTGATTCTTACCTCATGCCACTCTAGAAGGTTATCGCAATGTGTATCCCATGAATATGTTGTGGTCTCGAGTAAGTTATAGCTAAGCATCCCTCTTATTTCAATCTCATTTTTCCATGAAGCCTCCATTTCTCATAAGAAATCATCAAGGTTGGATCCTCTAGAATAAGTAGGTAACTTCCTTCCTCCCAGGAGCTTGACTGAGTGCACCTTTGTCACCCTTGTAACCAAGCCTCTTAACTGTCACCTAATTAACTCATAAGTCCCATGTGCCCAATTGTCACATAACACACTAGTTGTATCACTTATTGAATGAGCATCTTCAAACTAAATAACTCCCTCTATAGGGTGAATCACCTCATGGTCCCTGATAGAGTGTACATAGATATTCTTAATTACTTCTTCTCCCAAGGGCTCAGTATAGGGGGCTAAATTTCCATCGGTTAAGGGGATGCTTGACTAACTCTTCCTTTTTCTCAAAGCTTATGTATCCCTTATTTAACCTTAGGTTAGCATCGTTCTTGTAATACCAAGGGTGCCCAAGTAATTCCAAAAAGTTGTCTACCTTGGCTAGCACCAAGACTTCGAAATCTCTAGTGAGCGTTTCCCCTTAGATAGTGATAACAACATCCTTCAAGACACCAATGGGAATTTCCTTTTTCTTGTTAGCCATATACAACAAATTTAAATATTCCTATAATGGAAGCCTTCTCATTTGATGCCATGCATCTAGAGCGAGACATTAACCTATGTGCCCGTGTCAATTAGAATATTGCTCTTAAGCCATCCATCCATACTAGTATTCAAGGTAGTCTCCTTATCATAGTTAATATTGTGGGGAGGAAGGTTAGCATGTATAACCTTCCTTTCACGCTCTACTCCGACATGTGGTACCTTCTCCTATAACCATTCTCCTAACAAAGGAATGATATTCTCTTGCCTTAACATTTTACATACTTCCCTAACCTCATCCAGATCCTTCTATGGAGCCTCAACATTCTTCCTTTGCTCTAACTTCCTTGACTATTCCTTTAGGCACTAGATCTCTCCTTGTAGGCTTCAAATCACATCCATGGTTTCTTGATACACTTCTTTCTAATGAGTAGGGTCCAGATACTTCCCATGTACCACCTCTTCTCTAATAACTAGTGGTCTCTGCCTTGGTATATCCCTTACGTGCGCATGTGTCACTCGCGTTGTAACTAGTAAAAATTCTAGTTTCGACTCACATGCCACTCTTAACATCCACTATAAATTGTCCTTCTTTACACTTACCATTTTAGATCCTTTTTCTTTTCAATTTTGCTGGCTCATATGTTCAAATAGCTCTAGACACTCCTCATACTTATGTTTTTTTCCACACCAAGAGCATTGCAATAGATCAGGGCATTCATGTTTATAGTGCTCCATAGACCCACAATTATAACAGGTTACGTGTGGGAACTCATGTCTTCCTCCACAATTACCACAACCACAAAATCCTCCTCGAAAACCTCTTCCACACGCCCCCATCCATGCACCCTTCATAGTGATGACCATCATCCTTGGAATTGTTCATGAGGTTGGTTTGTCACACACCAATATCAATGGAATCATGTATCAGTCAATCAACCTATAATCCTTGGTGTCATGAGTAGTAGAGAGTGAAAATCTTATAATAGCAAAGACACACTTTTATGGATCATGCCCTGCATAGTGGGCACTACTTACATCATGATCTCTATGGCAGATCTCACAGTCCACTGTCATCGCACATACGATCTTCATGGGCATTTATCCTTTGGATGCCCCTCTACCTTGTAATCCGTGTACCATGGACAGGGAAAATTTTAGTGGCGAATATTTGTAATATGGTGAATATTCCATTTTTGAAAATTTTGAAAAGGTGAATTTTTGGCATGGGCCAAAGACTGTTCGCTAAAAATTACACTTTAATTTTTTTAGGGTTTTGGCTTCTTCCCTTGAAAAATATCCCCATATAAACCTAGATTATTCACCGGGTAGAACACTTCTACTTCACATTTTTCAACAATATGATATATCCCATATTATAGATGCGCGAAAAGGGGGTAAGTTATTAATGCGCGACATAGGAGGGTTTGCGAGACAAGGAGATATCAGAGATATTGACGCATAGGAGATGCATGACAAAGATTTTGTTGACGAGCGACATGGAGTTTTCTTCGATGAGTAAGAAGAGGAAGCGGTTGCGAGATGCGCGACAAGATATTTTCATCGCGCGTCAAAAAAATGCGTATGACGCTGCTAATGTGCCTTAGTGACGCATGTCAACAGACCTTAGTGACGCACGTCACTAAGGCCTGTTGATGCCTTAGTGACGCGCGTCAATAGGCCTTAGTGATGCACGCCAATAGACCTAGTGACACGCATCACTAAGGTCTATTGGCGCCGCGTCACTAAGGCCTCGTTGACGCTTAGTGACGCCACGTCAATAGGCCTTAGTGATGCACGTCAATAGACCTTAGTGACGTGTGTCACTAGGGTCTGTTGACGCGCGTCACTAAGGCCTGTTGACGCGCGTCACTGCATTTTTTTGACGCGCGACAAGGAGGTACAATAGATATTGACGCATAACGCATGACGAAAAAGAGTTTGTTGATGCGCGACACGGAGATTTTTTGATGAGAAAGCAGAGGTCGGAGGCTGCAGACGCGCGACGGGATATTTTGCTATCGCGCGTCAAAAAAATGCACGTGCCATAAGCGCGTCATCACATTTTTTTGACGCGCGACAGCAAAATATCCCATCGCGCGTCTGCAGCCTTCTGTCGTAGTGCTTGATAATCAGGTGAAATTTTTTCATACAACCCCCAAAAAATTCACCTTCCCGTGAAACCGGTTCCGGGGATATTCGCCAGGTATTCTCCACCTCTGATTTCCAGGAGGTCTCTTAAAATGAACCCTACCATAGACCACCGCAAGTCTCATGCATCAAGTTTGCGAGATAGCTTTTCCACTGCTTAGCCATTATAGAAATATAAGCCCCAAGAAAAGGGCTAACACTAGTATCCATGATTCTAACAGCCTCGGCGCATAGGGCAACCTCTAAGGACTCGCGCATGTTTGTTAAAGTCTTGTGCGAAAGTGCTCTACTAAAAGGTGTTATCAACCCTCCAACAAACCACTAAACATGCTTTGAGAAGGATGAATATCATAATATAATTTTTATAAAAGATTCTTGGAACATGTGTTGAACTCCCACAATATTTTCCATACCTTGTTGAATCTCCTTAAACACGCTAATGCTATTTTTCTCAAACTCAGGGATATGAAATTCAGCCAGGAAGTAATTTCACAATGCGGTGTAATCCTCCAATTTTTGATGGGGGCCATACTTTCAACACCAACTATGCATGTGTCCTTGTAACATCATTGCAAAACTGACTTTTTTTTTTTATCTAGGGTAGTGATCCCCTTTGTGCGCCGTAGTAGCTCATACTTGTGTACATGCTCTGCAACATCCTCAACACCTTTGTAGTCTAGTAGTTGCAAAGACATTTCAAAAACACTTGCTAAGGTGGTTAAGGTCCTTGTTTTCCTGATCTAGAACCTTGATTTCCTTTGGTGTTTCCTCCACCACTAGATCCACTAGATCCACTAGGTATTCTCCCTTCGATCCACAAGATCTTCTAGATATGCCAAGAAACCAGGTCCTCCAACTCCTATACCACCGCACCCACCTCTCAGTAGTCGGTAATGGGCCCAAAGTGGTTGCACCTAGTGTCCCACTGAATTGTGTGCCAATAGTTTGTGATATTGCACCGATACCATATGTGTATCCCACACCGCTTTTAGATGTGATACCCAAAATTTGTGTACTTGTACTTTTCCCAAATGTCATTCTAGACAATATTCCTCCAAATATAGGGAATGATTATGCAGCCATAGATGTACCAAATGAGAAATTATATCTCCTAGGTGCAGATCGATCACTCCTACCAATACCAACTGGGTTAGCAATACTTATCTCTAGATTTGGAAAACTAAGCACCGCCAGGGGTTGGTCACTGTGTGATTTAGATACATGTCGATGGGTCTCCTTTCTTCAAGAAAAGAACTCTCATCAAAAGTTAAAGGGGTATCTCTCCCACACTTGCCAAGATGGGGTAGCAGCAGTCGCTTCGGCTCCACTTCTTCTGCATGAACCTCAATTCCTTCCTACAATGTCTACCTCTATAGATCCATCATTTTTGCAACCTTGCATTGTCTAGAAAACTCCCTTTCATGAGCTTCACTATACTTGATTCGTCTCTCCTCCCTCTCCTTTTCAGCCACAATGTCTAACATCTTCCTCCACCCTAGCTTCCTCGCCCAACACTCAAAAGAGATTTAGTCGGCCATAAGGAAATGCTTCCAGGACTTAGTGTAAGGATCAAGATATTTATGGCCAAAGGAATAGAACACAAAAATGATCCTCTAGGCTCCCTTAAGAACTCAAAATCAGCATCCTCCTGGATAAGAATACATAGAAATAACGTATTCCATGCTATAACGGGTCAGCATTCTTCTCCACCAATGACCAATAACACATGTCCAAGTCATATCAAAGATCACGCAACCTCTAATATTCATCTTTGGTACACATGTGAGATATATAATACCAACTTGATCTAGATATGTACGTTGAAAGCCATTCATACAACTCTACTGGAAATCAGAAAAATAAGGTCTCATATAGCTCATGATACATGTGTTCTTCTACCCATTTACGTACATCGAACTCAGGTCCAATACTAAATCTCTAAGAAAAGTCATCCTCCATGCTTTTAAACCATGCTTCAACATTGTCCAAGGTAAAGCACTCTGTCATCACGCACCATTCTCACAAAAACTTCAAAAGAGGTCTTGACAACCAAACCAAGATGTAGTCATTTTTCATATACCCTTAGTACAACTTTCTAGCCCCATGTGCACCAACCTATCCCCGAGCGAGCATTGGGCACTCACCCAAGGCACGCGTGGGTGTCAAGCCCCTCCTTTATGTGAGAATTGTGAGAAGATCTTGCCATTGTTAGATGATTAAATGTAGAAAAGTGGATATTCATGTAAAAGCACAATATGAGTTACCATATCCTTATACCCATGCATGAAAATGAGAGAAACAACACAACATGGATTATGAAGAACATATCTGATTTATAATATGAAGAAATGACACTAGGGTTTACACCCATGAACAAGATATTTAGAACAAATATATATATATATATATATTGATCAAAAGTGCTAAGTAACCACATTACATTCAAAAGACCATGTCAGGTCAAACACAGTGAATGCCAAGGATCCGACCCATACAATGTATGTTAAAATAGAGATCTAACTCATATATCAGGAGTCCTAGCTATGTCCCCCTTATTACATGAGTTTTACAGACCCATCCCTTAGACATGATGACCTTCTTGTAACTCCCTAATGGAGAAACCCCAACCCTAGGGCCCCTTAATACTTTCTGCAGAGATTTTCCTTCCCATGTTATATGTCTTCATCGAGTTGCCTCTTTCTTGCTCCAAAGCATATATATATATATATATAAGTTCAATACCCACCACCATGCCTTTTCTCAAGAGTAGATCGGATGCCAAGTGCCCATGTGGTCCTTGATGGTGCATGCTCACCCCATGGACCTTTCACTCTCTATAGTGATTTCTTCTAAGAATATTCCATGCATGGAATATTCTTTCCTTGATCTCCAAGGTTCCAAAGTGCTAGCACGCCTAATCGAGTCACGTTTTTCCTCAAGTGCCTTCAGAATGTTGAATATGGCTAAGTCCTTAGATCCTACATATTGTCTTGTGCGCGCACACCCTCATTTCTCCTAAACCCTTCTTAAACCCTTTCTCTGCGTGCTTCTCCGCACGCACCCTCTGGTACTTATCAAATATTTCGAGGCCCAATAGGTGATTTTCATAGGGTAATCACAAACCCTATGGATGGTTTTACACTAGCCGACCTCAAACCGATACTGGTGGTTTTCAAGTGGTTTACCACAAACCACATCATGATGTGTCAAGTATTATTTTCAGCTCTCATCACTTCTTCACTGCAGGGAATAACATAGGAAACAAATCTCTTATCACAACACTGGAACAAAAGAACATATACTGGAAACATTCCACATTATCACCTCTAAGAATCACAATGTTCTTAGTTATAGCCATTGTTGTTGATCGTTGTCACTCGATCTCAAACATCATAGACAACTACCACTGCCACTAGAAGCTTCCCTTGATTTTAGTCATTTTGGCATAGAATGGGAATGGAACATTGGTTATTATTCCCACACCCCAATGTGAAATTCCAAATAGGAAGACGAAAAAGAAAATTATATCGTGTTGCATCCTACTATCTGGATCTTGCTGCACATGATCACCATTGCCAATGAACGTATTCACTGACCGATCATCTTCCAATGAAGTACAAAAGTCAGAGGATCGTCGCAGTCAGAGGATCATTGCAATTATCTGCCATCCTATACAATTGTTTCCCAGTATACACAATACACATAATGCAACAGGAACATTGTGAATAAAACACACCACACCACTCGCAACTAGAAGCAAACACACAACTGAAAAAATGTCACCACACGTTTATGCAACCCCGTCGTTGGTGACTGATGAGAGGTCGTTGAATGACCTCCAACCTCTGTTGCATCCATCCTCCAGTGACAGGCTACTAACTCAGCTAGATATGATCATGAAGATCAAAAAAATAACCTCCACAATTTGTACATCGCATATAAGTGAAAATGCGTCCAATTATTGAACAACGAGGCAATGTTTTTTACAACTTTTGACAATAACTCAAAAATTTGACGATTTTTTTTTGACAAGGACACTACAATACAAATTGACTTGACTTAATGACAAACTCAAATATATTGACACCTAGAGAATACTAAATGACTAAAACTGACAAATGATAGGATAATAATGTCAACTATTGACAGACTAAACAACATGACTACACAATCAACAAAATATTTAAACACAAAATACCTATACACCATCAACTAACACAACTTATACTCAATGACTTAATATTGACTATGATACATCTAAAAACACAAAGACAATATAGTGACAATGTGACAAAACACTTTGAATATAATTACAATATTAAATTACGTATTCACTATTAAGAACTATAGACTCTACGTAATACTCGAACCATATAATAAACAAAGACAACTTTTGAGACTCCAACAAATCATTAGACCTGTTTTCATGTGCACGAATGGAATCCACCACACATGGGCTTGATAGATGGGGGATTTGATGGCTTGGCAGAGCCGCATGAGACCTGAAATGATTTCCCAGGTTGAAATCAATAGAATTCATGCGCAAGTTAAAATCTGTAAATGAACGGGCTTCTCATAGATTGGGTGATAAGTTAATCAGATCGATCCACTTCATATTTATACCTCATGCATACATTTTAATGATCTCCACGTTGTTGAATGCGATTTGCAGTAAATGGGAGTCTTCGTTGAGTGGGGTGAGTGAAGGACAGAAACCAACCACGATGCTGATGGAAATCCAAAATTACAATGCAGCGAAACAAGGTTGAGTAGTATGGAACGCAAGCCAATAATAACTTTGTATAAAAATTAACCTCTCAAATCCTCACGCCTTCCAATTTTTGTCTTTCAATTTCATGCAGTAACTTCTTCTACGCGCCATTTCCTCCATGGTAGTGACGCCCTCAGCCTCCAAATATGGATGAATCAAAAATACATGAAAAATTCAAAGGGAAATCTACAGATATATTTATCACCTTATAACTGCTGGTGAAGGTTATTTAGACTATCCCCCAACTATGCTACAAACTTATTTTATCTCATTCATAGGGGAAAAAATACAACTTCCCTAGGAAGAAATTAGAAAACCATAGTCAGAAAATTTTCGCTCTGCTACCAAATAAAATCGGGAATCAAAATAGTCACAATGCACAATATATTATTTCACACTATATTACTCTTCAGCTATTACAATGGCTATTATATAGCCATGGATGTAGGAAAACTGCTTCCTACAAATAAGGAAACAAATAACTCGTTTATATGATTACGGGTATAACAATTTAACAAATCAACCTCACTTATGTAAGCACTAATAATAATTTTCCTAACAAAATAGGTCAACACTTATCCAATAACAATAATTATCCTTGAATTTATATACCTCGTCAAAGACAAGGGTCTGCATTGTAGTGTGTGGTAATGAAATCCATGTCACAAGACACCTAATGACTATGACAGTGCATGGAGATGAAATACACCTAAGGTTTCCCATAAAAATAAAAATAAAAGGGGAGATGTCAACTTTTCTTATCCCGAGATCACCAAATGATGGGGGCACAACATACATAATTAATGCTTGAGTGAACACATACAAAAGGGGTATTTACAAAGATGTATAAAGATATACAATCAAAGCAAACAAATGCAAGATCAATATATGATTTTGATGATTATTTGGTATTTTTATTTGACTAATGGACCTACAATCACACAGTTAGTAATTTGGATGTTTATTTAAATCTCTCAAAAATGTAAAGACCTAAAAAAGAGGAAAAATGACATTACTGAGTGAAAATGATGTGATCATCACAAAAAGGTGCGAAAAACATTGATTTCTATCATAAAAATAACACATACCTAGAACCTTCACACACATAATGAAAATGATGGGATTCTCTAGAAATCGTGTTATCGATAGCAAAAATGATGTTACAAAATGTGAAAATTATGTCACCATTCAAGATGGAAAAGTGATAATAAAAATTCAAAATTTTGAACCCTTACTGATCTAATTTTCTACAAGTGTTATTCTAGGTCCTAAGAACAAAGGAGAACTAATAAAATGCATTTGACTCCCACCGGGCATTGTCGAAATGTGTGCAAGAAAATTAGATCATAATTATAAAATCCATAGACAATACCAAATCTCTTTGATCTATAACTCGAATAGAGACGTTTGATTGAATGGATAGGAGATAGAAAATATACCTTTACTTACCAAAAAAATTCCTTGTGAAGTTTTGGATTTTGGAAGGTTATTTCTTGATGTTGGTTGCTTCAAAATGGAGTTTGTTCATGGATTTTGGTAGCACCTCCCTTTGGAAGCTTGATGATTGATTGATGAAGGATGATGGCTTGATTGATGATCAATGTGGTAATATCTTGGTATATTTCTTGTGGATTGACTTCCTCTCATCTTCAAGGTAGTGGAGCACTTGATTTATAGTTGGAGGATGTTATATTCAATGGCTAGGATGAATCCATGGTGGATTTGGATCAATGGTTGAGGTTGATTTGGATGAGGAAAGTTCTAGAGATGGGAGGAATTTTAGCAATTTTAAATTCATGGAAGGTGGTAGAAGATGAAGATTCTAGATATGGAGAACTCTAGAAAAGGATTATATATAGTTAATGATGATTAGATGAGATATTACTTGGATTATTTTTAGGAGAGATTACTTGGATTATTTTTAGGAGAGACTATGATAGTAAGTGGAGGTAGGTATCTAGGAAGTTTAAATTCCTAAAATATGAGATGATGTGATTAGATGATTGATTAGAAAAATTAATCATGATGAAGGGATATGTGGGATGTCATAAGGTTAGATTTAATGAAATGATAATTAGCAAGGGTATTATTTTAGGTGTATACAATTTTTTCATATTGTTTAAGTCTTTATTTAAACCGTGTCGAAAAACCTTGGGGGTGTGATAGCTTGGATTTATGTTTAGGAAATAATTGTCTAATCTTACCTTCTCTTGTGAGAGTTTATGATAAATTATAAGTTCCCTAATGACTACTCATGGTTTTTTTTTTTGGTTTGGACATACTTTTCCAGCTTATTTGATCTCGAATTTAAATGTATACTTTGTTTATATATATAAATAAGAAGAAAAATGAATAAATAAATAGGTGATTTGATATGTTTATATTTTATAAATGTAAATAAACCAAGAAAATTATTTTTAACAATAAATAAAATTACAAATTGATTAAACAAATATATGGAATAACATAATCTACGAAAAATTTAAAATAAAAATCAAGTTTCAATATTTTTAAAATTGAGAATGCAAAAGGTAGGGTTAGTTGTGGTTGAGGAGAAGGTGGTAGGTGGGGTTGGTGAACCATGTATTTGGATCACATTGAATGGGAATGGGATGTTGATTGAAGCATGAGAATCTTCATGAGGCATTGATACCATTCTACTCAATCGCCAATAATTGTCCAGATTTGTCACCCACCTTTTTGGCATCTTTACTAGCTTTGTGCAAAATAGGAGTGTTGTAATATGGCATGTGAACTGCTTTGAAAAAATGCCTAAAAGAGGAATAGTATTATAGAATTCACTTTTATATGGTTATGTCAAAACCAGGTTTGCTACATGCCTCTGCGGGAAAAGTGTATAATGCCTCCTCCAACTAGATCTCTCTACATAATGTTGTGAGATTGAGCTCAATATTAGTGGTGAATGACATCGGTTCCGTAAGATTTTATTGAGGTATTGGAAATGTGCATCAGTATTTTAACTTATCCTTGTCACATCCTCATATCCCTTGTCACATTATCCTAGACCATGCCAAACTAGGAGCTTTCAAACAAGGATGTGCATCCATCGAGCATAACAAAAAAGGGGTTTTTTGTTTTCACTTGTGTAGTTACAAGTGCCCTTGAAGGTTGTATGTGAGATTTTAAATCATACAAAGGTATACATACCATTTACAAATTCCTAAAGTATATGTGGTATCATGAAATACATTGGTTACAAAACTATACAAAACATGTTTTATTTCTATTTTGTAAAAGTTAAGTTTTCCAAGTGTTTGGATATTTATATCCTACTACCGACTTCATAAAAATCAAATGTATGAGATACAATGTGCATCACTTGCCAATATACGATGGGGGTTTGTTAAAGCCCTATTTTTGATACTATGGAGGTTCGCGACATTGAACTTTTTTGAGGAAACCTACACATGTCCAAAATAAAAAGCGTGAGGAGGAAGAGAAAAAAATATATTTGAATTAGGGAGTGGTCACCCACCATACCATTGAGAAGACAAGGATTTTGTCTGATTTTTTGATTGCGAAGTGCGTTGGAAGACATGTGTATAAAATATGGAAGTATACAAACCATTTGACAACATGTCAAATGAGTTATGGCCTCATGAAATGCAAAAATTTCAGGGTATGCAAAAAGGGATTATACAATGAGGTTCTCAAAATCTTTTAAATTTTGAAGCACTCTAAAAATATCCTAGCCATACAATATTTTCTTGTGTTTTATTGTGTGCAAACACACGGTTTTGGTGCATGAGGCTTTAAACACTTTAATGGAGTGTCTCTTACTTTGTTATGCCTACGATGATCATTATAACTACATAGTTGACATTCTTGGTCATTGGCTATGTTGAAAATGTTATAAGTCTTATCATAAATGTTCCAATAAAATATGTGTAAGTTTGGGTGGATGTTTTTTTATGTGTTTGTATATAACTTGATCACTTGGTTTAAATTCTACGTTTAGATAGGGCCTTGGATATGTTGATTGTGGGTTGCTTGCAAAACAAAGTTTATTTGACTTTGTCTTTGGGCATCTCTCTTGAGAGTTTCCTCCCGATCTAAAAACAAACATTTTTTCTCTTCTTCTTCTAAATTTGTTTCATAATTGATTTCTGTTTTGATTAGATTATATCTCAATCCTTAGAGAAAAATGTATGAATCAACTTAATATTGTTATCCTAAAATACAAACCTTACTAAAATGAATTTTATTATGAATATAACATCCATGAAATCACATGTATCTTGGCGGTGATATAAATAAATTAGATGTATACCTTGTTAAATATAAACCCAAACATTACCACTCATGCATTGTGACTTGGGACTTTGAGCAACCGGGAAGATATATGCTTGAGACATGAAACTCAATGGTGTAAAAAAATTCTACACCCTTAGTCCTACATCATATATTGGTATATGTGTAGCCGACATGCAGCTAACATTATCTCCTAACATGTCAAATTATATATATTCATGCTTAGTATGTTTTCCTTGGTTCCTTACATAGTATAGTAGGGTATATATGGGAGTTGGTAAGTAGTAACTAATCATCATATTGAGCACTTGAGTCTTATTGTATGGTTTCGAGGTTCCCCCGAAGTGGATAAGTCATTATACTTGAATATTTTGATCATTTATATAGATTTTAGTATTCCTTGGTGTTATATTTATGTTGATATTTTTATATATCTAAGTAATTTCATTACAAGTGGTATTAGAGCTTTGATTTTGTCTAGAATCAAATTCGAAACCTAATTTTGAATATTTGACTTATCTAAAAAATAGGTCAAAAAAATTTCTACAATTTTTAACTGATGTTTTTAAATCATTCAAGTAAGGTTCTCTAAAATTTTCAATATTGTTTGAATTATTTTGCAAAAGTTATATCCATTTTATGGGTTTTCATAAATTTTCTCTATAGGCCAAAGTTTTTTGAAATTTTCAAAGTTATTTACATTTTCATAAAGATATAAAAAAATAAAAGGGGATTTATTTTATGGAGTTTATTAAGTAAGGCCTAAATAATTCTAAAATTGGACACTTCAATCTTGGTTGAAGGAGTTTGTTCTTGAAAACCTAATTTGTGTGCATCATGGGGATGTGACCTTTATATGGAAATAGAGTGATTGATGTTAGGTAATGGGGTCAAATTCAAGAAAAATTAATTTTCTTCTACATGGACATGGTTTTGATTTTCATTTTGGCTTAGTGATCCAACAAAGATGTGGGTCTCTCAATTGAATCAAGAGAATTCAAATTGGTCTTGAGAGGAAATGGACCAAGTTTTCTTAGCTAGGTGAAATAAATAAGAAGAAGATGAAGAATAAGAATGAGAATAATATTAAGGAGAAGATGAAGGAGAATGAGAAGAATAATAAGAAGAATAAGGAGGAGAAGGATAAGGAGGAGGTGGAGGAGGAGGAGGAGAAGGACAAGTAGGAGAAGAATAAGGAGAAGAAAAATAAGGAGAGGAGGAGGAAGGAGAATAAGAAGGATGATAAGGATAAGGAAAAAGGAAGAGGAAGAGGAAGATAAGGAGAAGAATAAGAATGAGAAGAATGAAGGATAAAATGAAGGAGAAGGAGAAGAATAAGAATAAGAATAAGGAGGAGGAGAAGGAGGAGAAGGAGGAGGATAAGGAGAAGTAGGAGAAGAAGGAGAAGAAAAAGAAGAAGAAGAAGAAGAGGAGGAGGAGGAAGAGGAGGAGGAGAAAGAGAATAAGGAGGATAAGGATAAGGAGAACATGAAGAGGAATAAGAAGAACAAGAATAAGGATAAGATGATGATCAAGTTGAATAAAAATAGAGGACACAACTTTAGATAGTGTAGATCCAAATAGGGAAACTTCAATATTTCAATTTGAAGATGTTAGGAAATAAGGGATAAAATATGTCGAATAATCCCTCACAAAATCAAAAAGAAGAAACTAATATGCGAAAATATTACAGATCTCAAATAAAAGTGCGAATAAAATAACACAACACAAAGAGATAGTATTTGACGTGGTTCACCCAATTTGGGCTACATCCACCAACAATCACTTGCTCATATTTTATTATAAGTCATTTCTCTCTCAATAAAATACCTAGATCTGTTTGGAGCTATGCTCAACAAAATCTACAAAATTCACACCTGAATTCAAAACACATTTGCAATGTTATATTATACCTACCATATGCATAAAACCATATAAGTAGACAACTACTTAAGTAGTTTTACAAAATCGTGGGTATTTAAACCATGGGCCAAAACTGTCCCCTAAACCTATGGTTCAAAAATCTTGCCCATATGAGAAAAGCATGTTTCCTAATATATCGAGGCACGTTTTAAGGCCAAAAATAAATTTCGGGGCTGCGCCCTGAACCCTAGCAAGACAACTGTGGAAAGTGTACAATACTCTTAGTGTACAGTCTTCAACACTTTCTCACATGAAAACAGGCTCCACAACCTAACAATCTCCCACTTGGAGACTAGTTTTCCTCTGAGCAAGCTTCTCAACCCTTCACTAGTTTCTGTGAAGACCAACCAAAGCTGAACACAACTTCAGTTTTTCCCTTGTGACCACCTTGGTCATCATGTCTACAGGATTCTGACTGGTATGGATCTTCTCTATCTTTAACTTCTCTTCCTCCAAAGCTGTCATGATGAAATGGTACCTTAACTGTATATGCTTCATCCTAGAGTGGAAATCAGAGTTCTTAGCTAGGTGTATAGCACTCTGACTATCACTATGCATCTTTCCTTCCTCCTGCTTATGTCCTAACTCCTCAAGCAATTGTTGTAACCAAATAATTTCTTTTCTTGCCTCTATGGCAGCAACATACTCAACCTCTGTGCTTGACAAAGCCACCAACTTCGTAGTCATGAAATCTATCTTCTTTGTTGTCCCACATACAAGTGTAAACATAACCTATCATTCTCCTCTTGTTATCTACATCTCTAGCCATATCAAAATCTACATAAGCACAAAAGTGGTGTCTCGATCCACTATAGTACAAAATTGTCCCCATGTTCCCTCTCAAATACTAAATGATCCACTTTACTACCTGCTAGTGATCTCTACCTAGATCACTCATAAATCTACTAACCTCTCTCCTTTGCATGGGAAATATCAGCTTGGTGCACATCATGGCATACATCAAACTACCAACTACCGATGAGTAAGATACCTTGGACACTGGTTTCTCTCTTGCTCTGTTTTGGGACATTGTTCCTTTGATAACTTGAAATGGGCTGCCAAAGGAGTCCTAACCAGTTTAGCATCCTACATATTAAACCTCTCCAAGACCTTCTTAATGTACTCTTCCTGAGATAAAGTCAGATTTCGTTCCTTCCTATCCCGAGATATCCTCATACCAAGGATTTTTTTGGCTGCCCCCAAATCCTTCATAGCAAAGGATTCACTTAGTTGCTTCTTAAGTACTTTTATTTCCTACATGTTTCTACCTGCAACCAACATGTCATCTACATACAGACAAAGGATAATATAATTGTCATCCTCAAATTTCTTTGTATACACGCAATGGTCAAAATGACATCTACTATAACTGTGCTCCATCATGAAGCTATCAAATCTCTTATACCATTGACGTGGAGCTTGTTTCAAGCCATACAAGTTCTTCTTTAGTTTCACAACATCTCCTCTTTACATTTTACCTCATAGCCCTCTGGTTGTTGCATATATAGTTCCTCCTCCCAATCACCATGGAAAAATGCAGTCTTTACATCAAGCTGTTCTAAGTGCAAGTCTTTTACTGCAACTATTCCTAGAACAATTTTAAAAGAATTCATTTTTACTACAAGAGAAAAAATATCATCAAAATCTATACCTTTTTCTATGCAAACCCCTTGACCACCAACCGGGCCTTGTATCTTTTCTTGCCTCCTTCTTCCTCTTTGACTCTAAACACCCACTTGTTTTGTAATGCTCTTTTACCTTTGGGTAGCTTCACCAAATCCCATGTCTAGTTCTCCATGAGAGCCTGATGCTCCTCATCCATGGCTTGCTCCCACTTCTTCCTGGAATCTACCTGCATTGCTTCATTAAAGCTCTCGGCTCTCTACTATCAAGTGAGTAATAAATAATAAAGAGAAGGAGAAAAATGTTCAAGTTCTTTTCTTACCCTAGAAGACCTCCTCAATATAGGAGTTTGGGGTTCTGTTGAGGAGGTTCTGAACTGATTCATGTGTCACTTTCTCATCCGTAAGATCCTCTACTACTGCATATTCTTTCTTGGATGCTTCCCTATTTTCCCCGTAAATGTTGCTTATACATGACTTTCTCATTAAAGACCACATCCCTAGATTGAATGATTTTCTTGTCCTTAATACTCCAACATTTATATCCAAATTCATCACCACCATAACCAATGAAAGTACATTTTTCTAATTTAGCCTCTAGTTTGGTCCTATCATCCTTGTCTATATGGACAAATGCCTCACATCCAAAGACTCTAAGAAATGAATAATCAACTTTCTTACCATATGAAGCCTCCTCGTATGCCTCCATCCAAGGCACTTGAGGGTCCTCTTTTATCAAGTACACACCGTGCTCACTGCTTCTACCCAAAAAGAAAGAGGTAGTCCTGCATGTAACCTCATGTTCCTAGCACGTTCCATTATTGTTTTGTTCATCCTTTCTGACACCCCATTCATTACGGAGCTCCTAGAACCATATTTTTTCATGGATTCCATTCTTAGAATAGTAATAATCAAATTCATTTCTGCAATACTCTCCTCCATTATCTCGACTCGAGACATCTTAGATTAATACCTCTTTCATTCTCTACCAAGGATTTCCATTTAAAAAAAGTGTCAAGTACATTAGATTTGTTTCTAATACAATAAACCAAAACTTTCCTTGTTGCATCATCAATAAAAGTGATATAATAACTTGAACCCCCAAGAGATGATACTCAAGCCATCCCCCATACATTAGAATGCACCAACTATAACTTACTCTCTTTCTTTGTAGGTCCAACCTTGAGAAACCTTACTTGCTTATGTTTCCCATATATGCAGTCCTCACAGAACTCCAAAACTATTTCTATATATCCGAGAAAATCCTTCTTTATGATCTCCATGCCCTTATGGCTCATATGACCGAGCCTATAGTGCCACAATGTTGTATCTACTTCTGAAGCCACAAGATTAAAAACATTAGTGCTATAAGTGGTTAAATACAAGGTTCCAACCTTCTTACCTCTTGCAACAACAAGAGCACCCTTGGTAATCTGTTATGCATATTTTTCCCCGGGTAAAATATTAGATTAGAACGCCCGAATTGAAGGAACCTAAGAAATCACGTTCAATTCATGCAAGAAGATTGCAAGTGGAATTTGTAATGGAAGTGATGAAGGCCAACAAGGATCAAGCAACCATGTGTCGGATAAATTTAGAAAATGGCTCTATTAAGTGAACTGGGATTTAAATCCATTTTATGGGTTATGGGTGGGCTTAGAAATAGAGTAAAGCAGGTTAAAGGAGAATAAATAGTGTCACGGAGAGGCCGGGGAAAGAAAAAGAGGAAACGGAGAAGATCCAAAGTCTTTGGGCTCAAAACAATTCAGAACGAGTCCAAAAATCAGCTAAGTATGGAGGATGTTGTAGAAAGAGCCACATGTCCAAGCGGCACTTCTCCAAGGGTGAGTCCAAGAAAGGAATTTCAAATGAGCGTCATGCCTCCACGCATCTAGAACCCCAAAAGTTATGTGGCCATTGAAAATTCTTTGGCTAGAAAGGAAGGTTCCAGGTGTCAGCTCAGCTCAAATCCAAAATGGGAGCCCAAGGAAGAGACTCAAACTCGCACCAACCCTCCACATAGCAAATAGTCAACTAAGGTCAAAAGGTGAGCAAATCGGGCCTCAAAAGGAGTTAAGTATAGAAGTACTAACAGAGAGATCCACATGTTTCAATGGTGCATCTCTAAGGTTGAATCCAAATATAGAGGATCAAACAAGTGCCAGTGCACCACGTAGCCAGGGGTCCAAAAAGTAAGGTAAAGTAAGTTGGAAAATCCAAGGACCCGCAGAGGCTTCCAAGTGTCAACCCGATGCTCCTTCAAGGGGAAATCTTGATCGGGAGTTTCAGCGAGCGTAGAGCCTCCATGCATCCAGTCTCTTAGAAGGAAACAAAGTCGGTTGAATAGTCAATACATAGTGGGAGGCCGATGGAGAGTTCCAAGTGTCCAAATGGTGCTAACTCAAGGGTGAATAATAAAGATAGTTCTCAAATAGAGTGCCACACCACCGCATGTCCCCAGTTAGGGAATAGACCCCGCCGAGAAAAGGACTTAGCCAAGAAACAAAGATATGAAGCAAGCCTGTGGATGAATCCATGTGTCAACCCCACACCATTCCAAGAGAAAAATACAAAGGTCACCTTCAGACAAGCGCCAACCAACCACATGTCCCATATTAAAGAAGGGGCCCATTTTTTAAACTGGTTTTCCCGCTCTTTGGTATGGACCCAATGTAAACTTTGAAGGGTCATATCTTTCTACTCAGGGATTGAAATATTGCAAATATGACACCATTGGAAAGATCTCGGCCTTGCCCACAACATGAAGATCTGAAACTTTAAGTTTGGGGAGGTTAGGTAGGAGAAAATAGAGAAAAAATATTCAAGGCTATTAACGCAAGATTTATCTGCATCAACAACCATATCAGCTTCAAACTCGCTCCGTCGTTTCCTACTTCTTTGAGGTGTCGAACCAGAGATTGAAATAGTCAAGGTAGATTTGTCGGTAGAATTTGTAGGGGAAATTAATAGTAGTGGTTGAGCTTCAATCTACTTTTCCCACCTCTCTCTCTTTCTTCTCTCTGATTGAATCTATAAATGCAGGGTCGAGACTCATTGTAAAGGGTTGGACATTCTTCTGTTTTGCAGGCTCCCCTTTTCTTCTGGCAAAGGAACTCATGGAGTTTTCAGACCTTCCACTAGACTGTAATATGTTTCTACCTTTTGGTCACTTTTTAATGCATTGTATCAATCTACGAGAGAAACAAAACATGTATGTGATTGATTTTAGATGCTTTCTTGTCTCTTTTTCTTTCATCCGGTCTTTCATTATAAATCTGGTTCTCTTTGTTTGGTTATTATATGCATTTTATTGGTTTGTTTCCATTAGCAAAAAAATGTTCATCATTCCTTTGGTGCATCACCTTATAGCTTAGTTTGATTTCATGCATTTCTTTTACCCCCGCCTCCTTGGTAAAACTTAGATTAGGCTTAGGAATAGGCCATGTGCAAGTTTTCACACATGCACTTAAACAAAGGAATAAGAACCAACCTTTAACCTAGAGATTTTCTCATTTTCTAAGTTCCACACTTTGGAGAAAACTCAATGTTATACAGATCACACCAAATTACTCTTCATTAGAAAAGTATATCGATGATTCATTTGGGGGTGCTTTGTGATTTTGCACTAACATTTTTAGCATGCCCAGTGGGACAGAAGTCTCCATCTTTATTATAGTAAGGTTAATGTGCACTTGATGTGATTCTATCTTGTAAGAATCTCTTAAATAAATTAAACATCGACGACTCCAAAAAGGATAGAATCCACTAGTTCCAATGATCTAAGTTTCCCAAGTTCATGAGAAGGATATAAACAAGGTCTAGAACAAGAGAGGAAGGAAATTTTGTACACATACACTTGTCTCCAAACGAAGGAAAAGAAGAAGAGCCCCAGAGGTCTCCGCTCCTCCAAACAGAGCCTTATCAACACCTCCTCCTAGTAGGTCATTCTTTCAATCAAGAACAAGACTCAAGCTGATCGGATGGCACACCAACAACCAAAACCTTACGTCAACTTCACTGGTAGCAGCCCACTTTCTCTAAATGAACAAAACCCATTCCTGGTGGTAGCATTAAAGAGCATCCCAAATTTCATTGGAGAGAACCAAAATTTTCCCGGTGACCACGTTCAAGACATTAAAAACATCTATACAATCCATGAGATCAATGATATGAATATTGTAGTCAAGTTGCTAGCCTCTTCACTCAAAGGTAAATCTTCACAATGGTTTAGGAGCCTTGAAGTAGGCTCTATTCAAAATTGGGACCAGCTATGCACAACTCTTCACAACCAATTTGGAGAAAAGGGAGATAACCTATCCTTGTTGGAGAAGATGACAACAATCAAGAGAGCTCTAAATGAGTAACTGATGGATTTCAATGGACCTGGGATAGGATTCCAATAGTAGTAAAGCCCACTAATGAAGGTGCCTTCTTATACTTTCTTAGGGCTTTAAATTCTGATATTTCTTTGATGATTCAATCAATGGGGGCACAACCTTACCTACAACCTATAGCCTTTCCATAGGAGCTGAGAATTATTTGATTCAGGGTAAAAACTTGCTCTTAGGCCATCCATGCCTCTATACCCCGAGTTAGGAAACCTAGGTACCAGCCAAACACCCACATTAGCTCCTATACCCACCTCAGGAGTCAAAGTTTAGTTAAAGCCTCCACTTCATCATCTAACACCTCAAAAGAGCTTCAAGAAGTGATGAAACAACTGCAAAACTTGGGAAATGAGCTAGTAACCATCAAAAGACAGCAGGCTCAGAGTTCTAGGCCATATCAGCCCTAGGCTCAGTATCAGGCCAGACCCCCATATCAGCAAAATAGACCACCAACCCAGGCTATAAATTAGAGTCAACACCAAGGGAAACCTCAAGCTACTAGACCTTTCAGGTCATATGACCCAAACATAGTTTCAACATCAAGGGGATTGGTTCCAAAGATAGAATAACATGACACAAGAGTATGAATGGTGTTTCCCATGTAATCAGCCACATAATCAGTTGATGTGCTTCAATGGTGCATTAAATCAGATCTAGATGGTGAAAACCATTGGTGTGTCACAAGAATCTAGCCACGAAGAAAGTCAGCTAGCAAGGAGCTTAGTAAGAGGGACTCCCAAACAAAAATATGCTTGTCAATTGCCAAGTTGAAGACTTCTGTGGAATGAATCAGACTCCTCAAAGTATAGCTACTAATACATGGTCTAAGAGGAGAAATATTGGAGAAGGACATTCACCAAGCTTAGGTGATCCTCAACCTTTGATTGCTTAGAAATGTATTGGCATTCAAAATACAACTCCTAATGTGCAAATTCAATCCAATCCACCTTCTAGACCTAATCAGGCACCGGTTGTAACAACCCATGTGCAAGAGAAAAATGTGTCGGGAAGGGGCAACAGAAGGATAGTTCATTTAATATGATTGAACAAATGAAGAGGATGAGTGTAAACATTTCACTATGGGAGTCACTTGGCCATTCCAGGCGAGAGGGATCTATTTCAGATTTCCATGGCCAATTGGTCAAGCTCAAGTCAGCCCCCTAACCAACAAGAGAAAGTTCTTACCAATGCGGCTCAACTTGAGAGAAACCATGAAGAACAATGAGGAAAGAATCTGAAGCCTCCTCCATTTTATGTTTCACTAATAATTGGAGATAAATTGGTGCACAATGCAACATGATTGATTTAGGGAAAGTAGTTCTATAATGCCCAAACAAATATCTAATCAACTAGGTCTTTAGTATGAATTCATCTCTAGAGGAGTAGTACAATGATGGGACAACAATGACCACTATTGGATTCATCAAGGATCTAAGTCTCACTCTACATGCCTACCCTAAGGTGACTGCATTGCAGAATGTGTTAGTCATAGACTTACCACCACATTTTGTGTTGTGTTTATCTAGGGACTTCACTACTAAAATTGGAGGCTACTTGTCTACTGAATGGTCGCATATGCTCTTTAGAACAAGGTATGGAGCAAATGCCACAATCAGATCTAAGCCCATAACAGACTATCGCATTGAGTCTTATATACCAAGCCCAATCAATGTAAATTGTTTGGCTTTTGATAAGGAGGACCTCTTAAGCACTTCTCGGCGATACCAAGGTGGGGTGTATCTCGGACCTAAACCTTGATGAATGGGCCATCAAAAGACATGCTTTTGATACCTATAAGGAGATGGAAGAATCTGAACTAGGATTCTACTACCTGCATGAGGAGAATCATCCTCTTCCTGACATCATTAAGCCAGAACAACAAGAATGACAATGAAGTTTGGCAATTGTTCTTTGATGGCTCTAGGAGTAGACAAGGAGCCGGAGGTGGAGCTATGATTGTGTCCCCCAAGGTATGAAGTATTATTTAGATTTCAAATTTCAGTTTTCCTACTCAAATAACACTACAGAATATGAGGCTTTGGTCCATGGACTACATTGGGCCAAAAGACGAGGAATCAAGAACTGCTGTGTTTGGTGATAGTGAACTGGTTTCCAATCAAGTCAAAGGACAAAATGCTGTCAAGAATGACCTGCTCAAAGGTTACAAGAATAGGGTGTGGGACCTCATTGAGGATTTTGAAGCCTTCAACATCATGTCCATACCCAGAAAGGAGAACGAATCTGCTAATAGGATTGCAGTAGTTGGAGAAACATTTGATGTTGTTGATAGCATAAAAATAAACAAAGAACAACCACATATCCATGTGATTGTGAGACCAACAGTACCAGATAACAACACATGCTAGCAAGTGTTCAAGAATGATCAGCAGATCATTAACTTTTTGTAAGAGGAAGCTGAATTCTCAGCTAGAAACCAAAGCAGACTAGAGAAGCAATATGGAAATCAAGTAGTACATCTACATACAAATAGGCTTCCCAAATGCCTAGTGACATTGGAGTCTATCTTCAATCCAAATTATCATTTTCAAAAAGAGAAGGCCAACATATAGATCAAAGGGGAAGATTTGGAGCCAATTCTAGTTAGAGAAGGCAAAACACTACAAGTTGGCAAGGTGGCCACTGATCAAGAAAGGTATGAATTCATACGCCTTTGCCAAGATTTTCTAGATACATTTTCTTGGAGCTATGAATACCTAAGAGGGTTCAATCCAAAGTTATCCCAACACACAATTGAGCTAGATCCAACTGCTAAGGCCATCGAGTAGAAGCAAAGACCATACAACCCACATGTTAATCCTTTGATGAAGAAAGAACTCTGAATAAGCCGATAGAGGTAAGTATCATTTTTCCAATCAAACACTCAAGCTAGGTCGTAAAATTGGTCCCAGTTAGGAAGAAGAATGGGGAGATTAGGTTGTGTGTTGACTTTCGTGACTTTACATAGACCCTCCCTCAAAGATCACTACCCACTTCCCTTAATGGAGTAGATCTTTCGGATAGTGTCTGGTTCAGAGAAATTCTCTCTCTAGATGGATACTTAGGTGTACAACTAGATCATGATGAAATAAGATGATCGATTCAAAATTAATTTCACCACCAAATGGGGCATGTATGTCTACAAAAAAATGTCATTTGGATTTTTTAATGCTTGGAGCCACTTTCCATAGGTGTAGGAGATTTGGGGTATCATTGAACCCCAAAAAATGCATATTCTTGGCCCATGAGGTTAAACTTCTAGGCCACATTGTGTTAAAGGAAGGTTTGGAAATTGACCTAGAAAGAGTTGAAGCTATAAGAGTATTGCCATTGCCAAGCCATAAGAGGGCTCTTCAAAGCTTCTTAGGAAAAATCAATTTTGTTCGTAGGTTTGTACCAAAATTTTTTGCCCTTGTCAAGCCAATAACGTTGATGTTGAAGAAAATTTTGGCATTTAGGTGGACAGATGAAGGAAAATCAAGTTTTGAGGCCATCAAAGAATCTATATCACAAGCTCAAACTCTCGTGAATCCATATTTTTCTAAGGATTTTATACTATATGCCTTTGGTGGTAGTGACATGATTTCTGCAATCCTAGTACAATAGAACAAAGAAGATATAGAGAAGCCAATTGCTTTCTTCACCAAGGTTTGGAAGATTATGAAGTGAAATACTCTTTCATCAAAAAGTAGGTCCTAGCAGTGATCAGAGGATTGAAGAATTTTAAGCATTTGGTTTCAAACAACAAAATCTAACTATTAGTCTCCCATGCAGGAGTTAAAGACTTCCTTCTCAAAGTGAAGGACCGAATGAAAAGAGTATAGGGTGGATCACTCGATGTCATGGAGTATGACATTGAGATCAAGGTCACTAAGTTGGTCCATGGGAAGGGATTGTGTGAGTAGCTAGCTTCAAGCCAACAAGAAGAAGCAAGTGATTAAAAATAATTTGTTTTGGTCCTACGGATAGTCAAGACAAAGAAAATGAGGATGTTCCCGCTCCTTGTTAGACTCAGAACATGCTGCACTTCCTTCAAACAAGCATGTGTCCTCCGAAATGAATTAAAAAAAAGGAGGATCTTAAGACTACATGCCATCTCATATGTACTTATTGACGGCATCTTGTTCAATAGGGATATCAATGGTGTCTTGTTAAGGTGCATTGGGAAAATTTAGGTTAAGAAAGTGCTACAAGAGTTCCATGATGAAGCAGCTTGGAGGCCATTTTGCTCCATGGGTGACAACACTCAAGATCATGAAGGTGGGTTAATATTATCCTTGGGTGTTTAGTCACTATTATGCATGGATCAAAAGTGTAGGAACTATGCGTTCTTTAGAGGCAAAGAGAGGCTAGCAACACTCCCATTGCACCCCATTTTAGTTGACCAACCATTCATGCAATGGGGGTTGGATTTCATCAGGTCATCAATCCAAATTTGAGCCAAGGCCACAAGTGGATTCTAATGGCAACAAACTATTTTACCAAGTGGACCGAGGCAATGGCACTCAAAGAAGTTAATGAGTCTAGCATATTAGACTTCTACGAAGGGATAGTGACTAGATTTGGAGTGTCAACCACCATTATATCAAACAATGTATTGGCATTCATAAGTTCCAAAATCATAGGATGGGCCATTAGGAATGGAATTTACCTGATTACTTCATCAAACTATTACCCTCAGGGTAATGGCCAAGATGAGTCCATGAATAAGAATCTACTAAAGATTGTCAAATGAACTCTAGATGAAAATCATAGGACTTGGCACACGAATCTCAAATTAGCCTTATGGGCTGATAGGACAACACTCAAGAGGTCTATAGGAAGTTATCCATTCAAACTCGTCTATGGGAAAGAGGAAATGTTGCCTATATCACTTAAGTTATCAGCATTGGAACTCATGAAGCAGCTGGAGATGTATGAGTTCGAACCAATGGAGGATAGGTATGTAGAGCTTGTGGAGTTGGAAGAAACCAGAGAACATGCACTTCATACAATAGATAAGGATTAGGCCTCAATTAAGAGATGCTTCGACAAGAAGGCAAGAACCAGACCTTCCAGGAAGGATACCTAGTCTTTAAATGGGATGCGAGATCAAGAAAAACCAAAAGGCATTCCAAGTTTGATGTCATTTAGAGTGGCCCTTACATGGTCAAAAAATGTAAAAGTAACAATGCCTTCCAATTGTCTACATTGGATGGTGAAGAGTTGCAGATTCTAGTGAACAAAATCTATCTTAAACACTACTACTAAAAGGAAGGTTCTCACCATATACACACTAGTTTAGTTTCGCATTCCTATAAGTGCTTGTGTACATCGTATTTTTGTAGTTTAGGTAGATTTTCTCCTAAGTATTTTGCACACTCTGCATGCTCTATTTGGAGCATGTTTGATTTCATTTTTGTATATAGTTGTGGTTCTATTTTGTTGCTCTTACACATCTCATTCGAAAACAGATGAAACCCCGTGTCAAAACAATTTTCTACTCTCGAAACCAGTGTTTCAATATTTCTTATGAAGATTGAGAGTGTAAATGTCATGCTCATGAGTCGAGGTAGAATCAGTTCTAGACCATCGTTTTCGACTCCAAGCCCAATGGATACGACAAGGCAATTGGTATTTTCATCTAGCAGGAAGATACCCCTGTGAGTTGCCAAATTGTTATCCATATTTTTCCCCGGGAAAAATATTAGATCAGAATGCCCCCACACTGAAGGAACTTGAGAAATCACGTTCGATTCATGTAAATGGATTGCAAGAGGAATCTTTAATGGAAGTGGCGGAGGTTTGCGAAGGATCAAACAACCCTGTGTAGGATAAATTCGAAAATGAATCTGTCGAGTGAAACCGAGATTTAAATCCATTCTACGGGTTACAGGTGGGCTCAAAAATAGAGTAACAGGGTCAAAGGAGAAGGAGGAGTTTCACAAAGAGGCCAGGGGAAAGAAAAAGAGGAAATGGTGAAGATCTAAAGTCTTTGGGCTCAAAATCAGTTTAGAATGAGTCCAAAATTGGCTAAGTATGGAGAATGTTGTGGAAAGAGCCACATGTCCAAACGGCACTTCTCTAAGGGTGAGTCTAAGAAAGGAATCTCAAATGAGCGTCATGCCTCCACGCATCCAAAACCCCAAAAGTTGTGTGGTCATTGAAAATTCTTCAGCTAGAAAGGAAGGTGCCAGGTGTCGGCTTAGCAAAAATCCAAAATGGGAGCCCAAGGTGGAGACTCAAACTCGTGCCATCCCTCCACATAGAAAATAGTCAACCAAGGTCAAAAGGTGGGCAAAGCGGGCCTCAAAAAGAGTTAAGTATAGAAGTACTAACGAGAGAGATCCACGTGTTTCAACGACACATCTCTAAGGTTGAATCTAAACGCGAAGGCTCAAACAAGTGCCAGTTTGCCATGTAGCCCAGATCTAAAAAGTAAGGTAAAGATAGTTGGAAAATCCAAGGACCCATGGAGGCTTCCAAGTGTCAACTTGATGCTCCTTTAAGGGGAAAATCTTGATCGGGAGTTTCACCAAACGCAGAGCCTCCATGCGTCCAGTCTCTTCAAGGGAATAGAGTCGGTTGAATAATCAATGCATAGTGGGAGGTCGACAGAGAGTGCCAAGTGTCCAAACGGCACTAACTCAAGGGTGAATCAGAAAGAGGGTTCTCAAACAAAGTGTCAGACCACCACGTGTCCCTGATTAGAGAATAGACCTCGTCAAGCAAAGGACTTAGCCAAGAAACAAAGAGATAAATTAGGCTGATGGATGAAGCCATGTATCAATGCCATGCCATTCCAATAGAAAAATACAAAGGCCACCTTTATACAAGCACCAACCAACCACGTGTCCCATATTAAAGAAGGGGCCCATTTTTCAAATTGGTTTTCCTTCTCTTTGGTACGGACCTGATGCAAACTTTGAAGGGGCATATCTTTCGACCCATGGCTGAAATATTGCAACTATGACACCGTTGGAAAGAGCTTAGCCTCACCCATGCCATGAAGATATGAAAATTTAAGTTTGGGGAGGTTAGGTAGGATAAAATGTCTTGAAGTCCATTAACGTGATATCTATCTCCTCAACAACTAGATCAGATTCAATCTGCTCCCACTTGTTTCCTCCTTGAGGCATCGAACTAGAGATTGACACGGTCGAGGTAAGGTAGATTTTGTAGGGGACATTAATTGTAGTGGTTGAGCTTCGATCTGCTTTTCCCATCTCTCTCTTTCTTCTCTCCGATTGAATCTATAAATGCTGAGTTGAGACTCATTGTAAAGGGTTGGACATTCTTCTATTTTACAGGCTCCCCTTTTCTTTTTGGCAAAGGAACTCATGGAGTTTTCAGACCTTCCACTAGACTGTAATATGTTTCTACCTTTTGGCCACTTTGTAATGCATTATATCAATCTACAGAGTAACAAAACACATTTGTGATTGATTTTAGATCCTTTCTTGTCTCTTTTGCTTTCATCTAGTCTTTCATTATAAATTTGGTTATCTATGCTTGGTTATTGTATGCATTTTGTTGGTTTGTGTCTATTAGCAAAACAAATGTTCATCATTCCTTTGGTGCATCACCTTATAGCTTATTTCAATTTCCTGCATTCCTTTTACCCATGTATCCTTGGTAAAACTTGGATTAGGTTTTGGAATAGGCCCTCTGCAAGTTTTCACACATGCACTTAAACATGGGAATAGGAACCAACCTTTAACCTGGAGAGTTTTCTCATTTTCTAAGTCCCACACTTTGGAGAAAACTCAATGTTATGCGGATCACACCAAATGACTCTGCCTTAGAAAAGTAGATCTGACAATTCATTTGGGGGTGCTGTGATTTTGCACTAACAATAACCTTCCAAGAGTCCACTATAAATATAAAAGTACAACCATCACTTCCAAAATGCCCTTCCGATATCAAATTTCATCTTAATGTAGGCATATGTCGACATCTTTCAATAGCCAAGTATTCCCATTCTACATCTTAACCAACATAACCTATCCAAGTATGTTGTAAGGCTCATCATCACCAAGAAAAACATGCCCAAAATCTCTTTGAACATAATCAACAAAATAATGCCTATGTGGATTAGCATGGAAAGAAGACCCCAAATCTAAACCCCAAGATTCAGTAATATTGTGCAAAGAAAGAATCAAAGCATCCTGACATACATTACCCATTTCCACATTTGTCTCCTTGTTTTCTTCCTATTGTTTCTTCTTGTCCCAAAATTCCCAACAGTCCTTCTTTACATGCCTAAACTTTCCACAATGCCAACATACTATCTTTATTTTGGATTTTTACCTTGCCCAATCCTTTGATTTTCCATGGCTTCCTTTATTCTTCTGTCTCCCTCTAGTTTCCACTGTCAAAGAATTCCACAAGTAGAAGATTACCCCGAGATTTTTCTTCACATTTCCTTGCTTAGAATCACTCCTACAACATCCTCAAACTTCAACTTTGAGTTAGTTGGAACCGATTTGCTTACCACCATTACCAAGCTATTCCAACTCTCAAGTAAAGAGCATAGAACTAATAAAGCCCTAACTTCTTCATCAAATTCTATTGTAACCGAAGCTAACATATTTACAATTGTATTAAAATCATTTAAATGATCTGCTATTGAACCATTCTCATACATCTTCATATTAAACAACTTTTTCATTAAAAATATCTTATTAGAAGCATATGGTTTTCCATATAACTTCCCTAATGCATCCATCAATTCTTTTGTAGTATTTTCCTTTGAAACATTAAATAATATCAAATATGCAAGACACAGCCGGATTGTCCCAAGTGCCTTCCTATCCAACAAATCCCATTTTGCATCCATCATGCTCAAGGTTTTTTTCACCTTCTCAGATAGCGAGAATATAAAGATCCTTCTAATAAAGGTAATCTTCCATCTGCATCTTCCAAAGATTGAAATTCTACCCATTGAATTTATCAACCCTTGATCTTCCATCATCTACCATAGCTCCCACTCAAGATAAAAATTTCCCTGCGATTCAACACTTCAGCAAACTAAACCAGGCTCTGATACCAATTGTTAGGAAATAAGGGATAAAATATGTGGAATAATCCCTCACAGAATCGCAACAGTAGAAACTAATATGCAGAAAGTATTACAGATCTCAAATAAAAGTACAGAATAAAATAACACAACACAAAGAGATAGTATTTAACGTGGTTCACCCAATTTGGGCTATGTCCACCAAGAATCACTTGCTCAAATTTTATTACAAGCCACCACTCTCTCAATAAAATACCCAGATTTATTTGGAGCTATGCTCAACAAACTCTATAGAATTCACACCCGAATTCAAAACACATATGCAATGTTACATTATATCTACCATATGCATAAAACCATATAAGTATACAACTACTTAAGTAGTTTTACAAAACTGTGGGTATTAAAACCATGGGCCAAAACTGTCCCATAAACCTATGGGTCAAAAATCCCGCCCATATGAGAAAATCACGTTTCCCAATATATCGGGCATGGCTAGACAACTGTGGAAAGTGTACAGTCTTCAACACTTTCACACATGAAAATGAGCTCCACAACCTAACATAAGGCTTCATGTATCGGAAAAACAATATTAAGGAAGTTCAAGTGGAAGGTAAGAATATTAATTTTTTGAAGAATTGAAGCTCTCTAGTCTCAAAGAGAGTTTTCCACTTTCACATACCAAGAACATTTCTATCTTTAGGAATTTTATTACACAAAACATTTCATCTCGATTGAGTTACCTAAGTTGGATAAAGAAGGCCGAATCGGTTTGAAATAGGAGGAGATTATTTATATGCACATTAAGAGGTAAAGAAGAGAGTAATTATTGAGTATTTCATCAAGTGGAAGAATTAAGATAATGAAGTTACAATATGGGAGGAATATTTCTTGTACCAACATATAGAGATAATCAACATTGAGGACTCGATTTAACAAATATTGAAATATATATATGTTAAATTCTAATTAATTTATAAAGCATAATGATATAGCAATGAAGTACAGATTTGACCTAAGTAATACGCAAAAACAAATTTGAAACCCTAAGTGAAAGAGAGAGGGTAAGATACTTAGTTGATTTGTAATGATCCCAAAGCTTTATCAAGTTAGAAAACTGATGAAATAGGATATAAGAGAGTCATAACTGCACCCGAAAAAATGTAGATTTTTCAGGGACTAGGTGCATGTGCAAGTTTAGGGGCACAGGTTGCTTCAAACCTCCTTTGGGTGTATCTAATTTATAATAACCTCATAAACTCAATTTTGTAGGGTCATGATATGTTCACCGGATGTCACCTTTAGTCACCTATACTTTGTTTCTTGATCACCGAAATTTAACTGCAAAGAGAAAGAGCACCTGTAAAACTCAAAAACACATCAAATTCTATAAAGAAAAAGATGTAAATGGGGAGTCAAATTGACCCCGGTGCTCACATAACCGAGTGAACTTACGATCTAAGCATTTCACTACATTTTAGACTCCATTTATTGTTGTGTGTGTGTGTGTGTGAAATCATTCCCTAGGTGGATCTTGTGCAAGTTGCACTTAATAGCGAGAAATATCTAGATGTATAAAATGTAGATAGATGTGTGCATGAAAAAATGAACTTCCCCTCCTATGAATTATATGTAGAAGAATGTAGTCCATTATCCCTTGAAAGTATGCTAGATGGATGTTTAAATGCTCTTGAGATTCCGTTAGATGCATCCTTAGGTGATGATAGTATATTTTTAGTGTTTGGTCCTTTATTATGGCCATATAGCTTTGTATTTATATGATTCCCTTATTTGAATTTCATAATTATTCACTAAAAATTCCACCACCAAGAAAATAAGACTCCCAACAGCTAGAAAGGACCTAAAATATGTGAGTAAAATACAAAGAGGTCGAGGTTCCTAGAGGGGATGGGAGTGCACAGGGCATTGGCGTCTGGCTAGGCACTAGTGTCCAGACTTAGAAAAACTAAAGTTTTAAAGGTCGACATGGCAAGAATGTGTATAAGACCAAGAAGGAAACTAGAAAGAAAGAAAAGAGGCCAAATACAATGGTTAATTAGTAATTTTCTTGCTTAGGAATCATATGAATAGTGGTATGTGATTAGGACCTAGAAATATACCCAAAGTGTGTGATTTAGTGTCTATAGGACTATACATATTTGAAAAAGCCTCTTGAAATGTTCAACATTAGGGAAAATGTTTCTTTGAAAGGGAGGGGCATGTTATGCCCTTGGTCCTATGTCATATATTGGGATATGTATAGTCGACATGTGTAGTTCCCTAGCCTTGTTGCGTTGGTGAAATCCAATTACGGGGTCATCAATAGTGCCTAGGGTGTTATGTGAGGTTTCAGGTGTTGTTTTGACAATTTAGTTCATCAATGATTTTGATATTAAATCCGAGCTAATAATTTGTAGGGTTTTACATTGCTAGCTATTTTTTCAAGATCGTAATCGAAACTAAAAACAATAATAATAATACATACTATGTATAAAATATATATAGCTATATATAAAATAAATGGAAAAATTATATATATACACATACATTATAATTATAAAAATAAAAAATAAATAAATAAAAATAAATAAAATAAATAAAATAAATAAATGGATTTGGAAAGCATGGAAGGGGTGGCGGGAGAAAGTCAAATGACTAATGCATTTAAAAAGCATGGGAGTGGTGTGTGCGGGCCTATGTCAAAGGTATAACTTTAATGTAGGGTATGGTCACCCTCATCCATGGGCTTTCACATCCAAATGCATTGTATACATCCTTCAGACTTTTCATCCTCCTTATATAATAATACTTTCACTTTATTGAGGTCTAGAGGCACTAACTATGTTGAAAACTAAGTCAACGATGTAGAATCAACAAAAGAATTGGATAGTTGTAGCTATAACAGGGTTTTAGGCACCATTAATTAAATAAATAGAACATTACATGGGACTATGATACATGGAGATCTCTGAAAAATCCTTCCTAAAATCAGTCCAGTGTAGGTTATACTAGCTCTACACATGAGATAATTGTGTAACCGTGATACCTCCTCATTTTTTTATATGTAATTGATTGATCTGGGTCTATATTTATTTTGGAAATAGGTTCAATCATATTTGAGAGGAGAATAACTCTTGTATGCCATTGTTTTGTTTGTTATATGAAAAAGTAGAAGAATTTTAAGTATTAGGAGACACATTATTTAGGTGTAACGCTTATTTGTATTGTTTTTTATCTATATACTTATAATGGTTTTACTATGTGCACTATAACCTTGTTACACCATCTTCGAGGTAGAAAACGGATAACACTTTGTTGTCCTACTCTTTATCTTTTATTGCGAGTAGTTAGTGTAATGATTAAGACATTGGAAATTCCTTCCCTATCATCCCACGTATGCCTTCACAAGATTTTGTCTCTTTCACTCTTCCTCTGTGTGAAGCCCTCTATTTACCCATTCCTGGCTCCATGTTGAAAGGGTTGGTTACAAGAAGAGAAGAAAGTGGTTTAGTTGAAAAGGCCTTAGAAAATTCAACTAAATACAACCATAGGAAACTAACTTACATGATATGAATAGCAGGGCAAGGAAATCCAACAAATCATAGAAACCAAGCTACCTTGCCAAATGTTTTACTTGCAAGTGTGCTAGGGAAATTAGTTGCGAGAGTGCGCAGTAGATGTGAAGGGAAGATGATTGTTTAAGGAACGGAAAGAAAAAAATACAATGTATCCTCATGGATATGCAAAAATGGTGCTCTCTGAATAAGGCTATAATATTTCCCAAGAAATGCTCCAACCAAGTGTGGCCTCATGGAATGCAACCATTGCTAGGTATGCACGTTTTGGGTTGGTTGAAAAAGTTATAGAAATTTATAAGAAAATGCAATCAGTAAAGGGAAGTCCTTTTTCCATAGCTATCACCAGTATCCTCCCTATTCTATGTCAAATGGGGAATTTGGAGCAATTCAATGAACCACATACCCATATGACCTGGTGGTTTTTGGTGAGAGTAATATCTTGTTGATTGGTTATGGTCACGATGGATTTTTTTGTTGGAAAATGTGTTTTTGTGGTGAGTTGCTTTGGTTGGAGGTATAATGAGTTGGTTGATTTTATGGAAATTTCATTGGTTTAGTGGAGCTCATCATGCTTAGTGGGATAGTGCATACGTGTCCTGGATGTTGTCTTAAATGGTACAAATGGAGGGGTTGTGGGTTCATGTGAACTATTTGAAAGAATGCTAAAAGAGATTTGGAGACTTGTAGAATGTGGGTAAACCAACCTGGAGAACCACTTACACTGCGGGCACTAATACTTTCCAGGAATTGTCTACTTACCTTCATCTTTTATAATTTTCATATAATTTGGTTCTTCATTTGCAATATAATAGAAATATTAAACCATTAGATACTTAAACAATTGGATATTTTAACTAAACTGTTAGTGCGAAACAATAAAACTTCACCTTGTGATTTATGTTACCGACTTACAATTTGACCATCAGCCATTTTACTAGCACAACCTTATACGTTGTTAACCATGGTATCGAATTAAGTGCTCATGTCTGCTAGTACTAGAGAGAGTTTGATTCGTCAACTAAAATAACCATTTCAATCTACTTGAAAAGTTAGAAAAACACAATATTTAGATACTCGTAAAATAATTTTTGATCCTCGAAAAAGAAATGTCAAGTTTTGTCTGTGTTCCTTGTTATATGGGGGTCACATTAATCCTTAGATCAGCCCCGATTGACCATTTGTGCCCTTTTCACCACCCCTCTAGGAGTCTTGTTCCCCATCTTGTAGTTTTAGGAATTTGTTAAAATTGAAAAGTTGGTTTTTAGTTTCAACTCACTTTTTTAGACCTGTGTGAAGAAATGTTTTGCCTCCTTTACAATCCTCTAGTGTTTCTACTATAAAATTTCTTGTAAACTTTAGTTTGTGGAAAAACATTTTTCTAGCTAGTTTGAAAAACAGGTTTTATAGGCTTCTGGTCATTGTTTAACGAGGTCAAGTTGGACCGATTACGACAATTGCTCTGAAAACCAAGAACCGTTTATAACCCATTTAACAGTTCTCTATTCCGTCAACTATGGTAAACTATTCATATATAGAATATCATGTAGGAATTTTTCCATTGAGCATTCATCTATCGGAAATCAGTTTTCAGACATGGTTTCTTATCCCTTGAGCTAAAATTGGTTCTTTTTCCAACTCGCCCAATTATAAATGATGGCCTGAAAAACTAGTCACCATTTGCAAACCGTTCACCGATTTTGAACTCCGTTAGTTCCCATGAATTCTTGGTATATAGAAGTACATAGATATATTTATGTGTTGTGTATTTTCCCATCAGAATATAAGTTTTGAATGTGGTTCTTTAGCCTCTGAGCCAAAATTAGATGTTTTTGCAACTAGTATAAAAAGTGAAATAAGGTCACAAGACCCTAGTCAAGACAATAAACCGTCACGAAAAATTATTGAAACTTATAATAAATTGTATGTAACTCTCTCTTATGGCTTGTGTGAATCTAACTTTTGGAAAAATAGTGTTTCTCTCTTCCCTATCTCTTTCTCTCTCCTCCCTTAGTTAAGAAATGAAATGAAATGAATATATGTCTCTAACCCTCTCTTGTCACATGTAAATTATTCTGGTTATGTAAATGGAAACTAAAAATGTTAATTATGCTAGATTTAGGTGGATGCCATGCCAACAATTTTCACTGACTCATGCTCACATGGTTTTGTAGGATGCATGTAAGATGGAGAAATGACACAGTGTAATTCATTTATTGTATTGCTATAATTTATATATGTTAATAAGAAAAAAATATGTATTGTTATGTTTATAGTAAAGTGTCATTTCCCTATTTGTTTTCAAATAAAATATCATCCTTATCATGCATGAAGTTTTAATAAAATTGTAATTGTTCTTTTTCATTGATTTTTAATAATTATCCAAATATTATTTAATGCTCTTATTGACTTCATTTATAGCTATGTTTTGAAACTTATATCATGTATGGTAGAAAGAAGTATCTCTATATAAATTAAAATGAAATTGTTCTCTAAACACCTTCAATTATTCATCTTCCCTCAATTATTGCATGACTAGTAGGTGAGATTTGACACTATACAATTGAGAACAACTTGAGATTTCTTCCATATTGAGTGATCCCCACTTTAACCATGACCATCCTAAGTATGGGTGCTAGTGTTTACTAACTAATAGTTCTACTCTCATGTGTCATGCTTTGATAGGACCTCATGATGATGAGTTGTGCCCTTGTGTTTCACCTTGCAAATATCGTATCTAGTATAAACCTCTAGACTTGGTCCTAATGAGGTGTTGAACCTAATGTAAATTAAATATCATGATTCATCCCATAGACTTAGTATTAAGCATGTTATGTACTTATGAAATGAGGGTTTGGAACATGAGTGGAATCCATGTCATAAGATACCTATGTATGAAACATGTGAGTTTGAATCCCTTTCTCTTCAAAAATAGGGGTGTTATCATGGCAGGAGTGTTCTAGTTATGTATAAGTTATGGGGTAAGAATAATTTTTTTCTATAGTTATCCTTTTGCTATGGTGTAGGCACTTTTCAATGTTAATGGAAATTAGTTGAATGTGTACCTCTTATGAGAATTAGGATGAATTACACATTAATATATATTGTCCAATGAGAAGGGCAGTCACTAGAAGATCATAGGGTGTATAAAATTATAATTTCATATCACCTTGTAATACGCATCTAATACTTAAATTTCCCATGAATAATCCAAACTTGGTTGAGTATGAAATCATACTCCTTAGGATCTTGATGAATAAGTATTTTAGTGAAGTAGTTAGAATATACATTTAGTTTTAATAACTTAAAAAAAAAAAAGAGTAAACCCGGTAATTAAATGCTAATATGAAAAGGACATGTAATCTATTTACTCTTCAACTAATATAATTCCTTGGTTTAAAGTGAACCTCCCTTGTTGTAGCAGAGATAAATTACAAAACCAAACAACCATACAACTTAGAAAACAAATCCTTAGAACAAACACTAGTAGCCTCATGTATGTACATATGTTCCTATCAACAATCAGGCTACATCATTCTATTGCGATAAGAGAAAAGAGAAAAGTAAGATGGAACCATTACAAGTAAAATGTTAAGCAAGATAAAGATAATGTAGTCTAGTTTAAATAATAATGAAGGACTGCATGATAAGTTATTTTCAAGTAATTAAGGTCAATAACGAAATATGAATGTAATAAATATGTAAACCAAGAAAGTATTGTGTTATGGATGGTGCCTATACAGATTTTATATTGTAGTTGAATCGTTATGTTGTGCCTTTTCATTTGGGAAAAAGTGTCCTTGATGTGCATCACATGTTTTCATGTTATCTATGTGGGTTAATGTTTGTGCAAACATATCATGTGTTTTGTGTTGTCCTAAGTGATCTCATGTAGTGTCATGTATACTACAATGTAAGTAAAAAAAAATTATTCCAAGTGTTTTTACTGTTATATTTGTGTGACAAATATGTGGCCATTACATTTGGTATCAGAGCAGAGGTTCATGTTCTCGAACCTCTAGGAAAAATTGGAGTTGTGATGATTGTGCATGGTGGTGGTGGATTTTGGAAGAGTAATGTGATAGATGTTGTGATGTGACCAAAGTGTTGTACTTGTGACATTATGAACGCACATGTTTTGCATGCCACTTAGTGCATATTTTTTATCATGTTGATTTTGTTGTGATCGAGTATTCCCTCTCCTTTTCGTAGATTCAATAAGGATTTCACGTGTGATGTGCTGCCTTATTTTATGTGAAAAGGGTTTTATTATGCATTGCGGAGTGTTGGAGTGTCTTTTTATTATGTGTTATGTATGTGTGTTGATGTGTTATATGTAAAAATTGGTGTATAGTGAATTGGATGGTATCATGATTTTTCCACCATGTTGTGATGAATCGTGTGTGTCACCATGTTGTATTGTAATTGACTATATGTTGTAATGTTAGTCATTGTGTTCATCATACATATAATTTGTGTAATATGTGATGGTTCATGTCGTGAATTAGGGGCATATGGTGATTGTATGACCCCTATTGTATAGTACTTTCATTTTGGGTGCATTATGTGGAAACATGATGTATTGTAACTCATGAAAGTAATGATTATGTTATACCATGTATATATACCATGCGTAAGACGTTATGGTTAATGTGTGTGAATCACCATTGTGTTAGTAATGTATTTATGTGTTATGTTGTGAACCTTACACTAACCAACCCTAAGGGAAGCAATCAATAAAAATTGTATGTTTGGAGAGAGGAAATGAGTACCGTTGACCAGTCACTTGAGTTGAGTATGAGATAGGGAGTGGATTCTTACATAGACTAAAAATCCACTTATGTCCATTTGGTATGTATGGCACATTTCCCAATGGGAATCATATATATTGTGTTTTGCGAACACCTTAGGCTCAGTAGATGGATGGCAAGTTATACCTTTCTCTCTCCCTATATGGTTTTCATATAAATGACCTATGTGTACCTTTGCATTGGTGTACCATTAACCAGTCACTCAAGCCAAGTACGAGATAGAGAGTGGAGTCTTATATAGACTAAAAACCCACTCCTGTTTATTTTTTATTCGTGGTACTTTCCTTACGGGCACCATGTATATTTTGTATCGCAAAACACATTAGGCTCAGTAGATGGTGACTTGTACCCTTCCCTCTTAGACTATGTTGAGACTATGTTGAGCCTTGTGGGAGTATGGAGGATGATTCAAGAAAATACTCAGTCGTTCTTATTTATATTCCAAAATTTTCACTTGATGTTGGAGGAGATCCAATGTATTTGTGATGTTGCTTTTGTTACATATTTTTACAAGATGAGGCTCAATATCCAAGTACAAATCAATGAGTACCCATTTGGTGGCCATATAAGGCCACATAGTGATTGTGATGTGAAATTTCCCTATATGTAGTTTATTCATAAATTTGAATTTTCTTTTTTCTTCCTTTTCTGGAACCAACAAATTATTCTATTTAACTTTTGGTTGAGTTATAGTTGCAATTTTGGGAATTTTATTTGGTTGTTACACTAACATGATGATTTTCACACTAATTATGGCTAATTAGCCATTTATTTTACTTGATTGAAAGTTGAATTTAAGTTAAAATTCTTCCTTGAGTTTTAAATTATTTTCTCACTTGCCCAAAGTGATTGAATTTGATGCCACTTGGAAATTTGTTTATTGTTTTGGCATGTTGGTTCTAATGTTGTTATGTGTTGTAATAGGGACATGGGTTCACCAAGGATTGGTGGTACCTATGGGCCCACTTCATTGTATGGGGGTATGCCCCAAGGAGTTACAGATAACTAGTAGGTTGTTGAACCACGAGTTATTATGTCACTTGGGTTATAGGTGTCTTGACTTGTTTTCATGTAAATGTGTAACAAGGAAATTGACAATTTCCAAGCATGACAATTATACCCATGTACCAAAATTTACATGTTTTACCCCTCCAAGACACCCATGGTTCTACATAGTCGACCCAGTGACATACCAATTGGTTTTAATTCATTCCCATATGTAATTTAGGAAATTCAAATCAACCCCCTAGGTGATTTTAGGAGTTCATTAAAAATGCAAACTTCAGGAAATTGTGGGAGCGGTTATCACCGGCCTTCGTAGGATTGGAGAAACCACATGGAGCGGAAGATAAAATACAAACTGGATACGGAGGTGAATCAAAGACATAGGAACATCATGGAACTAATTTAGGAATTTTAGTGCCCACTTTCCTTTGGCACCTTTTATTACCGATCGTGATACTGTAGACTATGACAGATGTTTTAATAGTTTGATTTAGTATGGTGTTAGATGTCGGATCCTAGATTATTGTTGAATTTGATTATATATAATGCATGGTGATTATTGAGACACTCATGTGTGGATGATGATATAATATTGGCATGGATGTTTAAGGGAATTTATTCCGACGTGTGATTTTAGAGATTATGAATAAACCTAGAAAAGGAAAAAAATTATTTGATGATGATATAATTGTCAATATAAATTGTAATTAATTTGTCCGATTGCCTTGATGATCATTGTTGTGATTCATATGTATAGATGATTTCATGATTATATTATATATTAATTTCAGATGTTCTGATATAGCCATGAGGCCAAAGGAGGTATTTGTGTTTTGCAGGTTTAAAAATATCACAACAAAACATCGGGGATCGAGACCAACCAAAATGGAATTCTGGGTGAATTCAACATGGTCACCATGGCAACTTGTTTTGTGTGTGTGTTGTATTTTGTTAGGGATTCCCATGGGGGATTACCTTTACATGTGACTATGGGTTTGTGTATTTTATTAATGTGTTTCCTTTTATTATTGTTGTATGTATTTTATTAAGTAATGTGCTCCTTTCCTTTAAATTAATTAAAATTGTGATGGATTAATGTGGGAATCATATAGTTAAACTTTAAATAAATCAAATTGGGATATGGGAAGTAATTATAAGAGTTGATGGCTGTTGTATTTAATTTTGTAAGAGCTTGTGTAAGTCAGATTTGGAGTATGAAATACTCCACCTCCATGGAAATTCGAATTTGACCTTGGGGGCTGTTTTTGGAGACTTGTGGGACAAGTAAAACTTGTCCCGTACCTCTAAATTTATTATACCAACCATAATTATGGATGGAGATGTGATTTGTGACTTTTAAATGAATTTTATTCATCATGTTGCTTGTTTTGGATTGCACTCTCTTACATTTTATTAAATAGCTATCCCTTGTGGTGTGGGCTCTTTTGGAGTGTGTAAGTTAATTTGTCATTTCATTTATTGTGCTTGGGAGAATGGAATTTTTCTTTTGTGTTTGAATTGAACGATGTGTGATGTGGCATTCTACATGGATCCACATCATCCTCTTCGCTCCCTCTTCTATTTAATTCAAACTCTCTTCTTGTTTGGGGTTGTTGAACCTTTTTGCATTCTTCCTTGGGGCACATTTTCTTGGAGCTCGGTTTTTAAGGAATTTTTGAAGATAGATTTGCATGCTTGGGATATTTTTGTTTTGTCTTGTGTTTTGCATGCATCCTTGGGTGCATTTTTCTATGATTAGAGCTCTTGTTGATTTGGAGGAAATTGGAGAGCATTTGATACTTTGCACTTTGCTATTTTGGGACAATGTTTTTGACATTCAAAGCTTACTGTGTGGAGAAAATCCTTCCATGGAGATGTAGGAGTTTATTTCTTCCTTATTGTTGTTATTTTCTTATTGTGTTGTGTGTATGGTGCATGCATTGTTTTACTTGTTGGCTGGCTGGGTAGACTGCCTTAGGAATGGTGTAGGAGAAGGCTACAGGGGAATTCTTGTGGGGGGCATAAGGGAAATTCCATGGGCATCAGAATTTTGTGGAGGGAGTTTTGGGTTTGGGATCCACCATGGAAAAGAAATAGCTTGCATTTCTTACTTGTGGGGGGCATAAGGAGGGGTTGGGAGATATAAGGTTTATGGGTTATGATATGTTATATTGGTGGTATGATTTTTTGGTGGATGCCCAATTCCCAATTGGGAGGCATAAGTAGCTTCCCCCATAGTCCTTGCTCCTTTGGCTTGCATGATCAAGCCTGAGTTGTGATTGAATGTTTTTATATGCAGTTGTGAACTGTTGTTTGCTTTTGGTGTTGCTTTGTGTTTTAAAAAGGAAAATGTGTATGTGAAAGAATGTTGTGTGTGGAAGCTAGTTGTTTCCATGGTTGAATTGCACCTTTTATTGCATCTTGGTTGGGGCTCGGGGGCCAATGATGAAGGAAGGCTTCTCCTTTCATTGGATGTCTTGGTTGGGTGGAGAGCGTTGCCTTTCCCCCTCTTTGTTGTGATAAATTTGGAGGAAAAAAAAGAAATGGAGCATGTTGCTATTTTGAGCAAGAGGAAAATATAGTTTGACAGTCCCTTCTTGTGAGAAAGTTTATTGTATCCCTTCCCACTTTGATGTGGATGAATTGTATAATTAATTGCAATAAGAAAATACTTGTATTGATGAAGAAAGATGTATATAATTTGATTATGGAGTTAGGTATTCGAATTGTAAAAGACATTTAATTTTTGTTTTGTTCATTGGAAAGAAATGGAATTTTGTTATTGCTTTCAAGAAATGGAGGAATGTGAAGATGTAAAAGTTTATAAATGAATTCAATAAAGAATTGCAAGTTCATCCCTTGTATTGCATTGTTGTGATGAAATGAGAATATCAAATTGTGATTGGAAGTTCTATTTTTTGCAAAGGAAAGAAAATGCGTATGAAGGAAGAATGTTGCTTATTTATTTTAGAGAAAAAAATATATGAAATTGAAATCAGAATTTCCTCGAGTTTAGAATAGTTGATTTAATTCATTTAATTGCATTTGATTTGTCTAGAAACTATATGCCACACTTAAATGATAAAATTGACAAATAGATCCTTTAAAAATTTGATCACTGGCATTGTGACTTTTAAAACTGGTAATTCTAAATAAAATGCACAGTTTGAACCAGCACTTAACAATCTACCTAGAAACCTTAAAATCCAACATGATATACTAGTAAAGAACTCAAATCGACAAGAAGATTTAAGAGAATAACTTGAACCATTGCAAATTCGAGCTTAATCTCCTTCTCAACCATTTCCTGTCAATTGTTGGACAAAATCCCAAATTGGAATAAATTGTACAAAATTTACTTTCCTAAAACACTCTAAAATATCCCTAGACAAATCGTCCATGTCTGCTTTTTACATGTTGAGTGAAGGAGGAGATATAATTTAATCAAAATTGAAAGTTGGAAACTTTCCAGTTGGCTAATTAAAATCCTGTAGATTTTTTTGAAAAATTGACCCATTAAAATTCATCAAAAATTAAAATTTGTGTTTCATGTGTAAATAGGGCATTGAGAGCTTTCCGAAAAGTCCTCATTTTCCAAAAACTGAGCTTTCTAGCTCAAGTTATGTCACTTTGAAGTTTTTGTGCCTTAGCGGGAAAATTTGAGAAAATTTTCCTTGGCGGGCAACCCAAACAGATTCTGTCAAAATTGTCCTTTGAATTTTTTTGAAAATTTTGGCCTAGGAAAATTTTCATCTTTTTCTCTACCAGCCCACAGCCAATTAGAGGCTGCCACGTGTCCTCACGGGGCAGCGGCGGAGGCGCGGCAACTTTTTGCCCTTTGATTTTTTTGAAAATTTTGGAAAAAATTTCCATTTCGCCTGTTGGCCCGCAGCCAATCAGAGGGTGCCATGTGGCACCTTGGGGGTGGCGGAAAAGGTTCAGGAGAAAATTTTATTTTGTGCCACATGGGGAAAATTTTCAAAAAATGCCCCACGACCCGCCAACCCACCAAAGGATATTTCCCCTCCTCTTGACACATGTCCCCTTGGGGAAAATTTGATCCCAAAACTCTGTCGGACCATATCTTGAGTTCCCAAAGGAGTTAGGAGGAATTATTTATATCACCGAAAAGGTGAGAAAATTTCCTATCCATTGGGAATGGTTTAGGGAAATTTTGGAAGTGTTAGGTATGAGAAAAATCAAGTTGAAACTCTGAGCCTGTTAGAGAGTGGGTATGGGAGTAAAATTGCTCCTTGAACCTAATGTAAAACTTATAGCCCTAAGTTTTGGACCTTGTGACCTCTGAGAGTTGTTTTTAAGGGAGAAGTTTGTCCCAGTGAAATTGAATTGCTCCAAAACCTATCAGTGGAAACTTTTTCTTTGCAACTTGGTGGTAGACACTCTAAATCAAGTTCTGGGAGTGGGTAAGTGAGACCTTACTCTGTTGATTTTAAGTATGTATTCCTTTCTCACTGCAATTAAACCATGCTCTAGTCTTGACCTTATGGAATTAAATACCTAGGGTATTTAATTGTTTTGGGTCCCTTAACCCTAAAATTTTTAATCAAGGAATATTTAGCTAAATGTCAATGTAATCAGTAAACAAAGTAATCCCTAGAGAGATTTGAGCTAGGTGTGGACTTATTGCACTTGTTGCTCTATAATGTGAAATCAGTAATCATTATAATGGGAAAGGTTATCAGTTGAATTTAATTATCTTTGAGACTTTGGTTGTCAACTCCTAGCCCCTTAAAAAAATTATTTCATAATTTTCTAACTAAACCTAGGTGGTTCATGGTTCTCAAGCGGGTTGTTTTAACTTGGCATTACAGGAATATTCGTGAAGGATCCAAAGAAGTTGGGACAGTTTCACTAAAATCAGGGTTCACAGGCCTAGGAAATGCAAAGGCCAAAATAACTATTGAGCTTCCAAAGGTAATTCAGGGAGCTCTAAATAGAATTAGGAGAAAAAAATCAAAAATAGAATTCCAAGACCTAAAATATCGTGAAATTATTTTTTTCACAACACTTTGGCACAATGGGTCTGCAAGCAACTTTTTCATGCACAACTAAAGTACCAAATCAAAATTCCTCTTTTTCATGGATCTAATGGAGGAATAAATACTTTTTCCTCCCACCATTGGATACACAAATTTATTTCCAATCAATATCACAAAACGTTTCATCAACAAAGTCCATCGGGAGCTCACATTATTTCCTTTTCAATTTTCCCTCTTGGAGTGAGTTCAGGAGTTAGCAAAATTTTGGAAGGACATGTGTCAACTCCAGGAACCTATGAAATTTTATGTCCCTCACATCCCTAAATGTTAGGGATATCAAGGTTGGAAAAATTCTCGTAGCTCCCATAAGCCCTCTGGACTCTCATGCAACCTCCAGGATCACCAGTTCAACCCCCAAGTGCTTGCAGGAGCTCAAAGCCTTCACTGTTAGATCACTGCCATGTGTCATCACCTGACGTGCCATGAAAATTGATTTCCCTCATTTCCCTTTGAGGTGAGGGACATTCGACATGAAAAAAATCACCCAGCCCCTAAGGAGACTCCTGGTCACCCATGTGACCTCTTCAAGAGCGAATTGCCAGCCCCCAAGTGCTTGCCAAGCCTTTATTATCAACTATCAAATCACCGCCATGTTTCATCACCAGTGAACCATGTAAAATGATGTCCCTCATTTCCATTTTAGGTGAGGGACATCAAGTTGGAAAAATTCACCTAGCCCCTCCATGATGCTTCAAGGTCCCTCATATGACCAACTTCTAGCCCCTCAGTGTTTTAAAGTGCTTTTTTGGCTTTAATCTCCTATTGTTGGATCTCCACCACATATCAAGTTGAGATGCATTGTGAAAATTGATTTCCCTCACATCCCTTTGAGGTGAGGGACGTTAGGGAAATGAAAATGTGCCTCTCTCCATGCCTTTTAAATTTTCAAATTTTAAATTCCCTCCTACTTCTAACATCTAACATCTAACATTCCTGTGTACAACTTCCTACCACCATTCTGCCGTTATCAATGCTCAAACCAGCTCCATCATAGAAATAAAATAATATTTCCCATGATGATACACAAGTCTCAGAAGAATATTTCATCAAACTAAGGAGAAGAAATGAAGAAAAAGAAGAAGAACAGTGAAAATCCCCATTGCCGCAAAATCGAATTTTGAAGAAATCTTGCAAACTAATGCAAAAATCGATGAATTTTTTTATGTTCATTCCTCTATAAAAAAATCAGAAAAAAACCTTCATACCCTCCTCTTATGGCATAAAAAATTCTCAATGAGGAAATCCTCTTTCCGAGGCCAACGGAGAAAAAGCTTGATTTCTTGCCAAACTCGCAATTAGATTGAATCAAGATTTCACTGGAAGCACAAGAAGTAAAAATCCATATAAAAATGTGATTTTCATCGCAAAAAGGAGAAAACAAGACCTGAAATTTTTGAGGTCCATTAATGGTTGTCGTGTCCAGAAGTGTTGCTAGGTCAAAAATTTAAAAGTTTAAAATCTCCTAAACTATTGAGCGGGTAGGTCTAAGATTTCAAAGGGGTGATATTGGGAAAAAACCATATCAAAAAAATTGTTCTACATCAATCTGAACTCTAGAATCCCACTTTCTAAAAATATCAGGTCTTCTACATAATAGACTGTTATTTTGGGAAAGTCATTAAAAGAAGAACCTGCGAGGGGGACTCTAAACAAAGAAGATGTACTGCAGTTTAGAATTCATTAGAACAGACATTTTGGTCCAATTTTGGCACTTACTAAAAATAGTAAGTGGTCCCATGAGAACCTTCCAAAAATATAAATTTGATCTTGAAGGTGAGAGAAACGTAGGGAGAAGAGGAAATAAAATTTGCAACAGTTACTTGTCCATACTCACTAAAATTAATAAATTTCTTTTTCTATGGAAATCATGAAGCATAAGTGGACATGATAGAAGCCTACTTATCCCTTTTCCTTCGAGTATGAGATAGAAGATAAGTGATGTCTCATACATGGACCTGAATGACCTAAGAGCTCATATGATAGCCAAGGAATGAGGAAACATTAAGGATCAAGTATTCACGAGCGGATTATTCGTATCGCATTACACTCGTGTCCGTACAAAGCCTTGAGTTGGTCTAGGCTTACTATCACCACTATGATCCTGAAACATGGATAATTTAAGCTGAAAATGGTACAAAAATGGTGTTCATCAGTCTTAGAACCACCTCACTCTCTCTGTAAATCCTGAAATCACCTAATATGGTTTGCATCTCAAAGGACATGGCCTTGCATGATTAGGAGATGATGGATGCATACGTGTAAGGGGTAGCACATGGTTAGTGGTTGAATACGGAAGAAATCCTCGGGATGCCCAAAACCTTCCAAGGTATGAATTTTGAGAAGGATATTCAGATACCATTACTCTCCTCGGTAGAGTTATGGGTGAAGCAAGCACAAGATACTTTCAAGATGGGATGGGACTTTTCATCTTAACGGTGACAAAAGGAAAGCAAAGAATTGATTGGGGGAAGATCATCAATGAAAATATCCATCTGCAACTACTCTAGGTACCCATGATGAAGAAGTTTCACATGAATTCTTACTTGGTCTATCTCCTCGCTAGCTCAAGATCTTTCAAAGGAATGGCCCTCATGTAGAAAATTGTTGCTAAGGTACCTGTGTTTAAGAAGCTTCCGCAATTGGTAATGGAGGAAATCCATAGACATTTTTCTCACGTGAATGATGCATTCACAATGTATGTGGTTCAAAGCTTGGAAGGTGATTTGGAGGCTAGGATGTTGCCATAAGTAGTGTCTCGATAAAAATTATGGCTCTTATTTAATCCAATTCTCAACCTTTTCCTACCAAAGTGAGTTGTCGATTTTACCAGGCTCCACTAAGGTTTTCTAAGTATTGATGTAGCCTAAAGTTTACTGTAAAATCCCGGAGCATTGGCACATCACTTAGCCTAGATTGAGTGCTCACCAAGTGCATAAAGGTACCAAGCCCTCTTTAAGATTGTTTTTTAGGATGTTAGCACGATGAAGACTTAAATCATTCAGATCCATAACTAATATATTATTCTACAGTGCATGTTCAGATCTAGATATAGAGAATAACAAACTTAAATGATAACCATGATGAAATCAAGCATGCAAGAACCAATTATACTCAGGATTTGATACTCTAATTCAGCCAATACACTCCATTGCATTAAACATGATAAATACACAAAAGCTTATTACAATAGATAATACCATAGTTTATGTGTGCATCTAATTCGGCAAAGATAACCTCATAATAACTTAGTTCCCATATGTCTTCTTTCTACTACATAGTTTATTAGATATTTATAAGAGTGGGGACTTTCCCTTCACTACTTATCTAATCTCAAAATAGGTCACATGCTTAAAATAGCCACGCGCCTTTACAATAATAGGCTTACATGTAAGAATGCTAACAATAGACCTCTCACAGTCTAACTATCACTCAAAATTCTATCTTTAGCCCGTATCCATGAAAATTAATCCTTAGCCGCTCTTCTAAAAATAGCCCATGTGTGTCACGTAAGTCTTCATCCCATTTTTGTGCTCGACGCCATCTTCAAAAAATAGATCCTACTCATGAAAATAGCTAAGTCTTGAATTTGTCTCTGTCCTCAGAGTGTGATTCCTTCCCAATCCTCTTGCGCTTTTGAATGTTCTCTCTGCCTTTCACTCAAATAATCAGTATGAATTCTACTAAGGGTTATACATGGTATGTTCAATGTTACCCCACACTAACTACAATGCCACCCGAAAATGGCTGCTCCTCGAACAATAAAGAATAAAGTAATGTAAAGAATGTTAAAGAATTCTATACAAAAAATAGTTCGTTACTTTTCATCATCCTCTACCTCAACTAAAAGGATGATATGTAGATATTCTTATTTTATTTCTTCCTTTAAGGTCTACCATTCACTGAGCATGTTCTATGCCCTTTCTGGGATATTCACTATAATAGACTCCAGCTCATCATGTGTAATTTCTCCCTTCTCATTTTGTAATACTAACATAATGTTAGTCATTGTGAACATTCTTCCTTCCAATAAATCCATCTTTTGAGCTATATCCTTTCCTAGTTCTTCCAATATTTCCTTATTGGGTTCTTGTGCTTTCTGCGAAGGGCCTCGTGCTTTTGCTTCACTACTTCCGCCTCTCCATGCACCTCAATGTTTCATCCTTTGTAGCTTTTAGGACTTCATTGTCCTCTACCATTGTTCTTATTCTGATGACTGCTTCCAGAGCTGTGCAGATGTTCAATGCTTGATCCACTTTCTTCAACTCCTCCCGAAGGGTTTGAAGTAGTGCCTCGTATGATGAAATTTTTCTAATCACTGCAGAATTTTCCCTCTCTACCTCCTGTTCAGGGTATTTTGGCACTGGCACTTTAAGCGGTCCCTCTTCAAGCACCATATCAACCAAAGTGTGCACATAGTGCATAAGCAAGGAAATTTTTGGGTACCTTGGGCTCTAAGTGTGGTCTCGCTTGGAGGACGTGATCCCCAATCTCCTTAACCATGCCAATAAGAACCCCATTCTTTTTCTGCTCTAATTCCTTCTCTTGTTTCAAGCGTGTTATCTCTACATCCTCGGCCTTGATCTCTTCCCTCAGTGCCCTAATAGTCACATATTTATCCACATTCCTCCTTGCCACCTTTGTAGATACCTTCACCAAGGCATTACTTACCTATTCATTTGACATAATAGTAGGCTTTACCATTATGTGTCTGGCCTGTGGTGTTTTCTTCAATCTTCTAGATACATAGGAATCTTCACATAAATCAAAGTATGGTTTGTCTATATGTGTCTACATTGACCAATATATTTATTTGCTTACGCACATTGTGGGCCATTTCCTCATCCATACAATTCTATAAGGCCCACTGTGCTTTGGAAATGAGTGCATAACAATTTTACCAGTGTCCTCAACATAGCCCATAACCGGTGCAATATACTCCCCACTTGTTCTCTTCAATCTTGGTCCCTTAGGAACTTGAGCATCAAGATTTAGAGCTTGTTCTCTATGCCTTGAGTAGTCTCTTGCATTGTCTCATCTACCTCCTTTTCTCCTTCTTCTCCATCCTTCATTTATTCATCCTTTGACTCTTCCACGTCCTTTGGAGGTGTACGAGATTCAGGTGCACTTTCTTTAGACTCTTCCTCCTCGTTGTCTAGTTTCAAATTTCTCCTTCTCTCCTCAGTTGTCTCCTTATGTGGAGAGAGTCGAGGTAATCTGTGCACTAATTATGGAGTATCATATTGGGTTCTAGTTCTTCTAAATACCCTTTTGAAATGGCAGTCTCCTTATACTTGCACTTAGCTCCTCATTATCTCCTTCTTTCACATGAGGTGGTGTAGTCATGCACTCAGTTCCTACCTTGTCTATAGGCTGGCTTCTTCCTCTATGTTCCAGTCACCACTATCTTCTCATTCCTCTTCCTCTTCATCCACCACTATGGTCTCTACAAGTGTGGGGTTTGCACATTCTCAATCAGTATGCTTTCCCTTAGGTGGCCCAGAAGCGTGAATTCATTTTCCACATATTTTTGTTCTCCATCTTGGGATTAAGTTGAATATACACAAGTGCTTCTCCAACATCTCTAATGGCCAAGATTACTAGATTCATGATTATTATATATGAGATAAGCCTCTCAATGCAGGCAGTTCATCCTAGATATACATATGTTTTTATTAGAGTGTGGTAGTCACAATATACCTTATCTGTGATGAAGCTTAGGAATCACGCATCTTTGAACCAATGAAATAATGCCTGGAAGTAGCATGTTGTGAAGGCATATGGAAATTTTCACCAAGGGCTCCAAGCTCTGTCCTTCATCACAAATTGTGCGATGTAAAAATGTTGGTAGACTACAAATTATACTACCTTACCCACCACCGAAGGCAACTCCTTGGGTATGCACCACTCTTCTTCAAACACTACATGGAGCCTATCATACCACATCTCCACCCTCTATTTAAATGGCCCACTCATGGTCCCTTCACATAAGTACTTACCAAATCTTTCTGCCAGAGATTTATGTTTCGTGGGGTACTCCCAAATCTTCTCCTTTGGCCCATCGGGCACTCTAATCTCCAAAAACCAAAGACAATAAAATAGTGCCAAAACTAATTCTATCACCTATATGCACTTCTTCAATGATTTTATTTTCTATGTGATCCACGATATTGTAGATCACTCCTTGAGACATCTTCCTTACAACATGCAGCCACATTGTATTCACCTATGACCACCTTTCTTGGTCATTCAACTTTGTTACAAGATGGAAAGCTACCTATACTATTGGGTACTTCTTAAATTTTTGATGTCCATGCCATGTAGACCCTTGGTATATCTTATCTCCTTCCTTATCTCTAGGATCATTGTATTATCTATTAAGTCACTCTCCAAATATGCTCCTGAGGCCCTTAGTCCTATCACTATTGAAATCAAGGCAGTTGTGATTTTAACCCTTCGTTTGAAAAAGTAGAAGTCCTCATGGACTTTTCTCATCAACCACCATTACAATGGTTCATACTTTTCAAAGTATGGCAGCTCATATAACTGGAAGACTCCAATATGCTTTAGTAACTTCTCACCAATGTCATCGTACACTGACATGTCTTATGTTGTGTACTTGTTCATTTTTGTTCTCAATAACGCATCTAGCTCCTTCTTATTATCCGATGTACAATGGTTGTAATCATTGATCTTACATTTATGGATGTGGGAATCCCATTCTTGTCCCACAATCGCGCCCTCTAAATATCAAGCATTTAGAGAAATTACTCTTGGGAGAAATTTCTTCTTCCACTTTGACCTTCTTCTTTCTTATTACTCCTCTGCTGCCGGTGCTTTCTTCACTTCATTTGAAAAATCCCTTCTTTCTATCCTCTCGTAACAAGCAAGTTAAAATCCTAATTCGAATCTCCATGCCCTAATGGAAATCACGTGTCCTAGCTCTTTTGTAATCCATCTTCTTCACTCAAACCCTTCACCTACGGGGCGCAACCTTCTCCTGCGTAAAAATATTCTCTCCATAGCTGGTTTCACACTCTTCACACCTCCACACAATTCACTCGGCTCGTTTGCACTTATTTCTTTTGAAGTTTTTTCAATTTAAATGGTAAGAATGAACTCGCATACCTTCCTTATATAGATTTTTGAAAATTTAGTGCATTTATTGCTCCTTCACCTACCAACAATCCTATCATTAATTGACATTTTTGATCTTTCCATGCAGTACATCTTCGTGCCCAAGCTATAACCTTCTATTTCACCTTCCTACCTTCTAGCCACAGGCTTCTCTTCAGCATGCCTCCATGCACCTAAGTACCTCTCCATTGCGCCTTCCCTTGGAAGTTCCCTTGGCCCCTACTTACCTCATGTTATACTTGTTTCTTCATTTATTTCGACCTATGGTCCTCATTTCTAGAAGTAATGTCTTTTGAAAATTATCCAACTTTAATAGCACCTGTAGTGGTTTGTTTTATGTGCACTTATTTTCAATAGTCATGTACTTGGATATCAATAACCACCCCACACTAAGGGTATAAGCATTATTTTGTGCATAAAAATTCTTCAAATACTAATTAGCTTATGGCACAAAAACGCACTTATTACACAAAAACACCAACTAAATTAACAAAGCATAGTGACGAAGAAGGAAATATAGAATTGAAAACCTAATCTAAATGGAAACACTTCCTTATTAAAAACACCAAGAAGACTTATTTATAGTAGGGCTTCAGCCTACTCCTGTTGAAGTAACCAAGTAACAATGTTCCATCAAGTGCCTCTAATTGGAAAGTGTTGGTTTCAAGTATGTGAGTGATAACATATGGCCCCAACCAATGTACCTTGAGTTTTCTTGGATGGTGTAAAAACTTAGAATCATAAAGGAGCACCATCTATCCAATTTCAAACTTTTTATCCCTGATGTTCCTATCATGCCATGATTTTTCCCGGCCTTTTCTTATTTTTGAATCCAACGTGCTATGTCTTTTCACTCATCCATCTTGATTAACTTTGTAATCCATTATTCTAATACTTATTCATTAGTTAGACCTCCATTGCGCATAATACAAAAAGAAGGTAACATGCATTCCAAAGGAAGAATTGTTTTTGTGCTAAAAACTAACTGAAATGGTGTGGGTTTGTTTAACCTTTTATTTGTTGTTCGATATGCCCAAAGTACTGTAGATACTTTATCATCCCAATCCTTTCTTCCAACATAACAAATTTTTGTCAATGTCTAGCTCAAAATTTTGTTGAAAGCCTCAGCAGTCCCATTGGCCTAAGGATGATATGGTGTAGTCTTATGGTATGCAATCATGAATTCATCCAATAAAATTTTTATTATCTCATTCAGAAAGTGTGTGCCCCTATCACTGTCAAACTTAAAGGACATCCATACCTTGTACTAATATTTTCCCATAGAAACCTAGTTGTTGTAACCATTATACAATCATTTATAGGTGTTGCTTTTGCCCACCTTGTCAGATAGTCTGTGTAGGTAATGATATAGCACGATCCAGTCTTGTGTGTGGTTGGTGAAATAGGACCCACAAAATCTATAGCCCATTTCTCAAACGGTTCTGCACTAGTAATGGGTCTTAGAGGCATTTCATCTCATTGACCGGGTTTCCCAAGATGCTGAAATTGATCACAAGCCTTACAATAATCCTTATAATATTTATACAAGGTCTCCCACCATAATCCAGTGAGTAGAATCTTGTGTGTAGTGGCATCACCTACATAGTGGCCACCTATAATACCACCATGAGCTTCCTCCATGATATTTGTGCACTCATGTTCCAGTACACAACGATGCAATACTTCATCCCACCTAATTTGTACAGGTCACCGTTAATCAACATATAGGGTGTCACGCGTATAACAAGTTGTTTCTTCTCTAAGGATTTCATTCCTTCTGGTGCCATACCTATTTGTAGAAATACAATATTTCCTCTAATTTTGATGGCCCATATTGAAACATGTATAAATATGCATCATGCATGGTATCTTCAATGGCATGTGCTTCTTCTCCTGACTATATTCTGGATAAATGGTCTGGTCTAGAATTACTTTTCCCTAGTTTTACCACAGCTATGAAATCAAATTCTTGAAATAAGAGTACCCATCTACATATACACCCCTGTAAAATGGGCTTATTTACCAAATACTTCAATGCCATGTGATTTGTATAAAAGAAAAAATATGTAGCTAGCAGTCTTTGTCGGAATTTATGTAGCACATAGATCATTAATAAAGCTTCATGCTCTATAGTTATGTAATTATGCTCTGCACGAGTCATCTTTCTACTAGTAAAAAAATAGGATGATCTATAATACCTTCTCCAAGATCAGCCAATACCATGCTAATGGTCATGCCAGAGGCATCCACATGTACATGAAATGGTTGGTCCCATGAAGGAAAATGCAAAATAGGCATGGTATTAAGTTTCTCCTTTAATGTCTCGAATGCGCATTATCGTGGGTTCTCCCTAGTAGAACGTACCTTTTCCTTTCAGTAACTCCTCCAAAGGTGCGAAAACCTTGGCATATCCCTTTATGAATTTCCTATAATACCCTGTGTGACCCAAGAATCCACACACCTCACTTTGACTGGTAGGCTCTTTTAGGCCTATAATGACTGCAACCTTAGCTGGATCAACCAACAAACCTTCCTTGCAGATTATGTGTCCTAACAAGTATTCCAAATGGTGTAGCAAATATGCACTTCTTGATGTTTAAAGAGATACTCAATTGTCTACATCTTTCAAACATCAAGCATAGATTTTCACAATGATATTTAACTAATCCATGCATCGTCCAATCATCCAAATAAACATGCAAAAAGTTGTGAATAAATTCCTTGAATTCTTGAACAACTATGTGCAAAATACAACAGTGTGTTTTTCAAACCAAAAGGCATCACCGTATAGGTGAAGCTACCCCATTTAGTATTAAAATTATTTTTTTCCCGAACCTCCTGGGTAATCCTAACCTGATGATGCCTAGAGAACCAATTTGTAAATGAATAGATTTCACACCTCGTAATGCCTTCTAGTATTTCCTCGAATGTTGTAGGAAAGGGATTAGTCACACATGCAACATTCATCTCCCCTATAGTCCACACAAATCCTAATCGACCATCCTTCTTGATACATCGATCACCATTGGACTAACCCATTCTCGATCGTCGAGGGCTTGATGATTCCAGGACTTCAACATTTTGTCAATATCTTCCTTGAAATTTTTCATGCAAGTTAGGGTTCATCTTGTAGGGTCTATTTCTACCTGGTATGCATCCTCTTTAATATTTATCTTCATCTCTCCTAATGATTTATGCATGCCTTTAAGCTCTTGATACCCCGAGGTAATAAATCCTGATAATCCCGTAGTAACTCTATGATTTTTTCCACTTCAGAGTTTGACCAATAGTCTCCAATTATGGCCTCCTTAGGCTTAGTATCTAATCCAATATTCACTTTCTTTGTCTTCATAGGTTCATGATAGGTGTATGTGGTCTTATCTACACTTTCCAACACCTCACACCTACCATTGAATGGTTTATATCCAGATTTTCTACTTCTTCATCATCCACTAAGTAGACCATTTTTCCTTTTTCTTTCTCAAGGAAAGTGCATTGAAGTAGTGTGGCATCGACCTCTATTTCTTTAGAAAAATGCACTCCTGAATCTCCTTCATCAAATAACTCTTAAATGAGTTATTTCACCTTGACACTATACCCCATAGTTATTCATTTTATAACCTTTAATGCTTCTTCTATCGGAGGCTTAGTAGAGAAGGAGTAAAACATGTGGTTCATTCCCACAATTAAATCATTCCAATTTGTAGTCTCTTTATGGAGTTCTACATATACATACCAAGCACACATGTATCCTTGTAAAGTGGAATAAAACTTGTGCACCTAGAGTGAAGGTGGTAAAGCTTCCTCCCCTCTATCCAAAGTCTCTCACGCTACTAAATGTGGTGTTGAAAATTTTGATTACCGTGATAAGTACAGATTTGAGTAGGTGCATTTCTCCTAAATAACTTAGTAGCAAGAGAAATCCTAATTTCATTCCATCCTATAATATTATCCTTGTTGACTACCCACCAGTGTGTTGTTGTCCTACATAGGGTATATGCTAGCATATTCCTTCTTTCTAACTAGTCTATCCACTATTCTTCCATGGCATGTAGGAACACCATAGGGTCTCCTTCTCCAGTGTAACAAGGTACTTGAGTTGTTACCTATTCTCCTAATATAACGCAGTTTTTGTCCCTAGGAAATATGCTCTTTACTTCATGCCCTACCAACTCATAAGTGCTATGAGCCCAATTATCACAAGCAACACTTGTAGTATCGCTAATAGACTGTGCATCCTCCCACTGAATGATTCCTTCTTTACATGGCTCAAGCACCTCTGGATCCCAGATGGTGTGTACATAAATCCTATTCAAGTATTCTTCACTCAAGGGCTCAACATAGGGCATAGATTTTCCATCTGTTAAAGGGATAATAACTCTTTCCTCCTTGTTTTCAAAGCTAATATAACCCTTGTTGAACTAAAGATCAAAATTATTTGCATAGCACCAAGGATGCCCCAATAGAGCTGGGAAGCTATCTGATTTTTCGAGTGCTAACACCTTAAAATCTCCAGTGAACTTGGCTCCTTGTATGGTAATGGATGCATCTTTTAAAAATCTAATGCAAGTGGCCTTAGTTCAATTAGACATGAACAAACATTAGAGGATGGATGCAATGGAGGTCTCCCCATTTTTACCCATGCATCTAAAGTAAGAACATTTACTTCAGCTCATGTATCAATCAATATATTACTCAATAGCCGCCCATCCACAAAACATTCGAAGTTATTTCCTTGTCATAATCTAGGCTATGAGGGGGAAGATTTACATGTAAGATATTCCTTCCAGGTCTCAAGATTTACACACAAAGTTTTTCCTTTTAACCAATTCCCCAACATTGGAATGATATATTCCTGGCACAAAATTTGCACACTTCTCTCAAATCATCCATATCAGTTTGGACCATCTCTAATGCTTTCTTTTGCTCCATCTTCCGTGATTGTTCCTTTAAATAATGTATTTCACCCTGAAGATTCATAAGTACCTTAATAGTTTCCTTGTAAACCTCCTTCTGATGGGAAGGATATGGGTACCATGCATATAGAACCTCCTCCTTAGTGATGGTAGGCTTCTGCTACAATGCTTCTTTGGCGCGCTCTGCTTCAGCATGGGTCATGATTTTTACTTGCAATGCCTCAGATTCTGCGTCCAACTCGGCATCCACCGATTTTCCACATATGTATCCTTACCATCCCTGAAATTTTGTTTTATTTTTTTATGCTTGCTTATTAAGATGCTCATACAAATATGGGAATTCCTCTTAACTATGATTCTTTCCACAAAAAAACATGTAATATTTTGAGTACATTCACACTTGTAGTGGTAAGGGATACACATGTATAACATGTTCCTCATGGGAACTAACCTCTTCCACCACCATGGCCCCATCCTCTCGAATCCACCACAAGGTATCCTCAACCTCTGTGATGACCGCATTTAAAATGCCCTTCATTCCGATCATAGCACACCTGATTGTGATCCCGATCCCAATGCTCATTCTTTCCTTTAGAGTTATCTGAAACTCCCATCTATCATACACCAATATCTATAGCATCCTAGATATGACCAATTAGCCGACAATATTTCATGTCACGAGTTGTGGACCTACAAATTTTTAGTATCATGAAACGTTCTTCCTTATCGCATGTTGTAGTAATGGGAAGTGGCTAGCATCATGGTTTAAATGGCATATCTCATAGTCTAACAATAATGATCACATTGATCTATGGGGACAACTATCCTTTGTGTGACCTTCCACTTCACAATTTGTGCACCAAATCCCTATTCGCATCTCATGTGCTAAATTTTCCGATAGTTTCTCCAACTACTTTTCCATAGCTACAATATGTGCTTCTAAAAACGGGCTCACCCCAATTTCTATACTTTTAACTGCCTCAACGCGTAAGGCTACTTCAAGTGCTTCATGTGCATATTAGTGTATGTTTTATGTGATAGTTCCCTCGTAAAAGGCATAATCAGACCTCCAAAAAACCATTGTGCATGTTGGCTTGCATGAATATCATAAGAAAGATTAGATAACAATGTTTTGAAATGGGCATCATACTCTTTGAAACTCTCGGTAGTGCCTTTATTAATATCCTTGAGCGCAGCTTATACTCTTCGCTCAAACTCGGGATGTGAAACTCTTTAAGAAAAACATATTTTAAGGCTATGTAGTCTACACAAGTCTGATTTGGGTTAAACTTTATCTACTAGCTATGTGGACACCCTTGTAACGTAGTAGAAAATTGACATGCCTTATGCTCAGAAGCTATGATTCCTTTTGCACACCATAGTATTTCACAAATGTGTACGTGTTCAGCAACATCTTTTATGCCCCTATACTCTGGGAGATGAAGGGACATCTCCATGTAAATATTCTAGGGTTGGTGTGAACCTTGCCCACCTGATCCAGAACCTCCTATGTTTCCTCTACTTCCATAACCACTAGATCTACCGGAACTAGAGCCACCTATACCTCTTAATCCCAAACCCGTAGCCAGATTTGGACCAAAAGATGTACTCTCCTGTATTCCAACCGTAGTACTAAACTACACCCCTACAATCTGTAAAGTGTTACTACTCCCAAAAGATAGTCCAAAATTTTACGCACCTAAATTCTATGTGGATGATACACATGAAAAGGTACTCCCATATAACAATGAATTTGTTTGCACTACCATTGTTGTAATTTTTATATGAATCACTCCTACTCTCCCACTACCTAAATTAGCTTGCTGAATATTTTTGTACTAGATACTGGAAAACCAAGGGCAAGGGAAAGGTTTCCAGGTGGATTCAGATGCGTGCCGTGGCCCAGGTCATCTCTACTAGCGGGCTTCTACATGAGGCTAAGGAGTGTCCACTATCATACTTTCCCAAATGGGGGAGTTCCTGATGCTCGGGTTCTACGTCTTCTACATGAACTTCAAATCCTTCAAGAACTATCCTCTCCATAATTCCATTCACTCTGCAACATCCTATTAATTCTCTATTTCCCTCTCGCATGCCTCATTATAGTTAGTCCACATTTCCTCTCTTTTGCCTTTCTCACTAGGTCTTCCATCTTTCACCTAGCTTGCTCCTTCCCCGTGCGTGGTGGGGGTTTAGTTCGCCATCGGTTTGTTCTCTAAGTTCATGGTTACCATCAAAATTTTGATCTCCAAAGGTGAAATGCCTTGCAGCTAAGTTCCCTAGGATATCATAAAAATAGTAATTTAGCTATCTCTGGGCACAAATAAGTGGAAATTGAGTACTCCAAGATGTAGCTTTTCAAAATACCATAGAACCACATATCCACAACGCAATTCCAAATCAGATCAGCATCATAAAGGGTCTTAATTTCTTCCTACATCTATACAAGCATGCAATACCTCTAATTCATTTAGACGCATAAGCAAGTAGCCACTCGTAAAGTTCTATCAGAAAGATAGTGAAGAATCTCTCATACAAATAGTCATACAAATTCTACTCCACCCACGTGCGTGTGTCAAAATCAGATCCAGTGCTAAACCTCCATGTGTATTCTTCTTCTAGGTCATGTATCCACTCCTCAACACTTGCTAGGTTCAACCGGTATGTCTTCATCGCAAACCATCTTAAAAAAACTGAAAAAGAGGTCCTGAAAATGAAACAAATGATGTATCCTAGAGTTTACTAGTAAAATCCCAAGCGCACTAGCACATCACTCAGCCTAGACTGAGCACTCACCTAAAGCACACAAAGGTACCAAGCCCCTATTTAGGGCTACTATTGCAGGATGTTAGCATGATGAAGATTGAAATCATTCAGATCCATAGCTAATATATCATTCTATAGTGCATGTTCATATCTACATCTAGAGAATAATAGACTTAAATGATAACTATGATGAAATCAAACATGCAAGAACCAATTATACTCAAGATTTGATACTTTGATCCATCCAATACACTCCATTGCATTAAACATAATAAATACACAGAAGCTTATTATAATAGATAATACCATAGTTTATGTGTGCATCCATTTGGCAAAGATAACCTTATAATAACTCGGGTCTCATATGTCTTCTTTTACTACGTAGTTCATTACATATTTATAAGGGTGGAGAATTTCCCTTCATCACTTATCTAATCCCAAAATAGATCGCATGCTGAAAATAGCCATGTGCCTTTATAATAATAGGCTTATATGCAAGAATGCTAACAATAGACCTCTCATAGTCTAAATATCAGCCGCAATTCTATCTTTAGACCGTATCCATGCAAAACACTCCTTAGAAACTCTTCCAAAAATATCCCATGAGTTTTGTGCAAGTATTCATCCCGTTTGTGTTCTCTCGCACGCCATCTTCCAAAAATAGATCCTACTCATGAAAATGGCTAATTCCTAGATCCTGTCTCTATCTTAAGCACATGATTCCTTCCCAATCCTCCCATGCTTTTGAATGTGCTCTACCATTTCATGTGAATACTCTATATGACTTCTACTAAGGGTTATACATGGTCTACTCAACAAGTATCTTAGTGATCAAATTATACTATTCAAGATTTGCACACGATCATTCAAGTGAACAATAGGCTTATAACCTAGAAGAAGAAGTTTATTTCATTCCCTATCTCTCTCAGTTATTCACGTCCAAGAGATCAAATTACACATCTCATCCTGAGGCCTCTTTCACTCATCTTACTTTGCATTCCTACATTTTCAATCCTAATTTCGACATCCAAGAATATCCGACTCTTTCTATGTCCCAAAATTGAAAAATGAGCTATAAGTCAAGGACTACTGGGAAATTTGTGTTGATGAATTTGAAGTGCAGGAAAAGGACCATATGAGGATGAAATTTGATGAAATGAAGAAATTCAAGTTCTCTTGGTTTGAAGATATTTGCATGATCATGGGACAAATATGTATGATCCTAAGTATGAGGTAGTTAAGATGTCCTGTTTGCCTCAATTCAACTGGTATGTTTGTGAATCAAGGGATATAAAGGAGTGGACTGAGAAGGTGGTGAGGAGAATGAGAAATTGGTTTTAGCAGAAGAGAACCATGATCATACAGTCACGAGAAATTCCTCCAGTTAGAAGCAGTTTCTCATTAGTTGTCTTTAAAAGTTGTAGAGGTGAATTCCAATTCTAGGAACTCTAGAGAAATGTCAAAAATAAAGGCCACAGAAATGGAAACCTCCCCTCACAAGTAGTCACCAAAGAAGGCCAGGAAGAAGAATACTCACTTGCATCACTACAAGAGGAAGACTTAATCCCAAAAATGCAGGAATAAAATCTAGCGGAAAAATCACAGATGGATGAAGAACACATTGTTCAAAATCGAGTCTTTAAACCACCACAAGGGGTCTCACCTCTTGTTGACATTCACACCTCCCTCATCCAAGATTTTCCTCCTCCTCTAGAGTAGGGAATGGTTGGTGCCCCTATCATTGAGCTTGAATCTAATGAGATGTTCCCTTGGATGCAAGAAATGATTGCCCCTGAAACTCACATTGTGAAACAAGTGACATCCCTTGACCTATCAATTATTGTCTCATTTTCTAAAGAAAAAGGTCAAGAAAGATCGCACATATGGCATCACAATTCTGCATTGGAGAAACTGGTAATAAATACATTGAAGTAGCTCAACCAAAGGTAATTAAGAGAGTGGATGATATGACACCAATTGACTATGAGATGAGCATGATCCAACTGGGACCAACAACTCATGAAGGGGATTTGCACATGTATCAACAATATTTCACTCACATGGTGACAAGGAATAAGGAGTATAAGAAGAATATTGATGAACTAAAGGAATAGGTACGAACTCTGTCATTTTATGTACAACATCTAGTTGATCCCAATGCCATGATAATCCCCATTAAGGAAGTTACACCCATCAACAACTTTAATCCAAAATCTATCAAGAGGATGCATGAGTTCACAATGCAGGGGCGAGAAAATAATGAATGGATCAATTCAATTTCTAAAAAGGGGAAGTCATTACTCCAAGAAGAACTCAAACTCTTTGATTATATGTGTGCAACAAGAAAATATGATGGGGAACTCATGGAGGACTTGGAGAAAGAAAGGGACTATTGGAAACCTTTGGGTCCAGTAGTAGATGAAATGAGAAAATTCATCACCAAGAGTTGATGAAATGAGAAACACTTATAATAGAGCCGAAGGGAAGAGAGGAACAAGTATACAAGTTGCATGATAGTATAAATTAGAAAACTCAAAAACTTGGAGTACCTGCAATGGGCGAGGACACAACTACCGATGAGTTGATTGGTCCATTTGAAGAATATGTCAAGAAAGAGGTAGGAAATCCATTGTCCTTCACTAAGGGTACCCTTGACTTCCTCTCAGAGATTCAGGCCTCTATTGCACTTATCGCAAGAAAACATTCATCATGGTTCGAGAAGTGCAAAGATATCAACAATGTGGTTGATGGATAGATAGATACCTTGAGTTGCATTCATATTCCTCATGTCGACAAAGTGGAACCTGCAGTAGCTTGTTTCAGTAAGGATCTTGGAGAGATGGAGGCCTTCTCAAGAGTGCAAGGTGGAAACCAATTAGGTAGCATGATCAAATCCACTTTGTAATGGCTCATTCTTCTAAATAATTCCCCTCATTCACTCTTCTTCTTCTTCCTCTTTTTCTCTCTTTTTTCTCTTCTCTCCTCACCCAATGCTCCTCTCTCTCTCTCTCTTCAATGTTATATTTTTGTGTTGAGGTTTTTACTTTTTAATATAAATTTAAGTGACTTTAGAAACATAATGTAAACTTTAAGTTACCTTGTTTTTATAAAAGGGACTTAAATATTTAAGTGGAATATGAACAATCTAAAGTCATTAAAGTATGTGAAAATTCACCGAGAAGATGAAGAGTTTCCTTCTCTTCTATAAATTGTAGCAAGCTCCTCATTTGAACTTCTTCTTAGATTTCTTAGATTTTGGAGCTGTTTTTTTGAATTCATGAGAGAGATATCCTTGTGAAGAGAGCAAAGAGATAGCAAATTTCTTCCATTTTCCCTACTCTAAAATGTCTTCCACTTCTATGCTATGTATAATTTCTACTTGAGCTTCAATAAAGGAAGAAGGAATTTTAGCCTTTTTGACTAAGGATTTTAGTGGTACTTTGTGCTCATTTAATGATATTTTGTCTTTTTTTTTTTTTGTTATGTAGATTTATTTTATTCTAAATTTAAGTGCATGTAATGAAAGTTTTGGCTGGTGTATGCAAGTCTCTGAATTTCTACTTACAACATTAGTTTCTCTTTTATAAATTTGTCACTCCCTTTCCCGATTTCCTCACAAATCCCTCCCTTATAGATATCTCGCAAGATTTTTTTGCAAGGTCAGTGGAGTACCCATGTTGGATCCCCGACCGAAAGGCCACCAAGATTAAACTCACTTTTTACATCACGCATGCACATACATAAGTTATATCAGTTAATTAGAGGGACTTAGACTCCCATAGCATTGTGAAGAAGTCCATAAAATTTTCCTTGACAAATTTTCTCACCAAAATTTTTTTGTGCCCACCGTGGGGTAGATTTAGTAGCATTTGGACCTAAATACAACCAAAAGGTCAAAAAAATACAAAAAAAAAATAGAAAATTAAAAAATTTAAAAAAATTCTAGAATTTGAATAGTTATCTGAGCCTCATGTCTGCAAACCATGGCTATTCTGGGAAATCCTCCTGTTGAAATACTTGAGCTATTCTTTAGCATTCAAGAGGATATTGCTTCATATTTGTGAGAGGCTATTTGGCATAATAGGAAAAGTGTCAACCATTACTTCATTGCTATGAGAATACTTGACCTTGAAGAAGAACGCGTTGTTGAATTTGAAAGAAAAAGAAAAATTCAAGCACCACAGAGAAGAGCATAAATCTCTAAGCTTATGGATAGAAGATACAACCAGCAATAAAGACAAGGAGGAAAAACCGATCCAACTTTTGAAGAACTTCATAGAAGAAAATAGTTTCTCTCAATTCATAGGTCTCCTTTTCCTCACACATCTAGTAACATTAGGAGTCCAAGAATTTTCAATCCATTGGACATTGAGTTCCCATGCATCAACAAGAATCTCAAAGATTTCACTGATGTAGAGACCTCATAAGAAGCTAGAGAAAGAGAAGCAAGAGTTGAAGCTGAAATAAGAGATCAAATTGAATAAATTAAAAGAGCTCAAGCTCAAGTAGATGCAAGAGTAGCAACAAAAGCTGCAACCTTAGAGAAGTTTGAATGTAGAATCTGAAAAGAATGGTGGATCGTGATCGTGAGGACCGTAGGCCTAATGTACCATGGGACGGAAAACCGCCCACTTTCCATTTCTCAACCACTTCACAAGCTACCAAAAGGTTCAAGATAAAACTTTACAAAATTCAGAGGGGATGGTTCTCAACTTCTTGAAGAACATGTAGCAGTTTTTATCACTACTTGCGGTGTATTGGGCGTTGAGAATGAAGATGTGTCAGTCTATCTCTTTGTGGAGTCACTTCGAGAATTTTTTTTGGAATGGTTCTACATGCTACCCCTAAGGTCTGTCACCTACTGGGAAGATATAAGAAGTGCATTCAAACACAGGTTCAAGACCATAGAAGAATGTCATGATCTCTTAGTCCAATTGGTGAAAATGAAGAAGGAAATATCTGAATCAATGAGAGACTTTGTAGTAAGATATGACAGGGTGATAAGAAGAATTCCTAAAGATGTGGTGCCTTCTAAAAATAATTTGAAGAGATTCTTCATCAATGCCTTACCTTCAGAAGTAGGTTTCTTCCTCAGAAGAACCCAACCAATAACATTGAGGGAAGCTTAGGACTTTGTGATAGAAATTGATGATGATCTAATCCTATCCAGTAAAGTGAAAGTCCCAAATGGAAAGTAAAAGGGCTAGAATTCAGGCTCAATCACCATGAACCCAATGTTCCAAAAAATGGAAAATGAATTAGTTTCCTTGAAGAAACAATTGTCCCAAATCACAATGCGGAATAATCCAAGGAAGACAAATCCTCTCAATAGACCAATGATTTATCCACCTCCTTTTCAGATTTCTCTCAAGCACCACTAATCAATGCCACTTGTGACACTTTGAAGAACCGAGGAGGAAGTGGAAATTGAAGAACCTAAGGAAGAAAATTCCGGTGATGATAATGACTATCTTGAGGTCGAGGAAGTTGATGGTGATACACACAATAGCCTATTTGAGTACATTGATGATGAAGATGATGATGATGATAAATAAGCTCCAAGATTCTCATGCACATTTTTCACTCACGCATTCCCAATAAAGGTGCTTCATCCTCAATGGTCAGTAGTGTAGGAAAATAAGAAGAAGGAGGATTCATCTCGCTAAGGTTCCAAAAATAAAATCATCAAGAGAGAGATTTCCACTTCCACCTTCGATGGAGTTGGCTAAAGAAAAATTAGATCTAATGGTTAGCAAGGATCATGTTTCCATACCAAGTAAGTCATCTAGTCCTTCTCCCAGCTCAAAAATTACTAAAAATAATTCTCCTTCAAATGTTGTTCTGCAAAAACATCTAAGGTCCCACCAAAACCTACATCCCCATCTCCTTCTAAGCTAGCTACTACACCCGTGAAAGAAAATCCAATCCCCAAAGTAGTAAAAACTTCACCATGTAAATCTTATGTCATTCTCGAAACCTGTTCCTTGTCCACCATAACCCCATTTGACTTTTTGGAACATGCAAGAAAAACTAAATTCCAGCTCATAGAAATAGAATACCTACAAATGCATCCTACCCAATTTGATAGGTTCATTGATGTAGTCCGTGGTGGAAATCCTATAGCCTCATATCTAAATTCTAAATCCTTACTCCCCACACTGCCGACACCACCTTCTTAAAACATGCTAGCCCTCAGTGCATCCAAAACTAACAAGGTTGAACCTTTCTACTTGTCACTCTCATTAAAGGCTTCCAACTAAATAATTTCATCATAGATTCTGGAGCCTTAGATAATGTGATGCCCTTCAAATTTTCAAATTCCCTAAGCCTCACCTTGACCCAGAAAATGGATCTTGTTATTCAATGGAATCCAAAAAGTGTCGTTGGTAGGAAGAATCAAATATGTGCAGGTGGCACTAGATGATTTTCTAAATAAGAAAATGTTCCTCACCATCCTGGTGGCAAACATTTCATCATCCTTTGGGATGATAATGAGTCGTAGCTTTTGCAAAGATTTTGGTGGAGAAATAAAAATGGATTGGTCATCTACAACTATCCCAGTAAAGGGAAAATGAAGAAATTTTTGTCAATGAGGAAGATGAAGTACATGGTACAAAAGTATGATGATCCAAAGGAAAACATTCTATTTCAAGACATCAGGCTAGGAAATTACTTCCTCACATCCAAAAAATATAAGAAATTTCCACTTCTTATGGAGGAGGAAGAAGACCAATTTTGGACAATGGAATTTGATGGTAGTCACTCTAGTGCAAGTTTGGGAGTGGGTGTGGTGTTATACTCTCCTTCTGGTGAAGCATACCCATTTTCCTACAAGCTACAATTTGATAATACAAATAACACTATGGAGTATGAATCTCTCCTCTTGGGCATGAGTGTAGTAGAAGATATGGGAATCAAGAAGCTGAAATGCCAAGGTGATGTGGAGGTGATAGAAAGCAAGTGCGACAACAATACCAAGGGAAAACCCAAGACTCTTTCATTATAGAAATAGAGTATGGGACTACATTGAGTATTTTGATGCATTTTCCATTGAGTCTATCCCAAGAGAGAAGAATGAAAAAATTATTCCCTTGTAGTGTCATCTTCCCTAGTAACACCTCATCCTTATTTTGAAAAGATAAAGTAACCATTGAGATGGTGTTCAGGCCTAGTGTACCAGATAATGCAAATCATTGGAAGGTCTTCAATGATGATAATCATATCCTGACATTCTTGGAACAAAGGGATAATTTCAATAATCTCTTCTTTGAAGGAAGTGAGAATCCACACTAAGAAGCGATTGAAGAAGAGAAAGAAGGGATTGATGAAGGAGTGATCAAATTGAAAGGAAACAAGATTCCCAAAGGCATAGTTTCTCTAGAGAACCTCTTTGAAAAGCATGAAAAATTCATTCAAGAGAAAGAAAAACAATCTTCTCAAAGGCTGCTTGAGAATTTTGAGAAGGAAAACATTAACACCCGGAGGAACCAAGGATGGTCAATATCGAAAAGTGTTGTTTTCCTGAGGAGAAGAGATCTTTTTTCATTACTAAAAAATATTTGGATTTTTTAGCCTACTCTTATGATGAGCTCAAATCCTTCTAACCGAAGTAAATGCATCACTCGATTCCCTTAAAGCCGGATGCCAAGCCATTCAGGAAAAAAAAAAGGCCATATAACCCAAAGAATTTTGATACCATCAAAGAGGAGGTAATTAATATGTTTAATACACAGATTATCTTTCCCATCCATCATTCAACATGGGTGGCCAACATTGTGCTAGTGCGGAAGAAGAATGGAGAAATAGAATATGTGTATATTTCCGCAACTTGAACTAGGCATCGCTGAAAGACAATTATCCTCTCCCTATCATGGAACATATTTTTATGAAGTCACCGGATTTGAAATGATTTCATTTCTCGATGGATTCTCAAGGTATAATCAAATCAAAGTGGAAGAGGAAGATCGCACTAAGACAACCTTCACAATGCCTTGTGGCACTTTTGCATACAACAGAATTCCTTTCAACCTAATCAATTCAGAGATACATTTTAAAGGGCGATGAATTTGGAATTTGAATATTTAAAACATTTCATCATCATATATCTTGATGATCTCATGATATTTTCAAAAAAAGGGAAGACCATATCCATCACTTGGAACAGGTACTTGCAAGGTGTAGAAAACATGACATATTGTTAAACCCAAAAAAGTGCATTTTTTGAGTCATGGAAGGCAAGTTGTTGGGGAAAATTGTGAAAAACATGGAGTGCACATTGATCCAGAGAGAGTATGAGCCATTCAAGCACTATCTCTACCCACAAGCAAGAAAGGAGTCCACTCTTTCTTTGGCAAGGTAAACTTCCTTTGTCACTTCATTCTGGAGTTTATAGAATTGACAAAGCACATCACTACCATGATGAAACCTCAATTAAACTTCAAATGGAATAATGAAGGAAAAGTAAATTTTGAAGAAATCAAGAAATCCATTGCTAAAGCCCTGACTCTTGTGTCTCCGGATTTCAAGAAATAATTCATCATGTATTGTTATGCATCGAAACACACACTCTCTGTCATTCTAGTCCAAAAGAATGATGAAGGTGTGAGGCACCCATTACTTTCATGATCTTCCCATTGAATAATCATGAACTAAACTACATCCATTTGGAGAAACATGCCTATGTTGTAGTCAAGGCTATAAAATTTTTTCAGATTTTACATACTCAACTCTCATATTGTGGTGATGGTACCCAATAGTGCAATCAAGTCCATCTTGACACAACAAGATCCTGGAGCTAAAAGAGGAAACTGGGTTGCAAAAATTCAAGAGTATGATTTGGAGATATAGCCCTCAAATTTGGTACAAGTAAATGGATTGTGTAGGTTGATTGCTGAAGATTAAGCACTTAAGGCTCAACTCGGTGAAAACAACTATGCTTGCCCAACTTGTTTTGAAAATAATCCACAGGTTCTATTTATAACCACTACCTATGAGTGGTATGCTGATATTTGCTATTAATTAACTTATGGATAATTCCCTTATCATCTTGATTACAGGAAAAGAGAATACTCAAGATGAAGCCAAAAATTTTGTAACTGAACCACACGCTTTACAAAAGAGAGATCTTGATGGATGCTTCCTCAAATGTGTAGACAAAGAGAAACAATAAAAATTTCTTAAAATATACTATGACCAAGCATGTGGTGTACATTTCTTAGTGATGGTCACTACACACAATATCCTTTGAGGAACCCTCTTTTCGACACTCAAGAATGGATTTCCAAATGTGAAGCATGTCAATAATTCGTTGGGAGACCACAATTTATAAGACCGCCCTCGCCGCTTGTTATCAAGAAGCATTTCAGAAGTGGGGGATAGATTTCATTGGTGTTTGGAATCCTCACTCAAGTGCATGACACACCTATGTGCTCACAAAGTGACAAAGTACTTCACAAAATGGGTGGAGGCCATCCCGTCCAAGCAAGCCAACACCAAAACGGTGTGCAACTTCATCAAGGAGAATACTATAGTACATTTCAAAATTCCACGAAGATTGTAGTGGATAATGCTATTGTTGGAACATAATGATTAAGGTGTGGCCAACCCTTAATTAATATGGGTTCCACCACTATTATATAGGTTAAGTATTTAATTATATGAAATACTTTTCTATTATTAAGCATTTATACCTAGGTAATATACATTAGGTAAGTATTTAATAATGTGAATCATTTATGTTTATATTTATTAAATACACTCACCTAGGTATATGTGTCAACCATTTTAGGTTGAAAAGGTGGGTTGGGAGAAATACCCAATACCTTATATAAAAAGGACTCTAGGTCCTCATTTGATATATTCAAAAATATATCAAAGGTGTGCAAATCAAGTGATATGGTTTTACCCTTGTAAATAGGGTTTTAAGGAGGAGGTGATATTTCGGATGTAAAATAAGTTCTCTCAAGTAAAATGTTATTTTTAAATTGGTTTTCACCCTATTGGGGTTTTCCACTATGAATATTGTGTCACCCGTTATTTATTTCTGTAAGTATTTCTTTATTTACTTATGTTATGATGTAATGTTTATGTAAATATTCATCAGTAACATTATATAATATGTAATTTGATTAAATCAGTATTTATTGGAATCCTCAAATTCTAACATGGTAACAGGGCAAGGTAAATTAAATAAATTAAGATAAAATGTTTTGTATTTTATTTATTTAATTTGACGGGTTTTTTCAATCAACCTGTATGTAAATTAAATAAATTAAAATCAAATGTTTTGTATTTTATTTATTAAATTGAACGGGTTTTTTTAACCAAACGGGAAGGGTATTTAAAATAACCACCCCTTCTTTCCATTGTGCAAACTAAAAGTTTTTCTTTGTGAAGAATCAAGGTGAATTCACAGTGGAAAATTTGGAAACTTCTTACCTCATGCGTGAAAACTTGTGTAGAGGTAAGGGTAAAATATTTGAAATATTTTTTCTATAGTTGTAATATGTGCAGTTGAATTTTTCAATGTTAAATTAAGGAGGTGACAAAACTCCTTCAAAATAGGATTTGAATTTTTTCCATTATAAGTGTGAAAATTTTTGTCTCCTCTCAGTAAATTCTAAGGTTTATGTAGAATTTAAAATTACATGGCTTGGTAAATGTTTTTAACAAAATCATGAGGGGGCCCCGTAATAAGGGTTATATGTGTTTATTTTTAAAAAAATAATATATATATTATAGTTTACAATTTTTATAGACTATATGTTGTTTTTTGTTTACATTATATAAACTATATACCTTTTTTAAAGTGAATATATTTTAACATTATAAATTATAATAGGTTAATATAATATTTTAAAATATACAAGGTTGATATAATGCATTAAAATATAACCTTCCTAATATTATATAGAAGAAGAAATTTTGGAAATACACAAAAAATTGAATTCATTAAATTTGATTTGCTAAATGAACGTCACGAAAGACCAAGCATAAGCGCAAAGATGATGGTCATTTAGACGTCAAATTTAAGCTGGTTGGATCTTTGTCTACATTATTTTTTTCTAGAAATTTGAAGTTTTGCATTCTTAGGGGTTTCTTGTTCACTTTTATATGGTTAGAATTTTTTACATATAAGTCCTGGATATAATGCAAAGCCCTTTATATCAGTGGGTTATTATTTTAATCATGGGAGGTTAATTAATATGCATCAGAATGACAAAATTAGTTATGATTAAATATTTTATGTAGATCTATAAAATTTAGATCTATTTCTATTAAAAGTGTTACTTTTTTTTTAAATATGTATCTAACTCTCTCTGTACATTGTATACTATAATGGGGCGTGTTTTACAAGTTCAAAAACAATAACGTCCAACTATTTTTGTCTTGAAAAACCTAGATTTTGAATGGAACCAACTACAACATTTAGAAGATCGGGGTCAAATCAGAACTTATGGCAAGAAAACTCGACAATTATTTATGGATGTGAGGTTGCTCCCACCGATCGTCAAACAATCAGATAACACGAATGCATTCTCACAACGAATACATGAGGCTCTTTCCATGATTTTTCGTAATGTGAAAGATGAGTACCTTATACAAATTAGTAATATCAAACATCCAAAAGAGTTATGGACACAACTAGAATCCATGCATGAAGGTATGTGTTTATCTAAAATTATTAAATTAGTTTTAGAGTTGCTTACAACTCCTATGAAAGGAGATGAAAAAGTAGTTAATTTCTTAGCCAAAATTAAAAATATTAAAGAAAAATTAGATGAATGTAATTGTGATTTAACCGGTGAAAAATAATCTACTTTATTGTTCGATTAAATATACATGAAATATTGAAGAATTATATTTCTATCTTGAAATCTAAATATCGAATGAAAATGATTTACCCGATTTAAATACCTTGAGTTCAATTCTCGATACAGAAGAGCAAGTGATGATGAAGTTTGACTATAAGGAGAATGCCTCTCAAGCACTTCTTGCTCAGAATTCAAAGTTCAAACCTCACGAGCCCTTCTTAGATAAAAAAATTTAGATCTAAATCTTCTTTTGTTGATAATTAAAAAAATTCTTCCGATCAATTATGTGTTAGCTTTAGTGGTAAATGTCACAAATGTGGTAAATTTGGACATAAAAGGAAGATTTTAAAAATAAGAAACCTATCCATAAAAATAAAAACAAATTGTTTCTTCTAAATACAATTTAAGGAAAAAAAGGATACCTCTAATGATATTCCTAAAAATGTTGCATTATATGTTGCGTTGTATTCTTCCTCTAATTCTGAATGGATTTTAGATTCAGGTGCATCAAATCATATGACCGGTGTTTCAAATTCTTTATTTGATGTTTTGAAAATCAATGAACGTGTGTATCTTGGCGTAACTCATCTTTAGAAGCAATAGAGAAAGGAAAAATAAAATTTGCTAATGGTGTGTTGAATAATGTTTTATTTGTCCCTAAGCTCAAAAAGAACCTTTTATCATGTTCTCAATTAACTTGTGATGGTTTGGATATTCAAATTTTGAAATATACTCGGTATATCAAGGATAATAATGATAATATAATAGTTAAAGGAATTCAAAGAAATGGTCTATATATTTTTGATGATTTCTATTCTACATCCTATTTTATTTCTCAAAGTTTGAATAATTCAAAACTATGGCATGAAATATTAAGACATGTTAATTATCAAAGTTTATATGAAATGGCTAGATATAATCTTGTGAAAGGTTTTCCTATGTTGTCTTCTTCTCATGATGTGTGTGAAGGGTGTTTACGCTCAAAACAAAGTGCTAAACCTTTTCACTCACATCTTTAAGAGAGTTCCTCTTCCCCACTAAAACTTATTCATAGTGATGTTAGAGGACCTCTTGAAGTAGCTTCATTAAATGGTTCTTTATATGCTGTGACTTTCATTGATGATTTCACTAGGATGATTTGGTCATATTTTCTTAAAAATAAATCTGATGTACTTGGGAAATTTAAGGAATTTAAAGCATATGTTGAAAACTCTTCAAATTATAAAATTAAGAGACTTAGGACAGATAATGGGGGTGAATATGTTAGCAAAGCCTTTGAAAATTTTTGTATTGATTGTGGTACTAAAATGGAATTAAATTCTCCTCATTCTCCCCAATCTAATGGTGTTGTAGAATGTAAGAATAGCACTATTTTAGATATGGCTCGCACTATACTTCATTCTGTTAGTCTTCCCAAATTTCTGTGGGCAGAAGCAATGAACACAAAATTCTACATCCTAAATAGGGTTCCCACCAAATCTATTCAAGAGTTGCAAAAATTCAAGAGTATGATTTGAGATCTAGCCCTCTAATTTGGTAAAAGTAAATGGACCGTGTGGGTTGATCACTGAAGATGAAGCACTCAAGGCTTAACTAGGTGAAAAAAATTGTGCTTGCCCAACTTGTTTTGAAAGTAATTCACGTGTTATATTTGAACCACTACAAATGAGTGGTATGCTAATATTTCCTATTACCTAACTTATGGAGAATGCACTTCTCATATTGATTACAAGGAAAAGAGAATACTCAAGATGAAGGCAAAAATTTTTATAATCTAGAACCACACACTTTATAAGAGAGGTCTTGATGGATGCTTCCTCAAATGTGTAGACAAAGAGAAACAAGAAAAATTGCTTAAAGAATACCATGACCAAGCATGTGGTGGACATTTCTCAGTGATGGTCACTGCACACAAGATCCTCCAAGGAACCCTCTTTACTGAGACACTCAAGAATGGGTTTCCAAATGTGAAGCATGTCAACAATTCGTTGGGAGACCACAACTTGCAACACTACCCCTCAAGCTAGTTTTTATTGAAGAACCATTTCAGCAGTGGGGGATAGATTTCATTGGTGTTTTGAATCCTCACTCAAGCATAGAACACACCTATGTGCTCACAGTGATAGACTACTTCACAAAATGGGTGGAGGCCATCCCGGCCAAGCAAGCTAACACCAAAACAGTATGTAACTTCATCAAGGAGAATATCATAGTATTTTTGGAGTTCCAAAGAAGATTGTAGTGGAAAATACTACCTATTTCTCTTCGAGGAGTCAAATGAGTTTTGATATGGAATCAAAATCTCCTTGTCTCATTCATTAGAATACTATCCACAAGGAAATGGATAGGCCGAATCAAGAAACAAGAACATCGTGACCATTTTCTGCAAGCTCATGGATGAAAACCAAAGGAATTAGCACAAGAAGTTGTACGATGCATTATGGGTGGACAAGATCACTCCTAAGAAGGCAATAGGTATGTCACCATTCCAACTGCTATATGGAGTCAAAGTAGAAATTCCCATCACGGTTGAGATGCAAACTCTCAAGTTGCTCTAGGAATAGAAGACAGATAGTACAAGGATTTCATTGACAAGAGGATCCTCTTTCTTGAGAATCTATAAGAAAATAGACTCTGAGTGGTGGACCATGATCAAAGAACACCAATTGAAAGTGAAGAAGATCTTCAACAAGAAGGCCAAAACAAGAGAATTCAAAGTAGGTGACCTCATCCTATTATGGGACAAAATAAGGGAACCGAAAAGTAGCCATGGAAATTTTTATTTGTTATGTCTCGCCCATTCCAATTCTGTCAAGCTTTTAGAGATAATTGTTTTCTACTCGCATATTTGGATGGAACTCCGCTCAAATTGCCTCGCACTAGGAAATACCTTAAATTGTATCATTAGTGAAAGTGGGTTGTCCCCCAACCTGTACCATAGGTGATTGTTAGGTGTGTTTCCCTGTCTTTTTGCATGTGTTTCCCTTCCTATTATGTGTCGCGTGTTTCCTTTTCGTCATTTTTTTGTGTGTGTGTGTGTGTGTGTTTCCTTCTTTGCTATCTTTCTCTCTTGTAAATTGTACACAAATCCACATGGCCCAATGGATAAGGCATTGGTAAATGGATCATATTATCTAAAGTTGAGATTATGGATTCTTGATGTCATTTCTTCATTGCACTCAGTCCATGTCATGTCTCCAAGCTAGATCCAGTTGTTGTCATGCTAATGTGCAATAAGAAAATTGAAAATTTCCAAGCATGACAATTATACCCCTGTACTAAAATTTTCATGTTTTGACCCTCTAAGAAACCCATGGGTATGCCCACCCATCTAAGTGACCTCCTAATTTGTGTTAAGTCATTCACCTAGGTGATTTAGGAAATTACAATCAACCCCCTATCTCGATTTTATGAGTTCATTGAAAATGCAAACTTTGGGCAGTCATGGGAGTGGCTATCATTGACATTTATAGGACTAGAGCAACCCCATGGAGAGGAAAAGAAAATACAAATCTGGAAACAGAGGTGAATAAAAGTACTAGGAACATCATGGAACTTATTTAGGAAGATTCAGGAATTATATAGAGAAGTTGGGATAGTTTCACTAAAATCAAGGTTCACAGGCCTAGGTAGTGCACATGCCAAAACATTTGTTGAACTTCAAGGTGATTCTAAGAGCTCTGGATGGAGTTAGGAGAAAAAAACATCATCAGAAATGGATTTCCAAGACCTACAATATGGTTACATTATTTGTTTCAAAAAAATTGGATAAATGGTTCTGCAATCGTGTTTCTCATGCATAAGTGGAGTACCAGATCTAAAATCTACAGCTTTTAGGGACCAAATGGAGGAATAAATAGCTGATACCCACACCATTATATTCTAAAATCCATTTAAATTCAATATCATATAAAATTTCATCAAAAAATTCCATCAGAGCTCACGTTATCGTCGTTTCAAGTTGCCCTCTTGGAGCGAGTTCGGGAGTTAGTCAAATTTTGGAAGGACACGTGTCAACTCCAGCCTCGTGAATTTTTTTCCTTCACATCCATCAAGGTTCAAAAAATTTACTAACCCCCATAAGCCCTCTATACCCTCATGCAACCTCCAAGATCACCATTTCAGCCCCCAAGTGTTTCATGAGAGCTCAAAACTTTCATCGTTGGACCACTGCCATGTGTCATCACCTGACACACCATGAAAATTTATGTCCCTCATGTATCTTTGAGGTGAGGGACATAAGACATGAAAAAAATTCACATCCCCTAAGGAGACTCTTGGTCACCCATGTGACCTCTTCAAGAGTGAATTTTCAACCCCTAGGTGTTTGTTAAGCCTTCATTCTCAACCGTCGATTACCACCACATGTCATCACCTGACACGTCATGCAAATTAATTTCCCTTATGTCCCTTTGAGGTGAGGGACATAAAGGTTGGAAAAATTTTCCTAGCCCCTCCATGATGCCTCAAGGTCCCTCATGTGACCAGCTTCCAGCCCCTCAGTGCTTTAAAGCTACTTTTTTGGCTTTAATCCCATGTCATTGGATCTCTCGCCACATGTCAAGATAAGGCACGCTGTGAAAATTGATGTCCCTCACATCCCTGTGACATGAGGGATTTTAGGGACATAAAAATTTTCCTCTCTCCATGCCTTTGAAATTTCCAAATTTTAAATTCCTCCTTCTAACTTCTAAAATCTAACGTTCTTGTGCAAAAGCTTCTACTACAAGCTCCTCTCGCAACTTCCCACCACCATTCCACCATTTTCAAAGATAAAAAAAGATATAATATAGTAATAAATACTCTTTTCCATGGTTATACATAGGTCTTACAAGAACATTTCATCAAACTAAGTAGAAGAAACAAAGAACAAAGAAGAAGATCAATGAAAATTCCCATTTCCGTAAAATCAAATTTTGAAGTAATCTTGCAAACGGATGGACGGATCGATGACCCATTTTTTGTTGTTTTTCCTCTATCAAAAACCATCACAAACACACCTTCATACCCTCCTATTGTGGGATAAAACATTCTTAGTGAAGAAATCCTCTTTCTGGCCCAACGGAGAAAAAGCTTGATTTCCTATCAAATTGGCAGTCGGATCAAAACAAGATTTCACTAGAAGCACAAGAAGTAAAAACCCATATAAAAACATAATTTCCATCAAAAATAGAGAAGAAAACCATACCTAAAATTTTTGAGGTCCATTAATGGCGGTTGTGTCTAGAAGTGTCGTTAGGTCAAAAATTTAAAAGTTTAAAATCTCCTAGAGTATTGAGCGGGTAGGTCTAAGACTTTAGAGGGGAGATATTGGGAAAAATACCATATCAGAAAAAACATTTCCATGTAAATATGACCTCAAGAATCCCACTTTCTAAAATAGCAGGTCTTTTGCATAATAGACTATTATTTTGGGAAATTCATCAACAGAAGAACCTGCGAGGGGGCACTGAACACAGAATATGCAATACAACTAAGAAATCATTAGAATGGGTATTTTGGTCTAATTTTGACACTTACTAAAAATATTTAGTGGTCCCACGAGAACCTGACAAAAATAGAAAGTTGATCCTGAAGGTAAGAGAAACATAGGAGAAGAGGAAATCAAAGTCGCAACATCTAATTGAGGTTCGAGGGAGTTATTTTTTCATACTTACTAAAAATAGTAAGTTTTTTTTTCTGAGGAAATCATGAAACATAAGTGGATGGGAAGGAATCCAGCACATCCCTTCACCTTCAAGTATGAGATAGAAGATAGTGATGTCTTATACATGGACCTGAATGACCTAAAATCTCGTATCAGAGCTAAAGGGTTAGGAAAAATTGAGGATCAAGTATTCACGAGAATATTGTTCACACAGTAAGACACCCCATGTCCATTCAAATCCTTGAGTTTCTCCTAGATTTCTCTCACCGCTATGAGCTCAAAACACAGACCATCTGAGCCAAAAATGGTACAACATTGACGGTCATCAGTACTAGAACCATCTCACTCTCTCTATAAATCCTAACATCACCGAGTATGGTTTTTATATCAAAGGAAAGGACTTTACATGATTGGGAGATGATTGATACATATGTGCAAGGGGTAGCACTTGGTTCATGGTTAGAAGATAGGAAGAAAGCCCTCAAGGATTCCTAAGAACCTTCCAAGGTGTGAATTTCAAGAAGGATATTTAGATACCATCACTCTCCTTAGTAGAGTTATGGGTGAAGCAAACACAAGAGAATTTCATTATTGGATGGGATTTTTCATCTTAACGGTGATAGAAGGAAAGAAGAGAATTGACTGGGGGTAGATCATCAAAGAACAATCTCCATCTGGCAACTACTCCAGGTACCCATGACAAAGAAGTTTCACATGAATTATTACTTGGTCTATCTCCTCACTAGCTCAAGATATTTCAAAGGAATGGCCCTTACGTAGAACATTGCTGCCAATGCACCCGCATTTGTGAATCTTCCGCAAATGGTAATGGAGGAAAGCCATAGACATTTTTCTCACGTGAATGATGTGTTCACAATGTATGTGGTTTAAATCTTGGAAGGTGATTTGGAGGCTAGGATGTCACCACAAACGGCATCTCTTGATTAAGAAGTATGGCTCTTATTTCATCCAATTCTCAACTTTCTCCTACTTACAAGTTGACAACTTTGACCAGGCTCTACTAATGTTTCCCAAGTATCTTAGCGATCAAATTGTACTATTCGAACTTTGCAGTAGATCATTTAAGTAAACAACATGCTTAGGAGTAGGAAGAAGAAGTTGATTTCATTCCCTATCTCTCTCGGGTATTCACGTGTAATAGCTAAAATGACACATCTCATCTAGAGGCCACTTTCTCTCATTTGAGTTTTCATTCCTATATTTCCAAGCCTAATTTCAAAATCTAAGAAGATCCAACCTTGTTCTATGTCCTAGACTTGTAACATGAGCCACAAGTCAAGGACTATTTGGAAAGTTATGATGATGAATTTGAAGTGTGGGAAAAGGACCATATGAGGATGACAGTCGATGAAATGAAGAAATTAAAGTTCTCTTGGTATGAAGATATTTTGCATGATGATGGGACATAGATATATGATCCTAAGTACGCTGCAAATAAGATTTCCCTTTGCCTCCAACCAACTTGTATGTTCATGAATCGGGGATATAAAGGAGCATACTAAGAAGGTGGTGATGAGAATGAGAAATTGGTTTCAAAAGAAGATAACCATGATCATCCAATCACAAGGAATTCCTCCAAGTCAGAAGTAAGATTCCCATCAATCATCTTCAAAAGTTGTAGAGGTGACTTCCAGTTCTAAACACTCTAGAGAAAGTTCAAAAATAAAGGCCACAAAAATGGAAACCTCCCCTCACAAAAAGTCACCAAAGAAGGCCAGGGAAGAAGAAGACATGTTTGTGTCACTACAAGAGGAATACTTGATTGCATAAATGTAGGAAGAAAATCCAATGGAAAAAGCACAAATGGATGAAGAACACATGGTTCAAGACCCAGTCTTCAAATCACCATAAGGGGTCTCACCTCTTGTTGATATTCACACCTCTCTCATCTAGGATTTTCCTCCTCCTCCACAGAAGAGAATGGTTGGTGCCCCTCTCATTGATACTGAATCTAATGAGATGTTACCTTGGATGCAAGAAATGATTTCCCCTAATACCCACACTATGCAACAAATGACAACCCCTAACCTATTAGCGATTATCTCAGCTAAAGAAAAAAGATCAAGAAAGATTTCATATATAGCCTCATGGTTCTATAGTGGGGAAAAGGGTAATCAATACATTGAAGTAGCTCAGCCAAAGGTAATCAAGCCAAAGGATGAGATGACACCAACTGACTATGATATGAGCATGATCCAACTAGGACCGAAAACTCATGAAGGGGATTTACACATGTATCAACAATATTCCACTCGCATGGTGGAAAGGAATAAGGAGTATAAGATGAAGATTTATGAACTAAAGAAATAGGTATAAACTTTTTCATTCTATGTACAACATCTAGTTGATCCCAATACCACAACAATCCTCATTAAGTAAGTTACGCCCATCAACAACTTCAATCCAGAATCCATCAAGAGGAGTCATGAGCTCACAATGTAGGGGTGAGTGAATAATGAATGGATCGACTCAATTTCTGAAAAAGGAATTCAAGACCCCAATAATAATTAAAACTCTTTGCTTACATGTATGCGATAGAAAATAGGATGCAGGAACTCAAGGAGGAATTGGAGAAAGAAAGGGACTATTGGGAACCTAGTCTAATAGAAGATGGAATGAGCAATACTCATTTCCAGGAGTTGATCAACATAAATATTTTTGAAAATCCTTCGAAATACTTATCACATGTATGGGAAAGGGTCTTGGAATTAAGGTTTGATGTAATCAATCGAGCCATCACATAGCTAGAGGAAAAAGAGGAACAAGAATATAAGTTGTAAGATAGTATAAATTGGAAAAATCAGAAACTTGGAGTACCTACAATGGGTGAGGACATAACTACTAATGAGTTGATTGGTCCATTTGAATAATATGTCAAGAAAGAGGTAGGAAATCCATTTTCCTTCACTAAGGGTACCCTCAACTTCCTCTCAAAGATTCGGGCCTCTATTACACTTATCATAGAGAAACATTCATCATGGTTTGGGAAGTGCAAAGATATCAAAAGTGTGGTTGATGGATAGAAAAATACCTTGAGTTTTGTTCGTATTCCTCATGTTGATAAAGTGGAACCTATGAGGTCGCTTCAAAGGAGGAGCTTCAAGAGACGAAGACCTTCTTAGGAGCACAAGGTGGAAACCAGTTAGGGAGCGAGATCAAATCCACTACAATGGCTCATTCTTCTGCATAATTCCCCCTCCTTCTCTCTTCTTCTTCTTCCTCTTCTTTCTCTCTCTTTTCTCTTCTCTCCTCACCCAACACACACACACACACACTCTCTCTCTCTCTCTCTCTCTCTCTTTAGTGTTATATTTTTGTGTTGAGGTTTGTACTTTTTAATATACCTTTAAGTGACTTTAGAAACATAATGTAAACTTTAAGTCACCTTGTTTTTATAAAAGGGACTTAAATATTTAAGTGGAATATGAATAGTCTAAAGTCAGATTTAAGTATGTGAAAAGTCACCGAGAAGATGAAGAGTTTCCTTCTCTTCTATAAATTCAAGTGCATGTAATGAAATTTCTTGTTGGTGTATACGCAAGTCTCGATTTTCTACTTACGACATTAGTTTCTCTTTTCTAACTTTCTTGCTCCCTTTACCACTTTCCTAGCAAATTCCTTCCTTGCAGATATCTAAAAGATTTTTCCATAGGGTCGTGGAGTGCGCTGTTTGATCCCCGACCGAAAGGCCACCAGGATAAAACTCACTTTTTACATCGTGCATGCACATATGGTAGTTACACCAATTAAGTAGAGGAATTTAGACTCCCAGAGTGTTAGCAAGAAGTCCATCAATTTTTTCTTGACAAATTTTCTCACCAACAGATTCTATGTACCTAGGGCCATAGGATGACCAACCTCTTTGTAGAGCTAAAAACAAAATTTATCTTTATTTTATTGCTTGGGAGGTATATGGAGTTTTTCAAAGTGACGTTGGGGAGGTATTTGGAGTTATTTTGTGATGTTTTGGGAGGTATATGGAGTTGTTTTGTGATGTTTGAGAGGTATATGTAGTTGTTTTATGATGCTTTGGGAGGTATATGGAGTTGTTTTGTGATGCTTTAGGAGTTATGTAGAGTGGTTTTGTGATCTTTGAGAGGTATATGTAATTTTTATGATTCTTTGGGAGGTATATGGATTTGTTTTTTATGCTTGGGAGGTATATACGCTTTTTTGTGATTCTTTGGGAGGTATATGGAGTTATTTTGTGATGCTTGGGAGGTATATGTAGTTGTTTTGTGATGCTTGGGAGGTATATGTAGTTGTTTTGTGATTCTTTGGGAGGTATATGGAGTATTTTGTGACGCTTTTGGAGGTATATGGATTTGTTTTATGATGTTTTGGGAGGTGTGTGGAGTTGTTATTATGATTTATGTGTACTTATGTGAGTCTAGTTATGTTTTGTGATTTTGGGGATTAATGCTCTCATTATGGTTTCGACTTCCGTGAAACCTTTGTATGTTTTTTTTTATTATTAGCAAATAGTTTTTTGAAAGGGACTATACCCTTGAGAACAAAAGAAGGCCTGAGAGCCAGAATAAGAGTGAGAATCAGAGAGAATGGATCAAGATCCAAGTGTTACAATGAAGCTCGAAGTAGCCCAGAAACAGCTACTCAAACGAGACAAAATAGCAAAATTACTGCAAAAAAGTAGTAAAGAGACCGCAAAAAATAGCAAAAAAACAAACAGAAGCAGCAGAAGCAACCAATACTACTTCTTGGCAGCTTTGTCGATGCTGGTCTTGACTCTCTTCCAGGCGTGAAACATACCCAAAGTTGTCATGTGGGCAGCATCAGTTTTATCAAGCTCCTTAATGGTTCTTTTGCTTTCTTTTTCGTTGCCCCAAAGTGTAGCCGGGACACCGCTGAGGTTGGAAACACTTTTGGCATGACCCTCAATGAACTCCTCAATTTCCCTAAAGGCGGCAATGTTGTAATCATGTCTAGTTTTGGCAATGTTGTAATCATGAAACCTTTGTATGTTAACTTTTGGGAATTCCATGTTATTATAGTATGCTTATGTTATGAGTACTATTGCGTCGGGAATATGTATGTGACAACTACTATGTTACATGGACCGTGTATGTTCCTTTCCATGGTCTGGTTGAGTTCCTGTGATGTGATACATTTTAGTAGGTATGTAGTTATATGTCTCATGGACCATTAGTGTTTTGTTTACGCATTGTATGGGTTCATGATGTCAAGTTCTATTGAGAAGTGATAATCGATAACATATTTCTCTAAGGTGAAGGCACATAAAGGATGTGCACACTTGAGCAAGGCACATTTGAGGGTGCGGAAGAATAGTAGAATTAGTGCGTGCCAAAACACTTTGAATTCAAAAAATAGCCATTTTATGGATAAGTAATATTTTAAGAGATAGCGTTACGAGCACACAAATACATGAAGACTTGCAGTCCACACAATGGTATTTTGGGAACAAGCAACAACTGAGTGCCATGCATAGTTTAAGCTAATAATAGGATTTCTACTCATAGTTAACTATAAGAAGTCTATTCTTAAGAAAACTTGCATGTTGTGCATCCTTTTGTAAAGGCACATGGATATTATTAGCATGTTACCTATTTTGAGAAGTACATGGGTGGTGAAGGGAAATTCCCACCCCCGTGTGTGTGTGTGTGTGTGTCTGTGTCTCTGTGTGTGTGTGTGTGTGTGTGTGTGTGTGTGTGTACGTATATGTATGTATGTATGTATATGTATTTATTTGCACAATTGAGGTGTGTGTGTGTGTGTGTAGGTGTGTGTGTGTGTGTCAAATTACAGAGTTATGTTGGTTTTATCACACACATGACTCATGGAGATATTTATGTAATATAAGAATCTTATTTGTTTTAGATTATTTAATACAATGGTTCATATTGGCTAGATAATGGTGTTGAACATGACTGAATCTGGTTCTTGCATGGTAAATCTTGTTATAGTCATTGTTTAGTTCATATTATATATATTCTAAGAACTAGATCTGGTTTATGCACTATGTGTTGTTTACTATTGGTAATGAATTTGAATACTTGTATGCACCATCATGATAACATTCTATACAAGCAACTCTAAAGAGGGACTTGGTGCATTTTTGCATGTTGATGAGCACTCACTCAAGCGAGTGATGTGTCAACACACCTATGTTATTCACAATGAATTTTAGGCTGCATTATTGGTTCTGTTGTCGGGACCTCTTTTTCATCTTCTTTCAAGATTTTGCATGATGAATACCTACTGGTTGACCTTGAAAAGTGTTGAGGGGTGGATGATATACCTAGATGAAGATTATGCTCGAGAGATTAAACAATGGATCTAATTTTGATCCACGCACGTGGGTCGAGTAGAATCTATATGACTTCTTAAATGAGAGATTCTTTGTTATCTTCCCAATAGATCTATATAAGTGGTTGGTTTCTTATGTGTCTAAAAGGAATTGGAGGTTTTGCACGCTTTTCTAGATGTAAGAAGAATTTCAGGTCCTCTATGATGCTTGATATGATTTGGATGCATGATGTGGATACCTGGTTCCATGGTGTTCAAATAGCTATATTTTGGAGTACTCAATTTCCACTCACTCTAGTCTATAGGTAGCTAAGTTCCATTTTTATGTTATCCTAGGGGAAGCTATATGTAATTCATTCCATTAGTGATCAAAATTTTGATGGTAACCCTAAATTTGGAAGAGAAGTCGATGGCTAGCTAAACCCCACCATGTGCGGGGGGGAGCAAGTGTGGTGAAGGATGGTGGACCTAGTGATAGAGAGGAAAAGAGAAGAAAGGAGGCTTAAGTTCAATGAGGTATGCAAGAGGGATTTAGAGAAGCAACGTGTGCGGTTGTAGAATGGATGGCATTGAGGAGAGAGATGGCTCGTGAAGGATTTGGAGCTCACGTAGAGGACGTGGAGTCAGAGCATCTGGAACTCCCCCATTTGGGCAAGCATGACAGGGATCCCTCATGAGCCTCTTATGAGAGATATCCAATAGAGATATCTTGGGCCATGGGAATGCATCTAAATCTACCTAGCAACCTAGCCCTTGTGTTTGGTTTTCCATTTTCTAGTATAGCCAGTAGTTAGCAAGCTAGTTTGGGTAGTAGAGTAGTAAGAGGTAGAGTTGACTTATCAACAAGTTCAGGAGTGAATCAAATAGCAAGTACATTTATGGCCAAGAAGACATCTTCCCTATTATTTGGAGGATTGGTTGGAGGAACCTTTTCAAGAACATCATTGACATAGAACACAAGCACACAAAACTTTGGACTCACATTGAGGAGTAGCACAACTTTACAGACTGTAGGAGTTCAATTTAGCACCATTGTTGGGACATAGGGAAGTGCATCCTCTGGTTCAATTCCTATTACAGGTGGAGGATCAAGAGGAACATGTGGCTTAGGATCTGGTAGATCTGGTGGATCTAGGGGTGGAGGTAACACAAGAGGTTCTGGATCTGGTGGGCATGGTCCTCACCATCCCCAGAATATTTACATAGAGATGTGCATTTGTCTCTCGGAGTATAGGGGAATAAAATATGTTGTTGAGCATGTGCATATGTGTGAGATACTCTAGAACACGAAAGGAATTATAGCTTTAGAGTGTAAGGTCATTCAGTTTGTAAATATGTTATAGGGATGCGTGCACAGTTGGTATAGAAAGTTTGACCTTGATCAGAATTTTGTGGATTATACAGTGTTATAGGATGCTTTCATTAAAGAATTTTATATCCCTGAGTTTGAGAAGAAAAGTATAAGCACACTCAAGGATATCAAGTAGGGCACTACTGAGAGTGTTCAGAATATGATGCTCATTTCAAAACACTCTTTTCTAAACTATCATATGATATCCATGTAAGTTAGCATGCATAGTGGTTCGTCGGAGGCCTGATTACACATTTTAGGAGGGTGCTCTCACATTAGAATATATAGACCCATGCAAGGAACTTGAAGTAGATTTTCACGTTGAGGTATTTGAGAGCATAGACACTAAAGTGAGCCCATTCTTAGAAGCTCAAATTACAACAATGGTAAAGCAATTAGAGAAACTATGAGCCAATACATCACATGAGACACATAGTGGAATTTGGTGCACAGATTTTGAAGTAGATGGGAATACTAAGGATAGTTGTCCTCATAGATTAGTGTACTCCTTGTTTCTAGAATGTGAGATATGTCATTTATACCATGATGCAAGCCGTTTTCCATTGTTTCAACATGCGATAAGGAAAAACATGTCCTGCCATCTGTAAAGTTTCCGGTCCATGACTTATAATACTAAAGATTGTAGGTTGATTGATTCTATCCATGATGTCATTGATATTGGTGTATGACAAACGAGAGTTTCAAATAACTCTAAGGATAAAATTGAGCAACATGATCATGATCATACTCAAGGGAACTATGATCAAAATGAAGGGCATTTTTAGGGAGGTCATGGTAGAGGTTAAGGATACCGTGGTGGATTCAAAGGCTGAGGATGTGGCAGTGCATGAGGTGAATTTTCTCTTGGAACATGTTATACGTGTGGATCACATAACCATTACAGGTGTGAATGCCCTCAAAATATTACTTGTTCTTTTTGCAGAAAGAATAATAACTATGAAGAGTTCCCAGACTTATATGAACATCTGAGTAAGAAGAAAAATAGGAGAAAAAGGGCACAAGGATGGTTAGAATATAGTGTGTTGTGAAAAACCAATGGATGTTGAAGTTAGCACCAAATCTTAAGGTAGTACCTGTGAAGATTACTACACATGCTAAGGCTACGTGCACTAGAGAAATGTTACAACAGAAGCCTACCATCACTAAGGAGGAGGTTTTACATGAAAAATATCTATACCCTACACATCAAGGAGGTTTATCAAGAAACCATGGAGGTACTTAGAAATCTATAGGGTGAAATACAGTGTTTAAAGGAACAATCACAGAAGTTAGAATAGAAGAAGGTAGCTGAGACTTTCTAGTTAGATGTTGATGATCTAAAGGAAGTATGCAAGATGTTGCGTCAGAGAACATTATTCCATTACTAGGGAGTTGGTTGAAAGGAAACACTCTACGTGCTGGTATTGAGAACGAATGGTAGATTTTTCATGCTAATCTCCCTCCCCATAGCTTGGATTATGAAAAGGAGATCACTCTGAATGTTGTTGTAGATGGATGGATTTTGAGCAATATTTTTATTGAAATAGGTGTGGAAGTGAATGTGCTTACCTTAGATGCATGGGTTTAGATGGGAAAACCTCCATTACAACCATCTTCTAATGTGTTGTATATGGAAAATAAGACTAAGGCCACACCAATTGGAGCATTTAAGGATGCATATATTACTCTACAGGTCCAAGTTCATTGGGGAATTTGAGGTCTTAGCACTTGCATAAGTAGACAACTTCCCGCCTACTTGGGCTCCTTGGTGTTATGCACATAATGTTGATCTACAGCTTCACTAAGGGATATATCAGTTTTGAGAAAAAGTAAGAATGAGTTATTATCCCTTTGACATATGGGAAATCTGCACCGTATGTTGAGCCCTTAAGTAAAGAATACCTGAACAGAATTTATGTACGCACCATTCAAGATCCGGAAACGCTTGAGCCATCTAAGGAAGGAATTATCCAATGGGATGATGCACATTCCATCAAGCAGTTGGTACAAGTATTACCTGTGATAATTGGTCACATGTAACTTATGATATTATTGGGCATGAGGTAAGAAGTGCAACTTCATGCATAAGTAGGCCACATTGTGTTAGGTGGTTAGGAAACAACATGGTACCCTGGTACACTGGTGAAGGAAACCCTGAGGTATTCCTATGATCCATGGAATTAAAGTGGAAGGATCAGGTGGAAAAAAGGATTATGTTAGTATATACACTATGTGGTATAGTAGCACACTAGTGGATGGTTCATACAGATAATCTTATAGAATGGAGAGAAGTGAGAATTGCTCTATCAACCTGGTTTCTCAATAGTAATGCACCTACTCAAATCCTTGAATATCATGGCAATAATCTTGTTTAGCATCACATTTAGCAGTGTGAGAGACTCTGGACAGAGGGGCAGGAAGCTTTACCACCTTTTTTGTGGGTGCACAAACTTTATCTCACCTTGTGGGGCTACACATGTGTTTGGTATGTTTATGTGGAGCTATATAGAGAGACTTGAAATTTCCAAGACTTTACTACATGAATGATCCAGAATTTTGACTACTTCTCAACTAAACCTCTAGTGAAAGAGACATTACATGTTATGAAGTTATTGACTATGGGAGATAGTAAAAAGGTTGAAGAACTCATTTAGGAGTTATTTGGTGAGTTAGATCTAGAAGCGTGTTCTAAAAAATTAGATGAGACATATGTATAACTTCTTGAGTGTGTTTTCCTAGAGGAGGAGAAAGGAAATATGATCTATATGGTGGATGATGATGAAGCGGAAAATTTGGACATAAATCATTTAGAGGGTACATGCAAGGTCGTAGATAGTGCAGATAAGAATGCGCATGCCTACCATGAACCTATGAAAATGAAGAAAGTGAACATTGGCATGGATGCTAAACCTTAGGAGGCCATAATTGGAGATTAATGGTTTGACTCTAAAGTCGCTAAGATAATTGAGTTGCTATGTGATTTCCAGGAATTTTTTCCTAGGGGCTACAATGAGTTGAAAAGAGTGCATGAATATTTGGGTGAGATGAAAATTAAGTTAAAGGAAGGTGTGTGCTTAGTTAGGAAGAGACCATGTAGAATGAACCCTAACTTGCATGTAAAAGTTAAAGAATAAATTGAAAAGATGTTGAAATCTGGCATTATTGAGCCCATAGAGGAATCATAGTGGGTTAGCCCTATGGTAATAAACATAAAGAAATATGGAAGAATCAAGATTTTTGTGGACTACATGGAGCTGAATGTTGCATGTGTGATTGATCCTTTCCCTACACCATTCACTAAGGAAATATTGGAAGGCATTGTAGGGTGCAAAATTTACTCTTTTACAGATGGATTCTCTGGGTATCATCAAGTAAGAATTGTTAAGGAGGATCAAGAGAAGACAAATTTCACCACTGAATGGGGAATTTTTGCATACACAGTGATGCCCTTTAGATTGAAGAATGCACCTACAGTATTTTTGTCTCATTGTGGTTTAAGCATTCCAAGATTTTATTCACAAATTCTTACAGGTTTACTTGGATGATTGGACCATGTATGGGCTTATCAAGGATTATTGTGAAAATTTGTGGTTAATTTTTGAGAGGTGAATATAGTTAAGCATCTCTTTCAATATTAATAATTACTTACTTGCTACACCTTTGGAACTCTACTAGGGCATATCATCTGCAAGGAGGGTTTGTTAGTAGATCTAGCTAAGATTATAGTCATTTTAGGCTTGGAGGAACCCACCAGTCAGAGTGAGGTGTGTGGATTCTTGGGCCACATAGGGTATTATAGAAAATTTATCAAAGGATATGCTAATATTGTTGTGCCCTTAGAGGAGTTATTAAAAGGTAAAGGGAAGTTCTATTGGGGATAACCGTAGCAACGTGCATTCAAGCACTGAAGGAGAGGCTTACTACGACACCTATTTTACATTTTCCTTCATGGAATATACCCTTTCATGTACATGTGGACACCTCTAGCATGGCCATTGGCATAGTTCTAGCTCAACCTAGAGAAGGTATTGTAGATCATCCTATTTGTTTTGCTAGCAGAAAGTTGACTCCTGCATAATAGAATTATACAACTATAGAGCACGAGGCTTTGTCAATAATCTACGCAATACATAAGTTCACACATTACTTGCTAGAAAAATATTTTTGTTCTATATAGATCACATGACATAAAAATAATTAGTAAATAAACATGTTTTACAGGGCACATATGCCGATGGGTTCTATTATTCCAAGAGTTTGACTTTACAGTTGTGGTAAATCCAGGTAAAAGAAATTCTGGCCTAGACCACTTATCAAGGATTCAATCAAGAGAGGATGTGTAGAGTATTGAAGATACAATGTTAGATGCACAATTATATAGGTTGAACCGTGTGCTCTCAAAGTTAGAGGATATTGTTATATTTTTATGCATATGTATGGGGTCCGAAGGAATGAAGGCTTTGAAAAGAAATAACTTGCAATTCGTGTTACACCTTTCATGTTGATCAATGGTGACTTATACAAACTAGGTTGAGATGAAGTATTGCGTCAGTGTGTACTGGAGCATGAGCACATGAAAATCATGGAGGAGGCTCATGGTGGTATTGTAGGTGGACACTATGTAGGTGCGCCACCATGCACAAGATTCTACTAGCTGGTTTATGGTGGGAAACCTTGTACAAGGATTACAATGATTATTATAAGGAGTTTTATCACTATTAGTTCCTTAAAAACCTAGGTAGAGAGATGAAATGCCTTTGAGGCCTATTACTAGTGCAGAGCCTTTTGAGAAATGGGAAATTGACTTTGTGGGTCCTATTTCCCCAGCTTGCGCGTAGAACTAGATCACGTTATATCATCACTTGTATAGATTATATTATAAGATGGGTTGTAGCAAAACTTACAAAGGATTTTACAGTGGCTACAGCTTCAAGGTTCTTGTGGTAAAATATTCTTACCAGTGCATGGATGTCCTTTGAGTTTGAAAGTGATAGGGGTACTCATTTCCTGAATGTGAAAATCGGGATATTATTGGATGAATTTATGGTTGCACACCATAAGACAGCACCTTATCACCCTTAGGAAAATGTGACTATTGAGGATTTCAATAAGATATTGATCCAAATTTTACAAAAATTTATGATTTTAGAAGGAAAGATTGGAATGATAAAGCTTTTTTTTTTCTTTGGGCATATAGAACAACCTAAAAAAGATTGAATAAGGCAACACCCTTTCACTTGGTGTATGGCATAAAAGTAGTTCTTCCCATGGAATTCATGTTACCTTCTTTTCATATTGCATACACGAGAGGTCTAGTTGATGAGAAAGCATTGAAAAGAGAATTTACAAATTTATGCAATTGGATGAGAGGTGCGTCATAACACAATGGATTTAGAAGAAAGAAAACCCGGTCAAAAGGCATGGCATGATAGGCACATCAAGGAAAAGAAGCTTGAGGTTGAGTAGATGGTACTTATTTATGATTTGAAGTTTATGTGCCAACATGGAAATATTAAGGTGTATTGGTTGGGACCATATGTTATCACTCATACTTGGCTTAGGCGCTTGCCAACTAGAGGTGCTTGATGTAACACTATTACCCGATTAATTCAATGGGAGTAGGATGAATCCCTATTATAAATAAACATTCTTGGTGTTTGCAATAAGGTAGTATTGCCATTTAGATCATATTTCCCTTACTTTATATTTTTCCTTAATGTGTTTCCTTCTTCGTCAGCTATGTTTTGTCAATTTAGTTCAATGTTTTGTGTAATAAGCGTGCTTGCGGACGAAAAGCTGATTACAATCTAAAGTGTTTTTATGCATAGAGGACTACACATACCCTTAGTGTGGGGTGTTTTTCATTCAAACATGGGTATGCATAAGGAAATACTTGTGTAAGTGATTTCTCTTGTTAGAAAGTGCAGATAGTATGGAAAGGTGTTGCTAGAAAGAAAATTTCTCCTAAAGAAGACCATAGTTGGAAAAAATGAATGCATAGTGTAACGTGAGGTAAGTTGTGGCCATAGAAACTACTTAGAGGAAGGAACAATGGCGAGGTACTTCGGTGCATGGAAGTGCGTGAAAGGAGGTCTGTAGCCAAAAGGTAGAAAGGCACACTAGAAGGTTATAGTTGTGGCATGCAGGTGTATCACACAAGAAATTTGGTGGAAATTTGGTAAATGGTCAATTAATGAGAGGATCGGTGGTAGGTGGAGGAATAATAAATGTGATAACTTTTTCCAAATATATATAAGGACGTGATGCGGGTTCACTTTTACCTTTGTGATCATGAGTATTTGAGCTACATAATCATGACTGATCCTAGAAAGACGTGTTGAGGTGCGTAGAGATATATGAAACTAGGTGAGGAGAGTAGATTTGTGCATGAAATTGGCTTGCGTCCCCATTGGAGAAGGGTTTGAGCAAATTAGAGGTGTGTAGAGAGGAGAAATATAACACCATGTTTTTAGAAAATCTAGGGCATGCGATTTCGAGCTAGGGCATGGGAGTTTTCTTGACAGAAGTAAAAGGTGCAACCTTGTCTTACCATGGCACCAAGGAGAGCACCTAGAGCAAGAACAAAGGGGAAGAAGAAGGTAAAAACTAAGGTAGAGATCAAGGATGCCCCCAAAAGATAGTTTTCCTAAATGCAAGACCCAGAGAATGTAATCATGGGGAGTAAGGTAAGCGACTACAATAATTGCATGACTAACAACAAGAAATATTTGGATGTGTTGTTAAGAAGAAAGACAAACAAGTGCACAATCAATGACATGCCTATCTATGATGATGTTGGAGAAATTGTTGAAGAAGGTAGGGGTCTTGTAGCTATATGAACTCCCTTACTTTGGAAAACCTGAGAAACTATATCAATGGCTTATGAGCAGAGTCCATGAGGACTTATTTTATTTTTTTGGGTGGTGGATGAGGATCATCGTGCTGTTAATTACGAACCTGACAGGTTTGAAGGGAACAAGGAAAGAGATTACCAGTGATTTATCTAAAAAAAAAGTGATTTTGGCCACTTGTAAGGAGTTGGGTTACTCAAAGGGTCTGTGCGGAATGGATAGTTAAAATTTAAGGAAGTACCTTGTTGTGTAATTACCTGCACACTTGCTCACAAAGTTGAATGATTTCATAAGGAGAAATTTACAAATTGTCGCTACACATTTCCAAGAAGATGTCATAGGGAGAAATTTACAACTTGGAAGGATACATAGCAGATACCATCATTGAAGAAGCGTGCAAAGGTGAGAAGATAAGCTTTGGTACCATTTTGTTATCTCTTGTTTTTGTTGAAATTGGAGTGCCTAATGGGCTAAAGAACAAGGTCTGGGAGTATCCTACAGAGAATAATTCTCTAGTAGATAGGTTTGATAAGTATTTATGTGAGGTATCTATGAGTGGCCCATTCAAGAAAAGGTCGAGATGTGGTATGACATACTTTACATGGCCTTCGAAGAGGAATGGAGAATTCCTAAGGAGTTTCCATCAGTAGTTGGGAAGTTGGTACAATTTTTTGTGTACCAACACTTTTGCATTATGCGCTTTACAATGAAGGATGGGACATGGATTCCCTGGTGTAAACTCCCTTACGCATTTACAACATGATTCTTGCAAGTGGAAATTCAGAGGTTTCTAATGTGTGAAGGTTAATCTACAATGCATACAAGGTAGAATGTGACTACCATACCTTGAGAAAGACTTACACATACCCAAGTAAGTCTACTTATATTAAGAGGTTCATATCAGATGATATAACCATGAGGCCTATCAATTTGGCCATTGATGATAGTAGGGCTACATAAATTTATATTTGGCTTAATCATAGGCTAGAAAATGGTAAGTATGTTGAAAATGAATTTATGCTACCAAGCCTACCAAAGGGGAAACATACAGTTGGGAGCCTAGTGGCTGAAAAGCCCACTTCACTATTAGAAGAAGAAGAAGATGAATAGGAGGACAGTGGTGGTTTAGTTCATAGGGGATGGAGGAAGCCCTTATACACTAAGGGAAATGAGTGTGAGATTACTCCCCGGTAGAAACAAGAGGAGGAAGACTTAGAAACAGATGCATCATCCTTAGATGTAGACCCAATAAATAAGGAACACTAATTTAAAAGGGTGTTCATAAGGACAAGGACTCGAGCATGAGGCCATCACAACCTCCACACGTATCAGCTTGGATCTCCCCTAAAAAATAATTACATGAAAAGAAGAGGGAAAGTTAAAGCTTATAGAGGATGAGTCTGGTGAAAGCGTGCTAGGAACCCCAGTGCAGCTGAAAATATAGAGGAGCCTCGTGATGAGGAAATGAAATATGATGAAGAGGGGGTCAAGGAGACAAAAGAGGAGATGGACGAGCCATCTAGCATGCCTCACTCCACATAGGAAGGTGAAGGACCCACTATATATTCTAGCACCCGGGTTCCCAAGGGCAAGAAGACAAAGAAAGGAAAGGTAGGTGAGGACTATGTGACTCGACTATGGGGTACATAGAGGACTCCAACAAGATCATTCATGCCAAGTTACAGCACATTAGGGCCAAAGGATTTATATGGCTAGGAGTTAATGGACCTAGAAAAGGCCAATGTGTGGACTAGAAAGTAGTTTTCCTAGTCCATGCAGACACACATGGATGAACCATATTTTTATGTGTGTGAGGATTCATGTGTCTCACACTGGGTAAAGAAGAAATTGTAGATTAGGCACATGAATTTCAAGCCTCCTATAATTTCTGATGAGAAAGTAAGCAATGCCTTGGTCAAGGTATCTAGCTAAAGTGGCATGGAGGAACATTGTTAAGGAAACCACCATTTAAGCGCTAGTTGAAGATAACAAGGATAATATTGTAGAGATAAAGTGCTTGAAGTAGAGAAGGAATGAGAAGTAGAAAATAATGAGGCCTTTCTTAGTATGGCTGAGGATCTTGGTGAATCATATCCTTAAGGTAAGTCTTCATTTTGATTCTAAATTTCCTCAAAATTTTCCCCATGCAATTCAATATTTTTGCACTCTAGTGGATCTAGTTATGAATGAAGAGCCCATTTTTATGGCTGTACTAAAATATCTTGCAGAAGAAACAACTAGAGTAAGGGATACCATTGTTAGGAAAATTTCAAGTTTTTAGGTCTTGCTCCAAACATTGAAAGATGAGTTGAAGAAAGCAGATCAAGCTTTGAACATGTGTGCAGCACCAAATGCCATAATAAGAATCAACTATAGCAGAGGATAATGAAGTGCTGAAGGAAATGAAGGATGAAACACTTGGGCATGCAGAGAGGTTATCCCTAGTAAAACAAAATTGCAAGGCCCTTATAGCATCCCAAGATCCACACAAAGATAGGATCAATGAACTTGGGAAACTTATAGTGTAGAAAATGGACTCCATGGAGGGAATGGTCTCAAGTATGGCACATGTTTTCCAAGTACTATAGAATGAAAAGGAAAATATCACTCAGGATGAAATAGATGCCATAGTGATAAACATTCCAGAAAAGATAGGGAGCGTGCTAAGTGATTGATAGACCTTGGAGGCTAAACTAAAAATGAATATCCAGAGTTAGTCCTACCTAAGGAAGAGGGTACTGTAGAGTAAACTTCATTCTTTGTTACAAGTGCTTCATTCATTCTTTCATTCCCTATTCTTTATTTTTGGAGACATAAGAAATAATTCCCATTTTCAGGGTAGAAATGTAATTTACTATGGGGTAATTTTGAGAATATAACATATTTCTCTAAGGTGAAGGCACATAAAGGATGTACACGCTGGAGCAAGGCACATTTGAGGGCACAAAAGAATAACAGAATAAGTGTGCACCATAACACTTTGAATTCAGGACTTAGTCATTTTGTGGATAAGGGCTATTCTGGGAGATAGTGTGCTGAGAACATAAAGACATGAAGACTTGTGGTCCACGTAATGGTATTTTTGGAACAAGAAACAACTGAGCGCTATGCATAGTTTAAAATAATAATAGGATTTCTAATCAGAGTTAACTATAGGAAGTTTATTCTTAAGAGCACTTGCATGTTGTGCATCCTTTTGTAAAGGTGCATGACTATTATTATCATGTGACCTATTTTGATAAGTGCATGGGCGATGAAGGGAAATTCCCACCCCTATATATATATATATATATATATATATATATATATATATGTATGTATGTGTGTATTGATGTGTATGGATTTGTATGTGTTTGTGTGTGTGTGTGTGTGTGTGTGTGTGTGTGTGTGTGTGTGAGAGAGAGAGAGAGAGAGAGAGAGAGAGAGAGTCAAATTGTAGAGTTATGTTGATGGTTTTGTCACGCACATGACTTGTGGAGATACTTATGTAAAGTAAGAAGCTTCGTGTTTTAGAGTATTTAATACAATAGTTCATATTGGCTGGATAATGGTGTTGAACAAATTGAATTTGGTTTTGCATGATAAATCTTATTATAGTCATTATTTAGTTCATCTTATATATATATATATATATATATATATATATATATATATATATATATATATTCTAAGAACTAGATCTGGTTTATGCACTATGTGTTGTTTACTATTGGTGGTGAATATGAATACCTATATGCACCATCATGCTAACATTCTATATAAGAAACTCTCAAGAGAGACTTGGTGCCTTTGCGCGCTTGGGTGATGCTTAGCTCGGGATGAATGATGTGCATGTACACTTGGGTTATTCATAGTGAATTCTTGGCTACATCAAGAACCAAATAAGATAAGTCAATTTAGATTCCAAACATTGAATATTAAGATCTTGAGAATAAGAAATATTTTAAAGAAAAAAACTAAGTAATAAAGTAAAAGAGAACTACCAATCTTCTCGGAGAACATTAAGAGCTTGTCAAAATTTCCTCCTTTCATGTGAGTATGCTTTATCGGATGGTATCCTTTCATTGGTGGCTTGAGTCGTTAATTGTTTTCCTCCTTGATTATGAGTACCCTCTTCTAACCTTGGAATTATGTTGCATCGAGGACAATGCTCTTATAAAGAGAGGGGAATGTAGTCCCTTACCTTGTTACATTGGTTAAAAGCCAATTACGAGGGGTCATCGATAGTACTCGTGGTGTTATGTAATGTTTTAGGTGGTTTTTTACTATTTAGTTCATCAACGAGTTGGATAGTAAATCCTAGCTAATAATTGGTAAGGTTTAACGTCATGCGAGCTATTTTGTCAAGATCATAATGAAACTAAAAATAATAATAATATGTAGTATGTATAATATATATAATGGAATAATTATATATATACACACACATTATAATTAGAAAAATAAAATATAAAATTAATAAATAAAGAAATGGATTTGGAAAGCACATAAGGGGTGGTTAGACAAATTGAAATGAGTAATGTGTGCAAGAAGAAGGGGAGTGGTGTTTGCAGGCCTATGTCATAGGTGTAGCTTTAGTGCAAGGCATGGTCACCCTCATCAATGGGATTTCACATCCTTCAGAATTTCCATCCTCCTTACATTATAATAATTTCACTTTATTGAGGTCCAGAGACATTAACTATGTTGAAAATCAAGTTAATGATGTCAAATCAACAAGAATTGGATAGTTGTAGTGATAACATGGTTTTAAGAGCCCTTAATTAAATAAACATAATGTTACATGGGATTGTGCTACATGGAGCTCTCTCAAATAACTTTCCTAAAATCAATCCATTGTGGGTTATACTATCTCTACACATGAGATAAATGTGTAACCCAAATACCTCCTCATTTTTATATCCAATTGATCGATCTAGGTCTATATTTATTTTTTGGAAGTGGTTTCAATCATCTTTAAGAGGAGAAGAACTATTATTTGTCATTTTTTTGTTTGTTATATGTAAAAGAATAAGAAGTTTGAGGATTATGAGGCAAATTATTTGGGTGTAATGCTTAGATGTATTGTTTTTGTTTTCTTTGCTTCTAATGGTTGTGTTACATGCATTGTAACTTTATCGCACCATCCTTGAGGAAGACAACGGCTACCACTTCGCTTTCTTTCTCTTTATATTTTATTGTGAGCAATTTTTGTATTGATTAAGACATTTGAAATGCCTTCCCTATTATCCCATGTATTCCTTCACAATATTTTTTCTCTTTCACTCTTCCTCTCGCATGGAGCCCTTTGTTTACCCATTCCTAGCTCCATGTTGAAATGGTTGGTTGCAAGAAGGGAATAAAGTTTTTAGTTGAAAAGGCCTTAGAAACTTCAACTAAATACATCCACAGGGTCCTAGCTTGCATGTTGTAAACAACAAGGCAAGGAATTCAAAAAAATCATAGAAACCATGTTATCTTACCAAATTTTGTAGTTGTAAGTACGTCATGGAAATTAGTTGTAGATTGCAAGATAGATGTGAAGGGAAGATGGTTGTTTAAGGCACTCGAAATCGAAAAATACAATGTATCCCTATGGAATGCCTTGTTTGTAAGATATGCACAAATGGTGCTCTAGACAAGGCTATAAGATTTCCCAAGAAATGCCCCAACCAAGCGTGGCCTCATGGAATGCAACCATTTCTAGGTATGTACGTTTTGGGTTGGTTGAAAAAGTTTTAGAAATTTCCAAGAAAATGCAATCAGTAAAGGGAAGTTCTTTTTCCACACCATCACTAGTGTCCTCCCTAGTCTATGTCAAATGGGGAATTTAGAGAAATTTAATGAACTCCATACCCATATGACCTGGTGGTTGTTGGCAAGAGTAATAACTTGTTGAGTGGTTGCGGTCACAATGGATTATTTTGTTGGAAAATATGTTTTTTTGGTGAGTTATTTTGGTTGGAGGTATAACGAGTTGGTTGATTTTATGGAAAGTTTTTTGGTTTAGTGCAGTTCATCGTGCATAGTAGGATAGTGTATATGTGTCCTGGATGTTTTCTTGAATTTTAAAAATGGAGTGGTTGTGGGTGCACGTGAACTATTTGAAAAAATGCTAAAAGAGAGTTAGAGCCTTGTAGAATGTGGGTAAACCCACTTGGAGCACCACTTGCACTGCAAACACTAATACTTTCTAGGAATGGTCTCCTTACCTTCATGTTTTATAATTTTTGTATTATTTTGTTATTTATTTGTAATATAATAGAAATACTAAGCCATTATACATGTAAATAGATGTATATTTTAAAAATAATATTAGTGTGAAACAATAAAACTCCACCTTGTGATTTATGTTACTGACTTATAATTTCACCATCAACCATGTTGCTACCACAACCTTGTACATTTATAACCAAGGTATCATAATTTGGTGCTCGTTTCTGCTAGTATTGGTGAGAGTTTGAGTTGTCAACTTGTTGGTATCTAGATTTAATGTCCTTCACAACTTGAACAACATCATGAATTTGCACAAGACACTCAAGGGTAGATAGATGATTTGTATGTCGTTTGTAGCTAGGGAGCACATCTATCTAGCTTGTTGGTACTCAAGATTTGAGGGAGTGGATAACACCTTCAAAAGTATCTTGATCTGATCCTCACTGTTTTAGGTTATGCCTACCAACCAAGGTAAGAGAACCTATATTGCAGCCCTTGTATGGTAAAGGAGATGGAGATGTCCTTATATTTTGCACCATTGGATGGAGATGGCCTTGGGAAAACATGATCAATTATCCATTATTCAAACTCAAAGGAGTTGTCACTACTAAATGATGGAAATTCTTTCAAGACAAGGTTAAGGTTGCTAGAGACATGATAAAATCATGATATGTTTTGTGCATTTTTGTGAATGGATTGTATTCCTTTGTTGATACCCAATGCAATGCAGGGGTAGTATGGGTAGGATGAGTTAGTTTGAATGAAATTTTTTTGGTAGATGTTTAGAAAAGACTAGCTAGGAATTACCAACTTCTTTGGGAACCTTTGCAAGAAATTTTTAACAATCGCAAAACAAGAATGCTTCAAGAGGTTTAAAATACTCCTTCAACCAGGATATGTGCACAAATGGAGGCCCAGATCTGCACTCTTCCACACAATCTTTGACAACTGCTACAAAATTTTAAAGCAAATATATCAACAAAGTATCTAGAAATCCCTGTTTGATTATGACCTAAGGTACCCCCAAAAGTTTACAAATAATCTCAAGATTCAAGGATAGTAAAATGATTTTAAATCTATTTATCTTCTATCAGATGAAGGCTCTTTTGGATATAAGATTACATATGCCATCAAACCATCAACAAGAAATGAGACCATGTATGATCAAAGAGATCCTAAACACAAGATTGCAACATGAGCAAGGAACACAAATTGAAATCATTCTGAAACACAAGCATATACAAATTTTTCCAAGAGATAACACCAAATAATCCAAAAATTGATCAAATACATCAGCAGGAGAATATTATTGGAACAATATCAGAAGTTGTTGATGGATTTACAACTGAAACCAACTCAACATGATGAAATCTGATGCAATACGGAATTGAAAAATGGCTCTCAGGTGGTTTTCTCCAAAGAAATGGATTTCTTCTAGTTTTTGCTTGAAAAATTCTAAGTTCTTTCTCTCTCCCCCATTTTTCTTTCTTCAAAAATACATTTTATATCTCATGTTAGCTTGGAGCCTTGCTTCCCAAGCAAATAATATGCTCAAGGGATCAAATTTGTTACAAAACCCTTCATCATTTCATGAAAATGACATCAAACTGTAAAACAACTTGCATATTGCCAGGGATGCACAAAAAGTTTAAAATATTGCATGAATTTGGATCCTTATCCATCCTAGGGTCACATTTTTTCATTCAGGTATGCCAGCATGCTCCAGCAATCATTTTTCACCTTTTACCCTTTCAATTTTTACCTCTGCAATTTTTATTTTCACCTTTCACATTTTTTACATCGGGCACGATAAAAATGCATCAAAAACATCACAGATCATCAAATTAGCTCATGAAAATGGTGCCATTGTTCTTAGAAGGTAGAGGGGACTCAAAATCATATAAGTTCTGATGAATTTTGATGAAGAAATGTGATTTCCAAGCTCCTTGGAGCTCCCATGGCGCCCAAAAATGAAATTACACAGTATCCATTGATTTTGATCAACTTTTAATATCAACCTTACACGTGGATAATGCCATTTAAGGAATAAGCTCAAAACTACCTTTTTGACCTTTGAATGAGGTGGGACATGTGTCACAATGTGATTGGATCGAACTCCCATGCTTTAGAAATGCATTTGCGACCCTTTTACCTTTGGAAAATTTTGCAAAAATCTCTACTTCTCCCCTGGACCCACCACGTGTCCACATGTGGGCCCTACTTGAAAATGCGGGCCAATTTCATGAATTTCGCCACCCTTTTGAGAAAAGGAAAAAAATTTCAAAACACTCCGCGGACCTGAACACCCACTCTCTTCTTTGCCATGTGGCGCCCTCTGATTCATCATGGGGCCACGCCTCCAACTCTGCCTTCAGACCTCCCTGCCAAATTTTGAAAAATTCAGAACTCATTGTGGGCCCGTAATCTCCTTTTGAGCTCCTTAAAATGTGCCACGTGTCCAATGTGGATTGGCTACGAAGCATGCCTTCAATTTTGTCTTTGAAACATTTTCTGAAATTTGTAAAATTTCCAATGGTGACCCCGAGCTTCGAACCTCTGCCCCTCCATTCACATTTCTTTGCATTTGGCAAAGCGGACAATTTCATGAATTTCACCACTCTTTTGAGAAAAGGAAAATTTTCTCAAAACACTCCACAGCCCGAACACCCACTCTCTTCTCTGCCACGTGACACCCTCTGATTCACCGCGGGGCTATGCCTCCAACTCTGCCGTTAGACCTCTCTACAAAATTTTGAAAAATTCAAAACTCATTGCGGCCCACAATCTCCTTTTTACCTCCTTGAAATGTGCCACGTGTCCAACGTGGATTGGCTCTGAAGCATGCCTTCAATTTTGTCTTTGAAACATTTGCCGAAATTTGTAAAATTTCCAATGGTAACCCGAGCTTTGAACCTCTGCCTCCATTCACATTTCTTTGTATTTGGCAAAGCGGACAATTTTTTTATTTTAAGTTTTTGCCTCCAAAGGCAAAAAATCCAAAACATTCCCACCAACCTACTTTTCCCTTTCTTTCTTTTGGACACGTGTCTTCTTTTCATTGGTTGTGGGACTTCGGCCTGAAAAATTACTTTTACCTTTTGAAGTTAAAAACTTCAAAGTTATTTCAAAACCCACCCTCCCATTTTGGCTTCTCCTGGACACATGTCCACTTCTCATTGGATGAGGACTTTTGGGCTAAAATGTTCCTTTGAACATTTTGCAAAAGGAAAGCAAAATTTCTAAGTATAACCCGCCACCTACCAATCCTTCAACCAATCACAATGTGCCACGTAGGCACTTTACTATAGCAAGCGGAGCCGCGGATCAAATTTTTCCCTTTGTCAAAATTTCAAAAGCAACAAGTTAGAAATGTTTTCCATATATCCATGGCCAATAGGAACCCGCCACGTTGCTGATGAGTTGCGATGATGAATTTGATGGGCTAAAAAACACCCATATGAACGTCAAAACGCCAAAAATATAGAAGATGCCCTAGAAATCAAATTTTTTGACAAGGAAGGTAGATCTCTTGATCTTTAACCAATTGAATCATTTTTTAACATCATTTGTGACCTTGGGATTGGGGAAATACTTGCATGAAAGCAGGATTTGATCAATTTCAAGTTCTTTCACAATTTGACAAAGGTGAAATGATACAGACCGTAAAAATGAAGAAATTAGGGCACAAATGGGGGAAAACTAGGAAAATTATTTCAGAATACGGAAAAACAACAACATTATGAGCATTTGAAACTATTCAACTTGAGAAAATCGAGTTTTCGGACCACCGTTCGACCAAATGAAACATTTCTTAGCATAATTTGACATGAAAATTTAAGGCACATTTTGAAAACTCAAAAATGGGACCAACATTGGCTCTTTCTTGGGGATGGGCACTCCCGGTGAGTGCCACAAGGACAAAACGTAGACCAAGTGCCAAAAATCCATTGGGAAAGGAGTCAAAACATAGGGCAGCCCAAAAATTCAAAATTACCATAAAAGGACCGAGAAAACTAGCCAAAAATGTTTCCAAGGACAAAAGGGAAAACCACACACCAACCAACAAAGAAAAAACAAAGCAAGAACAAAGAATATACAAATATATAACTTGTGCATACCTCACTTGGGGATTTTAATCCAAGAAATGTTTTAAATGTCTTTCATTAACAGCAGCTCCAGAAAATTCCCATCTAGATCCTTGAGAAAAAATTTGTGTTCACCAATTCTGATGTCATTGGCATAAGGGCCCATCCATAATGCATCAAACTTTCCATGATTGCCCTTGTCTTCATGCCTACTATCCCATAGCAAAACCAGATCTCCAACATTGAAGACTCTAGGAGTGACCTTCTTATCAAACAACATCTTCAATTTCTCTCTAAATCTGATATGCCTTTGATGAGAGGCTCTTCTTTCTTCATTCGAATTAATGATCCGATTGATTCTTGATTCAAATTGGCCATGTTCTTGATCTTCTAACTGTTGAGAAAACTGAAATGAGGATAATTGCAGATGTAAGGGCAGCAATGCCTGAGTTCCATACACCAATTCAAATGGGCTCTTACCAGTTTCTCTTTTAGGAGTTATTCTATCAGCCCAAACTACAAATTTCAATTGCTCTCCCCATTTCTTCTTGTTGATTTCCAAGGTCCTTCTAATGATCTTGAGCAAGTTCTTGTTATTGGACTCAGCTTGTCCATTGCCTTGTGGATTGTAGTTTGAAGAATAAGTTAGATTGATTCCATATTCATTGCACATTTCCATCAAAGGTTTGGCTCTAAAGCACATGGCATTATCAGATACAATCTTAACTGGAACTCCAAATCTACATATGATATGATTCAACAAGAAATCCATTACCACTTGGTGTGTTTCCTTTCTAGATGGAATTGCCTCAACCCACTTTGTAAAATAATCAATTGCTACAAGGATCCATTTATGACCAGCACTAGAAGGATCTAAAATCTCACCAATGAAATCCATTCCCCATTGTTTGAAAGGGGCTTCAATTGATACAGGCTGTAAAGGAAGGGAGCTTGAAGCTTTTAGTCTTCTAGAGAAATGTTGGCAACTATCACACTTTCTAACTAGCTGGGTTGCATCTTTAAAAAGAGTAGGCCACCAATAACCAGCTCTTAAAATCTTATGTGTTGTCACTCTCCCAAAAAATTCCTCCACAAAATCCCCCATGGAAATTAGCAATCAACTTGGGATCTTCATCTTAAGTTATGCATTTCAAGAGGACTCCTTCAGGGTTCTTCCAAGCCAACCCAAGGTCTGTTATGATATATTTTTTAGAAGCCAGCTTGAGGGCTCTTTTCTAATTTTTATTCAAGTAACTAGGACAGCATAGGTGCCTGAGGTAGAAGATCACATCTTTTACCACTCAAAATTTACCAACTTTGCAAGAACATCTGTCCTTTCTTCCTCTAGTTGATTAACTTCCACATTTTGCAAGTTGCTCTCAGCCATGAGCCTAGGAAGACCCAAACCTCTTACTAGCTTTTTGTTTGGATATCCATATCATATTCTTGTAATTTTTTGACCCATCTACATCTCTTGCTTGATATCTCCATGTCTGATAAGATGTCTTTAACCATGGTGTGGGGGACATAAGCAACAACTTTTGAACTCAATATATAAGGCCTGAAAATCTTTGTTGCTTTTACCAATGCAAACACTTGTTTTTCCATGATTGTATACTTCAACTCAGCTACTTGTAAAGCCTTGCTAAAGAAATCAATAGGCCTCTCAGCTCCATTCTCATCCTTTTGTAACAAAACTGAAGCAATAGTAAATTCAAAGGCAAAAGAAAATATTTGGAAAGGCCTCATATAGTTTGGAGCTGCCAAAATAGGTGCATGCTTAAGTGCATCCTTTATTCATTTAAAAGCTTGAATGGTAGCCTTCTCCCACTTGATAACTTGATCCTTTTTTATCATGCTTGTGATTGGAAGAGTTCGCTCAGCAAAATTGGAAACAAACCTTCTAATGAAATTGATTTGGCCAAAGAAAGATTGGATACCTTTCTTGGTTCTTGGGATAGGTACTTTGCTGATTACCTCCACTCTTTCAAGGTCTACCATAAAACCATCTTTGGACACAATATTTCCTAGCAACTTGGCCTTTTACACACCAAAATGAAACTTCTTTGGATTAAGGGAAATGACATACTCTCTATATCTGATCAACATCTTCTCTAGGTGTTGCAAATGGTCTCCTCGTTGCCTTGAAAATATAGTCACATCATCTTGGTAAACTGCAATAAATTCATTGATGTAACCAAAAAGGCAACATCCATTGCTCTTTGAAAATTGGCACCAGCATTCATCAATCCAAAGGGCATCCTTACAAAAACATAAGTTCCCCAAGGCATAGTGAAGGTTGTCTTAAGTCTTTCTGATTCTTTAACAACCACCTGATTGTATCCGGAGAAACCATCCAAAGTAGAAAGCATTTCTGACCCTGTCACAAGCTGCAACATATTCTCCATATTTGGCAAGGGATAGTTGTCCTTCATGGAGGCTTTATTCAAATTTCTAAAATCCACACAAAGTCTGATATCTCTGTTCTTCTTTCTGACTGGCACAAGGTTTGTAACCCAAGATGAATATCTAGTGGGCTGAATAATACCTCCATCTCTCAACTTTTTTAATTCCTCTTGCATTTTCATGGAGAGAAGTGGATTAATAGGCCTTTTCTCTATCTAAATGGCTTAGTCTTGGCCTCAAGAGGAATCTCATGTTGGAACAAATCTTCTCTATATGCCTTTAGCTCTGAATAAGACCAAGCAAGGTAGTCTTGATATTTCTTTAAAAGCTGGGCATAGGACTACTTTTCCTCCTTGCTGAGATTGCTACCCAACCAAATATTCCTTGGTTTATCCCTGGTTCCCAAGTTGTGCTCTTCCACATCCCTTGAAGCAAACATGTTCCTATTAATGATGTAATCAGCATTGCTAAAATTTGATTCAAGTGCAACAAGACCTCTAGGAATGGTATTTGTCTTTAATTGTATAATATCCTTGTCAAAAAAGTTTCTCTCCCTTCATTCATGCATACCATTGGCTCCCAATCAATGTTCTGACTAGAAAACTCACCTTGGCATTGTAAGAACCTCAACACTTGTGCATCATCATCAAAAATCTGCCAATGTTTCACATTATCTAGGATAGCTGGCCTTGTTAGCACTTCAATGTTATATTCACAAAAGGGTGAAATGGTATAATTGTCAAATCTAGAGCCAAGTACAGCCAACTTATCAGCAGCAACATTAAGACTTCTATCATGGTAAACAATGTTAAAGGAATCAAACATTTCAATTAGATCCCAAACTGCATGCTTATATTGTTTCATACGCTACTTTTTTGTGGCGTATAACTTCCTTACTTGCTTGACAAATAGCTTTGAATCCCCCTTGGAAATAGTATCCTTCACTCCATATTTCCATGCAATCCTTAATCCTAAAAACAATGCCTCATACTCAGCAATATTGTTAGTGCATTCAAAATTAAGTTTGAAGGAAAAAGGAAACTCTTCCAAACTAGGAGAAAGAAAAACTATACCAACACCATTTCTAAATTTAGAGCAAGCTACATCAAATAGTAAATTCCAAGGAGAACCTATCATATCAAGGCATTCTAATTTATCCATCTTGTTTTCTTTTCCATCAGCGAAACCAATGAAGTTGTCAACATCTACATCGATGAAACAACACTTCCTAAGAAACATTGTTGGGATCTTCAATCAAGTGCAACATCTTCTTTTTGCCATAGAGTTTGACAAGGAATCCTTCAATGGGAATGGTGGTAAAGTACATGTCCATTTGAACACTACCACCAACACTTGTAGCCCAATTTCTTGACAAAAGCATACCCCATTTGGTAAGGCAATCAACAATTACAACATCGAGTTTTAAGTTTTTACCCGGATAGGCTGCAAGTTCCACTACTAGACCCTTCACACAACCAACCACTGGCACTTCCCTTGAATCCATGGCTGTAAATTTCCCATATGTTGTTGTCACTTTTATATCCAACTCATTCATAACTTCTAGGAGCATGACATTACATGATGCACCAGAATCAAACATACAATTGTGAAGTAATTTATCTTTTATGAGTAACATTGTAAATTTTGGATCAACATTCAATTGGTAATCAACCAAGAATGTCCCCAAATATACTTCAAGTGCCTCTCCAAGATCTTCCACCAGTGGTGGTGTTTCAAGGCCAACAATGATTTGAAGAGGAGTCTTACCAACATTTACATTTCTACTTGGGGTAATATTCCCTTCTTTCAATCCCAAGTACTCAAATGCTCTCTTCTTATGCTTAGGAATTCTAAGCAAATCAATGATGGGAACACTCACTTTGATTTGACTCAATACTTGGGCAATATCATATGGAACACTCTTTGGTAAGACAACATTGGAAGGGAAACAAGTAGGTTCATCAGATGGAGAAGTATTCTTGGTAACCTGGGCATGAAGAGGACTGATATTTTTGCATGGGACAGTAGGGTTCTTAGCAAGCATTTCTTTTCTAGGATTATCCTTTGGAATGCTTGTGAGCAAGGGTGTCTTTGGCTTGGCTTGAGGACCAGCTCCTCTAACAACCTTACTTCTAGTATTATACTCTTTTTCTTGGCCAACCACAACATTCATTAACAATTGTCTATCTTCCTCCGAGGGAATACCACCATCATACTTCTTGATCATTAAAGCCCTTAGATATTCAAAGTCATTATTAGGGATTTAAAAATCTTGAACAACATCTACCTCATGAGTTTGAGAGGAGGAAAGAATTGGTACCCTCTGTATGCAATCCCAAATGGTTGCAGTAGTCCTTGCACCTATCACATCTGTTGATGTTGTTGCTTGTTGTGAGCTTGAAGAGTTGACCATCATACAAATGTCATCATCCATTTCATATTCATTATCATCTTCAACAAATTTCTGGTCCATTTCACATTGAGGGTGATGAAGAAAACATTTATCACACCAATCCATATCAGCAATTTCTTGAACAGCAACAACTCTTGCAGTTAGAGGGTCGAGCACCACTCTATTTTCATGTGCTTGGGGCTGCCTATTTCCCCCACCAACAAGCCCTTTACCTCTATCATCTTGCCTTTGATCACCCATAGGATGATTGCCAAACCTATCATGGTTTTGAGTTCTTTTTGTCCTTGTGAACTTTTCCCAATTCCTTTCTCACTGGGCTAATTTGTAAGAAATTTCTTTGACAACCCCGCCAAAGTCTTGAAAACATCTTATAAATCAACACCCTTGCTAGCTTGAGGCTTCTCGGGGTTTACCAGCTTCACAACATCCCTCTTAAGTGGTTTACCAATAGCTTTAATATTATTTTCAATTTGAAGTGCCATGGTGAAAGCTTGCCTCAAGTTTGTAGGATTTTTTCTCTCAAGTAATAGGCTGCCTTTTTATCAAATACATCTACATATTTGATCAAACAAGATTCATCACAAGGCCTCAAGATGACAGGAATCATCCTCAATGTTTTGTTAAATATACGTATTGAAGTCATGGACTATTTCATTTAGGTTCTTCTTGATATTCTCAAACTCAGAAAAAAGAAATCTAGGATCAGTCATGTCACCATATTGTAATCTAAATGTATTTTTCATTTCATTCCATGAATCAAAAGAGTTATCTGGTAGATCCTTATACCAATCCCTAGCATCTTCTTCAAGTGTATGAATAAAAAAATTAATATACACATCCTCAAACTCTATCTCAAAATATTCCATCATATTATCAAAAAGTTTGAGATGCTGATCACCAGTAATGGCATTGTTACCTTGGAATTTTGGTAACCTATTTTTGACATCTTGTGGGACAGCATTTGGGTAACCATCCATTCCTCCAAAATTTATAGGACCAAAAGTGTTAACAACAAATGGAGGTCTAGGCTGAGCCATATTGTTTGGTGGGGGTGATCTTGGAGGTGAAACAAGTTGGTGAGGAGTACAATATCCTTGGGGCTCAAGAATGTGATTCACAAGACTGGTATCCTCTAAGTGTTGCTTCTCTTGGGAAGTTTTATTTGAATTAAAACACAGAGGTGTAGATTGGAGAAGGAACTTACTAGGTACAACAGAAGGACCTTCACCAGCTGAGGAAAACAAGTTTATGAGAGGATTTCCTGAATCAGAATCACTTGAAGAAGAGTGATAGTCTTCTACCAAAGGCTGATCTCTCTCACCAATGACTGTATCTTTGTCTGATGTCTGACCTTTAACCACTTTCCAAACTCTTCTCCCTTCCAACTCTGAATTTCTTAAATCTGAGAACAATTTCTTAGCAAAGTCTTTAAGGAAGAGAGATCTTCTTCGCTCAAGTTTTGCAGAGATCAACAACACCAAAAAAATGACAGAAAGCTCAAGACACTAGTATTTCTAAATCCAAATTAGCATGGAGTCGCCACTAAGGAATTTCACCTCAGTTGTGCAAGAATGCACTAAAATAATTCTATCAAATGTATGCTTATTACTGATAATTTTGTAGAGCCTTATAAATTAGACCTTCTTCTTCTTAGATCAATCAATCACAAAGCAACCAGGCTGTATGAACTGCTGGTAAATGCAAAAGGGTAGGCTGAGCATGAAATTTTTGCCTAAAACTTGTAGATCTGAAGTACAAAATAATATTTCAAGAATGCAACAGCTCAGATACTTGAATACACAAATGCTCAAACCCTTCAAACACTCCAAAAACACCAAGAAATTCCAAGAATTCCCCGAGAAATGGCGCCACTCGGGTGTTGGTATCCATATTTAATCTCCTTCACAACTTGAACAACATCATGAATTTACACAAGACGCTCAATGGTAGATAGATTATTTGTATTTCGTTTTTAGCCAGGGATCACATCTATCTAGCTTGTTGGCACTCAAGATTTGAGGGAGTGGATAACACCTTCAAAAGGATCTTGATTTGATCCTCATTGTTTTAGGTTGTGCCTACCAACCAAGGCAAGAGAACCTATATTGAATCCCTTGTATGGTAAAGGAGATGGAGATATCCTTGTATTTTGCACCATTGTATGGAGATGGCCTTGGGAAAACATGATCAATTATCCATTATTCAAACTTAAAGGAGTTGTCACTACTAAATGATGGAAATGCTTTCAAGACAAGGCTAAGGCTACTAGAGACATGATAAAATCCTGATATGCTTTGTGCATTTTTGTGAATGGATTGTATTCCTTTGTTGATACACAATGCAATGTAGGGGTAGTATGGGTAGGATGAGTTAGTTTGAATGAATTTTTTTGGATATGTTTAGACAAGACTAGCTAGGAATTACCAACTTCTTTGGGAACCTTTGTAAGAAATTTGTAACACTCACACAACAAGAATGCTTCAAGAGGTTTAAAATACTCCTTCAACTAGGATATGTGCACAAATGGAGGCCCAGATCTGCACTCTTCCACACAATATTTGACAACCTACTACAAAATCTTGAAGCAAATATATCAACAAAGTATCCAGAAATCCCTATTTGATTATGACCTAAGGTACCCCCAAAAGTTTACAAATAATCTCAAGATTCAAGGACAGTAAAATGATTTTAAATCTATTTATCTTCTATCAAATGAAGGATCTTCTAGATATAAGATTGCAGATGCCATCAAACCATCAACAAGAAATGAGACCATGTATGATCAAAGAGATCCTAAACACAATATTACAACATGAGCAAGGAACACAAATTGAAATCATTCTAAAACACAAGCATATACAAATTTTGCCAAGAGATAACACCAAATAATCCAAAAATTGATCAAATACATCAGCAGGGGAATGTTATTAGAACAATCTCAGAGCTTGTTGATGGCTTTACAACTGAAACTAACTCAACATGATGAAATCTGATGCAATATGGAATTGAAAAATGGCTCTTAGGTGGTTTTCTCCAAAGAAATGGATTTCTTCTAGTTTTTGCTTGAAAAATTCCAAACTTTTTCTCCCCCCCTTTTTCTTTCTTCAAAAATACATTTTATATCTCATTCCAGCTTGGAGCCTTGCTTCCCAAGCAAATAATATGCTTAAGGGATCAAATTTGTTACAAAACCCTTCATCATTTCATGAAAATGACATCAAATTGTAAAATAGCTCACATATTGCCAGGGATGCACAAAAATTTTAAAATATTGCATGAATTTGGATCCTTATCCATCCCAGGGTCACATTTTTGTCATTCAAGTATGCCAACGCATGCTCCAACAATCATTTTTCACCTTTTACCCTTTCAATTTTTACCTCTGCAATTTTTTATTTTCACCTTTCACGTTTTTTACATCGAGCACGAGAAAAATGCATCAAAAACATCACAGATCATCAAATTAGCTCATGAAAATGGTGTCATTGTTCTCAAAAGGCCGAGGGGACTCAAAATCATATAAGGTCCAATGAATTTTGATGAAGAAATGTGATTTCCAAGCTCCTTGGAGCTCCCATGGTGCCCAAAAATGAAATTACACAGTATCCGTTGATTTTGATCAACTTTTAATATCAACCTTACACGTGGATAATGCCATTTAAGGAATAAGCTCAAAACTACCTTTTTGACCTTTGAATGAGGTGGGACACATGTCACAATGTGATTGGATCGAACTCCCATGCTTTAGAAATGCATTTGCGACCCTTTTTACCTTTGGAAAATTTTACAAAAAATCTCCGCTTCTCCCCTGGACCCGCCACATGTCCACATGTGGGCCCTACTTGAAAATGCGGGCCAATTTCATGAATTTCGCCACCCTTTTGAGAAAAGGAAAATTTTCTCAAAACACTCCATGGGCCTAAACACCCACTCTCTTCTCTGCCACGTGGCGCCCTCTGATTCATCATGGGGCCACGCCTCCAACTCTGCCTTCAGACCTCCCTGCCAAATTTTGAAAAATTCAAAACTCATTATGGGCCCGTAATCTCCTTTTGACCTCCTTGAAATGTGCCACGTGTCCAACGTGGATTGGCCATGGAAGCACGCCTTCAATTTTGTCTTTGAAACATTTGCCAAAATTTGTAAAATTTCCAATGGTAACCCCGAGCTCCGAACCTCCACCCCTCCATTCACATTTCTTTGTATTTGGCAAAGTGGACAATTTTTTTATTTTAAGTTTTTTGCCTCCAAAGGAAAAAAATCCAAAACATTCCCACCAACCTGCTTCCCCCTTTCTTTCATTTGGACATGTGTCTTCTTTTCATTGGTTATGGGACTTCGGCCTAAAAAATTACTTTTACCTTTTGAAGTTAAAAACTTCAAAGTTATTTCAAAACCCGCCCTCCCATTTTGGCTTCTCCTGGACACGTGTCCACTTCTCATTGGATGTGGGCTAAAATGTTCCTTTGAACATTTTACAAAAGGAAAGAAAAATTTCTAAGTATAACCCACCACCCGCCAATCCTTCAACCAATCACAATGTGCCACGTAGGCACTTTACTATAGCAAGCAGAGCCATGGATCAAATTTTTCCCTTTGTCAAAATTTCAAAAGCGACAAGTTAGAAATGTTTTCCCATATATCCATGGCCAATAGGAACCCACCACGTCACCGATGAGTTGCGATGATGAATTTCACAGAAGAAAATTCCCATATGACCCGTCAAAACACCAAAAATACAGAGGATGCCCTAGAAATTGAATTTTTTGACAAGGAAGGTAGATCTCTTGATCTTGAACCAATTGAATCATTTTTGACATCATTTGTGACCTTAAGATTGGGTAAATACTTTCACAAATTCAGGATTTGATCAATTTTGATTTCTTTCATGATTTGACAAAGGAGAAATGACACAGCCCATAAAAATGAAGAAATTAGGGCACAAATGGGGGCAAATTTGGAAAATTATTTCAGAACAGGGAAAAACAACAACATTATGAGCATTTGAAAGTTTTCAACTAGAGAAAATCAAGTTTACAGACCACCAAATCGACCAATGAAATGTTTCAGAGTAGAATTTGACATGAAAATTTAAGGCACATTATGAAAACTCAATAATGGGACCAACACAACTAAAATAACCATTTCAATCTACTTGCAAAGTTAGAAAAACATAATATTCAAAGACTCATAAAACAACTTTTTGAGCCCCAAAAACTAAATGTCAAGTTTTGTATGTGTTCCTTGTTATATGGGGAGTCACATCAAGCCTTATATTAGCCCCGATCAATCATTTGTGCCCTTTTCGTTGCCCCTCTAAGATCCATATTCCCCCATCTTGAAGTTTTATGAAGTTGTCAAAACTGGAATTTTTGTTTTCATTTCGCTCTCGGTGTTTGGACCCTATGTGAAGAAATGTTTTTCCGCCTTCGCAAACCTCTAGTATTTCTACTAGACAATTTCTTGTAAAATTCAATTTGTGGGAAAACATGTTTCTAGATAGTTTGAAAAAGGGGTTTTATAGGCCTTTGGTCAATGTTTTATTAGGTAAGGATGTACGACTTATGACCATTGGCTTTGGAAAACTAGTCACCATTTGTAACCCATTTACCGATTCACGTGTTTTGTCAACTCGTAAACTCTCCATATATAGGAGATCATGTAGGAATTTTTCCATGGAGCATTCATCTATCGGAAATCAGTTTTTGGACATGGTTTCTTATCCCTTGAGCTAAAATTGGTTACTTTCATAATTGGCCCAATTACGACCGATGGCCACAGAAAACTAGTCATCGTTTATAAGCCCTTTGCCGGTTCTAAACTCTATCAGTTCCTATGAATTCTTATTATATAGGAGTGCATGTATAAATTACCCATTTTGCATTTTCTCATTAGAAGATAATTTTTGAACGTGGTTCTTTATCCTTTGAGCCAAAATTAGACATTTTCGCAACTAGTAGAAAAATGTAAAATAAGGCCATGCAGGACCCTAGTCAAGACAATAAACCATTATGAAAACTTATTGACACTTATAATTAAATGTATGCAAATCTCTCTTGTGGCTTGTTGTGTGAAATCTAAATTTTGGAAAAATAGTGCTTCTCTCTTCTCTCTCTTTCTCTTTCTCTCTCCTCCCTTAGTTAAGAAATTAAATGAATATCTGTCTCTAACTCTCTCTTGTCGCATGTAAATTATTTTGGTTATGTAAATGGAAACTAAAAACATTAATTATGTTAGATTTAGGTGGATGTCATGCCAGCGATTTTCACTGACTCATGCTCACATGGTTTTGCAGGATGCATGTAAGATGGCGAAATGACATGGGTGTAATTCATTTTGTGTATTGTTATAATTTATATATGTTAATGGAAATATATATATATATATATATATATATATATCTATGTATGTATGTATGTATTTTTACATTTACGGTAGAGTGTCATTTCTTTATTTTCTTTCGGATAAATGATTCTCCTTTTTCGTGCATGAAGTTTTAATAAACTTGTAATTGTTCTTTGTCATCGAGTTTAAAGAATTAGCCAAATATTATTTAATGCTCTTCTTGACTTCATTTATAGCTATGTTGTGAAACTTACATCATGTATGGTAGAAAGAAGTATCTCTATATAAATTAAAATGGAATTGTTCTCTAAACCCTCTTCAATTCTTCATCTTCCCTCGATTATTACATGACTAGTAGGTGAGCTTTGACACTATACAATTGAGAACAACTTGAGATTTCTTATAGATTGAGTGATCCCCACTCTAACCATGACCATCCTAAGTATAAATGCTAGTGTTTACCAACTAATATTTCTACTCTCATGTTTCATGCTTTGATAGGACCTCGTGATGATGAGTTGTGCCCTTATGTTTCTCCTTGAAAATTTTGTATCTAGTAGAAACCTATAGACTTGGTCATAATGAGGTGGTGAACCTAAGGTAAATTAAAGCTCAATATTCATCCCATAGACTTATCGTTAAGCATGTTATGTACTTATGAAATGAGGGTTTGGAACATGATTGGAATCCACGTCATAAGATACCTATGAGTTTGAATCCCTTTCTCATCACAAATAGGGGTGTTACCATGGCATGAGTGTTATAGTTGTGTATAAGTTGTGGGGTGAGCATAATTCTTTTCCATAGTTATACGTTTGGTATGGTGTAGGCCCATTTTTTATGTTAATGGAAATTATTCAAATGTGTACCTCTTATGAGAGTTTAGAGGAATTACACATTGATATATATTTTCCAAAGAGAAGCTCAATCACTAGAAGATCATAGGGTGTATAAAATTATAATTGCATATCACCTTTTAATGCACATCTAGTAATTAAATTACCCATGAATAATCCAAAATTGGTTGAGTATGAAATCATACTCCTTAGGATTTTGATGACTAAGTATTTTAGTGAATTTAGAATATACGTTTAGTTGTAATAACTTAAAAACAAAATAGAGTAACCCTAGTAATTAAATGCTAATATGAAAAGGACACGTAATCTATTTACTCTTGAACTAATAAAATTCCTTGGTTTCAAGTGAACCTCCCTTGTTGTAATTGAGATAAATTGTAAAACCAAACAACCATACAACTTAGAAAAAAATCCTTATAACAAACACTAGTAGCCTCATGTATGTACATATGTTCCTATCAACAATCATGATACATCATTCTATTACAATAAGAGAAAAGATAAAATTCAGATGGAACCATTACAAGTAAAATGTTAAGAAAGATAAAGATAATGTAGTCTAGTTTAAAGAAGAATGAAGGACTGCATGATAAGTGATTTTCAAGTAATTAAGGTCAATAACGAAATATGACTATAATAAATATGTAAACCAAGAAATTTTTGTGTTATGGATGGTGCCTATACGGGAGTTTATATTGTAGTTGAATTATTATGTTGTGCCTTGTCATTTGGGGAAAAAGTGGCCTTGATGTGCATCACGTGTTTTCATGTTATCTATGTGGGTTAATGTTTTTGCAAACATATCATGTGTTGTGCATTGTCCTAAGTGATCTCATGTAGTGTCATGTATACTACAATGTAAGTCAAAAAATTATTTCAATATTTTTACTATTTTATTTGTGTGACAAATATGTGGGTGTTACAACATGTGTCTAATATTACCTCTTAACATGTCATATTATATTTATTTATGATTTCATATTCTTATTATGTTTTCCTTGGTGTTTACATAGTATAATAGGGTATATGTAGGAGTTAGTAAGTGGTAGACAATCATGATATTAGTCACTTGATTCTTATTATATGTTTTAGATGTTTCCCCCTTGAAATGGCTAAGTCATTCTAATTGCATATTGTGATCATTTCTCTATATGTTGGTGTTTCTTGGTGTTATATTGTTGTTGATATTTAGATATATCTAAGCTATTTTATTACAAAAAAATCCTATTAAAAGTTACAAATCCTATTTGAAATTGATGTAAAAACATGTCTACAACCTTCCCCATGTTATTTTATATGTGAAATTCATTCCTGGATATGTATTATATTTTTACAATCCATAAAATTCACATGTCCATTTGTTTGACACTTTTTCAAAGTAGATTTTTGAGACACTTTGAAGAGCTAGTTGCGTATGAGGTAATCACTTGATGTTGTGAAACCATTTTAGAATCACCCTATTTTTAATGCTTACGAATCAAGAAAATAAGTTATATTGCCTCAAATATATTTTATCACACGTGGACAATTCATTAACCGTGTTTTTTTCACATTATCTCTTTGGGAAGTGTTGGGTTTTAAAATGGTACTTTAACAAAACCATAGTCAGGGGACAACAAGTCCCTCCTCTTTATGGGAGAGGTTCCCTTATTGAAATCAAACAACAAACCTTATATACAAATGTATAACTTTCATCTTAAGGTTGGACTTATGACATCTTGAAATGATTTTTACCAAAATAGCTTATCAATATAAATGGATGGAAGAATTGAATAAAGGAAAGAGAAGAATATAATAGTACTTTTAGGAAATATAGATAGCAGAGTATAACCTTATACGTACTGAGCAAAGGTGATACATAATAGAATCATTCTCATTCACAACATAAGATATCATTCCATAGATATAAAGTTATAGAAATCATATCAATAAGAACACAAAGTTTCTTATTACAAAAGATAGATGATCCATAGATTTCAGACAAGTAAGAAGAAACAATAGATGAAGATAGAGAGAAAGGGGAAATTCTTCTATATTGATTGCTTTTGATTCTATTTTCACTTCAAAAGTATCAAAATCCAACCCTTTGCAATGAGCCAAGCTCTTACATTAATAGATGAAGCGATGAGAGGAGGAGAAGAGGAGGAAAGAAATATGATTTGGAAGCTCAACCACCAACCATCTATGCCCTCGCAAATCCGCTTGCAATCAGTCAAGTATTGTTCTACATGTCTTTGGTGTGTTTGAAGAAGGAAGGATGGAATATTAGATCATATTTGATATAGTTGAAGCAATTAGATCACATATTAATAGCATGAAATATGTTTTCTAGATTCCCAACCATCAAATCCTGCTGAAGATAATATTTTATGTTTCCATGGTGGTAGGTGAGAGACTTAACAACCACGAAAATGGTAGACTGGATAATTATTGGTGGCGGTGAGTATAAGGCATTGGGAGCTCTCTCTGAAAAGTCCTTCCCCACTCAATTCCGAGCTCTGGTTGAAAGACATGGCTATCTAAAGGTTTGGGGCTGGGATTTTAATGTGGGCTTGCAATATGCAAAAGGTTCTTTCCATACAGGGGCCATGTGGCAACATTGTGGGTCTTAATATTTCACCCCCTCTTTTTACTCCTGAATTTATGCCAAATTGACATGTGGCGTCATATGCAGCCCACTCCATTTCGTTTGTATTCTACCTAAGTCCCTTCCATTGGCAGAGAGACATTCTATCTAACCCAAGACACGTGGAGGGCTGACATACATTTGGAACTACCCCCTAAACTTTTCTTTTGAAAGAGCACCAATTGGACATGTGGAGGCTTTTGCAGACTCTAGACTTTTCAACGGCTGGCTCTGTGCCCTCTTAATTCTGACCAAGTGGTGAGTTGGCACTTATTTTGGGACCCCCTCCATATTTTAACCTTGAAGATGCGCCAAGCTGATGCATGGAATCTTCCTTCGGCCTATCCTGATCTTGGAATTTTCAACGTTCAGTGTCCCTTTTTCGACCTCGAACACGTGGAGGGTGGGCTCTAGTTCAGTTCTCTCTTTGGGTTGCACCTTTGAGTTACGCCGATGAGGCACGTGGAGATTTTTTGCTCACTTAGGATCCTACTTTAAACTTGGCCTTTGGAGGTGCACCGTTGGGATGCATGGAGGCTTCTGCCTACTCTTTATACTTAGTTAATTCAACAACTAGCTTTTTCTTTTCGAATCTAACCACATGGATTCTCTTGGGCATTGTGTGGATGTGGGTCACTTTATAACTTTTATGCCTTTTTGCAACAAAACCAAATTTCCAAAAGTGCTCCGATGACCCGCCTTCTTGCTTTGAATTTTGATACAGGCTCAACATTTGAATTTTTCTGGTGCACTAACAGGGTTGCGCTTTTCTTTTACACTTTATTCCTTTTATGAAATAAAGCCAAAAACTCCAAAGTGCTCTGGTGATATACCTCCCTGCTTTGACTTTTAAAATTATATTCATTACCTGGCTTCAATGAGGTTGTGGCACATTTTGTAACTTTACTCCTTATGGAAATAAAGCCAAAATTCCCTAAAGGCTCCAACGACCCACCTTCCCGCTTCTAACTTAAAAAATAGCCACATGTCCGTTTATGGCCTTAGGAATTCTTTTATACTTTTATGCCCTTTTTTACATCATGCATCAAAACACGAAAAGGGCTCACCTTTCCGCCATAGCTTGATTCGACCAATCAAGATCCTTCAGGCCACGGGGCCAATTTGATACTTTTACAAAAATAACAAAAGTGACAAGTTCACCAAATAAACCCGCCACACCGCATCCAATCAGAGATGTCCACGTATTTGCATACATTGGAAAATAAATTGACAGGGAAGATACGCCCGTCATTCACGACTGTAGAAAAAAATATAGAGGAGGAAAAAAACTCCACCCTTCATGCCCGAAAAATAAATTGCTCCATGTTGAAATAAGAACTATAAAAACACTAGGCTTGATGTGATCCACAACCATAGAAAAATGATTTGACAATTTCATTCGAATGGAGGAAATACTTTTCAAGCATCCAGACAAGAAGACATAAATTTTATCAAACCATGTAGACTGCAAGATTTTAAATTAATAGGGAGAGATTGCAAATGAACACCAAATTCTTCAAAGCACAAATTTTTCTATCTCTCCATACTTCTCACTCTACTCAAACATCTCTCAAAGGCACCAACTAAATTTTTTTGAAACTTGACTTGAAAAAGCGAGGGGAATTTAGAGGTTGACAATAGTTGGCTCTTTACGGGAATGACTTGACTTGGAAAGAGGAACAAGGAAAGATAAAGAACCTCGGAAAAACTCTGGGAAATCAGATCAATGCCTTATCCATTGGGAAAATAGAGTCCAAGGCAAAGAAATACAGAAGACAACACACACAGAAGGGAAACAAACCAAAAAGGAAAAACAAAACACCACACATAGTATATACAAAAGGACTGCCTAATCACCTAGGAATTGAACAACTTCAAATATTTCCCACTATAAGGAAGTGGGAGAGAGGATCCATCCATATAATTCAAGTAGAAAGAATTTTCTCCAAAAAAGTGTCTGATTTTGAAAGGTCCAAGCCAAAGAGAATCAAACTAACCATGGCTTCCTTGAGATTCATACCTTTTTTCTACATGATAATAATGCCTCCCACTTGAAAATCTCTAGGTCTATCCTTCTTATCAAACAAAGATTTCACCTTTAGTTGATGAGTTGAGATCCTATCAAAAACTTGCATCTTGTCTTCATCCAACTTTTGAAGATACATGATCCTCTTGTCCAAGGAACTGATGAAACTTGAATCCTCAATAGCCTTCATTAAGTGTAAGGCTGGTAATTCCACTGTTACTATCAACTAGGCTTTAACACCATACACCACTTGAAATGGAGACATCCCAATTACTCTTTTTGGTGTAATTTTATCTTCCCAGAGAGCATCAAAGAGATTCTTGTGCCAATTCCTTTGAGATTCATTGAAAAGATTCCGAACGATGGTTAGCATACTCTTATTTGTTGATTCTTCTTATCCATTCCCTTGAGGATAATAATATGAAGAATGAGAAAGGTAAATTCCATAGCCATAGTAGAAATCCATCATCTCGAAAGAAGAAAAATTGGAAGCATTATCAGTCACAATTTTTTTGGTACCCCAAACCTTATCAAGATGTTCTCCTTGATGAAATTACACACCACCTCAGAAGTAGTGCTTTTGAATGGAATATCCTCTACCCACTTTGTGAAGTAATCTATAGCAGATTAACATGTGAGTATTTCCAAGACTAGAATGTGGGTTAAGAGTTCCAATGGAATCCAATCCCCACTGTTGAAAAGACTCATCAATCACTACTAGTTTGAGTGGTAAAGAAGACAACTTAGGTCTCCCAACAAAAGTGTGACAAGGTTCACACTTACCTACCCATTTTTATGCATCTCTAAATAATGTAGGCCAATAGTACCCTATAAGAAGGATTTTATGGGTAGTGATAGTAGAAGATAAATTCCCTCCACGAGCTTGATCATGAAAAGTTGAAAACAACTTCTTTTTTGCTCTTTACCCACACATTTAAGGAATATTCCATCAATGCCTCACTTGAAGAAAGCATTATCCCATAATACATACTTAATGCAGAAATTATATTAATAGATCCCTTTTTATTGAAACTAAAATGGGATGGACACTCTCCATAAGTAAGAAAATGTGCAATATCAACATACCACTCATCTGTTGAACTAAGGAAGAGAACAACAGGAACATCAACTACTTTTGTGGACAATTCTTCATCAGCCCCTTCAGCAATAAGATCACATAATCCTTTACCCCGAACTAGCTTAGTTGGCTTGATATCAAGGTCATATTCTTAGAATTTTTCTACCCAATTTCCTCTCTTAGTTCCAAACTCCTATTGTGTAAGAATAGACTTAATGGTTCTATCAGGTACAAGCACAACAGAGTGAGAATTAAGAATATAAAAATGAAACTACTTGATAGCTTTGACCACTGCAAAAGCATGTTTCTCCATCATAGTATATTTCAATTCATGATCTTTCAGAACATAGCTCATGAAGGCAATTGGAAGTTCATTATCCTAAAAAAATTTTGAGTTAGCACAAAGCAGCCAAGGTACTCTCTGTAGCATAGCAATAGATGATAAAATATTTACTTGAAATCAGGACATGCTAAGATGGGGGTTCTAGCAATGGCTTTCTTGATACCTTTAAATACTTCTTTACCTTTGAAAGTCCAACCAAAGTTTTTATTTCCTTTCATCATGTGAGCAACACTCATAGTCAAGTTCTACAAAATCTAGAATGAATATCCTCAGGAAATTTATCTTTCCAAAGAAAGAGTGAACACCCTTTTTGCTTGTGGGAAGAGGAATTTGCTGGATTGCTTAAACTCTTTCTAGATCTATCTTGAACCCTTCTTTGGAAACAATATGCCCTAAAGAACTTTCCTTCAAGAACACAAAAGACAAACTTCTTAGGATAGAGAGAAACTCCATGTTCACCGCATTTTTAAGAACTATTTCCAAATGTTGAAGATGATTTTCCCTTGTTTTGTAAAAAATAGTCAAATCATCAAGGTACACAATAATACACTTTCCCTTTAGACTGACAAAATCTAAATCCATTGCCCTCTAGAAAGTGGCACCAGCGCATGATATGACCAAATGACATTCTCTTGTAGGCAAAGGTTCCCCAGGGTAATAAAAGCGATTTTGTGTCGATTTGGGGTACTAACTTCAACTTGATTGTATCTAGAGAATCCATCTAGCATAGAAAACATCTCGAGCCCGAGACATCCTGCAAAACTTGATCCATCATGGGGAGTGCATATTGTCTTTCGAGATGCACGATTCAAATTCCTAAAATCTACACAAATGTGAATCTCGCCATTCTTATTTCTCGACTTTGGAATAATGTTGGCAATCCATGTTGAATGATGTATAGGGAAAATAATCTTGGATTTTAGTAACTTCTGGATCTCTTGAAAAATAGTATAAAAAACTTAGGATTTTACTTGTCATTTCTTCTCGCTTGAAAGGTTTGATCCCATGTTTTAAAGGGATATAGTGTTACATCTCCTTTGGTTGAAAAGCCTTAAGATATTCATATGAATAGGCAAGAACATCGGCATACTTTTTAAATAGGTTTACTGATTTCTTTTTCTCTTCTTGAGTGCAGCATTTTCCAATATTCACCACCATAGGTTCATCATTGCTTCCAATATTGACCTTCTCATACTCAGCAGATTGTCGAGTCCCTTGAGAAGCTTCAAATTTTATGAACCTATCATGTTTTTCAAACAGATCTTCTAGACTCACCAGTCCTTTGGGAATCTTGTTACCCTTCAACTTAATATAGCCATCCTAATCCATCTCTTCCTTGATATATTCCTCATTAGAGGGAACATGTTCTCTAGGAAGAGTCTCACTTCCTTCAAAATATAACTAATTGAAGTTATCTTTAAGCTCCAAGAAAGAGATCAAGTTTTGATCATCATTGAAAACTTTCTAGTTGCTTGCATTATCTAGCACACTAGGCCTATGAATCATTTCAATGGTAAATTTCTCTTGAGATAAATCTAGATGAGGAATCAACAAAGATCCTGAGACAGCTAGAGAATCATCTCTAGTATTCTTTTCTCTTGCACAACTTCAATTGAGAAAGCATCAAGGAATTCAATGGAATCCCAAACAAGATTTCTATAATGTTTCAATCTCCTATTCTTGACTTGGTAAATATCCCTTACTTGTTTCACAATCAAATCTGCATCACCATGAGCACAAATATTCTTTACTCCTATTTCTTTTTCCATGCTCAACCCAAGGATGAGATCCTCATACTTAGTTGTATTATTTGTATTTTCAAAATGAAGCTTAAAAGGAAATGGATGAATCTTCCCTACTGGATATATTAACACCACACCAGCTCTAGAATCAGTTGAAGAGCAACTTCCATAAAACTCCAAACTCCAAATGCCATTAGGATCATGAATCACTCCCTTAGGAAGACTTTCCTCATCCTCTAACATGATCATATAGTTTTCATGCCCTATATGATTTTGGATCATCAATATTTTACACAATATACTAAATTTACTTTTTTGATAACAGCTTTCTTATTTTTCCATTGACCAGGGTCAAAGCATGTGACCAGTCCATCTGAATTTCACCTCCTACCTCTTTACAAAATTCCTACTCAGCAACATATCATGTGAGGGAGGAATATCAACAACCAAAATAGTGGTTGTAACCCTTTTCTCTGGAAAATCATTGAAGGCTACTTGTGTATCTTTAATTCTCCCAACCAAAGGCAATTCTCTACTCTCCATGGAATAGTAGGAACCAAAGGTAAGTGTTAGAGTTAGGCCCAAAGAATGATCTAATTTTACAGGAATTACATTGTCTAATGCTCCTGATTCTATAACATAATTACTGATTTTATGGCCAACTATGAGGAGAGTCACATAGAATGGTTCAATTTTCTCATTAGGGGAAGTGACTGTAGCCATAAGGCTTGGTTGAGGTGAGGAAGAGGGAGTGGGAAAAATACCTTTAGAATTATTGGATGAGGATTTGGATTTGGAATTGACAAATTTTACCATTTTAGCAAAGGCTTTTGGATGGGTTTGGTAAAAATCACCTCTAAAATTTGGATTTTGGTCTTTTTGAGGTGATCAATGATATCAAAAGACCCGGAGGTGGATGGGGCATCACTACTAGGAACAGGAGAAAATTTTGATTTATCAACTTTAGGAATTGAAGGACAAGAAGTTTTGGAAATAGAGGTAGAAGGAGGAGGATTAGCATTACTCACCTTTTTGTGGAGGCAATGGGAATAGGAGCTCCTCTTCTTGCAACCACTGGAATAGTTATAGGAAACTCCTTGGATTTCTTAGCAGGCTACATCACTTTTTATTTTTTGTTCATTTTCTCCTAAGTCATAACAACATATGACTCACTATTCATCTCTACCACTCTTTCATCATATTCATCTTCGTCATCCATACCTTCAGTGGTAAGGAAATGAACTTGAGATCCACCAAGATTTTCTAGTTCTTCATAGAGTTCATTAAACTCCTCATCATCAAGTTCTTAAACTTCATACGTTGTATTGACTAGAACCTTGATAGGTGGGCCTTCAATAGCCAATTTATTCTAAGGAGGTAACCGGTTCCTAGGCTGAAAATTCCTTCTTAGAATATCTTGATAAGGAGTATGTTGAGCCAATTACTTTTTGATGGAAATGAGATCATTTGCCAACTTCTACACTAACTGATCTAAATTGGCTCCAGGAGAGGAAGAGGAGGATGCTTTAGACTTGGAGGGTTCTCTTTTCAATTTACTAGACATGATTAAATCATCCTCAACACCGATAGCTAAACATTGATCAACATCTAGAGTTACAAGGTTAGCTCTCCTTAGTGCATAGCTTACTTCAGGTAACTGAGCATTAAGGAAGAAGTATTTTTGGATTTGATCTACAAGATGAGTGTTCTGTGGAATTTTATGAATGAGATTGTTGAATTTGGCCAAAAATTCTCTCATGGGCTCATGTGGTTCCTTCTTGATATGAGAAATTTGATCCAAGAGAGCATGCACATCTTTAGCAAGTTTGAAATGTTGCTCAAACTAAGTTTTCAAGGTGGTCCAATTATTAATTGACCTAGCAAGAAGATGATAGAACTAATTAGTAGCATTATCCTGTAATGTTTCTACAAAGAGCCTGATAGAAACGTCTTCATGCTCAATCCCAAGAATCCCACATGTAACGCTGAAGGCTGCAATGTGTTCATCTAGGTGTACCTTCCCATCACCTTGGAATTTAGGAAAACCTTTCCTACTACTCCTAGGTAACTCATGCAATGGTTGAGGAAGAGCAAGAGGCCCAATCCATTGTCCCCAAGGTAGAGGTGCTGCCATCTATGGGAAGATTTTCTAAAGGGAACTGAAACACCAGTAAGTATCAGAGCAAGAAGATTGTTTATAAGTTGTTCTAGAGGAATGTTATTCTTGGAATTTCTGTCTTTAACAGGAGGTGTGCTTGCAGAATGAGTTCTTTTGTTCCTTCTTGCTAGAAGAAGAGAGAATTTTTTTTCTCTAGAAGTTGAAAATGAGAATATTCAACCCCGAGATCTTTCTTCCCATGTGTATATCATAGATTTACAAGACGAAAAAATTGATCTTGAAGTTGTTTTAGAAAGGGATACGTTGAAATGAAATCCTTAGCGAAGTCACAAAAACTATTGGGTTTTAAAATGGTACTTTTAAAAAACCCACAGTCAGGGGACATCAAGTCCCTCCTCTTTATGGGAGAGGTTCCCTTATTGAAAGAAAGTAGCAAAGCTTATATACAAATGTACAACTTTCATCTTAAGCTGGACTTCGACATCTTGCAATGTTTTTTACCAAAATAACTTATCAATACAAACATGGAAGAATCAAGAAAGGAAAGAGTAGAATATAATAGTACTTTCAAGAAATATAGAAAGCATAGTATAAAATTATATGTACTAAAAAAGGTGATATAAAATAGAATCATTCTCATTCAAAACATAAGATATCATTCCATACACACAAAGCTCTAGAAATCATATCAATAAGAATAAAAAGTTTCTTATTATAGAAGATAAATGATCCATGATTTCGGAAAGCAAGAAAAGACAATAGATGAAGATAGAGAGAAAGGGAAAATTCTTTTGTATTGATTACTTTCAATTCTATTTACACTTCAAAAGTATCAGATTCCAACCCTTTGCAATGACCCAAGCTCTTACATTTATAGATGAAGCGAAGAGAGGAAAATAAGAGGAGGAAAGAAATCTGATTTGGAAGCTCAACCACCAACCATCAATGCCCCTACAAATATGCTTACAATCTGTCAAGTCAGTTCTGCATGTCTTTGACATACTGAAGAAGGAAGGATGGAATATCAAATCAAATATGATCTGGTTAAAGCAATTGGATCACATATTAATAGAATAAAATACATTTTCTAGATTCCTAACCATCAAATCCTATTGAAAATAATATTTTATGTTTCCATGGTGATAGGTGAGAGACTTGACAGCCTCAAAAATGGTAGACCGGATCATTAATGGTGGTGGGTGAGTAGCAAGCACCGAGAGCTCTCTAAAAATTCCTTTCCCACTCAATTCTAAGCTCCTGGTTGAAAGACATGGCTATTTGAAGGTGTGGGGTCAGGCGTTTAACATGGGCTTGCAATATGCGAAAGGGTCTGTCCATACAGGGGCCATGTGGTGACCTTACATGTCTTAATATTTCACCCCCTCTTTTTACTCTTAAAGTTACACCGAATTGACACATGGCATCATCCATGGGCCCACTCCATTTCCTTTGTATTCTGCCTAAGTCCCTCCTATTGGTGGAGACATTTTGTCTAACCCGAGACACGTCGAGGGCTAGCACATGTTTGGAACTACCCCCAAACTTTGATTTTGAAAGAGCACCGATTGGACGTGTGAAGGCTTCCGTAGACTCTAGAATTTTCAATGGCCATCTTTTTCCCCTCTTGATTCTAACCACGTGGCAAGCTAGCACTCATTTGGGGACCACCTCTAGATTTTAACCTTGAAGATGCACTAAGCTAACATGTGGAAGCTTCCTTTAGCCTATCTCGAGCTTGGACTTTTCAATGGCCGGTGTCCCTTTTTCGGACCTGGGACACGTAAAGGGTTAGCGCTAGTTCAAGGTCTCTCTTTGGGCCATACCTTTGAATTGTGCCAATGAGGCACATGGAGAGTCTTCACTCACTTAGTATCCTTCTTTAAAATTTTCCTTTAGAGGTATGCTATTGGGATGTGTGGAGGCTTCCATCGGCATTTTATCCTTAACCGATTCAATGGTTGGCTTTGTATTTTTAGACTTTGACCACATGGCTTCTCTTGGGTGTCAGCATGGCTGTGGGTCACTTTATAAATTTTATGCCTTTCCAAAACAAAACAAAATTTCCAAAAGTGTTCCAATGATCCATCTCCCCACTTTGACTTTTGATGTGGGCTCAACATTTGAATTTTTTTGGTGCACCGATGGGGTCGCGCTTTATTTTTACACTTTATTCCTTTTAAGAAATAACTCCAAAACTACAAAGTGCTCCGACGATCTGCCTCCCCACTTTGACTTTTCAACGTATATTCATTACCTGGCTTTAGCGGGGTTGCGGCTCATTTTGTAACTTTACTCCTTTTGGAAATAAAGCCAAAATTCCCAAAAGGCTCGATGACCCACCTTCCCACTTCGAACTTAAAAATGGCCATGTGTCCTTTTGTGGGCCTTAGGCATTCTTTTATACTTTTATGCCCTTTTTTCCATAATGCATCAAAACACGAAAAGGGCCCACCTTTCTGCCATAGCTTGATTCGACCAATCAGGATCCTTCGGGCCACAAGGCCAATTTGATACTTTTGTAAAAATAACAAAAGTGACAAGTTCACCAAATAAACCTGCCACACCACATCCAATCAGAGATTTCCACGTACTCATGGACGTTGGAAAATAAATTGATAGGGAAGATACACCCATCATTCATGACTGTAGAAAAATATAGAGGAGGAAAAAACTCCACCCTTCATGCCTAAAAACAAATTACTCCTCGTGGAAAGAATAACTATAAACAATACCAAGCTCGATGTGATCCACGACCATAGAAAAGGATTTGAAAATTTCATTCGAATGGAGGAAACAATTTTCAAGCATCTAGATGGGAAGATAGAAATTTTATCAAACCATGCAGACTGCAAGATTTTAAATTAACAGGCAAGATTGCAAATGAGTACCAACTTCTTCAAAGCATGAATTTTTCTATCTCTCTAGACTTCTCACTCTGCTCAAACATCTCTCAAAGGCACCAACTCAAATTTTTTGAAACTTGACTTGAAAAATGAGGGTACTTTAGAGGGTGACAACAAGAAGAAATGTTACAATGCTTGTTTTTGAGTCACTTTGGCCTACAATGCTTAAGTGAAAACAGTGTCAAATTTCACCAATTAGATCTACAAAGGTTCTTCTAAAATGAGCATTTCTCATTAATTTTTAGTTTTGTAAACTTCCCTACATTCTTGCCACATAGAATAATGGGTTATAGGTGATAGATTCCCCATTTAAAGAGGGGAAAAATGTATACACCTAAAATAATCCCCCTTACCAATTATCCCTTCATCACATCCAACCTTATAACATCCCACATATCCCTTCATCATGATTAATTTATCTAATCACATCATCTCATATTTTAGGACTAGAATAGTCCTATCTACCCACCTCTACATGTTATCATATCCTCTCCTAAAAATCCTCTAGCCAATCTCTCATATAAGCATCATTAACCTAATCTAATCCATTTATAGAGTTCTCTATTACTAAAATATTCATCATCTACTACCTTCCATGAATTTTAAATTGCTGAAATCCCTCCCATATCTTGAACCTTCCACATCTAAATCAATCTCAACCATAGATCCAAATCCATAATGGCTTCACCCTAGTGATTGAATTTACCATCCTCTAACTATAAATCAAGCTCTCTGCCACCTTAGAGAATAGAGGAAATTGATCCACAAATAATATACCAAGCTCTCACCACCTTGATCATCAATCAAGTCATGATCCTTCAAGAATCAATCATCAAGCTTCCAAGGGCAGAGCACTTTGCCAAAATACATGCATAAATTCCATTTTTGAAGGTTATCCCTTAACGGGTGACCATAAAACATGCCTAATTTTTTAACATATATTAATAAAAAGGGCTCCATGATCACCCTTCATCCAAGGAATCTAAAACAATACACTTATTTTATTATATCCACTTAACATACATTTTCATTCGAGAGGCATATAATGTAAATAACAAATTTCATTTAATCAAATACAATTCCACTTAAATAACAAAATAAGTATCTCATTGTTTGGTATAGTCTCAGTATCTACATGAATCAAGTGAGCTAATTATATAATCACCATATGTTAAATTTGAGTGAGTTTTCATCTAATTCTAAGCAAGTAAATCTAAAATTATAATTCAATATCATCATGAATAAAAAATCAAACATAGATTGAGTTTCCATTTTGTTAATTAAGGATTTATTTATTCATTTACCTACCTATTTTCAATATAACAATTAACACAATTCCATCACACATAAATGTTTATCCACATGATATCTCTTCGTAATTAGTGTTATACTAAAATAAATTTAACATCCATAACATAAACTCATTTTTTCAGTTACAAATTACTTAACCATTATTGGTTTTGATCGAAGTCTTCTCACGTTGACTTGAATTACTTAAGATAACCATCATTATATATAGTAAAATCATAAGATATTTTAATAGTTTTACAGTTTAAACATCAAATTTCAATTTATAACTTTTCAAATTCATTCTTGTAAATTTTACATTAGTCTCAATAGTGATACATTGATACAAAATTTTACCACTAAATACCATGACACAAGTTGTGGAGAACCGTCCTATTGTCTAATTTCAGCAAGAGAAAGAGCATCATCATAGTTCTTTACCTCCAACCATGAGTCGTATGGATACCCACACATCTCTTCAATTTTGAGAATGGCCCTACCCTTCGTGAGAAGAAAGATGTGGTAATCGATGAGGAAAGAGAGACTCTCATGTTTATGTATTTACCTGATCAACCGGTAAACATCTACAAGGTAGTAATAATATACATCGTAAAATCATAACCTGGTGATTTTAATTTTTGCAAAAAGTCTATGGATATTAGTATTACCCACCTAATCCTTGAAATCCATTACAATGCCAGAGCATGAATAATTGGAATTGATAATTGTTGTCACTTTGAAATGAACCCTTCGAGAGAATGGTGTGGAAACTCTCCTTTAAATTGAAAAAGGAAAATACTCCTAGGTTTTGGGTTACATGTCTTTGGATTGAATCTCAAGAGAGGTTGGTTCCCCTAGTCTAACACCTAAACTAGATTTTATTCTTGAAAATAATATACTTCTACTAAATCAACAAGGAAATGGAGATGAAAATAAGGGGAAAACTGAAAAATATGGTGATAAACAAATTTTTTTGAGGATCTCATATTTGTTTGAACCACACACATTGGACCACGGGAACCACAAATACCACACAACTTACAAATTGACAAAATAATCCATAAGTGTTTCAGAGAAATTTTAGAAGTAAAAAAACACAAAGAAAGGGGTAATAAATATTTGTGGAAGATAAATTTGGTAAACTCCACAACTAAATCCTACAAATATTTAATCAACACAAACTATGACCAGAAAATTAGCATGTTATTATAAAAAGGCATGGAAATTAAAATGAAAAAATAGGGATAAACAATATCATGAGATAAAATCAATTTAAGAACATAAAATTGCACAAATTATAGGTAATGAGAAGGTAAAATATGGCTCCTTTATTGATCCAAGAGGTGAAACCAGTATAAAGAAATACTCATGATCCATTCTCTTTCACTCATAACACTAAAGAAAAATATCCAAAATTGAGTGAAAGTGCCTATATTCAAATAGAAGGTAGAGATATCTTTTATAATGAATTCTATGGAGTTTTATAGATAATTCTAAGAGATAAGAAGGGAAAAATAAAAGACAGGAAAGTTTGATGGTCAAATTAGCGAGAAAGTGTGATGGCATGATTGAAGAATGATGATAAAATCTAACATGCATGCTCGAAATAGGATTGTATGCTCAAGATAGAAAAATGTGTTTAGAAATAAATGGCACATCTGGATACTTTGTTATTAAAATTAGTGACATGTACTTGCTCCAAATAACACCCTCATGCATGCTTTGTTTTCCTTTTATCTTTTGCATGATTTAAAACTAGATCTTTGACTGAAAACATGAAACTAAAAATAGATTTTTGGGCATCCTATGTTGTGTGGTTTTCCCATGTTACATGGATTTTGCGAGTTTTTTTTCCTTGTTTCACAGATTTTCAAACCATTTACTTGACTTATGTGGGTTTTATTATACTCCCATGGATCTCTTAAGACCATCACAAACTTTTCTATAATTACATGGATGTTCCTTTGTTTTCCACAACCTTTTGCGAGTCATCCGCGAACTTTACTTGACCTTCACGGATTTATTTAGACATTCACAAATTTCCTTATACTTATGTGGACTTATGTAGACCTTTGGGGCTTTGTTTTCCTTAGACTTCCATAGACTCATGTATACCTCCATGGATTTTTAGACTTCCACAGACACATGTAGACATCTTTGGCTTTTTTTGGACTTTCGCAAACTCATATAGACCTCCACACTTTTCCACCCATGGAACACTAAAAACTAGTTCCCTTTATTCCACAACCTTGCAAAATCCTGAAAACCCACAAAACACTGGAAAAAATCTCCTTTATTCTATGGCATACATTCCTTGTGAAAACCCATGTAATACTAAAAACGAGTTTCCTTTGTTCCATGGCATGTTGAATTCAAAGTTCTCTAACTTCCTCCCCTTTGCTTCACGGCTTCATGCGGGTACTTTTCCATGCATGTCAACCTTTTTGTTTTCTCCCATATCATATTTTTCTCATTTTTTTAGCTCTGAAAAATTTCTTCCTTCTCCAAGTTTGCTTAGGTTTGGAACTTTGAATAAGTTGTGTGAATAAGCATGGGTGATTATTTGGATAACAATTTAGTTCCTTCCATGGAAATCTAACTGCTAGATGTAAGAATCAGTAGCCTTAAATTATCCATTGGGAATGGAGTCAAACAAATTATTCTAAAGGTTCACACTCTGTTGTAACCTCTTAAAACAACTTAGAACACAAAAATACCCTCCCAAAAAAACAGCATACATCGTGTTAGAGAAATTATTAGAAAAAAACACACTAGTGAAGTGCAACAAGGCACATAAAGAAAGGGAACTAAAACAACAATGTGCATGAAGCACTTGGAGGAAAGAAAAAACAACAACCTATTATCTATAAGGGTGGAACATGACCTGAATAACATAGTTTGAGGTATGTCCCATTAACCAAGATGTGTATCTCATCATTATTCATCTTGGAGAGATGAAAAGCATTTATTTATTACAACATGTAATTATATATTGTCCACTCCAAAAAGAGTCAAACTTGGTGTCTTCTAGGCTTGGTTCTTTCTTCATCCCACTTGAGCACTATGTCTCCCTCTCTGGATGTTTTTACAACTAATTTCTTGTCAAATTGTCTTTTCAATTAAGCTTGATGAAGCTCCATTGTAGCCATTGCATTTTTATAACTTCTTATAATTCCACTAACTCAACAAATCTGATTTCCATTAAATCCTCCTCCATCATTTCCATTTATTTGATGAGATCTAGAGTTGGTAATTCATAAGAAATAAGTAATATTTCTTCTCTACCATAGAAAAACATGAAAGGAGAGTTTTCAATTGACCTCTTAGGAGTAATCCTATCAACCCATAAGGTTGATTTTATTTTTTAATGTCATGATCTATGATTTTCCACCATATTTATTTTGATGACTCTAAGAAGGTTCTTGTTATTTGACTCAGAAAAACCATTTCCTTGAGGATAATTATTGGAAAATGATGAAAGATGAATTCTAAGCTTGACTTCCCATGTGTTAATTCTTATGAAAAATAAAGCTAACAATTTCTCTAGGATAATTTTAGGAAGGACACCAAACCTTGTGATAAGACTTTCATAAAATTCCAACACTAAAGTTTCATTTGCTTATTTCAAAGTAACTACTTATGTCCACCTTGTGAAATAATCCATAGTTATGAGAATCCATTTGTGGCCTACACTATAAGGTGGATTAATCATTGCAATAAAATTCAAACCTCGTTGCATGAAAGGTTGATTTACCTAAATGGGTTGAAGAGGAAGAGTTGTTAACTTCTGTTTTCCTACAAAAATAGCACACTTTGAACACTTCCTTACCCATGCATGAGCATCTCTAAATAAATTTGGCCAATAATATCTTGCTCTCATGATCTTCAAGGTGAAATCTCTTAGGGAAAAATGACTACTTGATAATACTTCATAAAACTCTTCTAAAACATGCTCAATCTGATCTGAATCAACACATCTCAAAAGAATGCCATTTACATCCTTTCTAAATAAAATATTATCAACAAGAACATAAGGAATGGACTGTAATCTAAAATACCTCATTTTTGTCTTATCTAAACCTTATGGGAATTGTCCAATATGAAGAAAATGGATCATGTCATGAGTCCAACTCTAAGGTAATGAAGGAGCAGTTGTATCTTGACCATTTTAGAGCACTAAAAATTGATTTTTATCATCATGAAAATCTGAAGCTAGTTCTTCACACAACCCTCTTCCTCTTATAATTTTATTAACCTTAATCTCAACATCATACTCCATAACTTTTTAATATAGCCTAATATTTTCTCACTAGAATACTTTTAAAAACAACTCTCTAACACCGGGATGAGAAACCATTAAATGAATCTTCTTATTTGAAACCAAGTGTCTAAATTTTTTTATACTTTTAATGATTGAAAGGACATGTTTTTCAACAATATAATATTGTTAATGCCAAAATTTGTCCCCCAAATGTTATTTGGTGAGAATCCAAAACTTTAGGTAACATGGGATGATCTTGCAAGTGTGGGACATGCAAAGCGAGATCAACCTCCGAGAGAAGGCTAGTTCCTCTATGTCTTAGCATGCCAAAACTAACCAACAACATAAGAATGCAAATAATCTAAATATAAAATACATTTTCACATGGTCCAAAGTTAAGAGAGAGGGGAAAAGAGGATTGAAAACTTAAAATAAGGTTATGTACCAAACTACAATAGGGTTCAAACCCGGCTTGTTGAAATAGTTGAAACTATCTAGTAAGAGATATAAAAAAATAGAGCTCTATAAAGAAAGAGTACATAGATTCAAAGAAAGGAAATAGGTTTGAAGATTAACATTCATTACACAAAACATGAAGGAAACCCATAATTACGTCTCATTAAATGATATTACTTTCATTTATAGAAGAAGAGGTTCATAATTTCCCACAATATAGTTGCAAACATCCAAAAGCATGGAATATAAAATCAAATCTTACAAATTCATTGGAGATAACTCTTATTATGTGTGAGGAACATATATTTATATCATTTTGGAATAAAAGAAGAGTAAAAAGGATAAGGAAAAGGAATTTGGGCTGGAAGTGATCACCTCTAAAATCTACATTGAATGAGTGTGGGTGCTATGATTTATCTTTCGAGTTTTCTTGTAGTACAGGTATGATTTCCTCCAACTTCATTCACCAACTCTAGCATGAAACTTGATTTTATCGCAGGCCATTATATTTTTCATAATGACATCCTTCTTCATTAAATTTTATTGGTCAAGGTAGTTGACTCTTTGGTTCAAATTCCATTCTGATTTTGCTTTCTTTCACAAATTTTACTATGGTATTTCAATTTTCCTTCATCCCAAGAGTCCTCACAAACTTCCTTCTACCTTTTTGATGATGGAGAGCACTTCATTCCACCCACAAGGATTCAATTATCTACCCGTGAACATTTGACCTTGTAGTTATTTTCCTTTATTTCGCGACTTAGAAAACCCCAAGGACACTAAAATTTGGTGGACCCATGGAACACTAAACTAGTGTTCGGAGGATTTTGAACCTAGATAATTTCCTTGATTCCTCCACTGATAAGAAACTATGCAGTACTCATATTTTCCTCTTCTCTATCAGGTTTTTATTTCCTTAGAGTTTACAATGTTGCACAAAGATGAATTTCATTCATTTTTACCTAAGTCCCTATGGTGGCCTTTCCTTTGTTTCACGGGTTAAGAAAACACACGGAACACTAAGTACCTAATTTCCATGGTTAGTTTAATTAGTATTCCATGGATTTTCTAAATCATAAAAATGGTTAAATCCCTATGATAAGTTATTTTAAAATTAAGTGGCATGTAATTTTAGATAACATTTGGCCACTTTTAGGGGATATCTACATGCTACATGATGAAGACTATTTACCTTGAAGTATCCATTGGGCATGGAGTCAAGACTAACCTTGAAGAACTAATATTATCCTTACAAACTTGTCTCCTAAATTTACATGGTCTTAACACTAGATTCAAACTTCCCGAAGTTGATATGTTGAGCTCTGAATAAAGCCTAGAAACTACTCCAGCTATATGATTTTTCCATGAAAAATTCTCTAAGATGATCCACATATGACTATAAGTAGCTACAAAACTTATGTTCAAAAGAAAATATCATACATTAATCAATTTAAACATGAAGAGAGTGAAAATCACTTATTACAAGGAAAACCTATACTAATAGCAAGACATGTGCTCAACAACACTTAGAGGAATTGAAGACTATACTAGCATACACAAGGTGGAACTCTTTTTCAAAATCAATGCTTCAAATAAACCCCATTAGCTGGGATTATTAGTTCTTCACCATCCAATTTTGACAATTGGAAAGCATTATTTAGTTTACAATTGGTAATCACATAAGGGTCACTCCACATTGTATCAAATTTTGAATGTTTACCTGGCTTGGCTCTATCTTGATCCCATTTAAGCATGAGATCTCCCTCCTGAAATCTTATGGCTATTACTTTATTATCAAAATACTTCTTGATCTAAGATCGATTCACCTCTCTAGCTTACATGACCTAACTTCTTAATTCTTCAAGCTACGTGAGTTCTACACATCTAATATATATTTCTTTAAAATCAAACATTTCTAAGTGTTTAATGATCTCTAATATAGGTGACTCAAAAATATGGATAGTCTTGCTTCCTTACCATAAACCAATTTGTATGGTGAATTTTTTGTTGACCTTTTAGGGGTGATCCTATCTACCCATAGGGCTGATTTCAGCTTTGTATGTCAAGTCCTTTGGTTTTCATCTAAATTTCTTCTTATGATCTTCAAGAGGTTCTTATTGGTTGACTCAGCTTATCCATTTCCTTGGGGGTAATAATTTGATGAGGTTCTTAGATGGATGCCATTTTTGATAGATAATCAATTTTTTTGTGCCAAGAAATGCCAAATCATTGTCAAAGATGATTGTAGAAGGGATGCCAAACCTGGTCATAATGACTTCATAGAATTCTAGAATCTTGGGTTTCTTTTGTTCCTTTAAGGAAACCACCTTTTTCCACTTGGTGAAGTAATATGTGGCTGTCAAAATCCATTTGTGTCCTAAACTAGAGTGTGGGTTGATTACTCCTATGAAATATAAACCCCATTGCATGAATGGTTGATCTACTAAAATGGGATGGGATGCGAGGTTGAAAGTATTTCTTTTCTTGTGAAAAGACACATTTCTTGCATGTTTTTATCTATACGTAGAAACCCTTGAAGAGACTAGGCCAATAATATCCTCCATTCATGATATTGAGTGTTATGGTTTTTGGAGTGAAATGACCTCTTACAGTTCCACCATGAAATTCATGTAGAACCTTCTCAACTTGATTTGACTCAATACATCTTACAAGGACAATGTTTATATCCTTTTTGAACAAAATCCCATAAATGAACAAATAAAGGATGGATTGGAGTTTGAAGTACCTTATTTTAATTTTAGTCAAGCCTTGGGGAATTGACATGTCTGTATAAAATGTGTTATATCGTGGGTCCAAAAATGTGTACATGGAGTTTTTTGGATCCTCTTGACCATGTTGGATTCGCAAAATACCTCCTAATCATTTTTGGTTTTAAAGTAATTTGTTCACATAATCCTCTGCCTTTAACCAACTTAGTCACCTTGATATCAATATCATACTCCATGACTTTGGTTATCTAACCAGCTCTTTTTCATTCAAATCCTTATTCAAAAGAAAATATTTTACCTTGGAATGAGATACCATGAGGTGAAATTTATTATTATATATCAAGTGTCTAAATTTCTTTAAATCCTTATAACAACTAGGGCATGTTTCTCAATGAAAGAATACCTCACCTCATAGTCTTCAAGATTGTGGTTGAATAATGCAATTGATTGTTCTAATCCTTAATTTTTCTCTACATTAACATGGCAAATATTGTATATGTGTCTCCAAAGGCATATAAGTTGAAATCCTTAGTAAAATCGGGGTTGGTGAGAGTCAAGGCACATGTAATTTCTGCTTAATAGCTTTGAATATATTTTTCTGCTCTGATCCATTTGAACAAAAAAATATTTTTGAGCATGGATGACAACAACTTAACATGATTTTTAAAATATAGAATGAATCTTATGATAAATTTAACCCTTTCCAAGAAGCTTTGCAACACCTTCTTATGGCTTAGAAATGACAGAGCTAGGATATCACTAACTCTTTTTGGGTGTATTTCAAGACCTTGTTTACAGATAATGTTGCCTAATTGCTTTCCTTCATGAGCTAGGATGATATATTTTTTGGGGTTGAGAGAGAAACCCCAAAATTTCTACACCTTTTAAATACTTTCCTGAGGTGAAAGAGATGGTATTCTGTATTTTTTGAGAATATTTTGATATCATCTTGATATACAAGAACAATTTTTTTGATCAATCCTTTAATTTCCATATTCGTGGCTCTTTGGAATGTTACTACTGCATTAGAAATACCAAAAGGAATTTTCTTGTTGGCATAGGTTCTCCATTTAGTGGTGAATTTTTTTTTGAACTGGTCTTCTTCCTTCACCATGATATGGTTGAAACTTGAATATCCATCCAGAAGGGAAACCTTTCTGAGCCTACTACTGTTTGAAGAATGTGGTCCATGGAAAGTAGTAGATAGTGGTCTTTCAAGGATGCCCTGTTTAGGTCTCTCAAATCAACACATGGTGTAATTTCTCCATTTATTTTCCACACTGGGACCAAGTTTATAACCCTTGTTGAATATGTGATACGGAAGATAATATTTCCTTCAATCATCTTGTTCAGTTCCCTCTTCATGAGCGGTTCAATTCATGGATTGACGGGCCTCTATTTTTACCTAATGGGCTTAGCCATGAGATCCAATTTAATAGTATGTTGTGCTAAACCAGGATCAAAACCTTGGATATATTCATAATTTCATGTAAATACATCAGCAAAATATTGAAAAATTTCCACAAAATCATTTTTTCTTGGGTAATACATACATTGTCAATTTTAAGTGGCTTATCCCTAGCAACCGAAATGGGTTCATAATCCTCATCTTTAACTATCATGTTTATCTTTTATTTTCTCATCTAGTCATTTGATTTGAATATAGATTCAAAGGTAACTAATCCTTGGGGTAACTTTTTTGACCTTAGTTGGATAGTTTCGTCCCCATATTATTACTTCAACTTGCTCTCGTGCCTTGAAGAAAACTCATCTTCTTCTTAGATAAAGTTAATGATTTACTTGTCACTTTCGAATACTTGTCAGTTTTTATCATTATCACATTGAAATGTAGTTTTTATTTCTCTCTTTTAACATCTTCAATAACATCAAATATTGTTCCTATCGTGGCTAGTATGTCTGCATATTTGTTTTCTTCTCTTGGTATGTCATCGATATTTAAAGATTAAAAATCCTCTATGAGGTCTCATACCATGTGATTGTATGATCTAATCTAAGGAATATTATCTAGATTTATTCCTCTAACTTGATTGACAATTATTTTTCTATCCCAAAAAAATTTATAGCTATTTGATTTTCTTTACTCTTTCCCATTGAAGACCTTGTATGAGAGATTCATACTCCGTCGAGTTGTTAGAACAACTAAATTGAAATTTGAAAGAGGAGTGGTATCTCATATAAATAGGATATAGAACCATTATACCTCCTCTTTCTACTTTCCTTTGTTTCATGTGTTTTGAAAGGGAAAATCAAACTTTGCACATGGAAACTTAACCCTAGTGTCAAGAATTTTGCTTGAAAACCATCCTAAGCACCTCTCCAGATCATTATGCCATCTTTTTGGTTTCTATCTTATCCTTGTAAGTCTTCATATTTGTTTTAAATACATTCCCAAGTGTTCAAAATTTTAAGACATGGTGAATCATTTCATTCATTGTAGTGCTCCTAATGGTACATTCTTTAGTAGGACTAGAAAGGCTATTTTTGGCGTTTCGGGACAAGTTTGTATCCTCCAAGAAATATGTAAAATCCCTAAACCATATAGGATTGGTTTCAAGGAGTTAAGAATATAATGGAATAGGTTGAGGAATATTTAGGAAATTGTAGTAGGTTTAGGAACAAAAACAATGAAAGTGGGTTTTGAGGGTCAAGGAGCTTGCACTTGAAAATGGTACATGCACTTCATAATATCATTCTAGGATCTTTGTAAGGAGTTAGGAGACAAACAAGTACTCATTGGAAATCTTGACATATTCTCGACATGATGGAACTTTCAAATTTTGTAGAATACTTGGGCACTTCTCGGGGTAGCTTAGTTTCGATAGATACACCCTAAATTCTCAAGATAAAAGAGAGATTTTTAGGGGTTTAAATAATAATTAGATCTTGAGACACATTCCATTCATCTTGGAAGGTTTTTTAGATTCAATTTCATATAAGGAATCACTGAAAAGGACATTCTAGAGCTCGGAAATCAAACTTTCAAGTTCTTTCTCTAGTCGATAAGTTTCTTGTAGTTAGAATATTTTGAAACTCTTGGTACATAGTGAAATTTTATGTCCCAATACCAAGGGGATGGAGGATAAAATAAATTATTGATATTCTAGGCACTATAATAGACTTTTAGTTTCTTAAATCTTGAGCAACATACAAATTTTGAGGCAAAACAAACCTTTCACCTATCTCTATAACATCATTTTTGCCTTTTCCGGACATATCTCACTATAAATGCAAGGTGTAGAAACCTATACACTTACCTATTTTTCCTCCTTAATGTCTCTAATGCTTGATCAATCCCATGACTAGCTTCTCGACTTAGTAATTAATAACATGTGCGTAGGTTACATTTTTGGTCAATTGTGCTTTTTAAGATACATCATATAATCATGGATTCTTAGCACATCATTTTGAGCTTGGTAGGGTTTGAAGATGTAGTCATTTTTACCCTTATCACAAAATAAATTAACCCCATGCACATGAGCCTATCACCTAGTGGATGTTGGGTGCTATCCCGAGGCATGCGTGGGTGTCGAGTCTCTCTTTTATGTGATTTAAGTGGGAAACATCATGTATGATTTGTGTTTAAGAGATTTAAAGAGGATTTAAGATATAAAAGAATCATAGATCTCAAAACAGCCTCTAGATCCTTGCATCCATTCCAAACAGATAGTACTTAAGAGACCATATGACTTGTATCATAACAAAAAGAAGTATATAAACATCCATACCTAGTATAAACATAAATGAAGAGAACTTATGAAAAATATGTATGCATCAGAATCATTGATATTCATATATATATATATATAAACTGGTAACCTCATTACATCCATGGATCCATTTACAGAATGTCACAGAGAAGTAGACCGTAGTCATGCATTACAACTAGACTAAGTAACTATGCTACCAAAAAAGAAAAATTACAATCCCCTTGCCCAATACATCCTTTCCCAAATGTAATTACCCACTAACAGAGTTCTTGCAGTATTTCTACAGAGCTCTACCCACTCTCTTGTTCTCCTTTGTTTACTCCATAGGTACTAGTATTTATAGCCTTTCCGGGCTACCAACTCATCCTCCAATTCCCTCGGACCTAATGCCAAGTGTCTAAATTTTGTCCTCTATGTGAGCATGCTCCTCCAAGCATGAGCTTTCGACTTTATACCATGATGTGCTTCTAGAAGCTTACGTAGATCAAGAATTTCGTGCTTGTTACCTGTCCAAGTTAATGTACCAAACTAAACACAAAATCCTTGAAAAACTCAAATAAAATTGATACTTGATAGACAAGATCCGGAAATGTAGATGGAAAAGAAAGCCGATGTAGAAAAGATGGGCGCACATAAGCAATCCTGCAAAGTAGATCCAAGAAACCTGCGACACATAGATGCTTGACAAAAAAGACCACGTTAAAAGATATTTGGGTGGACTACCCGAAAAGTGGGTTCGGGAAGCGATAAGCTCCCTCGGCGGATGTCACTCCACATTTTCAATTAAGGAAAGAAGCATACATGATAAAAGATGTATGTAAAAGACTAGATTTTATGATCAAAGGTAATAAAAAGAATCTAAACAACGAATGAAAGCATCTGGAAATAGGAAATACTTAAAAACATGATAATGGATTATCATTACTCGAGTTCTTCTACTCTGCAGGTGCCGATCGCATCGATTAGGAAAATCGGCGTCAATCGGTTCAAATCGGCGTCGATCGGTGCAGGTCGGTGTCAACCGATATAAATCGGGGTCGACTTGGGAAAATTGGTAGGAAGATTGAGAAACATACATTGGCGACTAGATCGATGATCTTCACTTTGGATCTGCAAGTTTCATAAGTATATTGCCAAGGCTCTGCCTATGCTTTGGATGCAAAACAGTCACCAACAGATCGATGAAGACTCATGATGTCAATGTGGCAGGAGCAGAGTAACGGTACTCCTCTTAGGGATTGGTTTGGATAGGATTCACTCTCACTTGATAGATGATGCTCATACTTGATGCTCGAAAACCTCTCATTCTCCTTGTCTAACTCATTGTCTATCTCACCGTCTGAATGTCTAACCAGAACTAAGTTTTGGGCCTCTATTTGTAATCAGCGTCGACCGAGATGAAATCGGCATCGCTTTATTCCAAAAATCAGCGTCGATCGATTATCGGTCGGTGCTTGATCGGGAATAGACTCCTGAAATGGCCAAAAGGAGTGATTTCTGGAATGATGAGAGTGATCCTGTCACCTCAAATATGGGAAATATCCCACTGTTTGGTTTGGGAGGAGGAGAAATAGGGGGGATATATGGATAGAATAGATATGGGGTAGATAAGTGGTTAGGATACATATAAAAGGTGTAATTGAATAGTTAATATTTAATTACTCATGGGTAAAACATAATGGGGTGAATTAAACCTAGGATATGTGTTTAAATTAAAAATTGAATAATACCCCAAGGGGGCCATGGTGATATGAACGTGCATGCGAGTTCTTTGGAGAAGATAAATGAATGTGAGGGACACCAAATTGGGTAACCAATTTTTGGTGTCTCTGATTTTCCCCTTTTTTTTCGAGTAACTTGCGATAAGAAAAGTTACAAGACAAAAACAAGGAAAATAGAAGAAAGGAGGAAAAGAAATGATGTGATCCCCCTCAAACTAGGGATGGGATGGGTGATAGAACAAATGATCCCAAGTTTGAAAAAGGTAGATGAAAACACATGATGCCCCAGCTAGATGTCTAGAGTAGATCTGATCATTAATGATGCACAAGAATAATCATTAAGGTAGCAACCTAAGGAACTCACATTGGTAGGGAAATCTAGACGGTCTCCGTAGGAGACAATGTTAGTACCTACAGACCTGTGAGTGTAAGGAGGGCTGCAAAATAGTTAGCACCTAAAGAGAGATACATTGGTAGGGACAACCGAATGGTCTACGAAGCAGATGACGTGAGTGCCTACTGACCCGTGAACTCTAAGCTGCCAAAAATGTGAGTACCCCATGTACAGGGGACAAGCTCAAAATGGATGATAATATTGAAAGTATGTGCCAAAAGGTAACATTCAGGGCACAATAATGACCAGATAAATAAGCCAAGCATCAACACTATGGCAAGAAGATTAGGAGATGGAAAAAACCTACGGACAAACCGATTGGCAACAATAGGTGTAAATTGACGGTGATCGTAATAATCGGCGCTAACCATAAAAATCAACGTCGACCAAAAAAATCGGCGCCAACCATACCAAGCGCATATAAATATGTGAATGGAAAATGTGAATGATTTAGTTAGACCGTGACGATTGATTCAGAGAGAGTCAAAAATTGGATTTGGACACCATGGAGGCCTCTGGGAGTGGTCAGAAGTGGAGGAGGACATGACCTGGGGTAAGTGGTTCTTCCTAAACTCATCATTATTTTATTTATTTATTATATATATATTTTATTATTTTTGCTTTTTGGTGGGAGGCCAGAGTGTTTTTGACAAGCTTCCTTCCAATTGGCGTCGATTGAGTGAATCGACGCTGATTTGATGAAAGCGGCGCCGATTGAATTCAATTGACGTTGACTATGTATGATCGATGCCAATTGGAATAAATCAACGCCGATTGGACAGATTATGTGGATAAAAATGATAAAATGTGTTTTGGATGTTTGGATTTGGATAAATATGAAGCTAACATTGCTCTTGATGTTGTGGGTGCAGGCACGTGAGGTATTACACATGAGGGATGTGATCCCCGAGCTATTGGAGACCATTCTCCCCGATGTCACTAATGTAGATTGGTGCCACTTAGAGTTAGCCGGGCTCGGGGGCTTTCGGTACTATAGACGAGTGCCGCGAGATGTAGAGTTGCTACGAGCACTGAAATACGATGATGATGGGACAGCCGAGACATGCACCTTTTTGGTTCGGGACGGTGAGATGACCATCACCCATGAGGACATATACAAGATCCCGAGGCTACCGATCACCGGGACCCAATAGAGATCACACCACGAGAGCAGCGGTAGAGGGCCCTACGTCGATTATATAGAGACAGGGCAAATGATTCGAGGAGGTAGTGTCTAGGGTAGTGAGGATAGCCTCGCAGTATACAGACATGATGATGCCAGGAGCAGATGGATAGTGTTGATTCAGATGGTGATCTCCTACTTTACTCTACCAGATTCAGGAGGTGGGAGATTCCCATTATTATTACTAGATTGTGTTTATGACATCCTGTAGTTCAGACAGGTGTTCACATTTTCTGACACCCTGATAGCTTAGATATATTATGAGCTATGGATGTATACCACTGGTAGGAGGATAGGGATTGATGTTAGTTTTGTGCTCCATTGCTGGGCATATGAGCACATAGTAGTGATCAGGCCATCCGGGCTTCCATGGATGCCAGCAGCAGTGGGGGCTATTGATTACAGATTCTGGTGATGGCAGGCTGATATGGCCCCAGGAGATACAAGGAGATCTGTAGATTGGTATGCCGAGTGCTTTAGGATGCTGACACCAGAGTAGGTTATCCGGAGACCGTGCAGGTATTTCGACATGGGCCGGTCAGGATGCTCACTTGGTGGGATTGAGATGGAGCAGGGTGGTTAGGGGCCGCAGGCCTGATATGTGGGAGTGTGTCCCATTTATACGGGTATTGAGACAATTTGGCCTAGTGCGAGATAGTGCTTGACTACCTACAGCCTTCGGAAAGACAAGTAGAGAGACAGATTTGCGATTTTGATCCCGACAGATCCATTGAGGGAGGCCCCACCCTCCATAGATAGTGATGATGATACCGGAGTGGATGATGGTTATGCGGCATGGTATTCGATAGAGCTACCACAACACTTGCCAGCATCCATAGATTTCGATGAGGAGGATATAGCCACAGTGCTGGAGAGGCTGGAGGGAGAGCATTATACATTGATGTAGACAAATCAAAGGTTACCCTAGAGGAGATCGAGCTCGAAGAGGAGAGAGATGCCCGATATTGGAGAGGAAACCGCTCACCAAGAGCGAGATACAATGATCCAACGGAGGGATCATTATCATCAACATAGGGAGGCCCTCAGGGCCAAATATGGTGATACAGGTACCACATCAGAATCTAGGACACAGGGTATGACCATAGGAGGGCCGCTACCGGCGGCGACACTACGAGCACCTGGTATAGTGAGCCTGAGTACATATCAGTCTCTCCTCGCTGAGGTGAGATACTATGAGGACACTCTAGCACAACATGCCCCTGAGGTGCCTCGTTACGGTGCAAGGAGGAGATCTGCAATAGCCACAGCTAGTGGTGCATTAGAGGGAGGGAGCACCGGGAGAGGGCGAGGTGGAGGTAGGCCCCCAGCAGCAGGTGCTTTGAGTTTGATAGGCGGTGGCCAGGAGAGACAGCCTGGTCCAGAGGAGGGTGGAGGAGATAGTGTCTTCCACCTATCGGACTTTATGATTTAGAGATTGAGATATATTTTTGTATCGATGTATTGATGTAGCCTTGATTCGAAGGCATTTTTGATGTATGATATAGATGGCTTGATTGAAAGCCACCCATTCTTTGTACAGATACTCATGTATGTATATAGATATTCATCATTTTCTTTGTCAAATGATTGTACTTATGCTTTTAATTTTGATAGACATGGATAGATGTAATGTAATTGCGATGGATATAGACATATGCTGATAGATGATAAATAGGTGTGATCTGATATTCCTAGAATAGATAGACGTGATGTTGATGTGATGTGATTGATATGTGGATTTAATTTTGATGAAAAATAGATATAGGCAGATGTAGGGTAACTTGGATGAACATGTTTTTAGATGATAGATGGATAGATGTGATTGATAGATTTGATATATTTAATATGTTTTAATTGAATATTGATGAAAAATAGATAAATAGACTCACATGTGCTGATAATACATTATGATATATATTTTCTTTTGGAAAAAATTAGATAAGATGAAATTAGATAGATGATATATTTTGATTAAATTAACATGTTGAATGTCAATTTAACTCGATGAATAAGAAATGATAAAGGGAAAATAAAGAAAACACACCTAGAAAAGAAAAAGAATGATAAGCTAGGCTCCTAACCGACTATAAATAGAGACTTTTGATAGGAAACTAAATGACCATGCATACAAGGCCATATATGAGGTTAAAATAAACCTGACACTAGCTAGTCACAAACCAGATCTAGAAGGTAAATAGAAGGAGAAGTAAGTATGTATCTTTTCAGAATTTACAAAGGAAAAAATACACGCTCATATTGGGAAAATAGGGTTCTCCACATGATCGACAAAAGGTCTTATATCTCAGCTTCATGATGTTTGTTTTGACATAAAAACAAAATGATCAAGGCGGGAAGTTTGATAGATGTGGAAAGACTGATCGATACGGGAAGTCTTTCAATGATGCTAAAAAGTGAATAAACTAGCCGAAGATAAAGTTTGTTACTGAAAAGGCTGATCAATGTGAGAATCCTTGAGAATTCCATGAGAGAAACAATCTTCCTTCAAGGGAATGGTCTCGTATCTTGAATTTAATGATAGCCATCCTTCAAGGGTATGGTCTATATCTTTTGATTTGCTTAATAGTGCATGGATAACTCTGTCCTTCAAGGGATCAGTCTATCCTTTAGGAATTTTGGATAGCATATATTTTTTTTTGTATTTCGTTGTTGGCGGAAGCTGAGTTTAGACCAAATAGATCAGATAGAGGGAAAGAAAATGTATACAAACGCGTACTCATGCCCTAAGTAGATTTGATCAAGATAGACACTTAGGACAAATGAAGAAGTGATTAAAGTGTTCCTACCATGAGGAGTAACATATCCATAAGAAAAATGCCATGAGTAGAGACGTGGTACTCATATTTTAAGGTAGAAAAAGACATAACGCAGAGAACCACATAGTTCTAAATCACTACAAAAAGGTATGACTGGTTATAGATGGATGAAAGATTTGTTTTACAACTAAGAACATGTAAGATAGATTTTAATAGTAGAAGGGCCTTAGATGTAAGGCATTAATAGGTTCCATTTCGGTACACCATCCATGGAAGATAGAAGGTAAGCTCTAGATCCATATTTAAGAGTAACCACATATGGACCCATCCAGCTTAGGAGAAAAATTACCACGCTAAATCCGTTTTAATGTAGTGACATTTTGGTTTTCTTTAAGAACAAGATCACCAACTTTGAAATCATGGTGCTGCAAGTGTTTTTGTAAGCACGTTTGACATGCTTAAGATAGACTTGATGATATTCAAGAGCATTGAGATGCCGCTCATCTAACTACTCAAGTCGCGCTAGACGCTCTTGACGATAATCCTCATCGAGACAAATTATTTGAGAGAAACACGAAGAGATGGGATCTGGACTTCCAAAGGAAGAAACCTCGCACCCATAGACTAGAGAGAGAAGGGAGTAGCACCAATAGGGGTAGTGCGAATGCTAGTTCGATAAGCCCAGAGAGTAAAATGGATATGTAGATGCCAATCCCTACCAGCTTGACTAGTTACCTTTGCGAGGATGTTATGCAAAGTTTTATTGGAATCCTCAGCCTAGCCGTTAGCTTGAGGATAGTATGGAGAAGAAAAGCTGAGTTTGATATTGAAAGCATCACAGAGATTCTATAAATCGACATTTTTGAAAGATTTATTGTTGTGCATGATGAGTTTGTGTGGAATACCAAAGCGACAAATGATGTGTTGATAAAAAAATCAACAATCGGTTTAGCTTTTGTAGAGGAAAGGGGAATAGCTTCCACCCACTTAGTAAAGTATTCTATGGTAGTAATGATAGAATGATGACGCTATGAAGAGTGGGGATTGATAAGACCGATGAGATCAAGACCCCATTGTGAAAAAGGTCACAAATCATCAGCAGTTGTAAAGCTTGACTAGGGATATGCGTAAGATTGGAATGTTGTTGGCATTTGACACATTTCTTAGTGTATTCACAACAATCTCGATTAAGAGAAGGCCAATAATAGCCTAAGCGTAAGATACGTTTAGCTACGGTCAAACCACTAAAATGTCCACCACAGTATACCGTCATGGACCTCTGTATAGCCTTAGATGATTCAAGGGTTTTGAGGCACCAAGTAAAATACCATCAAAACCACGTTTGTAGAGGATTCCACCTAGAATAGTATAGCGATTAGTGTGTAAGATAAAATCTCTTCTACCATTGGAAGTAAGATCTGGAGGAAGCACTTGAATGGGATAGATAATCAACAATGTGTTGATAACAATCGTCTTGTTTATTGGTTGTAACGGAATTAATTGAAGTCGGCTTCCTAAGATGAGATGGTTGGTCTAATTGTTGCACATCCACATAAAGTCATGAGTCTTCAAAAGGTGGAATAAGTGAGGCTAAAGAAGCCATCGTATCTACGAATTGATTCACAAAGTCGAGGGAATAGCTTGGATAGTGAATTTATCAAAGGATTAAAGTTGAAAGAGAACAATATCATGATATTTTTGAAGGATATCATTCTTGCATTGATAGACACCGGTGACTTGATTAACGATGAGTTTAGAGTCACCAAAGACGTTGATATGGCAGAACCCGTTAATGGCATTTTGAAGACCTAAAACAAGAGCTTCATATTCAGCCATATTATTGGTACACTCAAAGTTAAGTTGTGTGCAACTGGGATAGGTGTACCCCAGGGAGAAATCATAACGAAACCTGCACCCCCCCTTGCTGGCATTTAGATCCATCAAAGAAGAGTTTTACTTTAAGTGGAGAAAGAATGAAATCAATTTGTTGGATATACTCATCAGGGAATTGAGTGAGAGAGTCCCGAGTGTCTGGAAGAGGAGCATCAGCTAATTGATCTACAGTGACCTGACCCTTGATATATTTTTGCGGATAAATTCGAGATCAAATTTTGTCATAAGCATGAGCCAACAAGTGATACGATCATTGTGATAAGGCTTCACATGCATTGTCTTGAGTGGATTGACACTTGTGACAATGTAAGTTTTATGATTGAGGAGGTAGTGACGAAGCTTAGAAGTTGAAAAGAAGAGAGCACAACACAGCTTTTTAGCTTCAGAATAGCATGTTTCATACTCATGGAGAGTACGACTGATGTAATAGATGGATTGTTCTTTACCACAAGCATCCCGATGCAAGATCATGGCTCCCAGAGCATGGTCAGTCACAGAGATATAAAGATAGAATGGCTCCCCCTCGCGTGGAGGTGTAAGCATAGGTGGAGAAAGAAGATAAGCTTTGAGATCATCAAAGGCTTTTTGGCAACGCTCATCCCATTCAAAATGAACATTCTTACGGAGGAGGTGATGGAAAGGTTGACAACGGTTTGAAAGTTGTGAGATAAAATGATGCACTGATTGAAGGCATCCTTGAAGACTGTGGAGTTTCTTTAAGTTAGAAGGGGGATGCATCTCAAGGATAACTTTTATTTTTGTGGATCTACTTCAATACCCCTAATATAAATGATAAATCCTAAGAGTTTACCAGTGAGAACGCCAAACACACACTTAGATGGATTTAGGTGAAGACAAAAGTGAATAAGCCTCTCAAAGAGAGGTGCAAGAATGAAAAGATGATCCTGACGGCATTTGGATTTACCGAGGAGATCATCGACGTAATCTTCCATAGTTTTGTGTAAGAGATCGTTGAAGATGTAGGTCATTACTCGCTGATAGGTTGCTCCTGCATTCTTAAGACCGAAAGGCATGACACGATAACAAAAATTCCCCCAAGGAGTTATGAAGGAAGTCTTATGTTGGTCCTCTAGTGTGATGAGAATTTGATTATACCCAGAGAAACCATCCATAAGAGAAATCATCTTGTGACCCGCAGTTAAATCCACTAGTTGGTCAATATCGTAAAGGAAAATCATCTTTTGGACAAGCAAGATTAATATCCCGTGAAGTCGGTACAAATTCAAATTTCCCAAAGAGCTTTGGTTACTGCAGGTACTACGTTTGAAACCCATTGTGGATAATCGATGGGTTGGATAAAGTTAGATGAGAGCAAGTCTTGAACTCTTCTTTAACAAGAAGGGATAATCTAGGTGCATTTTATGCAATTTTTGTTTAACCGGTTTGATGTCGGGAAGAGTAATGATATTGTGAACCACAATATCGAGATCGAGTCCTAGCATATCCACATATGACCAAGAAAAAGCTTGACGATGGTTGGAAAGAAAAGTTGTGAAGTCTCCTAACTCCTGTGGATTAAGAGATTGGTGACCTTAATGATGCAAGGGTCTTTAGAAGTACCTATATTAAGATCGACAAGGTGGCTTCGTTGAGAAGCGTAGACATCTCGAAGGGATGGTTTTAGAAAGATAAGAATCCTCTCCGCCCCTAGATAGGTGAGGACAGAGTCATCATCCGCACAAAGGATAGTGTTGATAGTGGGAGAATCGTATCTAACTATTTCAGGGAAGATTAATGGTATGGAAGTGGATTTTTCATTAGTTTTGTAGGTCAGTGGTCCTAAGGAAATGGTATTGATTAAAAGAAAAGTTAGATGGAATGGAAATGGCATCATCCTCATAAAATGATGTTTCTAACCTGATGGGAGAAGATGGTTCCTCAATGAAAAGAGGCTCATCGAGAATGGTGATGGTGGCCTTTGAGAGGGGTTTAAATCCTAAACCAAATTTTTGATGTGGTTTAAGAGTTGGAATGGATGCGGGGTCATGCAAACCTTGTTCATATTTTCCTAGGCCAAATCCCTTCCACGCGCATCAATATAAATAAGTTTTTGCAAACGTGGGATTCTATAGACAATCAAACCCTACTAAATAGGGTTTGGCCCTAGGGGGAGAATCTGGGTGATAGTGAGGTGTATCAAGACCACCATAAATGAATTTAGTCTGTTGATTGGGTAGACCAAAGGTGACGATGCGACCAATAACTGGCTGATATTTCGGTTTTTTGTCTAGTCTACCATACTCATTAGGCTTGAGATGGGCGTCAAAAGAAAGGAGAGGAAGTTCTCCTAGTGAGAAACACTACAATGTCTCTTCTAGATTTTGGAAATTAGGTAATTTAGTTATAGGTAAGGAAGAGGATGACGTCTTGCCAGAAGAACAAGCATCCTTCTTTAGAGGGGTAGACCCTGTGGTCATGTCGCATTGTGCAGAAGGAAAAGGATCTCCTGGATGAGTATAGATTTTTCCCTCATACTGATATTTTAAGCATTGATGGAGGGTTGATGGGAAACAATGCATTGTATGAATCTAGGAGCATCCTAGGATCATATTGTAGTGGAATTTTCCCTCAACAATGTAAAAGAGCTCGTGAAGCAATTTTTTACCTACCCGAATGGGCAAGACCACAGTTCCTAAAGTAACTGCCAGCTGATCGTTAAATGATTGAAGGGTGAAAGGTGGTGGTGACACTACATTCTTAGATAATTTAAGTTGTTTGAATGTGTGGGAAGAAATGACGTTGAGTGTAGCACCACTGTCAATCATAGTGCATTTTAACGTAGTGTTGTTGATTTGAACCGTGATAAAAAGAGGAGCCTCTAAATCCTCAAAAGAAAGGGGAGGTATTTTAGAATCCTCAAAAGAAATGGTGGTTGATGGTCTATTCAATCCAACAACCATCTCAAAAGGCTAGGGCTCATCTGAATTCATAGCGATGTGACGCAGATTATCAATTAGATCCTAGGGATGTTGGGGAGAAGATTGAATGAGGTCAAAAAGAGACATTTTGACTGGAGCATGGGTGAGTTGTTTCATAACACTCTCCTCAACTGACATGGGAATTTGAGCCCGAGGTGAAGCACGAATAGAGACCCAAGGACTCAAGGCTGATCAGGAAGGAAGAGCTTCTTCGGGATTGCAGAAATGACAACCCATGGTTGAGTTGTTGTGGATGATGATGGATTGTCATATTGTCGGGTTCTAGTGGCGATATGAATTGTGTCAATTTGAGAAGGTGGAATATCATCCATAGTGGAATTAACAGAACTAGAGGTCCAATGGACCGTTGAGGCTCGATGAAGTCGGGACAACAAAAATACTTGTTCCTCCTCCTTTTCCAAAAGAAGATCACTTTCTTCCAAGAGGTTGAAGAGCTTTACATCCCTTGGTGTCATGACCCAGTGTGATGGTAAGCACAAATCAAATCGAGAGTGAACCGGGAAGGTTTTACTCCTTTATTATTATAGGGTTTGATCGGGGAAGGGATATGGATGAAGCTTGGATAAGTTGATGAAGAATTTCAAGTATAAAATCTGGTAGACAAAGATGAGGACAGAGATGACGAAGGTGTCTCTTTTACCTCAACAGATTGCCGAGGTAAAAGAACTTGCATGTCCGGTTTAATGCAGTCTTTTTAGGGATCATCTTAATTTTTCAGACATTGGGAGGAGTAGCCTTGGGCACTTGAGATGGAAGTGAGTGATATTGGATTGATTTTGGTGGTGGAGGAGCTCCTAGGATAGATTTGGAAGATGATGAAGATATAACAAGTGTTAGGGTTTTCAATAAAGAAGGTTGCTTGATCAAAATAGATGATGATTTAGATAATGCCAACTTAGGTGAGGGAGAAGCTCCCAAAGTATGTCTGATCAGAGGAACAACAGGTGCCCTGTCTTTTGGGGATGAAGACGATGATCCTGATAAAAGAGATGACACCTTTCTAATAGGTAGATCCACTTTATGAGGTGCTAGTGAAGAAGGTGTTGTAGAAGAAGATGATGGTTTTGATGGTGTTGTAGAAGAAGACACCTTCTCAGTGGATAACTCCAATATTTTATGAGGTGTAGAGAGGGATTTTTGATGGAAATCACCAAGAGTCTTGATGGTTCAAATATGGGTTTTCCTTTTTCAGGATAGTGACAACTTCAACCACATAAGGTGACCGTAACCTTTTTGGGGAAGAAAATGGAGAGATACGGATGATGTATCATTAGATCTTAGTTGTCTTGGTTTAAGTTCAAGAACTGAGCATGTAGGTGTCGTTACTATTTCTTTAGATTTCCCTTTAATAGGCAAAATAGTATCAATGACGAAAGAAGTGAATGATGAAGAAGCAGTTCCTTGTGAGGGAGATACTTCTAGTACAGTAATTGTGGGTGTAACTACTGTGGGAAAGGAGACGGGAAGAGTTAAAATTGAATATGCTTCCATCGAAGTTGGTACAACTATAGGTATGTTTACCAATGGCATAGTTGTAACAAAAATGGGAGAAACAGAAGTAGATGTAGATGTAGTGGAAACTCGAAGGGATGAAAATGTCTCGAGCATCGAAAAATGTCTGACGATGAGACAGATGAGTATGAAACTGTCTCAGGCATGGATGGAAGATTAGATAAAGAGGTAGAGGGAGGTGAATCTACCTCCAACAATGTGGGAATACTCAAAGATGGGATGTCTGAGGATGGCATAATCCTAGTGATTAGCGGAGCGGTAGGAGGCTCTGATTCTATCGATGTGTTCGCAGATGGCTCAGGTTTAGAAGAAGATTATTTAGCGAAATGAAGCTGATAGTATGAGTGTTTGGTTTTTGAGACCCTGAAGCATCATGGTTCAGGGAATGATTGGGAAAAGGTTGTTTAAACACGTCAAGTACCTGATTTGGGGAACATTTGGGTTATCCAAAATGAGCTCACCTTTATCAATGAATTTCTAGACAAGATTCTTAAAGGTCCGACATCGTTTATTGTTATGACCTTTGGTTCTATGATAATGACAAGTCATTTTCCTATACCGAATGGACGCTTCTTGGCTTTCATCAAAATTTCGATCATGTGAACTTCCAACATTTTTTCCAAGATAGAGGCATATTATTTTCCCAACGAAGTAAAAGATCGAGATGATGAGGGTCCTTTTTGAGAAGATGAAGAGTATTTCTATGGTGTTTGATTAGAAATGTTATCAGCTCATGGTGTTTTTAATATGATAGTGTTGGTGGATCCCCGATTCTTGTCTTTAGAAGTGGAAGGGTTTGATTTTGTAAACCGAGAAAATATGGTTTAGTTTTAGAACGAAGTTTTAACTTCCCTTGTTTAATGACACGGGATTCAAGTTTACGTGCCATCGTAAAGGCTTCTTCGAATGTGTGAAAGGTCCGGATCCTTAAGGTAGAAGAAATATGATTATCAAAAGATCGAGTAAATAACTTGATTTGTTGAGATTGAGGAAGGAGAAAGACAATTGGTTTATTATCCCTCTCCAACGAGCGACAAAGTATGTAATAGACTCATCATCGAATTGACGAATGTTATAAAGATCTGTAATTGAGATCTTATGTGTGATATTTATTGAAAAGTTTTCAACAAACATCTGAGCCAATTGAGAGAAAGAAAACAAAGAATGTTGAGGAATGTTATTGTACCAGTCTAAAGTAGGACCTGCTAGAGACATAGGAAAAGTATGGAGCATAAGCTCCTGATCCTGGACTATCAGGTAGCAGGCATGTTTGAATGCTCACAGATGCTATTGAGGGTCCTCCCGACTATGAAAATTTGAAAATTTAGGAAGTTCCCATTGGGGAGGATAAGGCTTAAAAGCCACTGATGGGTGAATGGGTTCATTACACACTTCTTCAAAAGAGTATGAAGGACGAGCTCCTTTGGTGGAGGCTTCTAAGTCTGTGATTTTCTTGAAAAGAATTTGGACCACGTCAGATTGAGGAGGAGGCATGGTGGCATGTCCTATATAAGAAGCAAATGGTGGATTTTGTTGAGGTGTCAATGGGGGATTCATCTGTTGATTGACAGGATGATAAGAGGAGTAACCAGGCATTCTGGGTGATGCCTGGTGCGGTATTTGTTGTGAAGGATCCTATGTATAGACAGGCTGTGAGATGACAAGTGGTTGAGAAAAAGAAGGTTGGATGATAGGCGAGCCTGACGATTGGTGGAATCCTATGCTTGTTGACTGAATCGGAATGGATTGAGGAACATGGGTGTCAATTTGATTGGACATGGTGGGGAATAAGGTCTGAAAGAGGCTTTTTACTACTGGATTAATTATTAAGAGCGCTAATGCTAGAGGATGGGCGAAGGTCACTATCACTGGAACATTAGAAGAAAAACCAACTGGAGGACGAGAAGCGGGAACCAACTAACTCGTCGAAGGGGGTTGACTCATAAATAGTACTCGACCCTAGGACGTAATGGATGGCATAGACAAATTAACAGCAATCTATGGGTGCACGATGTGCCCATTATAGCCAGAGAAGAGGACTTCTCAGAAGTAGGTTATGTAATATTTGATGTAACTGCGGCATTAGGAATGGGTAAGACTATTTGAGAACTAGTCGACATGGTCGGTGGAAGAGAAAAAGGAGGCATAGGTGCGCCACCCTCCTCCATGGTTCAAGGTGAAAAAAAGGATGCTAACTATTCTACAAAATCCTGGGATGGTTCACGAGGGTAATCGTAAACTTGCTTGGATTGGTGGTCCCTGATCAGATATTCGAATAGACTTGTGTACTAGGTAGTCCATAAGGGCTACCGGATTGCGATCAAGGAGCGCCTGAAATTCAGGATCCCCGCGAGGAACATACTCCATATCAGAAGCGGATGATATTTCTGAAGGACTAGGGGTAGCTGGATGTGATGGGGTTGCTTTGGCTTGATAAAAAGGATTATATGACCAGGATGGGGAACCAACTAACAGCTGGTCCCGAGGAAGACCCGGGGTACCGAAACATCCACACTAGTGGTGATATTGGAGGAAGAAGGGGTCAGTTGAGCCATTCTTCTAGATTGTAACCGAGTGATGACCTTCATAAAGAAGAAGAAAAGAAATTTGACCTAACTAATGCACTGAAAATTTAAGCAAGATAGGTGATTATCTCTTTTAAGTGTTTATGCTCTTAAGAAAATATTAGGGAAGGCCTTTTAGAACAGGAACTACTCGGGATAGCCAAACCGAGGATGGTTTAGGGAATGTTGTGGTGAGGAGTCCCAACGGCACTTCAAGAAAAGACCAAGACGTGGCTTGATATAGGGGCCTACCCCGCACTTCACACACCACTGCGATAAGGGATTCGGTGCTTTGCCAATATATACCAGAACTTCCGTGAATTTATAGCGCGGCCCGAGTACCGCGTAGGCTCTTCCTCTTGGATATCACTTCCAAGTAGGCGAGGCCAGGGGAGGAATTCTTGTTTAAATGCTTTATACCTAGTGATTTTGGCTTTGTGTGCAAGGGTGAAAAATGAAAATCAAATAGTGTCACTACCGATTTTGATAAATTTTCCAACCTAATTAAAACTAGATGAAAACACACAATAGAAATGATGAAGAAAGAGTTCCTTTTAAGCACTAAAAATGAAGTGTTTGATTTCGATGAAGACAAGTCAAACAGATTCTTTCCCAAATGTGATTAAATTATTTTTAAGCACCAAAATCAAAATGTTCGAATGTGATAGAAAGCAAACAAACAAAGTCTTCTTTTTTTTTTTTCCTAAAAGGAGAAAACACCGTAAAAGAGAAATACCTATAGATTTAGCTCTCCAACATGTGTGGACTTCAAAAAGCATGTTGTTGAGCCCTTCCCCTCAAAAAATCCCATGAACAAGCAAAGTACTCCACAAGAAAGGTTAAGCAAACATACAAACCAATCCAGAAAGATATATCCAAATAATAGCAAAATGAAAATTTCTATTTAGGGAACTAGAAAAATTTCAAGGAAATAACAATTTTCCATAAAGAGATAGATCGAATATGCAATCTTGAAATCAAATAAAAGATTTACTAATTTTTAGAGATAGAGATTGGAATTGAGATTTGCAAAAAAAAGAAAGGATCTAACTTTGCAAATTCAGAAATGAAAGCAGCAAGACTAAAACAATGGAAGGGAATGCTTAAGAATAACTGATAAAAATCAGTGAAGAAAAAGAACAAAGCTGAAAACTGGAAAAGATATGAACTTACCAATAAGGGACTTTGGTTGGGTCCCACCGGCATTCAAGAATGTAGATCAATAATTTCATGCTTGTTACTGTCCAAGTTAATGTACCAAACTAAACACAAAAGCCTTGAAATACTCAAATAAAATCAATACCGATAGACAAGATCTGGAAATGTAGATCGAAAAGAAAGCCGATGTAGAATAGACGAGCGCACACAAGTAATCCCGCAAATTAGATCCAAGAAACTTGCATGAGACACAAATGCTTGATAGAAAAAACCACGTTAAAAGATATTTGGGTGGACTACCCGAAAAGCAGGTTCGAGAAGCGATAAGCTCCCTCGGCGGATGTCAGTCCACATTTTAAATTAAGGAAATAAGCATACATGATAAAAGATGTAAGTAAAAGACTATATTTTTGATCAAAGGTGTTAAATGAGAATCTAAACAATGATGTAAAGTAGCAGAAACAGAAACACTTTAAAAAATGATGTTGGATTACTATTACCTCGAGTTCTTCTACTGCTCAGTAGGGCGATCGACGTCGATTAGGAAAATCGGCATCGAATGGTTCAAATCGGCGTCCGATTGTGCAGTCGGGTCGGCGATTGGTGCAGTCGGTCGCGTCGACTTGGGAAAATTGGCAGGAAGATTAAGAAATAGACAGTGGAGACTAGATCATTGATCTTCGCTAGATCTGCAAGTGTCATAAGGATATTGCCAAGGCTCCACCTATGTTGGATGCAAGAACAGAGTCACCAAGAGATCGATGAAGACTCACGATGTCGATGTGGCAGGAGCAGAGTAACGGTACTCCTCTCAGGGATTGGTTTGGACAAGATTCACTCTCACTTGATAGATGATGCTCAGACTTGATGCTTGAAAATCTCTTATTCTCCTTGTCTAACTCACTGTCTATCTCAACATCTCGATTGCCTAACCGGCGAGTTCTGGGCCTCTATTTGTAATCGGCGCCGACCGAGATGAAATCGGCACTGTTCCAAAAAATCAAAGGTGTCGGTGATTATCGGTCGGTGCTGATCGAGAATAGACTCTAAAATGGCCAAAAGGAGTGATTTCTAGGAATGATGAGAGTGATCATGTCACCTCAAATATGGGAAATATCCCACTGCTCGGTTTGGGAGGAGGAGAAATAGGGGGGATATATGGATAGAATAGATATGGGGTAGATAAGTGGTTAGGATACATGTAAAAAGGTGTAATTGAATAGTTAATATTTAATTACTCATGGGTAAAACATAATGGGGTGAATTAAACCTAGGATAGGTGTTTAAATCAAAAATTGAATAATACCCCAAGGGGGCCATGGTGATATGAATGTGCCCCAGGTTTCCCGAGAAGATAAACGAATGTGAGGGACACCAAATTGGGTAACCAATTTTCAGTGTCTACAACTTCTACCATAGGCATGTTCCTTCCTAGGCCAACCTCGTGCTAGGTGGCACCTTATCCACATAGCATGCATAGTCGGGTCATGATTTTTACATGTTCTATTCTCAACACACAATTTGGCTAAGTCATGGACCCTTGGTTCTGTCCACGCACACCGCATGTGCCACGAGCTTCCTTAAAACCTTTTCTTAAACCTTGTCATGCACGCTCTGTCCTTGCGTGCATCTCTTCAACTAGGACCTTCGTGCATACGTGATTTTTTTACTTAGTCAACATTCTAGGGGCTGACATGACCCCATCACCCCATTGGGCAATGGAGTCAAAAATGATGGGTAGAAAAACCAGATCCAATCAATAAAAATGGCTTCCAAGAACAGGGAAAACCACAAACCGACAAAAATAGCAAAAACAAAGCCAAAAACAAAGACTATACACTATACAAGTGGTGCATACCTCAAATTTGGGGATTAATCCAAGAAATGATTGAAATGCTTTTTATTAATAGGTAGTTCAAGTAACTACCCATCTAAGTCCTTGAGAAAAAGGTATTTTCACCAATTCTGATATCAATGGAGTAAGGGCCCATCCACAATGCATCAAATTTACCATGTTTTCCCTTATCTTCATGCCTGCTATCCCACAACAAAACCAAATCTCCAACATTGAAGGCCCTAGGAGTGACCTTCTTGTCAAACAACCTCTTCAACTTCTCTCTAAATCTAACATGCCTTTGGTGGGATGCTCTTCTTTCTTCATCCAGCTCAACAATTTGATTAATCCTTGCTTCATATGGACTAACCTCTTGATCTTCAAGTTGTTGAACAAACTAAAATGAAGATAATTGTAGATGTAATGGCAGCAGAGCTTGAGTTCCATATACCAACTCAAATGGGCTCTTACCAGTAGCTCTTTTGGCAATGATTCTATCAGCCCAAACTACAAATTTCAGTTGTTCACCCCATTTTCTCTTGTTCAACTCCAAGGTTCTCCTAATGATCTTCAACAAGTTCTTATTGCTGGACTCAACTTGTCCATTTCCTTGAGGGTTATAGTTTGAAGCATAAGTCAAATTGGTTCCATACTCCTTACACATTGCCATCAAGGGTTTAGCTTTGAAACACATGGCATTATCAACAACAATCTTGACTGGCACACCAAATCTGCATATGATATGATTCAACAAGAAGTCCATAACAACTTGGTGTGTTGCTTTCTTTGTGGGGATTACTTCTACCCACTTGGTGAAGTAATATATGGCTACAAGGATCCACTTATGTCCAGCACTAGAAGGGTCTGAAATCTCACCAATGAAGTCTATTCCCCATTGTTTGAAAGGGGCTTCAATTGATACAGGTTGCAAAGGAAGGGATCCTGAAGCTTTCATTCTTCTAGAGAAACATTGGCAGCTTTCACATTTTCTAACCAACAGGGTTGCATCTTTGAAGAGAGTAGGCCACCAATAACCAGCTCTCAAAATTTTGTGTGTTGTAACCCTTCTAGCAAAGTGTCCTCCACAAAATCCCCCATGGAAATCAACAACTATTTTGGAGCTTCATCTTCAATTACACATTTCAAGAGGACACCTTCAGGGTCCTTCCAAGCTAGCCCAAAGTCAGTGATGATGTATTTTTTAGAAGCCAACTTAAGGGATCTTTTCTTATTTTTATTTAAATGATCAGGGAAACATAGGTGTCTAAGGTAAAATATTACATCCTTGTACCACTTAGAACTTACCAACTTCTCAAGAACATCTGCCCTTTCTTCCTCTACTTCATTCACTTCCACAGTCTGTAAGTTGCTCTTAGCCATGAGCTTAGCAAGACCCAAACCTCTCACCAAATTTTTGGTTTGGATATCCATGTCATATTCCTGTAGTTTTTTCACCCATCTACATATTTTTCTTGAGATCTCCATCTCTGATAAGATGTCTTTTACCATGGTGTGGGGAACATAAGCAACAACTTTTGAACTTAAGATATAAGGCCTGAAAACATTTGTTTCTTTCACCAAGGCAAATGCTTGTTTTCCATGATTGTGTATTTTAACTCAGCAGCTTGTAAAGCCTTGCTAAAGAAGGAAATATGCCTCTCAGCCCCATCTTCATCCTTCTATAACAAAACAGATGCAATGGTATTTTTAGAAGCAAAGGAGAAGATTTTGAAAGGCTTATTGTAATTTAGAGCTGCTGAGATAGGTGCATGTTTCAATGCTTCTTTGATTCCTTCAAAATATTGAATAGTAGCCTCCTCCCATTTGATAACTTGGTATTTCTTTAACATGCATGTAATAGGAAGAGTCAATTCAGAAAAATTAGACACAAACCTTCTAATGAAATTGATCTGCCCAAAGAAGGATTGGATGCCCTTCTTTGTTCTTGGAATTGGAACCTTTTTGATTGCTTCTACCCTCTCAGGGTCAATCATGACACTAGCCTTTGAAACAATATGACCAAGTAGCTTGGCCTTTTACACTCCAAAATGGCACTTCTTTGGATTCAAAGAGATTCCAAATTCTCTACATCTGATCAACATTCTTTCCAAGTGTTGCAAGTGATCTCTTCTGCTCCTTGAAAACACAGTCACATCATCCTAATAAACTGTAATGAAGTCATTTATGTAACCAAAAAAGAAACACCCATTTCTCTTTGGAAGGTATCTCTAGCATTCATGAGAGCAAAAGGCATTCTTACATAGACATATGTTCCCCAAGGAGTGGTAAAGTTAGTTTTAAATCTTTTTGACTCCTTGACAACAACTTGATTATAGCTAGAGAAACCATCCAAGGTGGACAAAAATTTAGATCCAATCACTAACTGCAGCATGTTTTCCATGTTTGGCAAAAGGATAATTGTATTTCAATGAATCTCTGTTTAGATTTATGAAGTCTACACAAATTTTGATATCTCCATTTTTTTTTCGACTGGCACAAGGTTTGCAATCCAAGATGAATACCTTGTGGGCTGAATGATCCCTCCCTCCTTCAGTTTCTTCAATTCATCTTGCATATTCATTGAGAGGATTGGATTAATTGGCCTTTTCTTTTGTCTGAAGGGCTTGGTATTTTTTCAATAGGAATCTCATGCTGAAAAAAGTCCTCTCTGTATGCTTTCATTCTGAATAAGACCAAGCCGATACAGTCCTGATATTTCTTCAATTGTTGAACATAGGACTATTTTTCCTCTTTGTTTAGATTTCTACCCAACCAAACTTTTCTTGGTTTATCATTAGTGCCCAATTTATTCTCTTCCACATCCCTTGAGGAAGACATGTTTCTATTGATGATGCAATCAACATTGTTAAAATTTGATTCAAGTGCAACAAGACCTCTAGGAATGGTGTTAGTTTTCAATTGGATAATATCCTTTCCAAAAAAATCTCTTTTCCTTTAGTCACACACACCATTGGTTCCCAATCAATATTCTGATCTACAAACTCACCTTGATTTTGTAAGAACCTTTGCACTTGAGAATCATCATTAAACACTTGTCAATGCTTGATGTTGTCAAGGACAATTGGCCTAGTTAACACTTCAATATTGTACTCACAATAAGGTGAAATAGTGCAATTTCCAAATCTTGACCCCAACACTACCAACTTTTCAGTAGGAACATTGAAACTTTTTCATGATGCATAATGTTGAAGGAATCAAACATCTCAATTAGATCCCAAACTACATGTTTGTACTATTTCATCCGCTGATTTTTTGTAGCATACGTTTTCTTATTTGTTTGAAAACTAGCTCTAAATCTCCTTTTGCAATGATGTCCTTGACACCATACTTCCATGTAATTCTTAAACCCAACAATAAGACTTCATACTCAGCAATGTTGTTAGTACATTCAAAATTAAGCTTGAAGGAAAAAACAAATTCTTCCATGCTAAGAGAAATCCGAATTATACCAGCACCATTACCAAATTTGGAGCAAGCTCCATCAAATAGCAAGGTCCAAGGGGAACCTACCTATTTAAGGAAATTTGACTGATCCATCTTGTGTTCTTTGCCATCAGCAAACCCAACAAATTTATCAGCATCTACATCAGCAAACAACACCTCATAGGAAGCATTGTTGGGATCTTCAATAAGGTGTAACATCTTATTTTCTCCATAGAGATTGATAATTCTACCTTTAATGGGAAGAGTGGAAAAATACATTTCCATTTGAATAGTCCCACCAATAATTATAGCCCACTTTCTTGAAAAAAGCATACCCCATTTGGTAGGGCAATCAACAATCACAACATCAAGTTTCAAATTCTTACCTAGATAGGTTGCAAGTTGTACCACCAAACCCTTCACACAACCAACTACCAGAACTTCTCTTGAGTCCATGGTAGTACACACTTTGAAAAGGCTACTATCACTTTGATATCCAACTCATTCATGACTTCTAGAGGCATGACATTGCATGATGCACTTAATCAAACATATAATTGTGAAGTAGTATATCCTTTATGATCAAAGTTGTAAAGAATGGATCAACATTCAATTGGGAATCAACCAAGGAAGCCCCAAGTATACCTTAGGTTTTTTTCTAAGATCCTCTAATGTTGGTGGTGTTTCAAGGTCTGTAATGATTTTAGGAGGAGTTTCAATAAAGTTTACATTTATGCTTGGGGTACTCTTCTCCTCTTTCAATCCCAAGTACTCAAATGCTCTCTTCTTGTGCTCGAATCCTAAGCAACTCAATGATTGGAACACTCACTTTGATTTGGATTAATACCTGGGCTATGTCATATGTAACACTCTTTAGAAAGGTAGCATTGGAATGGAGACAAGTAAATTCATTAGATGGCATGGGATTCTTGGCAATTTGGGCATGAGGAGGACTGTACTTTTACTTCGGATAGTAGATATTTTGGATGGTGTTTCTCTTCTAGGATCTTCTTTGGGAATATTTATAAGGTTTTTTTAGGTTTGGCTTGAGGCCCATCTCCCTTAATAACCTTTCTCCTAGTGTTATACTCTTTCTCTTGAGCCACAACAACATTCATTAACAATTGTCTATCTTCCTCCGAAGGGATACCACCATCATACTTCTTAATCATCAAATCTCTTAAGTATTCAAATTCATTGTTAGGAATCTCAAAATCTTGCACTACATATACCTCAAGAGTATGAGAGGGAAGAAGGACTTGTACCCATTTGATGCAATCGATCAAAGGTTGCAGCTGTCCTTGCACTTATTACCTCAATTGATGTTACTCCTTCTTGTGAGCCTGAAGAACAACCCACCATGCAAATATCATCATTAGTACCATCATCATTATTAGCTTCACCATCTTGTTGGTCCATTTCACATGGAGGATGGGGTAGAAAACACTTATCACACTAATCAATATCAACAACTTCCTCAATAACAGCAACCTTGGCAGTTAAGGGATCAAGTAACACTCTTCTTTCACATGCTTGAGGATGTCTATTTGTAGACTCCATGGGTCCTTTCCCTCTATCATCAGATCTCTGATCACCCCTAGGATGATTGGAAAATATGTCATGGTTTTGTGCTTTTTGCTGACCTTGTGAAGTCTACCCAATTCCCTTCTCTGCCTGGGCTAACTTGTATGAGATTTCTTTGACAGCCCCTGCCAAATTTTTCACAACCTCCTCCAAATCAGCATCCTTGATAGCTTGAGGTTTTTCAGGGTTTACAAACTTTACACCATCTCTCTTGAGAGGATTCCCAATGGCTTTAATGTTATTTTCAATCTGCAATGTCATGGTAAAGGCCTGCCTTAAATTGATAGGGTTTTTGTCTCTCAAGTAGTAGGATGCTTTATTATCAAATGCATCTGCATATTTGATTAAACAACAATCACCACGCGGCCTAAAATTAATAGGAAACCTCCTCAATGTCTTGTTAAATCTTGTATTAAAATCATGCACTGATTCATTGGGGTTCTTCTTGATATTCTCAAATTCAGACAAGATAAATCTAGGATAAGTCTTGTCACCATATTGCAACCTAAATGCATTGTTCATCTTAGTCCAAGAATTAATAGAATTATCAGGTAGATCCTTGTACCAATCCCTTGCATCCTCTTCTAGTGTATGAATGAACAATTTGACATACACATCTTCAAATTCTATTTCAAAATCCTCCATCATGTTAACAAAAAGTTTGAGATGCTTTGATCACAAGTTATTGCATTGTTACCTTGGAATTTTGGCAATCTATTTCTGACATCTTGAGGGACAACATTTGGATAACCATTCATTCCTCTAAATTTTATAGGACCAAAGGTGTTAACAACAAATGGAGGTCTAGGGGAGGCTGAGCCATATTATTTTGAGGTGGTGATCTTGGAGGAGAAACAGAATGATGAGGAGTGAGAGGTCTTTGGGGAATAGAAATGTAATCTTCAAAATGGATATCCCCTATAGGATCAGCTTCTTGATAAACTCTAGCAGATTTGGAAAAAAACAAGGGTAGAATGAGGAGCAAGATTTTCAAAGACAAATGAAGGTCCCTCTCTAGATGGAGAATGAAAATTTTCAAGAGGAATATCTGATTTAGATTTACCTGAAGAAGAACTGTAGTCCTCAATGATAGGCTGATCAATCTCAAGTTCAACAAAGGGAACTTCCTTCCTTGAGCTCAGCTCTCTAATAACCTTCCAAAATCTTCTCCATTCTAACTCTGAGTTCCTTGAATCTAAAAACAACTTCTTAGCAGAGTCTCTGAAGAAGAGAGATCTTCTTCCTTCCATTTTTGTGGAGATTAGCAACACCAAAAAAAAAATGACAGAAAGCTAAGATATTGATATTTATCAAGATCAAAATAGCATGGAGTCGCCACTAAGGACTTTCACCCTAGTTGTGTAAATGCACTAAAATACTCTATCAAATACCTATCAACACTGAAAATCTTTCCAAAATTTATAGATCAGACCTTCCTTTTCTTGAATCTATCAACCACAAATGCAAATGAAGTGCAACTACTACTGGAAATTGATAAAATTGTAGATAGATTTTGAAACCTTTGCATACACCTTACAAATCTGAGTATAGAATGATGCTTTAACAATATATTTGCAGAAAAAACTTGCAAGAGACATTACTAGGGTTTGATATGCATTCAAATATTTCAAATATGTATGCACATGGATTAGATTGAACTAAGAATGTCCCCAACAATGGCGCCACTGGTGTTGGTACCCAAATTTGTTCTCCTTTTTAGTCTGAGCAGCATTAAAGATATGGTAGGAAGCTTGAAGATAGATGGATCATGGTGTGTGTCATTTTGTAGCCGGGATATGATCTAACAGCACTCAAATTTTTGGAGAGATGGATAGCACTCAAATAGGACTTGATCTTGTCCTAACTGTTTTAGGTTGTGCCTTTCAACCAAGGTAAGAGAACCTATTTTATAACCCTCAAATGGTGAAGGAGATGAAGATATCCCTCGATTTGTATAAATAGTATAAAGGGGCCTTGGGAAAATATGATCAACACTCCAAATCTTACTTTCACAAGTTTTCACTTCCATATTATGGAGATACTTTTAATGCAAGACAAGGGTTATTGAAGACATTTTGAAATCCTGATATGTTCTACATACTTTAGCAATTGGATTTTGATCTTCTGTGGGTATACAAGTCAAAAAAAGGGGTAAAAAAGGTATGATTAATTGTTTTGAATGATTTTGGGTGGGAGTTTAAATAAGACAAACCAAGGTCCGCTAGACTCTTTGAGAATTTCAACAAAATATGGAGAAAATTAGCAGTAGAAAGTATCAAAATGGTTAAGCATTCCTTCAACCAGGATATGTGCATCAAATGGAGGCCCAGATATTCACTTTTCCACACAATCTTTGATCATCTATCAAAAATCTTAAGTTATAATGAAATAATGAAGCATTTAGCAATCATTATTTAATCATGACCTAAGGTGCACCCAAAGGTTTACAAACAATCTAAAGTCAAGGAAGGTAAAGTGATCTTAAATTTGTTTTTTTCTTTATCAAATGAAAGCTCTTCTAAATGTGAGATTGCAAATGCCACTAAACTATCACAAGAAATGAGACCATGTATGATCAAGAGATATTTTAAACACAAGACTACAACAAGAAACAAGAAACACAAATTTGAAATGCATTATGAAATGTAAGCATTCACAGATTTTTCCAAAAGACAACACAGAATAACTCAAACTTGATTAGATTTATCAGCAAGGGAATGTTTTGAAAACAATCTCAGAGCTTGTTAATGGCTATACATGTGTAACCAACTTAACATGATTTGAAATCTGATACAGAGAGAGTTACATGAGTTTCTCAAGTGGTCACTCAGAGAATGGGCTTCTTCCTAGATTTTCCTATGAAATTTTTAGTTTTCCAAGATTTTTTAAACTCTTCCAACCCTTTGCATGAAAAATTCATGCAATATATAGCTTTCAATCTCCTTTGAGCCTTCTTTCCCAAGAAAATAATATGCCAAAGGATCAAATTTGTTACAAAAATTTCTCATGATTCACAGACAGGGACGTTTAACAAAACACATCCAAAAAGTTGCCAGTTGTCTCAAAAAGAGATGAATCATTACAAAATTCACATCATTATCCATTGTGGAGGCACATTTTTCATCTTTAAAGCATGCATACCCCCTTCCTTTCATTATTTCATCCTTATCCCTCCAAAATTTGACTCTGCAACTTTTGGATTTGATATTTCATGTTTTTGGATGGGTTAGGGAAAAATTCATTTCAAAAACATCTCTAATCTTCAAATTGATCCTCAAAACTGATTACATTGGTCCTTGCAGGCACAAATGACATGAATTTTTCAAAATTTGATGAAAATTGATGCAAAAAATGCATCTCCAAACTTCCTGGAGCGTTCTAGGGAAAAAATGGTGGCAGAGCAAAAACAATGCACAACTACCATTGATTTGACATTCAAATTTTAATCTACACCCTCCACGTGGAGAAAAACCATTGGAGAGATTTGGAGGCACCTTCTTTGTATTTTTTTAAAGAAATGGCCATGTGGCGAGATTTGATTTGGCATGGGCATGGGTTTCACATTTTTACCCTTTTGACCTTTTTATTCTGAGTGGCCACGTGGCACCATTCCATTGGATGCGGACCTAGGAGCTTCATTTTACCTTTTAAAATTTTTGGGAAAAAATTGGAAAATTTTGATATTTTTCCCGCACCTCCACCTCATGAAAATGGGCCTGACACATGTCCCAAAGTGGGCCCCATTGGAATTGTAGACCGATTCTACACATTTCCACCTTTTTTGGAAAAAGGAAAATTTTCCAAATTATCCCCGCAGACCCACACCTCTGATTCTGTCCTTGGCTTTGAAGCCGCCACATGTTCCATTATGATTCGTTGCAGGCCCTAGGAATTTTCTTTGCACTTTAACTCTTTTTCCAAAATTCCTTAAGGCACAAAAAGACCCACTACTTCTCATCCAATCAAAAGAGGACACATCATCATTTTTAGGCAAAATTTAGAAATTTTCTCCGCCACTTGAATTCAGGTAGATTAGCACTTAGTGGGGCCACAAAACAATTTGAAACTTTTAGCCAAAGTAGCTAAAAAAAAAAGTTCTCAAAATGACCCACCTCTCCTCCTCCAATCAAAAACTGCCACGTAAGCACATTAGAACCAATCAGAGTAAAGCGGAGCCATGGGACCAAATTCGCCCTTTTTCCAAAAAGTAAAAAGTGATAAGTTAAAACAATTTTTTGTCATCCCTCAGCCAATTAGAACAAGCCACGTTGCCGATGAATGCTGAAGAATAAATTGACAGAAAATGACACCCGCTAATCAAAACACAAAAATGCCAAGGATGCCTTAGAATTCGATTTTTTCACTAAGGACAACAAATTTATCGAAATTGAACCAATCAAGCATGTTTTCTAAGCATTTTTATCATGGAATTGGATTTTCAATGGAATACAAGTGAAAATTGATCAATTTTAAACTTCCATGATTGGGAGAAAAGAAAATGGTAAAGCCCATAGATTTTGGAAAAATTAGGGCACAAAAAAAGAGGCACACATGTAGATTTCTTTCAAATTGGGGCAAAACAACAAGTTTGTGAGAATTTTAAGGCATTTGACTAGAGGGAAAAGATGTAGACCACAAATTTGAGAGAAAAACATTTTAGAGCATGCAAAATGAAGGAAAAATTTAGGGGAAAATGGCGCAAGCTCAAAAATGGCGCAAGCTCAAAAATGGCAACAACAGTGAGCACCCTTGTTGAATCTTCCAAGCGTTCTAAGGTAGATCCATACTTCTGCGCGGGTGATGCTAGGTCTGGATGCTTTAATAGTATAGCCTCATTGTTGGATTCTACTTTCTTATACACAATGCTCACCTTGGCCTTTTCATCCTTTAATTCACACTACCACTGGGCATTGATCAACCTCTCTTAGCTTAGCTCCTTTGTTAAAGCAGTGAGCTCTTCCTCTTTCTTCTTTAGCTCCCCTTCCAGGTCTCTAACCCTATCATCCCTCCCGAATATTCTAGCCTCAATATCAATAGATATTTTGTTCAGCGCGTTGCATGGTTTCTCATCCGAGAGCTACTAGGTATCCATCACTGGGTTGTCTTCTCTTAGTCCTGGCAATGTTATTATTTCCCTGTGGCTTACCTCAAACTCTGGCTCATCAAGGTGGGACTCTATAGCCCATGAGAGCATCTTCCTTGTCCATGGATATGTAGCCTCCTTGTCAAAAGATGACATTGCTACAAGCTCCTCTACCGGAATGGTACTTTGGAACCGCACACGAACACTTTCTTGGGGTCATCAATATAACCCATCTCTAGCCTCTCCCCCTCTACGCACCTTCCTCCCATGCATGTACCCTTAGGTATACTTACAGTCAAAATGGGGCCTCTAGTGTTGTCGTGTTCCTCTTCTACACTCTCCTTCTCTTTGTTCAACATTGGCTCAGTGTTGTGTTCCACTTTGTCCTTCACCAAGGTCTCAATGTCCCTTATCTCTTATTTTTTACCACCTTAGTTATCTACTCCTGCGTAGAGCTTGGAGCCTCTTGCTTCTATGCGCTAGCCTCCTCATCTTTTCCCATGTCCTAGGTGCTTCCTCCTACCTAGCTATCCTTGCACCGCACAAAAAGGAACCCTTGTTCTTCTTCTCTACCTTCCTCCTCTGAATCATGTACATTGAAAATAGGTGGCCCTTGATCTTTCCTAGGGTCCTCTTCCCCACTTACTTCTTCTTCACTATCATCCTTTTCTCCTATGCACTTGTCCAAATTTCCAACTTCTTCCGAGGTGGTCTCCTCTTCTACCCTCTGCTTCTTACTAACTAGAGATTCCGGTGTAGGTGACTCTATTTCTTCTTCTTCTGATGACTCCTTATTTGATGTATTTTCTAGCTCTGGAGCCTTTTCCTTGATTATGGGCTTCTTCTTACTCACGTACATACTAGTTTTGCCGCTTGTCCTAAGGGAACCTATTGCCTGTGTGCCTACCACACTTGGAATTTTCTTTTTGGTTATTTTTCCTCCCATTTGGGCATGGGTCTTTTCCTCCCAGTTGGATCCTAAGGTATAGATACCTCATTTTCCAAATATCTGCCCTTTTCTCGACTTGGGTCTTATGCGAATGTACACACATGTTGTAGATCCTTCTACAATGGGAAGAGTCATGGGCCTTGTCATCTGAACTTCATACGATACGTACCACTCCACGTATATGCACTTTTTGGGGTACACCAACCCTTTATGCATTTCCCTGTGGTCTTGGTCCAGACTACCAAGGTCCAACTTAAAATTTTTGGACTCCCTGAACCTATTTACTCCCGCTTGGAAGTATTGAGCTGTGAAGGAAAAGGGGAGCTTGCACCATGGGCTCTATGTCCCATCTGACAGTTTGAATCTACCCAAACAAAAATGTTGGCACACAAAAAATTTCACTTATCCCCTAGTGTTTATTGGCGGTTGTTGGGAATTCTCCATTCTACCCCGAACGTGTTCCTTAGGCACATGTACCAATTTTCCAAACGTGCCTTGTGCACTGTTGTCATAGTGTCACAAGTGTATTTCTCAAACCTTTTGGTGGGTGAGGGGTCTTCACAGGTACTCCCATACGAACTTATCTGATGCATCTAGTACCCTGATCTCTGAGAACATGATGGTTAGCAACACATTTCCAAAGAGGATCCTATCACCTTCCTTCACACAGTTAATAATTTCATCCACAATGAATGTAGACAAATTGTAGATGGTGCCCTCTAAAATCTTTCTACAGACATTCAACCATGGCTTATTGACTTGGGTCCATCTCTCCTGGCCATTTAGCTTTGACACTAGGTGCACATGACCATCTTCATCACTGGATCCTTAATGTCCGTGACATCATAATACCTTGACCCCTTCTTGCATGTGAAAGTGGCGATAGTTTCCTTAATCACTTCTTTGTCAGTCAAATCATCCTCCAAACCATCTCCTTCATAGATGAGGCATATGAAATGTGAAATGAGCTAAGGAGTTATGTGCATCTTGCACCCTGTGAAGTGGAAATAGTCCTCATGTATGCACGACATCAGCCATTGATATAAGCGCTTAGGTTTCCTAAAGTAGGGAAACTCAAAGAGTTGTAATAACCCTACCTTCTCCAATTTGACCTTCATGTCATCATTATATATGGGAAAACCCTCTGGTGTCCTTTTGTTCATTGGGCACACTAACTCCAGTGCCATTTCCTTCTCAATTGTGTTTGTCTGATGATTATAATCATTTATAAACATGTTCCTAAGATGGGACTCCCACTCCTTCCCCAACAACACTCCATCTAGGTACTGCATTTCTACATACCACTCCTCATTTATGTGTGCTTCAATTTCTTGTTACTTTCCCTTGCCCTTTCCTTTCCCTTCTTAGGTGTACTAGCTGGTTTCTTGGGTGCCATTCTCTAGGTCTTCTTCCCACTTCAATCACTTCATGTTACTCTATTCTTTTGGTCTCTCCAACCTTAGATCTCAAACTTGTGAAGAAAATTACTTAAACTCATGCCCTAGTTCTTCAAACCCTAACTGGGATACTCCCTTCACAAGATGGTGCCTTCTCATAACTTCTCCTACTTCGTAAACTCCGAGATGGTTACCCACGCTTCAATCTCTCCAAAATTTTCTTCACACGGATCAGTTTTTTGGAAGCCCTAGTTTGCAAAGGTGTAAAAATCACTTCATTCTCCTTATATGCAAAGTGAAAAATGAAGTGCCTCGAACCCTTTATTTATAGTTTTCTCCTTTTTAAGCATTAAGTGCTACTTCACCTACCACCGTAATTTTTACATTTAATGCGTATTTTTCAAACAAAACTTGTCTTCAAAGACTTTCACTCACATGCCCCAACCTCGTGTAGAAAAACCTACAACCTTTTGGTACTCAACCAATCAAACCCGACAGAGACTCTTACGCACATGTACCCAACACCGAAGGAACTTCTTTTGTCTGATTTTTTCTCTCACCTACCTCATGTTGCTTAATGCACTTTCTCCTCCTTTGTATGTGGGATCTAAAAGTAGCTTTATCTTGACACCAACCATCCTTTTTCCATCTTTTCTTTTCAAGCACCTCTTTTAATAGGGCCATTCAACCAGGATTTTTAACACAATGTCCTTGGTACTTTAACCATGTGCTCCTTCACATTACTCCACCCCACACTAAAATGATGCATGGTCCTCTACGCACTCACATATTCTTAAAAAGTATCAATAAGGTTACCGTTGCCCAAGGCACTTTGTTATCCAAAATGTTCCCCCGATCATTTTTGTGGCTAACTCATCTCTCTCTTCCCTCTCTTGTGCGTCGACATAATTTTTACTTTTCAAGCACTCAAAACCTTTTGGAAATAGCACCATTGGATAGAGCTCTTTCTCAGCTTTCCAGAAAGGTAAATTTTTCCTCCTAACTCCATGTATTTTTGAAGTTATGGCTCGGCGGAGTTTTTGTGGGAAATTTTCCCCTGCAAGGCCCGCAGCCAATGAGATGCTGCCACGTGTCATGGAAGTGGCGGGGGTCGGAGGAAGACTTGGAATTTTCACCAAGTGTTTGGTGAAATTTCAAATGGAAGATTTTTTCCTGCAGGCCCGCGAATCAGGTGATGCCACGTGTCCAGGGGGAAATTTTGAAAAATTTGGCTAAGTGTTGGCGCATGGAAAATTTTGAAGGAAGAGCCGCGCCCCCAATCAAAACGCACCACGTGTCCTAAGTAGCTAGAAAGGTGGAGGGCGGAGGAGAAGTTGGATCTTTGGCAAAGTGTTTCACCAAAATTTCAATGGAGGATTTTTGGCTCGTTTCCCCGATGACCAATCACATCAGGCCACGTGTCGTCGGAGGCTGGAGCTGCGGAGCAAGGGAGGAAATTCGGATTTTTTCCCATGTGTGTGTGAAAAATTAAAAATACTTGCAGGGATCCCATGACCAATTATATGCCGCCACGTGTCTCGGATAGGCGGGGCGGGGTGAATTTGGAAAATTTTCCAAAGAAGAAACAAAGGAAATTTTGAAGAGAAACCCCACGGAAAATCCAGAAGGGGCAAGCCTACAACCAATGGGGTTGTGCCACATGTCCAGGTTGAAAAATGTCAAAGTGACCCATGGAGAATTTTTGGGAAAAATGTCCGCGCTTAATCAGCGTGTGCCATGTGTCCCAAACTCACCGGCCCGGCAGGGAATTTTGGGAAATTTTTCCAAAGGCGAAAATAAAGGAAAATGGAGCAGGATGGGCCCGTGACCAATAAAAGCATGCCATATGGTATCTGAACCAGTGGAGCTTGGGGAAATTTTGGAAAATTTTCCCAAATGCAAAAAAGGGTAAAAATTCAAAAAAATTCCCAACCCGATTTGGCCCTGTTTTGCCCTAAAATTTCAAATGGCCATAACTTTCGATCCAGAGCTTGGTTTTTTGCATTCTTTATATCAATGGAAAGCTGGTGAAATTCTCTACAAGATTCTAGGGTCAATTTTTCATTTTTATGGAGTTTGGAGAGATAAAATCAAAAAAATGTCTCTCGCACGTGGTGATGAGCAGAAATGACATTTCAACCACCATTTTTAATGAAGAATGGCTCGCATTCTCTCCCAGCATGGTTAAAAATGTTAGGGAATGGGTCTGTAAGGATGCCCATGCTGTTTTGAATGCATTTTGGTCAATGATTGAACCTCTCCCATGTTTTCCCGCATTTCTCTCTCTTGGGCTCATCCCTTGCACTGTAAAATCCAGATTTAGCTCATTTTCAAAGGGTTGAACATTTTTTGTGTATTTCAGGTCCCCTTTCTCACCTTGGAAGTGATTTTTGTGGAGTATCAGACCTTTTCTAAGAACTGCAACTCATTTTTGCCTCTCAAGTGTTGCAATGTAAGTGATTTTGATGTTAAAATAACAATACAAGCCTTGTGATTAATTTTCCATCCTCTCATTGGTGTTGTTGACTAATTTCGATTCTTCATTAGAGTTATCAGTTTGTGCATGTTGTTTTGTTACATTTTATGAATTGTGTCAATCTACGAAATGAGAAATGCTTACCACTCCTTTGGTGTATCACCTATTAGCATTAGTTTTAGTTTATCTACATTCTCTATCTCTGTCTCCTTAGGAATTTAGGGTAGGATTAGGGATATAGACCTCTATAAATTGTAAGTAATAAATTTGACCAGAGGAATCAATGAACCAACCTCTAAATTGGAGATTCCTTTCTCATTTTGTAAGTCCCACACTTGGGGAAAGGATTCAATGTTGTGCAATCACACTAGATGCTTAGTATGATCAAACTAGAAATCTGATCAACATCCAGGGGTGCTGCTGATTTGCAACAACAGTTTTGGCACGCCCGGTGGGACATAGAAGTCTTCATCTTCATTGCAACAAAATTGATGTGCATTTGTTGCAAGTTTCTTGCTTTAAAAGAGCTATAAATTACACATCTGGCGACTCCAAGGAAGAAGAATCAGCTGGTTTTAGCAGTGCAGACCTGAAAACTCATGAGAAGAATCACTACAAGGTCAAGAGCTGGAGAAGAAGAGGTGTTGTTTGAATATCTACAATTATCTCCAAGAAGAAGGCAAAGTGGGAGGAGAATCCAAAGGTCTCCATCTCCACCAAATAGAACTCTCTCAACTCCTCCACCTGGTAGGCCTTTCATTCAATCAACAAGGGTTCTAAGGCCAATCAGAATGGCACAAAACAACCCCTATGTCAATTTCACTGGCAGCAGCCCACTTGCTCTCAATGCACAAAATCCAATTCTAGTTACAACATTGAAGAACATTCCATACTTCACTGGAGAAAATCAGACCTCACTTGGTGATCATGTCAAGGATATTGCTAACATTTGTGCAATCCATGAGATCAATGAGATGCAAGTTGTTGTCAAATTGCTGGCATCTTCATTCAAAGGGAAAGCTTTGCAATGGTTCAGGAGCCTTGCCTCAGGTTCTATTCAAAATTGGAATCAGCTATGTATAGCCCTCCATGAGTAGTTTGGGGAAAAGGGAGACAACTTGTCCCTTTTGGAGCAGCTTGACAACCATCAAGAGAGCTCCCAATGAGTAGCTGACTGATTTTAATTTCAGATTTCAAAGGACTTGGGAGAGAATTCCAGTGGCAGTCAGGCCAACAGCAGAAGGTGCTTTCCTTTATTACCTTAAAGCTTTAAATTCTGATATTTCTATGTTAATTCAATCCATGGGAGGCACAACTATTCCCATTGCTTATAGCATTGCCATTAGAGCTGAAAATTGTTTGATCCAAGCTGGCAAGCTGGCTCCTAGACCTCCAATGCCATTGTTTCCAAGTTTAGAGAGCCCAAATACTAATCAAATGCCTAATTTAGCTCCTATTCCCACTCCTAGAAATCATAATTTGAATGAAGCTTCTACTTCATCTTCTAGTGCCCCAAATGAACTTCAAGAAGTCATGAAGCAGCTGCAAAATCTAGGCAATGAGCTGGTTACACTCAAGAGGCAGCAAGCCCAAAGTTTTAGACCTTCTTTCTAGCCCCAAGCTTAGCCTAACAGGCAGCCATATCAACCTCATAGACCACCCAATCCAGCTGCAAATCTAAATCAAGCAAGGCCTCCTACCAATAGACCATTTTAGCCCTATAATCCCAATGCTACATCTGCATCTAAAGCATTAGTGCCAATACAAAACAATATAGCTCAAGAGTATGATTGGTGTTTCCCATGCAATGAACCTCACAACCAGTCCATGTGCTTCAACGGTGCTTTGAATCAAGCATTAATGGTGACAACAACTGGTGTGGAGGTTGAAGGTAGTCAAGGAAGTAACCAACAACAAGAAACATTCCAGCAACAATCAGCTCCGAATGATACCACACTTGTAAACTGGCAGGCAGAAGATTTTTGTGGCATGAACCAGATACAGTTTCCCAAAGTGTTGCAGCCAACACAAGGTCAAAGAGGAGAAATTTGGGTGAAGAACAAGCATTGGCTCCAAGTAATTCATGACCTTCTGTCACTCCACAAACTATTGGCAAGCAAAATGTAATCCCAAGCACACAAGGACCGCTAAAAACAGCTTCCTAGGCCAACTCAAATGCCGGTTGTTGCTGCCCATGTACAAGGGATGAATGTATAGGCAAGGGGCAAAAAGGATAATTCATCTCCATTCAATATCATTGATCAGATGAAGAAGACAAATGTAAACATATCAATGTGGGAATCCCTATCTATCCCAGGTCAAAGAGATTTGCTACAAGCTGCCATGAAGGACTGGTCAACTTCAAATCAGCAGGTCCAAATGCAAGAGAAGGTGCTCACAAATGCTACCTAGCCTGAGGGGAATCATGGAGGACAACAAGGTAAGATGTTGAAGCCCCCTCCATTCTATGTTTCATTGATCATTGGGAACCAACTAGTACACAATTGCATGATTGATTCCGGGGCAAGTAGTTCAGTAATGCCCAAGCAAATAGCTGATTAGTTGGGAATTCAGTATGAAACCATATCCAAAGGGGTGGTACAATTGGATGGGACAGTAGTAACAATAGTTGGAGTGATTAAAAACTTGAGTCTTACCTTGCATGCATGTCCCAACGTGGTTGTTTTGCAAGATGTCTCAGTAATAGACCTTCCACCACTCTTTGCCCTATGTTTGTCAAGGGATTTCACAGCTAAGATTAGAGGTTACTTATCTACTGATTGGTCACACATGTTGTTCAGAACCAGATATGGAACTAAGGCCACAATCAGATCTGAACCTATTACAAACTTTCACATTGAGCCTTACACTCCAAGCCAAATCAATGCCAATTGTTCAGCGTTTGATCAAGAAGATCACCCAAGCACTGATGAAGCTGACACCAAGGTTGGAAGTATCCTAGATCTAACCCTTGATGAATGGGCAAACAAGGTGCATGCTTTTGATCCTTATCAAGAAATAGAAGAATCTGAGCTAGGAGTCTATTGCATGCATGAAGAAAATCAGCCTATTCCTAGCATCACCAAGCCAGACCACAAGGATGAAAATGAGGTATGGCAGTTGTTTTTTGATGGGTCAAGGAGTAGACAAGGTGCAAGGGGGAGCCATGCTGGTTTCACCTCAAGGAGTTAAGTATTATTCAGCTTTTAGATTTCAGTTTGCATGCTCTAATAACACTACTGAATATGAAGCTTTGGCGCAAGGACTGCATTGGTCAATCAAGAGAGGAATAAATAACTTGTAAGTCTTTGGTGACAGTGAGTTGATTGTCAACCAATTCAAGTGGTAGCATGCTTCCAAGAATGATCTACTCAAATGCTACAAGAATAGGGTACGGGACCTCATTGAATATTTTGAGAGCCTTAGCATAAAATCCATTCCTAGAAAAGAGAACCAAGCTGCTGACAAGCTTGCAGCAGTTGGGGCAGCCTTTGACGTTGTTGAAAGAATTCAAAAAGACAAGGTATAGCCAAACATCCATGTGATTGTGAGGCCTTTAGTGCCAGATAACAATGTAAGTTGGCAAGTGTTTGAAAATGATCAACAAATCATCCATTTCTTGCAAGAAGAGGCTGAGTTCTCAGCCAAAAATTAGGAAAAGTTGGAGCAGCAGTATGGTGACCAGGTGGTGCAGTTGAGAACCAACAAACTACCAAAGGGGCTTATTACTTTGGAGTCCATTTTCAATCCTAATGATTAGTTTAGGAAGGAGAAAGAAAACATCCAAGTGAAGGGAGAAGATTCAGTGTCCATCTTGGTGGAAGAAGGAAAATCACTCCAAGTTGGCAAGATGACAACTGAGCAAGAAAGGTATGAGTTCATACAACTTTTTCAAGAATTCCCTGATGTTTTTTCTTGGAGCTATGAATATTTGAAAGGTTTCAATCCCAAGTTAGCTCAACATACCATTGAATTGGATCCAAGTACTAAGCCCATCAGGCAAAAACAAAGACCAGTCAATCCACACATGGAGCCCCTCATGAGAAAATAATTGAATAAGTTGATAGAATCAAGAATCATATTCCCTATCAAGCATTCTAGTTAGGTTTCCAACTTGGTTCCAGTCAGAAAGAAGAGTGGGGAAATCAGATTATGTGTTGACTTCAGAGATTTGAATAGAGCATCTCTCAAGGATCATTACCCACTACCTTCCATGGAGCAGATTTTGCAAGTTGTTGCTGGCTCTGAAAGGTTTTCACTACTTGATGGCTATTCGGGTACAATCAAATTATGGTGAAGGAAGAGGATCAGTTCAAGATAGCCTTTACAACCAAATGGGGAACTTATGCATACAGGAAAATGCCATTTGGGCTGTCCAATGCCGGAGCTACCTTCCAAAGAGCAATGGACATGGCGTTCAAAGGTTTGATTAACAACATAGTGCTAATATATCTTGATGATATCACTTTTTTCAAAAATGCAGCAGACCACCTCTCTCATTTGAGACAAGTGTTCCAAAGGTGTAGAAGATTTGGAGTCTCCTTGAATCCTAAAAAATGTATTTTCTTAGCTCATGAAGGAAAGCTCCTTGGTCACATTGTCTCCAAAGAGGGATTAGTAATTGATCTAGAAAGAGTTGAAGCCATAAGAGCACTACCATTACCAAGCCACAAGAAGGCCCTTCAAAGTTTCTTGGGGAGAATAAATTTTTTCCAGAGGTTTGTCCCAAATTTTGCAGCCCTAGTCAAGCCTATCACCAAGATGTTAAAGAAAAGCATGGCTTTCAAATGGACAACAGAAGGCAAGGAGAGTTTTGAAGCAATCAAAGAAGCCATCTCTCAAGCCCCAACTCTCATCAACCCGGATTTCTCCAAGGATTTCATCCTCTATGCATTTGGAGGTGATGATACTATCTCTGCAATTTTGGTACAGCAAAACAAAGACAATGATGAGTAGCCAATTGCTTTCTTCAGCCAAAGCCTGGAGGACTATGAGGTGAGATATTCTTTCATTGAGAAGCATGTTCTTGTAGTAATCAGAAGCTTGAAGAAGTTCAAGCATTTAGTCTCAAACAACAAGGTTCAATTGTTGGTTTCTCATGCGGGAGTTAAAGACTTCCTCCTCAATAAAGACTTGAATGAAAAGAGAGCAGGTTGGATTACTCGTGTCATGGAGTATGACATAGAGATCAAGGTCACCAAGTTGGTCAGAGGAAAAGGATTGTGTGAGCAGCTGATTTTAAGCAAACAAGAGGAAGCATGCAATGAGAAAGAGACTGTTTTGGCGTTGCAAGATAGCCATGAGCAAGAAAGCACTCAAGAAGAAAATAATGGTGTCCCCATTCCTTGCTGGACCCAAGACATAATGCACTTCCTAAGCATAGGCCTATGCCCTCCAGAAATGAACAAGACCCAAAGAAGACACTTCAGATTACAGGTTGTCCCATATGCCCTTGTTGATGGTGTTTTGTTCAAAAGAGATGTGAATGGAGTATTGCTGAGATGCATTGGTACAAATCATATTCATAGGGTGTTGGAAGAGTTCCATGGTGGACCAGCTGGTGGTCATTTTGCACCAAGAGTGACAAATCTAAAGATCATGAGGGCTGGCTATTATTGGCCCAAGATTTTCAATGATTGTTATGCATGGATCAAGAGGTGCAAGAATTGTGCATTCTTCACAGGTAAAGAGAGACTAATTGCCCTTCCATTGCATCCAATTTCAGTTGACCAACCATTCATGTAATGGGGTTTAGACTTCATTGGAGTCATTAATCCCAATTCAATCCAAGGGCACAAGTGGATTTTAATAGCCACAGATTACTTCACTAAGTGGATGAAGCAGTAGCACTCAAGGAAGAAAATGAATCTAGCATCCTAGACTTCTATGAGGGAATAGCAACCAGATTTGGTGTACCTGCTACAATAATATCAGATAATGCATTGGCATTCATCGGGTCCAAGATGACTGAATGGGCTGTCAAGAATGGGATCTACCTAAGTATTTCATTAAACTATTACCCCCAGGGTAATGGCCAGGTTGAATCTACAAACAAGAACTTGTTGAGGATCATTAAGAAGAATCTTGATGAACATCAGAGGTCTTGGCATACTAAATTGAAATCAGCCTTGTGGGTTAATAGGATAACTCCTAAGAGATCTACAGGTAACTCTCCATTCAAGCTTGTTTATGGGAGAGAGGCAATTTTGCCCATGTCACTTGAGTTGCCAACATTAGAACTCATGAAACAGTTGGAGTTGTTAGAGTTTGAACCCATGGAAGTCAGATATGCAAAATTGATGGAGCTCCAAGAAATCAAGAATCAGGCATCCCAAGCAATGGAGAAGGATCAAGCTTTGATAAAGAAGACCTTTGATAGAAAGGCCAAGAATAGATCCTTCCAAGTTGGAGATCTAGTGTTAAAATGGGATGCAGACAAAGCAAAACCAGGAAGGCATTCAAAATTTGATGCCATTTGGAGTGGCCCATACATGGTCACAAAGTGTAATTACAGCAATGCCTTCCAATTGTCTTCATTGGATGGAAAAGAACTAGAGATTCCATTCAATGGGATCCATCTAAAGCATTGCTACTAAAGGGAAATTCTCCACCTTGTAAATATTAGCTTAGGTTTTCATTCCTCCAAGTGCTTGTGCACATTGTTTTGTTGTAGGTTAGTTTTGCTTTCCCTAAGTGCTTTGGCACAAGCTTGTTGTTCCTGGGAATGTGTTTGTAGGCCTTGCTCCATTAGGTGATATTCCATCTTCCTCCTTGTAATGTTCTAGTCAGTTGGGGTACCAAACAGAAAATCAAGTGACTCCATGCCCAATGGATTGCTTCAAGCAATTGGTAATTTCATCCAGCAGGCAGATGACCCCTCTGAGTCGCCAAAATTGTTATCCAAAATGTGCCCCCCACTCATTTTTGTGGCTAACTCCTCTCTCTCTTCCCTCTCTTGTGCCTCAGACATAATTTTTGCTTTTCAGGAACTCAAAACCTTCTGGAAATAGCACCATTGGATAGAGCTCTTTCTCAACTTTCCAGAAAGGTAAAGTTTTCCTCCTAACTCCTTGTATTTTTGAAGTTATGGCTTGGCGGAGTTTTTGTGCGAAATTTTCCGCTAGGAGGCCCACAACCAATAAGATGTCGCCACATGTCATGAAAGTGGTGGGGGTTGGAGGAAGACATGGAATTTTCACCAAGTGTTTGGTGAAATTTCAAATGGAATACTTTTTCCCGCAGGTCCGCCGGCGAATCAGGTGATGCCACGTGTCCAGGGGAAAATTTGAAAAATTTGGCTAAGTGTTGGTGCATGGAAAATTTTGAAGGATGAGCCCGCACCCAATCAAAATGCACCACGTGTCCTAAGGAGCTAGAAAGGTGGAGGGTGGAGGAGAAGTTGGATTTTTGGCAAAGTGTTTCGCCAAAATTTCAATGGAGGATTTTTGGCTCGTTTCCCCGACGACCAATCACATCAGGCCACGTGTCGCCGGAGGCTGGAGCTACGGAGTGAGGGAGGAAATTGGGATTTTTCCCATGTGTTTGCATAAAAGTTAAAATTCTTGCGGGGATCCCGCGACCAATTATATGCCGCCACGTGTCTCGGATAGGCGGAGGCGGGGTGAATTTGGAAAATTTTCCAAAGAAGAAACAAAGGAAATTTCGAAGAGAAAACCCCGCGGAAAATCCAGAAGGGAAAGCCCACAACCAATGGGGTTGTGCCATGTGTCCAGGTCAAAAAATATCAAAGTGACCCATGGAGAATTTCTGAGAGAAAGGCCCGTGCCCAATCAGCGCGTGCCACGTGTCCCAAACTCGCCCCGGCTGACGGGAATTTTGGGAAATTTTTCCAAAGGCGAAAATGAAGGAAAATGGAGCAGGATGGGCCCGTGACCAATAAAAGCATGCCACGTGGCACCTGAACTAGTGGAGTGTGGGAAATTTTGGAAAATTTTCCCAAATGCAAAAAAGGGTAAAAATTCAAAAAAATTTCCCGCCGACCCGATTTGGCCTGTTTTGCCCTAAAATTTCAAATGGCCATAACTTTCGATCCAGAGCTCGGTTTTTCACGTTCTTTATATCAATGGAAAGATGGTGAAATTATCTACAAGATTCCAAGGTCAATTTTGCATTTTGATGGATTTTGGAGAGATAAAATCGAAAAAATGTCTCTGGCACGTGGTGATGAGTAGAAATGACATTTCAACCACCATTTTTAATGAAGAATGGCTCGCATTCTCTCCCAGCATGGTTAAAAATGTCAGGGAATGGGTCTGTAAGGATTCCCATGCTATTTTGAATGCATTTTGGTCAATGATTGAACCTCTCCCATGTTTTCCCGTGTTTCTCTCTCCTGGGCTTGTCCCTTGCACTGTAAAAGCTAGATTTGGCTCATTTTCAAAGGGTTGAACATTTTTGTGTATTGCAGGTCCCCTTTCTCACCTTGGAAGTGATTTTGGTGGAATATCAGACCTTTTCTAAGAACTACAACTCATTTTTGCCTCTCAGGTGTTGTAATGCAAGTGATTTTGATGTTAAAATAACAATACAGCCCTGTGATTAATTTTCCATCCTCTGCTAGTGTTGTTTGACTAATTTCTGATTCTTCATTATAGTTATCAGTTTGTGCATGTTGTTTTGTTGCATTTTATGAATTGTGTCAATCTACAGAAGTGAGAAATGCTTACCACTCCTTTGGTGTATCACCTATTAGCATTAGTTTTAGTTTATCTGCATTCTCTATCTCTGTCTCCTTTGGAATTTAGGGTAGGATTAGGAATATAGACCTCTATAACTTGTAAGTGATAAATCTGACCAGAGGAATTGAGGAACCAGCCTCTAAACTAGAGATTCCTTTCTCATTTTGCAAGTCCCACACTTGGGGAAAGGATTCAATGTTGTGCAATCACACTGGATGCTTAGTATGATCAAACTAGAAATCTGATCAACATCCAGGGGGTGCTGCTGATTTGCAACAACAGGCACAAAACAAAACAACAATACGAAATGGAAACACAAGAAAATAAATGCATAAAGGAAAATTCTAAACTAACTAGCAAAACTACCTTATTTACAAACACCGAGAAGACTTATTTATAGTAGGGCTTCAACCTACTCCCATTGAAGTGTCTAGGAAACTTCATCCCATCTAGCGCTTATAACTGGCACACGCCCAAATCAAGGATGTATGAGATTGTGTAAGGACCCAACCAATGGACTTTCAACTTCCTAGGATGGCACAAAAATTTAGAATCATAAAGTAAGACCATCTACCCAACCTCAAACTTCTTGTTTCTTATGTGGCGATCATGCCAAGCCTTCTACTTTGCTTTCTCTATTGTTTGGCTCCACTTAGCGAGTGATCATCTCTCATCTAGCTTCATTAACTTATCAATTCTCTCTTCCAGTGCTTTCTCATCAGCCAACCCTCCTATGCATGCTATTCGCAAAGAAGGTAACATGAATTCAACCTGGAAAAATAGCTTCCATGCCAAACACCAACTGAAATGGTGTGGCTTTGTTCAACCTTTTATAAGTTGTCCTGTAAGCCCATAACACTTGTTGATACTTTGTCATCCCAATCTTGTCTTCCAACATCACAAATTTTGGTTAGGGTATGACTCAGTATTTGTTGAATGCTTTTGTAGTTCCATTTGCTTGTGGGTGATAGGGTGTAGTCTTGTGATGAGCCACCATGAACTCTGCTAACAAGATCCTCACGGTCTCATTCAAGAAATGCATACCCCTATCACTTTGGTCAAACTCAAAGGACATCCATACCTCATGATAATGTTCTCCCACAATAATCTTGTCGTTGTGGCTACTATGCAATCTTTAGTTGGGGCTACCTCTACCCACCTTGTTAGATAATCTATGCAAGTGATGACATAGTGTGACCCAGTCCTATACACCGCTGGTGCAATAGGGCCTACAAAGTATATTGCCCACTTTTCAAAAGGCTCCACACTAGGGATACAGTGTAAAGGCATTTCATCTCTCCTTCCTGGCTAGCTAATGCACTAGCAATGGTTACACACTTTATAATAGGCTTTACAATCCTTGTACAGCGTTTCCCACCACAAACCTACCATTAATATCTTATGCACGGTGGCATCACCTACATAATGTCCACCCGCACTTCCTTTGTGTGCTTCCTCCATGATGGTGAGGTGCTTATGCTCTAATACACACCTACACAACACCTCGTCACATCCAAACTTGCAAAAGTCTCCACCGATCAAAATTTAGGGTGCGGCACATATGGCTAGATGCTTCTTCTCTAATGGCTTCATTCCTCTCGACACCACACCCTCCTACCGAAATTTACTCCAAATCCAAGGGTGCGTGCCACAACCTAAAAAATTGCGTGTCTGACATTATCTCCTCAATACTCTGCGTATCCTCCCCTGAATCAATTCTTGACAAATGATCGGGTCCACAATTGCTCTTCCCAGGCTTCACTACTATGCTGTGAACTCAAACTCTTGAAATAACAATACCCACCGACATATGTTCCCTCATAAAATGGGCTTGTTCACCAAATACTTTAATGCCATGTGGTCGGTGTAAAATACAAAGGGTGTTGCCAGCAGATAGTGCTTGAACTTGAAAAGCGCATAAATCATTGACAATGCCTCGTGCTCAGTCATGGTGTAATTTTTCTCTATTGGTGTCAACTTCATTCTTTAAAAACATATAGGATGATCAACAATCCCTTTACTCTGTTGTGCAATCTTGCTCCAATAGCGGTTCCTAAGGCATCTACATGGACATGGAAGGGCTTGTCCCAAGAGGGAAAACGTAATATAGGCATGGTGACAAGCCTATCCTTTAATGTATCAAATGCCCTCTGATTTGCCTCTCCCTAATGGAAGGCACTTTTATGTCAAATAAGCTCTTCTAAAGTCACAGCGATCTTGGCATACCGCTTGATGAATTTTGTATAATAACTCATATGCCTAAGGAATCCACACTATGCTCTAGCTAGTAGGCTCCCCTAACCCCACAATAACTATAACTTTAGTGGGATCTACTAGTAATCCCTCCTTACATATGATATGCCCCAATAACGTGCCAAAGGGTGTAGCAAATACGCATTTCTTAATATTGAGGGATATCCTCAACTACCTACACCTCTCAAACATTAATCTCAAATTGTCACAATGGTATTTTAGTAGACCATACACTGTCCTAATCATCCAAATAGACCTAAAGGAACTTATGGATGGAGTCCTGGGCACGCTTACACCACTATGCGCAAAAAAAAGTAGGTGCATTCTTCAACCCAAAGGGCATGACCGTATATGCAAAACTGCCCCACTCAGTGGTGAAATTTTTCTTCTTTTGGTCTTCCTTTGCAATCTAGACTTATTGGTACCCCAAAAATCTATCTATAAAGGAATAGATTTCATGCCCAGTGACTCCTTCCAAAATTTCTTCAGTGAAGGGGGTTGGAAAAGGATCAATGACACAAACTACGTTTAGCTCCCTATAATCCACACGATCCTAATCCGCCCATCCTTCTTGATACTAATTATCATTGGACTTGTCCATTTTGATTCCTCCACTACTTCAATGATCCCAAAAGCTATCATTTTATCTATCTCCTCCTTAACCTTTATGTGCAAATTGGGATTCATCCAGTAGGGTCTCTTCTTGACCAGGCATGCACCATCCTTCATCTTTATCTTCATCTCCCCCAAGGAATGGTGAACGCATTTGAGCTCATGGTACCCACACAGAATAAATCCTCAAATTCATGCAACAGATCAATGATCTTAGAGACTTCCTTATCTAACCAATAATCTCCAATAATAGCTTCCTTAGGTTCTTCTCCTAAACCGATGTTAACCTTTTTTTCTTTAAGGTTTCATGGTAGGAGTGCGCATGAGTATCAGTATTGTCCACCACCTCGTGCATCCCTACAAAATCAGTAGAATCCAAGCTTTCCGCTTCCTCCCCATCAATCACATACACCAACTTCCCTTTCTCCTTTTCCAATCACACATGCTCAAGCTATAACTCTTCTGTTTCCTCTACTTCCTCTTCAAAGTGCACCTCCAAACCTGTTCCACCTAATAACTCCAACAACCTATCCTCCACCATGGAACTATCCCCCATGGTGAGGCACTATCAACCGATGGCTTAGTACTTCTATACTCAAAGGTTTGAATTAGGTCAGCCATGATCTCTTGCTAATTCCATGTCTCGCGGTGTGTCTCGAATTAATGTACCATGCACATGCATAACCTGCAAAGTGTAGGATACAACTTATGCACCCAGAGAGGGATGGTGGTAAAGATTTCACGCCTTCTCTCTAGATCCTTTCACACTCCTAGATATGGAAAGAGGTGGGATCCTTCCCATGGTAGTCCTTGATGGTGGTGGGCACGTTGCTCCTAGAGAATCTAACAGAGAGAGAAATTCTTACCTCGCGTCATTCCAAAAGGCTCTCCTGATGGGTAGCCCACCACCGTGCCATTGTGCCAAGTAGGACATAACTTAGCATCCCTCTCTGTTCCTTCTCATTCTTCCACTGAGCTTCCAACTCCCACAGAAATATCTCAGAAAGGCTCCTCCTAAATACTTAGGAAGCTCCTTTCCTCCTAAGTGTCCTGACTGTGCACGCCTTTGTCACCTTGGTCACCGACCCTCTCAACTGTCATCCCATCAATTCATAAGTTCCATGCACCCAATTGTCACATGCTAGACTAGTGGTATCACTTTCTAACTAAGCATCTTCAAACTGGATAACTCCATTGGTAGGATGTATTATCTTTGGGTCCCTAATTGAGTGCACATATATCCTATCTAGAACTTCTTCTCCTAGGGGTTCAGTATAGGGCGTCGACTTCCCATCAGCTAGGGGTATAATGACCCACTCCTTATTTTCAAAGTTGATGTACCCTTTGTTGAACTCAAAGGTTTGCATTGTTCTTGTAACACCATGGGCATGCAAGGAGTGCTAGGAAATTGTCTATGTTGGTGAGCACCAAGACTTTGAAGTCTCTAGTAAACTTAGCTCCCTGGATAGTGATAGTTGCATCCTTTAGGACACCGATGGGCATTGCCTTTAGTCTTGTTTGCCATATACAACACATTCAAAGATGATTGTAATGCGGGTCTTCCCATATGATGTCATGCATCCAGACTTATAACATTGAGCTCCACACTTGTTTCAATGATGATATTAATAAGGATCCATTCATCTACAACCGCATTCAATGTGATCTCCTTGTCACGCCGAGGTTGTGAGGGGGAAGGTTTGCGTGCAAGACCTGCATCTCTCACTCTCCTTCGGTACATGGTACCTTCTCTCTCAACCACGATTCTAGCAAAGGAATTATATTCTCTTGCCTTAGCATTTTACACACTTCCTTGACCTCATCTAGGTCATCATTTGGTGCCTTGACTCTTCTTCCTTGTTCCTCCCTCTTGGCTCCTTTAGACACTAGATTTCCCCTTGTAAACTCTGAATAAAATCTATGGTGTCTTGATATACCTCCTTTTAATGTGCAAGTGTCTGGGTACTTTCTATGAATTACTTCCCCACTCGAAACCAAGTTCTTCGCCTTGGTATCTCTTGTGCACACGCAGCTTCTACTCTTGTTGTTACCAAAACTAGTTCCAAACTTGCATCTCGTGTTACCCGTGGCATCCACTGCGTGTTGTCCTTTTTAATAATAACCATTACAACACATTTTTCTTTTGGTGCTGTTGACTCATGTGCTCAAACAACTCTAGGAACTCCTCATACTTGTGCTTCTTTCCACACCATGAGCATTACAACAGGTCCAAACATTCTCGTTTGTAATGCTCTGTAGACCCACAATTGAAATAGGTTCCTCATGAGAACATAGTCCTTCCCCCTTGGTTACCATGACCATGGAATCCTTCTCAAAAACCCCTTCCGCGTGCGCCTCCATCTGCGCGTTCCTCATAACGGTGATCATCACACTTGGAACTACTAACAATACTAGTCTAGCACACCCCATGATCGATGGCCTCATGGATTTGATCAATGAGCCTACAGTCCTTAGTATCATTGGTTATAGAGGTGTAGATCTTATAGTAGTAAGACACATTCTTCTAGATTGTGTGTTGTAATAAGGGGCATCTACTTGCATCATGATCCCCATGAAAAATTTCACAGTCTACAACCATGGCGCGTACTATCCTCCGGGGGAAATTATCCTTAACATGCCCATCTACTTCACAATCATGCAGCACCATAAACCACTACAAGTCTCATGGGCTGAGTTCGCAGACAAATTTTCTAGTTGCTTGTCCATACAACAATCTGAGCCTCCAGGACAAAGCTAACACAAGTATCAACACTACCAAAAGCTTCAGGCGCCCGGAGCGACTTCCAATGCCTCGCTTCGGTCTATAAAATTTTTATGAGGTAAGGCCCTTCTAAAGGGCGTGATCAATCCCTTAATAAACCACCGAGCATGTTGTGAAGGGTGAATATCATACTGAAAACTTAGACAAGAGAGTTTTAAAGCACGCATCATACTCCCGCACACTCTCTCGCCATTCCTTGTTAAATCTCCTTCAAAGAATTGATGCTCTTCTATTTGTTATCCAAAATTCACCCCTTAAGGTAATTTTGATAACATGCATCAGATTATTCAGTCCCGAGCAAGTAGATTGATTCGAGGCCCAAAATCATGTTTTTGGGGTCCCCTTGGCTTCTCTCTAACTCTCCCATCCAAGAAGAAATCCCAACGAGTTGGAAAAAAAATGCAAAAATAAGGTTACAGGACTGTTTTAAAGCATTTCGGGTCATACAGAGGTTCGTTGTACCAAGCTTGGGGCCAAAAAAAAAAATCAGCTAAGTCAGACATTTTTGTCCTAGGTGGTCTGCGGGACAGTTGGGACGTCGGGACGCGTGGGACGCAAAAAGCTGAAACGGCCGAGAGCAAGGAAAATTGTCAAGTTTTTGTTTCACGTAGTTTTGGGACAGCCAGGAAAAAAGTACACACGGGACGTGAATCGGACGATTTGCCAATGAGCATCCATTTCGGTGGTTCGAGAGATATTTGTCCCAGGAGAGTTGGAACAAAAGTGTGGACAAGAGGGACAAAAGTACGCGAGGTACGTGAAAAGTCGAAAAGCCGTAAAGAAACAAGGAATCTGAATCACCGAAGCAGGGAGATTTTCATTTGGGACAGGTTGGGACAAAAGTACGTGAGGGATGCGTGGGATGCGAAAATCCAAAACGGCCAAAGACAAAGGAGAAAAGTCAACGTTTGACCCATGAAACTTCAAACGGCCATAACTTTTGACTCCGAGCTCCGATTTTCACAAAATTGGACTTTCTGGAACGAGCATGACATCCTCTATGCCAAAAACTAGATTTATAATTTTTAATGAGGGTAGATATATTTAATTAAAAGAAACATATTCGGCTCCAGTCAGTTAATGCTCATTCCCGTCAAATGACAGAAAACCCTGCTGCACCCAAAATAGCTGCCCACACTCAGAAGGCCATAAATTTTGCATTTCTCAACGAAATCACACAAAATTGGTACCATTGGAATTGTGGCTCCAAGCCCAATGCACAGAATCAAGAAATTCTAGATTTGATGAGAGATTAATTGATATTTTTAAGAAAACGTGATTGGGTTCATAACAGTGTTGTATTTGGTGGTTGGGAGTGCAATTAAGAGGCATGGTCATCATTCTTTCTCTGCTGCAGCACCTGGGACAGTATGGGGAGCCTTTTTCAAGTAATATATAATCATTTTACTCCATTTAATGCCTCTTACAAGTGGTTGAAGGACAGATTTTGGGATTTCCATTTTCCCTTCTCTTTCTCTTCTCATTTTTCTATAAATTGGAGTGTTGGGCTCATTGTAAAGGGAGGTAGTTTTTGTAGCAAAGCTCTACCAAAATTGCTTTGTGAAGCTGATGTGTTACAGCCCTTGTTGTGGACTCCTTACATGGTGATCCAAGCCCTTATCTTGTAATAGATTGAACTGTGCATATCATGAAGCAATAAAATATAAGTTTGTGGATGTATCTTCCCCTGTTGTGTTTTCTTGCATTCTTCTTGCCCCTTTAACCTTGATTACAAGAATATTGTGTCTATTATTATGTTCATGCAGGGATCCATTATCATTGTATATGTTTGAAATATTGTTGTGAATGCGTTTTGCTAGATTATGGAGAACTGTCATCACCTCTTCTAGTGTGCACTTTTCTTCTGTATTTCACGCATTTGAAGACTACTCTCACACCCTCCTTTTCTGGTGTATCACCACTTTAGTGTAGGCTTTCATTTTATGTATTCTCTCTCCCTGGTCCCTTGGAAATTTAGGTTAGAATAGTTAGTTTCCCCTACATTAGAGTAGATTGTAGTAGGTAGTTTAGGAGCAAGAACCGCTTTCTCTCGGAGGTCTATCTCAAGTAGCAAGTCCCACAACTTGTAGATAGTACCCATGTTATCCAATCACACCATGAGTTCAAGTATATGCACTTGTATAAACATAGGGTGCTTGTGATTCGGTGATAACACTATTCAAATTTAGGGATGTGGAATTCTTCTAAGAATGTAGTCTTTAAAGCAGTATAGTCCACCATTGTTTGATGAGGGTCATATTTCCTATACTAGCTATGTGCGCGCCCTTACAACATGGTTACAAACTAACTAGCCTTCCATTCTAGGGTTGTGATACCCTTTATGTGCCATAGTAGTTCACACTTGTGAACATGTTCCACAACATCCTCAATACCTTTGTAATCTGGTAAGTGCAATGACATCTCAAAAAAAACTTGAGGGGGTGGCTGGGGCCCTTGTCCTCCTAAGCCAAAGCCTTGGTTTCCTCCAGTGTTTCCTCCACCGCCGATCCATAAGGACCTATGCCTCATGAGCCACCAGATCCACTAGAACAAATAGGTCCACCCAGTCTTATGCCCTCGACCCACTAGGTCCACTCGTAACCACTAGGTCCACCAAGTCATGTGCCTCATGACCCACCAGGTCCTGTAGTAGTTGTGTCATGAGTCCCCACGGTTCCACCGAGATGTGCACTCGATGATCTATGATAGTGCCCCACTACCACTATTGTACCCCACGCCACTCCCAGACGTGAGACCGAGGGCTTGTATACTAGCTCCTTGTCCAAAGACTCCTCTGAATACTGGAATATGCATAGCCATAGAAGTGGGAACCAAAAAATTGTACCTCCTAGGCGCAGGTCTGTCACTTCCACTGATATCAACTAGGTCAATGATACTCCTTCCTGGTTCTGGAAAACCAAGCACTAGGGTTTGGTCACTGGGTGGGATCAGATACATTCCAATGACTCTTCTTTCTCTCGTGTGAAAAATCTCACCTGTGAAGCCAAGGGGTCTCTCTTACACGCTTTCCAAGATGGGGTAGCACAGATTGCTCAGGTTCCACGTCCTCCGTGTGAACCTCAACTCCTTCCCGCAACATCTACCTCTATAGATCCATCACACTTACAACCTTGATTTGTCTAGAAATCTCCCTTTCACGTGCTTCACTATACTTGAGCCGTCTCTCCTCCCTTTCCTTATCCATCATAATATCTTCCATCTTCCTCCACCCTAGCTTCCTCACCCAGTGCTCAGAATGGTTTAGCTAGCCATTGGGAATGCCTCTAAACTCATGGTAGCCATCAAGATCTTTATAGGTAGAGGGACAACACGTAGAAATGATCCTTTGGGCTCCGTAGAAACTCAACTCAGGTTAACCTCCATACATGAATATGTGAAAATGGTGTATTCTAGAGTGTAGCTAGCCATTACTCCTTTCCACTAATGATCCACAACATGGGTCCATGTTAGATCTGCATCCTACAGCCTCTGGTATTCTTCTTTGGTCCACACACATGATCCATAATGCCAACTTTATCTAGATGCATAGGTTGAGATCCATTCATACAATTCCACTGGGAAGTAGCAAAAAAAATTTCATACAGATCATGGTAGAGGTTCTCTTCTACCCATCTACGTGCATCAAACTCAGGTCCAGTGTTGAATCTATGAGAAAATTCATCCTCCATGCTCTTGAACCATGATTCAACACTTTCTAACATTAACTGCTCTATCATTACTCACTACACAAATCATGATGTATGTTATTTCCCACTACAACTTCGAAAAGAGGTCCTAGCAATGGAACCAAGATGTAGTCATTTTTACCCTTATCACAAAAGAAAGAAACCTCATACACATCAGCCTATCACCCAGGGGATGTTGGGCACTCACCCGAGGCATGCGTGGGTGCCGAGTCTCTCTTTTATTTGAGTTATGTAGGAAAAATCATCTATGATTTTTGTTTAATATATTTAAAGAGGATTTAAGACATACAAGAACCATAGAGCTCAGAACGGCCTCTAGATCCTTGCAGCCATTCTAGATAGATAGTACTTAATAGACTATATGACTTGTATCATAACAGAAAGAAGTATATAAACATCCATACCTAGTATAAACATAAACGAAGAAAACTTATGAAAAATATGTATGCATTAGAATCATTGATATTCATGTGTGTGTGTGTGTGTGTGTAATTGGTAACCTCATTACATCCATGGAGCCATTTACAAAATATCACAGAGAAGAAGACCATAGTCATGCATTACAACTGGACTAAGGAACTATGCTACCAAACAAAGAAAAATTAAAATCCCCTTTCCCAATACATCCTTTCCTAAATGCAATTACCCACTAACAGAGTTCTTCCAATATTTTTGCGAGCTTCACCAACTCTCTTGTTCTCATTTGTTTACTCTGCAGGGGCTAGTATTTATAGCCTTTATAGGCTTCCAACTCATCCTCCAGCCCTTAGATCCAATACCAAGTGTCTAAATATGGTCCTCCATGTAAGCATGCTCCTCTAGGCCTGATCTTTCCACTTTATACCGTGATGTGCTTCTAGAATCTTCTACCACAGGTATGCTCCTTCTTAGTCAACTTGTCTACACGGCCGGAACCTTATCCACACAACATGCGCATTCAGGTCATGATTTTCACATGTTATGTCCCGAACACCCAATTTGGCTAAGTCCTAAACCCTTGGTTCTATCTGCTCACGCCACATGCGTCACGAGCTTCCTTAAATCCTTTTCTTAAACCCTTCCTGTTCTATCCTTGCGTACCTCTCTTCAACTAGGACCTACATGCATTTGGTGCATCATGATTTTCAAGGGTCGTCATAGGTCCCGAGCGGCTAAGTCCTAAACCCTCTATCTTACACTCTATCCTCGTACACTCTCTTCAACTAGGACCTACATGCATACTATTGGTGTGTGTTATTTTTCACATCATTAGGTGAGTCATCTCACTTAGGTGAGATCGTAGGTCCATGTGTCATTTAGGGGTCATTATGATATTCTCTTACGCGTCGCTGTGTCGTACGTCAGACGGTCGTCGAGTGCATCATAAGCGTCATTGGGAGTTACACTTCCATTCTGGGAATGTAAATCCCCCTCTTTACTTGAGTTGTCATGATTGCAACACTGGGGGTTACTCAACACCTCCTATATGTACACCCCATTTGATCTATGAGATAGAGGAGAGTTTTATGGCTTAACTAGGTTCTACGCCCATGTTTCAAATCTTTACATGCACATTTGGTTGATGCTCACTCCTCCCGAGATCTCTTCATGCTATCATTCGCATGTCCGTTGATGTGCACGTCATCCCTCGTGATCCTCACTTGTGGGTTTTAAACCCTCTTTCATGGTATCAGAGTGGATCTTGTGGATCCGTGTGCTCATCAGCGTTGCTTGTGCATTTTTGGCTTCCGATATGATATTCGATTCTCGTTGCATGTGTCATAATGGATATTCTAGTTGTGCACTTCTTGCATTAATTTGGACATGTTTACCTCTGTTTAGTTCTTGATTTTTCATGGTGGCTTGTTTGTGGTTTTGATTTTAGTGGTTATTGGTCTTCGACCATTTGCTACATCTCTTCATGTCCATGCATTAGCTTCTTGCTCATGCTACATTTGTTGGTGTTTGGTTTTCATGGTTTTGGCTTTACGAAGGTTGTTATTATGGGCTTCTTTGTATTTCACGAGCCTGAAACCTTGTTGAATTTGTTGGCCGACTTCCCCAGCTCTTGTTTTGTGCTCTACTTGCCTTTTTTTAAGGGACTCGTGCATGGTTCGTGGTTTGATCATCTCAGCATTGGAAAACTTGTTGGTTCGTGTCTTTTGGCTTGCTGGAACATGTTTTTGCATTGCTTTGTGGTTTGAATGAACTGATGGTGTTTCATGTACATGCCTTATATTGTGCATGTGTTGATTGGTGGTTACCGTGAATGCTCTACACTACATCTTACAACCCCCACCCTACCAAATTATAGTATCCACACACTGCTCATAGTCTCGCTTGTACAACTCATGCACTTGGCTTTAATCATGGCATGATCTTCCTTCAAACGAGCCCCTAGTTCATTTATGTGCTAGACATGCTTCCGTTATCTATCAACATTCATCTCTAAAGCTGCCTTGATGGACCGACCATTACCTCTCCACACCTACGTTACTCGATGGTTTCAGGCCATTACTAGCACTTGGCTTGTACCAGATGGTTTGACCTACATCCTGACGGTTCCTGTCTTACATGGTCACTTGACTAACACTTGGCCTGGGCCTACATAACTCATAGACGGTTACACTCGGCCAAATCTGTTGGGTGACACTTAACATTCACATTAAACTCCTGCAGTCACTTCAAACTCTGCAGAGATCCACTTGGAAGTTTAGTGCATCCACCACGGCCTCTCCCACATGTCTATAGCACCCTCAATGCTGCACTGTCTGACTATTTTTGGTGGTTTTCCCTCCAAAAAGCGGTTACACCAAGCAACGTGGGACGTGGCATCTCCTTGCTGTCCACTCTTCCAACGTGGGCCCTCCTATCACCTTATTTTATAATGTTTTAGGGTGATTAAAAGAAAAACATTTTTCATGGCATGTAATTAATATTTTAAGGCTTTTTGGCTTGTATTTAATACCCTCCTATGAGTGTCGAAGATGGAGGGCGAGGTCCGGGGTTGGTAGGAGGCTAATCCCCCCTCACAGTCAAAACAAACCCCTACTAAAATTCCATGTTGTTTCCAATGAGTAGTCACACGACACCCTTTGCACCCATCTTGTGCACTTTTTTAATGCATTTTGCAACGTTTATTGCTTTTTCTCATCGATTCTTATGGAATTATTTTTTGCAATAACTTTTGACTCATTGCTCAGATCTAAGCACTTCTTTAGTCAAAGTTACATGTTTTTTCACAATCTACATGATGGGATTATTAGTTTTGTAAACACACTACTTTTATAAAGTTCCACATTCTGGGGGTTGCTTGTACTCTTGGGCCTACACACGTAGATGCATTATCGGCCGAATCGACGTCTTGCTTTTGTGCATCTTGCATTTTCATCATGGAGAGTGATCTTTCCAGACTTGAGCATCGTAGGATCACCTTACAGCCTCTTCCACTTCTCACCAAGAGAGGGAACTATTCAGCTTAGCGTGCTTCCATGGAACATTACTTCACCCACGAGGGTCTTTTACCCTTCTTGCTTGGGCCAATTCCTGCACCCGTTGATCATCGTCATCTAGAGGATTTCCTTGACACCTTGGACCATGTCTTTGGTCACATGATGATGCATGTCTCTCATTCTCTCTAGTTTCACATGGAAGACTCAGATCCACCCCACCATGTCTAGAGCATTCTTCATTCCCTCTATGGAGACCCTTCACATACTTTGCCACCATGGTTGTTCTGCTCTCGATTCGATCGTCTCCTCTTCTTCGTGTGATGACAATTCCATTGACACAGGATCACTTGGTTCTACTTCTGATGACGAGGATTGTGCATCTAGTTCTAATGTCAAGAGTACTACTCGAGGACTCTTCTCCTCCTTCTCTCACTATTCCAGAGACTGTTGACACACCCCACATCTCATCAGTTATCGAGCAGTCTCATACTCAGTCTCATACATTCATCACACCCACCTCCTTTCCACTTCTAGTGTGCAAGGCCCATTCCACTCCTCTACCTTCATTGGATGACTCATACCTATTTGACATCACTCTTCTATTTATTGAGCCCCCTCATTTGGACGAGTATCTGCCTGACCTTAGTCATCTTTTCATAGAGTCCACTTATGATGTTTTAAAGGTCCCTCATTCATCTACGGTGTTTTCATAGGATTTCATCATCTCTATTGTTGGGAGTGCCCCTTTTAGGAATCATGTCACTTCCACATTTCCAGAGACCTTCATTGATCCATCCTCAGCTGTGGATCCCTTTTCTATTGCAGAGGATGTTGTGTTCCCTTCACATCACTGGACATCCTTTATGTGGGTGTTTCTCTTTTTACTCGAAAATTCTATGCATGTGGCATTACCTTTGGTTCCTTGCCACTCACTCGCTAGACCTATGTCACACTTCCGTGCACCAGACATAGATTTCTTCGTGTTGTTGCCTTCGTTTCCTTTGTGGAGTGGCGGACTTCCAGCATGTCATTTCTGTCCTTCCTAAGGGAAGGCACATAGTTCAGTTCATGTGGCTCTTCTTCAGTCCAGAGGAAGATGATCTCATCATCGACATTCTTCTAGGAGACCTCCTATAGCTACAGAGTTCAGATCCGTCCATGGAATCTTCTGCATTCCTCTCGTCTCCCTCTTCTTCTCTCTTCTTCTTCTTTCTGAGAGATTGCCTCTTTGTACATGGGTACCTTTTCAGGATCGTCTATAGCCGGGACCCATTTTTGGCATCTTTCTTAGATTAGAGAGTGTTTTGTTCTCTTGTGGTGGATGTTTTTCCCACTGGGTTTTCCTTCACTACTTGGGACCTTTTTCTTGTGCATGGGTACCTCATCAGGCTTTGTGCCGAGACCCATTTCTCGTTTCTAACTTGCCACCTCATCCTAAGTTATGATGAAGGGGGGGTGTTGGTGTGTGTTATTTTCCACATCATTAGGTGAGTCATCTCACTTAGGTGAGATCGTAGGTCCATGTGTCATTTAGGGGTCATTATGATATTCTCTTACGCGTCAGTGCATCATATGCGTCATTGGGAGTTACACTTCTATTCTGGGAATGTAACTCCCCCTCTCTACTTGAGTTATCATGATTGTAGCACTGGGGGTTACTTAGCACCTCCTATATGTACACCCCATTTGATCTATGAGATAGAGGAGAGTTTTATGGCTTAACTAGGTTATGCCCGTGTTTCAAATCTTTGCATGCACATTCAGTTGATGCTTGCTCCTCCTGAGATCTCTTCACACTACCATTCACATGTCCATTGATGTGCACGTTGTCCCTCATGATTCTCGCTTGCGGTTTTAAACCCTCTTTCACATACGCACTTTTATACTTAGCCAACATTTTAGGGGCTTAACACAAGTTCAAACCCTTGACCTCATTATTAAAAATCAATGACACCTCTTGTAATTTTGATAGCTCATTTTGAAAATTCATATCTTCTTCATGGGTTCAAAGCTTGTTCCCCTGTAACATAACTAGTTCAATATATTTCTATATTGTGATAGACACAAATTCCTAACACAGATAACTATTCTTTGAACATAACCTTTTGACATCATCCATGACCTAAGTTTAGTCCATATAATTAAATTATAGTGACTTCATGATATTTGAACCTATAGTTGTGCATATCCTTGTGTAATTGAGAGCATCAAAAACCTCAAGAAATCATCATACACCTATAGAGTTTTCCTCCATTTGCAACTTCAACGCTTCTTGAATACCATACACTACAACAAGGATTGACTTCATAAGTGTACATGTTCAGTGAATTATGACATGGGCATACACATTTAGATTTATAAAGAGACATCGATACATTCCTATAGAGCTTCATTCTTCTTTAATGGTTTTTCACAAAAAGACCCAACCTAATACACTTTTGACAGAGACTTAACGCACACTCATACTTTGACTACTATGGATTAGAAATTTCATGAGATTAACCATTCCCCTCCACTTGTTTTCTTACTTTCTTGAAGTCTCAAACCCATAAGAAGACACTTTGAGATACCTCTTATCAATTTTATTGACCAATGCAAGCTTTATTTACATCATACAATAGTAGACACTTAGAACTCCTTGTACTTCTTGTATCAATTGACATCCATGTATCATGATTATAGAAGCAATACATATAATTCTTTACATGTTTAGACACTTATTCATGGCATTCATACTCATACTACTCTTTTAATGAGATGACCCTTCATAAATTTGATAGAAGGAATAGTCTTGTAACTACATATTTTTCTCTTCACAATAATCATTCATATTGTCTAGTTCTAGAAAATTCTCTTAAAATCTCTTACACTGCGTCCACCATACTTAAATAATTTTCATACCTTCTTTTTTTATCTCGGGATACTTGATGAAGTGACAAATATGTCATATTCATACTATTTTACTTTGATATCCATGGAAACCTTCATGATCCAACTTGATCTTCTCATTATGCTTCAATGCAACACATATTTTACTTGTGAAAACTTATTATACATGAAGATAGACTTCACAGGTTTTGTCATAATTTATCTCGATCACCAAAACTTGACACAAAACATCACAACCCTCTTCATGTTACTTATTCCTTGCTCTTTTTAATGAAGTAGTCTCAAAGACACAAGTATTGCAGTACTTTTTTCATAGCCATCACACATCTAGACTTCATTCTTGTAAATAAATCAAGTCAACTAAATTTACTCTATTTTATTGATGTAGTATCACACTTTTATCTTTTGAATTTTTCAATTCAACTCAAGGAAGATGGAAAAACTCAACCATAGCTACACGACTCTTTTGAGCTCATACCATTGACTCACAACATAGAGACCAACAACAATTTGTACTTTAAGGATGGAAAACATGGCATTTCCATGAGATGATGCATGACTATAGACTTCTTCCTCTGGAATGCTACAAAACTTCTCATGACATTCAATCTCGGAGATTTGACATAACTTAGACCATACGATCGGTGACATAGATAAATTGACTAACTAAGACAATCTAATGACCTACAAGACTTAATGACACACTTATGGTGATCATGACAACTGAGACATAGAAACAATAAGTATTAGACTCCATTGTGAAAATTTCATACTTGAAGATACAACGGATGGACTGAGAAGCCTTTAATAGAAAACCTTATTAACTCGGATCACTTATCATGACAAAAAAACCACTAGAACCATGATGAATGACACACACTAATAGACTCAGACACCTTACAATGACAAGAGCTCAATAACCACACGTATAAGTTACTTAACATACCTTACAACTTTTGAGGTGTCCCAGAGACCCAATTTCTTCAATTTTTCTTGCACATGACCTTGAAATCCATTCAAGCACATATGATCTTCTTCAACAAGTGCAAACATACTCCCTTGAACTGATTTGGGATTGTTGACTATGTTTCCAACCTTGATAGCACTAGAATCCTCCTTGACAACCTTCATATTGTTCATGCAAGTCTAAAAATCAGCTCTCTTGAATATTTAGTTTTAACCACATCCTTCATGACCATAGGAGCAGGCCTTTCAATGAACTTCTTCTTGCTTTGACAAAATTTAACAATATGACCAGATTTTTGACAATTGAAGAAAACAATCTCTTTCCTTATTCTTGGATCAAACACACTCAAATTCCAACCACATTCCTTAGCCTTGTGACCATTCTCACAACATGAAAAAAATTCACCTTTGAAGATATCTACCTCATTCCTTGGAGCCCTATTTTTACAATCTCTAGCTCTATAAACAAACTCATAACAAGTGAAACAATAACCATTGAATAAAGAGCCATACCTTATAGCATTAGGTTTTCTAACTGAGTTATACCTTCTCAAATTAGTTCTCTTAGTCACCTTCACATCTGATTTTGAACTTGGACCAACTTCATGATCATGCTTACCTTGAAACCCTAGGCTTGTTTTTTCATCTAAACTTCTTTGATCGTCTGAACACTCATCAAGAGCCTTAGATATCTTCTCAAATATCTCATTCATCTTCAACTCACTAGTTGCATCCTTAAAATCATATTCAATTGCTTTTCAACTTTTCTTCATGCCTAGAACAAGCATCTTCTTTCTCCTTTAGGGATTTTGACATATTCTCCAATTGAGATTTCAAATCCTTGATGGCTTGATCATGCTTTATCTCCATATCCTTTACCTGACTTTGATAGGACTCAATATACGACTTATTTATTTCATTCCTTCTTCTCAATATAGCCTCAATATCTCGAAGACTTACGCATTAATTGTGCTTCAAAGGATATCCTTCAAGTTGATTAGACTTGTTTCCCAAGGACCTCCTCTAATACCAATTGTTGGAAGCATAAGGGACTAAGAGGGGGTGAATCAATCCTATAATTAATTTTCTTTCATTTACTGAACCATACATTCATTAATTAGATTGTTCATTCAACATTCATAACTATGTGTGCTTATTAAAATATGCAACATCAACCACAAGAGAAAGAAACAAAGTACTACACACAAGAACGCCATATGTAAGTGGGAAACCCTCATGGGGGAGAAAACCCATTGAAACTCTACTTGTATTACACAAATAAAAGTGATTTAGTGAAGCACCAACCCCTAGTTTAGTAGGGCACCAACCCTACAAGCGAACGAACCCCTAATTTGGTGAATCACCCACTCCGAAGGAGGATACAACCCCATAGGATGACCAAGCACCAACTAAGCCACTTGAATAAGTTTTATCTTTGATATTTTTTCAGCCACAACTAATACGAGATCAAAAATTCAGTTCTACAAACCCTAGGTCTTCGATCTTTCTCTATCTTCTTCCTCCACCCCTTGTCTTGTATTTAATCTCTTAAAAACATGATTTCATAATCTCCTAAACTTGAAAAAAATATTATAATCTCTAAAACTCTTCCCTCATACCTGTAAACAACTCTTATCTAGGTTGCACTACTCCCCCACGTAAGACTAGCTCACAAAATGAGCTTAAACTTCACTTTTACATGCAAATCTTGTTAGGATTAATATTATTGTTTAAACATTATTAATCATAATTATTATTTGTAATATAATATGAGTTGGTTAACAACTCATATTATTAATTGTTAGGTTTGTTATTATATTTGTTTATATGTGAAGTTGTTAATAAACAACTTACGTATATAGGAAATGTGAGATATTTGTGGGTTGGGTAGTTCAAGCAGTTTCCTATATTCTAGGGATGTAAAATCCTATTTATATGGGTTAAATAATATATTGAAGATGTAGTGTGTAGTATTATTATGGAATATTGTTCTGTGTAAATCTGGCTTACCAATTACATTTGGTATCAGAGCAATCTATATCCTGGGCCTATAATGGAGAAATGAAATAATAAGGGACGGCTCTTTGTTGGGATCGTGACCTCAATCATGGAATTCATTATTTGATATGATTTCAGTGTTCTGTAGTTTTAAATAATTTAATATATCTTGTTTGGATCCATTTTAACGACGGAACTGCAAGTTGTTTTTGGGTTCCTGTTACAAATATATGTACATGCGGTGATTTGGAGCTTATATCAAACCTGTTCGTGGGAATTCATTCAACATCATGGTCGTAAAGACTAAATCCAATATGTTATGTCTGTAAAGATCTTCTTGATACCTTAGCCTTATGGCACGTCATACCTCTACGTCAAAGTTGAACATGTTAAATTTGCTATCGAAGAATCCATGAGATCCCCCTTGAATCGTGCTCGCTGCATACATCTAGTTAAGTAATAAAAGGGAATCTTGAATGATTTGTGGATGTAGTTTTTTTTTCATCTCCCAAAGCATTGGAGATAACTGTGAGATTCTCCTAAGGATTTACATTGGATTAACCATATAGACTTGGCCGAGTTCACAACGATTTGCAGTTTGGCCCTTCATAGCTATCGGCTTGACTACAAATTCATTTCCTCCACATGCATATCTACCTCCAGATCGATCTTCCCACGTACAGTGCATTGACATATTTTTGACAGCTATCACTTGTGTGGAGATGTATCAGTTCTGCAAATCAATTTAAGTATTGCCACATTTTTTCTGCTATGAAAGGTCATGCCTTGCGTGTGGAGACATGTTTGCTTTGGTATTATGGCCTCTATAGGTGGTGGCTTCCAAAAACTACCTACTCATACGGGAATCACATTGCATCGACCAGCTGGTTGGATCTATACTCACTCGGACATCGACTTCAGATGGAGATCTCCTCATAATTCCTAACTCGACAGCATAAAATAGGACATCTATCAATATGCCAAAATTCTCCATGGATTTAGCACACTGGTTATCTTTCAAAGGTGCAGTATTTAATAATATCTAGATCAGAGTGGCTCGAGCTCATTGCAAACTCAGATAAGGTATTATGTAATTTTCACTTGATAGTCATTTCTATATATTTCAATATTTTGTTTTGATTTATACCATAGAAATATCCATGTAAAATTTAAAAAGTAATTTGTTCTTATTAGTTTTTAAATATATAGTGTAAATTGGGAGCAATATCGGTTGAATCCGACTCCCCTAAAAGTGCATTTTCGGTTGAAATCGATGCTCTAATGTATAATTGAAATTACACTAGAAAAATGCAATGGTCTCAATTTTCACACATGGAAAGTTTAAATCTTACATGACTCAAGCCAAAGATCTTCTTAGTGGAAAATTGAAGCCAAATGAAGCAAATATAGTTGTAGAAGAATCTTTTGAATCAGAAGATGAATGAGTGACTGATGAACCTAATTATAATTATGAAGACTACTTGTTGTTTTGAGTTTAGATTTTGGAGGTCAATCGAAACCTCTCGTCAGTCGCCAATGACGGGGCTGCATAGATGGTTTGGTGACATGTGTGCAGTGTGGTTTCTTTTTTTAGTTCATTTTCAGTGTTCCTATTTGCAGTGTGATGGTTTGCTGAATAAACCCTTTTCTGAGATTTTTGGAGGAGTCATGTTTTCAGAATACTCACTTTTGGGAGTAGGAGAAGATTTTGAGGTAGACTCAAGGGATGGTTATCCAGCTAGTGTGAAGCTTGTGGATCTTGGAGATTCAGAATTCGAGGCACCTAGGGAGGAAGGGAAAGTCCCACAGGAACCCAAAGAGGAAGGGAGCATTCCTACATAATTCAGCTCGACACTACGCCTTTACGAGGGTAAAGAGATAATCTATGGAGTTTGTACCTAGTCTAAGAAGTTCTTTCAAGAGGTGGTTCAACTTCTTCAAATATGGTTCTTCGCCGTGTTCACATTAAGGGGGTGAAGATTAGTGATTAATAATGTTCACACTAAGGGGGTGAATGTTAGGATTAATATTATTGTTTAAACATTATTAATCATAATTATTATTTGTAATATAATATGAGTTGGTTAACAACTCATATTATTAATTGTTAGGTTTGTTATTATATATGTGAAGTTGTTAATAAACAACTTACATATATAGGAAATGTGAGATATTTGTGGGTTGGGTAGTTCAAGCAGTTTCCTATATTCTAGGGATGTAAAATCATATTTATATGTGTTGAATAATATATTGAAGATGTAGTGTGTAGTATTATTATGGAATATTGTTACGTGTAAATCGGCTTACCAATTACAAATCTTCTTTCTAATAAAAAGGAGGTCAGTACCTCATGATAAATTCAACCAATATTTATTAATTAAATTCAAATACATTCATTTCAACATTCACATATGACCAAAATAGGTTGGCCTAGCCAAAACCCTCATTAAATGTGCCAAAAATGGCTCAAAACCCCATGGGCACAAAGATAAGAATGCCCTTACATCAAATAAATCCATATTCATAACCCATAAACCTTTAAATATGATTAAAATTTCATTTTACATTCATAAATTGTTGTGAATTTTATCAACCAATCAAATTATTGAATTTAATGCCCCCGAGATCACTTTGTAAATCTCAAAACAGTTTTTCCTACACCCTTGACACCCTAGAAACTTCATAACACCACAAAATCACTTAAATGTGAGAAAATCATGCAATGTAACTACTTGATATAAATTTCAAAACCTGTAGATGACTTCTAAGAAATTTAAAATCCTTGAATCAACCTAATTCTTAAACCACAACTATTGTTGTCTTGACATATCAACTTTGCCAAAAAAGTTGTTTACAAAGGTTATCTTATAAAATTTTATACAAACATTAAATACATAAAAATGGATTAATCTTATGACTAATTCATCCCTATTCATATTGCATGTGATATAAAGCATTACCCAATCCATCTTAGTCTTCAAAAAACTCCAAACTTGCATAAAAACACATCTTGTTTTACATTTACTGCGAAAATATTCTTATCTAAATAATGAGTTATAAACCCTATAAAATTACCTCATTATGAAGAAAAAATTATATCAATGGAAATAAATTTGAATCCTCTTTCCGAAAAAACTTGAATCATCTTCAAACTCCACATTTAGCTCAAGATGTAGCCATTTTACTGAACCTTGTTATTTTAAACCTCAAAACTACCCTTTGACCAGTCAACTTGTATGGACCTCAAATGACCATGTACCTATATGAACATGTCCTAAAACCTACATTTAATTAATATTATCTCACATACATCATGCACCATCAATTTTTCATGTTACTCCTTTGGACAACATTGTTCCAAAACCTTCTTCTTCAGAAACTGGCCTATTTTAGTGGGGCCCACTCATCACCATGACCTCAACCATACATTTATGGAAATCTAAGAGAGTTATCTACAACATCCAATCATCAATTTTTATTAATAAATCAAAATTGGGTCACTATACCTATTCTTTTACATCTTACTCCAAGCTAGGGTTTTAAACCACTTTACCTTCTTAACGTTGGTTCATAAAAACTCGACTATCAAATGTTGGGGATGGGTCTATGCAAAAACATTTGCAACTATAGAATATAAAATCAATAACATGAAAATATGGATCTAACAATCCCCAAAAAATCTATAGTAGTGGAAGTATAAACAAGAATAATCCAAATCACACAAAAGTACACACACATAACACAACATGTACCGTGGTTCACCCAATGTGGGCTATGTCCACAAAATATAGAGATCATATATATATATATATATATATATATATATATATATATATATATATATATATATATATATATATATAATATAACAGAGATTACAAATTAAATCTTCTACACAAGATTACATGTATCTCTACGAGAGTATCTCCAACCGGATCTTCCTAAGTATACTAAATTGTGCCTCTATGCCACAACTTGTGTCTCCTCCAGGTATCTAAGGGGATCTACCTGAGTTCACTGCAATAGTGCCTCTAAAACACCACTAGATCTCACATACCTGAAGCTACCCTACATTTGCCACTTTGTAACCAAGCTCTCACTATACTATGAATCTGCAAACAAGACCTCTAAAAGGGTCGACCAATGTGCAACCGTAACCATGCACCAAGAAATAAGTCTCTCCTCCATCAATGCATAACTTGTGTAAACATGAAGAAAAATTCCTCTACATTACTAGATTCTTATGGATCAACAATACATCAAGATATCATGGATCTATAATACAAGATCTCACAACATGTGGATCTACAAGAATGAGCAATAATAAGATCTCACAACAACTTTGTGGATATAACAAGAAGAAACACTAAGTGATGTAAATATTATGCAAGCCATTACATGAGACTAAATAATACAAAGGAAATACAATAGAAGATAATACCATATTCTCACCAACAAGTGTGTACTGCACTTTCCTTCTTATGAAAGATCTTGTCTTGATGCAATCTTATTTTTCTTTTTCTTCTTCTTCTTCTTCATTCTTTCAACCAAGGATAGATCAATTATTCTCTTTTCTTATTCCTTTTATTATAACCCTATTTTTATAGCTTATATAAGCTTAGAAAAACTTAGGGAACCTTATCTATGTATTTACAACCTTTAAATCAGATTTAAAACAAAAGCTAGATTAAATTATCGTGAGTTAAATATAAACTTTCACGTACGGGTGGTGACTGACGGTTACCCTAGCTAGAACTAGTTACCCTTTGAAAGACGCTAGTTAATATGTAAACCAGTAAGGTTTAAATCATTCTAACTGTGAAGCAATTTAGCTCTGTAATCCTAACAATCTTCCACTTGGAGATAAATTGTTGAACATGTACTTGTACATCACCGTCACACCTCCAAGCAACCATAACATAGTGAACCACATGTATATGCATAATGAAACTTCTATGAGTGTCCAGGACCCTCCAAAAATGTTATCCATCATGTCAATATGATTATTAGGCATCCAATAATATCCATCCTCCATGCAACATCACCTAGGCACCTAAATGGGCTTGCGAGGGCAAGCACACCTCACTTTGAATCTCATTGTACTAACACAAACACATATGGACCATCATGTTAGCATTATATACATCATCATAAGACCATAATAAAACATCCACTTTTTCATTAATGTGATTTTTCATCAATGACAACACCTATTAGGACTATATGACAACAAATAAATCTCTAGAGCTACAATATGCACCAAAATGAGAAAAATTCATATCTTTCAAACCATTGAATGAATCCATGTTAAATTTTCATAGTTTTCTCCAATCCAGATGCCTTAAAAATCCAGGTAATAGAAAATAAAATGATTCCCTAAGTTTTTAATGGCATAAAACCCTATTTTGATGCCCTAGATCATGCTTTTTTAATTTTCAAGTTTCTACGAGTGGATTAAGATGAAATTTTGAGCACGCGATTCTGGAAGCAAGTAGAATCTAGTGAAGTAATTTTTGTTGCAATCATACATGGTAAAGTTCCATAAAATTTAGTAACTATTTAGTATTTTCACTTACTATAAATAAAAATATTCCAAAATATCAAGTCCTCTCATATCAGTGCATTCAGAAAACCATGAAAATGATAAACTAGGAAATCTTTCCCAAAAAGGAAAAAAAGATGAAAAAACCAAAAAGCAAAGGTAGCTTTCCAAAAATAGAAACTTGCTCAAAATATAAAGGCATAGTGAATAGAGTTGAATTGAGTATGTTAGAAGATTGAGAAGTTTAAATTTGAGAAAAATAGCTGAAATATCCCAAAATAGCGGGTCATTATCGCATCTGCTAAAAATAGAGAGTCTTCATTCTATGTGTGGAAATTTTTAGTAGGCTTTATTTTTGGTCATATTTATGATTTTTGACATCTTCACAGGGTTTCCAAGTGGTGTAATATCTCAAGAAGGGTAATTCAATCTTCACATGGATCCTAAAGCATCAAATTTATGTCCAAGGGCAAGGCGAGCATTGCGAGGGTGTAACAGGGAAAATCCATGGACATTGTGCGGTTAGAAGAGATTCATAAATATTCAAAGCTATTTTGATCATATCAACTCATCATTCAAGTGGAATACATCATCATCTCTCCTTGGTGGTCGGTTGATTGGAACTCATCGAAATGGTTGGGTGGTGAGTGAAGTGAGATAATGTGAGTTTGTTGAGGAAAAGCATCACAAGAAGAAGCTAAACATCATGAAATGAAGGAATGAGAAAATATTAAAAAGTGATTCCATATTCCAAGAGAGTTTGTAAGAAAACAAATCTTGTTGAATATCTCATAGAACTCATCAAGTCAAGAAGGAGTGATCCATTATAGTCTATTTCTCTACAAAAGCATCAATATGTGTCTTCTTTGATGTCGAGATTCCCCACAGTGATCAATAGTTTATTCCATAAGTTCCTAAAGTTTTTCTGGTAAAAAAATCATATTCATCCCCAAGATCCATTTCCATGGATTCAATAAATGCTCGAGAGTGAGCCAAGGACAACGCAGCATGCTATCATGCCCAGGACTCGAAAAAATCTTAGGAAAATTGAAATATAAGTGAAGAAATAAGGCCTTGAAAACATCTTGATATTTTAGAGGCACCTCAGGTAATCAATATGTTGAAGTTGTTAGGCCTAGGAAAGGAAATCCCATCGAGGAAATGACTCCATTAGACTATGAGTTTATCTGCATCTCATTAGGTCAAGCCTCACACAAGGGTGATTCTCATCTATTCAAGGAATCCTCTTCATGCCTCTTCACATGGAATGAATAATATAAACAAACAATTATATAGGTGGAAGAATGGGTAAAGACTCTCAATGCTCACATTCAATCTTTCTTTGAGCCTGATCCAATATATCCTCTTCCTATAGAAGACATTCCTCTAATAATAAGTTTGTATCTTAAGATGGTCAAGAGAGTACAAGGATACATAATATAGGGGAACACTAACGATAATTGGATTGATAAAATCATTAAGAAAGGCAAGGCATTGGTTCTAGATGTCATTTCTCTCATTAAGTACATTTTTGCAAATTTTTCATAAATAAAGAAAGCAAAGGAGGAGTTTGTAAAATAGGTAATTCACTTAGATGAGGTGTTCCCACTAGTATCTGAGATGATATCCTTCTACTCTCACACCCTCATGAGTAATAACATGTTTTCATCACTGTAGAGAACTTGTCTCAAGTTTGGATCCACGTCATAGATGTGAGATATGGAATGCTCAAAAATTAATCTCTGAGTTGGAATATTTTGGTCAACATGCTTTGAGATCTTTAATGGTGTCTAAAATTATGTTTAGAAACTTTAGTTCCCTTCACTCACTTTGAAGACTAGGCGAAAGAACTTATTGTTTCATTCTAGGATTTGGTCAAGAAAGAGGCGGGTGACTCTCTTTCCTTCAATGAAGATAACTTAAAGTCCCTGACCAACATAAAAAGTTACATTTCTAAAATTTAAAACGATCATGAAATATGGCTCATTCAATGTAATAAGATCATTGAGTTTCCCATGGTATGAACAAAGGTGTTAGGTTTTGTTTTCATTCTATATGTAGATAAGTTGGCACTTGCAGTAGCTCAATTCAGAAAGGAATTCAAGGAATAAGAGAATTTTTTGAAAACTCTTCAACATGAAGCATGAATCTATAATTTAATCATCATAGGGTGCTTCTTCATCAAATATGGAAACTTTTTCCATGTCCTCTCTTTCTTTTCTTCTCTCGCCCCTTTATAAGTCTTCATTTTATGTAATCATGATATTTCATCTCATTCATGTGTCTTTCTAAAGATGAATTATAAAATTCCCTTTGATTTATAAAAAGGGAACTTATTTCTCATTTCATAGGAATATGTAAAGTCACAAGTTTAATGAGATCATGAATATTCATGTAGAGGGTAGAAGAAAGGTCAATTCATAATGCTATAAATTGGGATGGATTTTCCATTCCAAAGGATCCTAAATTTTAGTTCTTGGTAGCAATTGTGGATTTTGATTTGGGTGTTGAGATTTGTATCACCAACACAAGAAATAAAATCTACATTTCTTCCATTTCTCTTTTCATGTGTTCTTCTATTTATCTCTTTTTTTCACTTTGTCTTTGTATATTTGATGAATCAATCCAAAGAAATGTGTGTCTAGGTTTTTTGGTTTCACTAGATGCTTCATTGTAGCTTTCATATAATTTAATGTTGAAATACTCCATTTATAGGGTTTGAACTATGTTATTTCCTACTCACAACAATAACCATCCCTTTCCTCACTGCAAATACCTCCCTTTTACCCTGTATAGGCATTTTTCCACGAGTTCGGTGAAGTTTTCTTGTGTGATCCCCGGCCTATTTTGCCACCCCATATCATTTAGATAGGATTAGGATAGTTACATTCAATAATGGGAGCCTCCCCATACACAAGAAAGAGGGGGATAGCCCCATGAGTGTTAGTAGAAACACATAATTTACCATAAGACAAATTATTTCACCAACAGTCTTTATAGACTCCATTAGGGAGAGATTTTCCCAAGTGCACCCATAAAGATCTTTGTAGAATACATACATAAAAGTATAAAACAAAAAAAAAAAACAAAATTATATTTCAAATAAAAATAAAATTTTGAAGGTGACTCCATCAAGGAATGAATCATGTCACATTCATTTCTCACAACATGGTGACAAAGTTTCAAGATTATAGTTCAAGTACCAATGAGTGATAGTGAAAAAGAAGAAAAATATGACTACCAAGAAATAAAATATATGATCAGCCCTCATTTTGGAACATCTCTTGCAAAGCCAAGAAAGTTGAGAAAAATAAGGTTTCTACCATCTCTACCATAGCCATGAAAATAATTTCCAAAATGGAGAAGATTGTTGTTTTTGAAGACCCCATCATCAATTTAGGGTGGCAATAATTCAAGAAGAGTACTTACTAGAAGAAATAAAATTGGAATTACACTAGCTGATGATCGAGAATCCAAGAAATGGATAAGGAAGATTCATAAAATATATGAAATCCTTTATGAATTACATGGGGATGGAGAATATACTTGAAGGTAACATTTTCAACTTCACACAGTTGACCAAGAAACTCATAACATTGTCTTTCATTTCCCTTCCTCTAGATGATTTTCTTACATATGGAGATGAAGAAATGGATGTTTTTAGAAGAGAGTATGTGCAAATGCTTCTAAGTGTAGAAGAAGGAAATTTTTATCCCAAATCCTACCATGAAGTTTGGAAGTATGCATTATCCTTGCAAAGAAGGTATGAACATCTTGAATCACTTCATAATTTTGAGGAAGAAGAAACTCAAGAAGATCTTGATGATTTTCCACACTATGAGGTGTTCATTCCTAAAATATTCTTGTGCACTTCTGATGAATGTCATATCCTTGAACCTTCTAATGAGAATCAAATCATAACCTTGGAGTATGATGAATAAGACATGATAGTTGAACCTCCATTCATCAACTCATTCTAGCTCAAGGCGAGCACTCCATGAAAGAAATAATGGATTCAAGATATGTAGATTCTTCTTATATGAAAGATTACCTAATGCTCTTCGAAGACTCAATCAACCATGAGGATGTACAATAAATAAATCCTACATCTCAGACTCAAGATGATAAATTTAAGGTAATCATGGATAATTTCATTTCTAATTTTTACTCTTCACTTGATGAATAAATGTTGAATGATGAAATGGATATAGTTAAAGAATAAAATTATCTTCTCGTCTCAATCATGGATGAAGAAATCAAAGAGTTCAATTTCTTTCTTGAAACCAAGGAGGATGAGAAAATTGAATATGGTCTCTTTGAGAAGCTAATTTCTCCACCCTCACCAAACAAGCATAAATTTGATCATCATAGTAAGAATGAAATATCTCCTTTTCCTTGTGAAAAGAAGATGCTACAATAAATGATGAAGATGGAGTTTAAAATTATTCTCAGATTTCTTCCCCAACATGGTTCTCTTCCTCCCATCATGAAGATGATTAAATTAATCTTGAGCTCAAAGGTTTTCCCTTCACAAATAGCTTGGATATCTTCTCCTTATCAAAGAAAGTTGAAAAACAATTATGTTCATTATTGTAAGAATGTGAGCCTTGTATGAAAATAAATGCATAATAAGAGGATAAGAATGTTATAAAGAGATAATTTCCATGTGTGGATCATATTTCCATTCATCTCCTTCGGGACCGTATGATGATTCCTCTAGTAAAGGTGAAAATGAGTGTATGGTAGAATTGTAAGATAAATCCCTACAAGACATTCTAAATACTGTGGAAGTAACTAAAGACCTTCAACTCAGTCTTAAGATCCTAACTCGAACCATGGAAATGCAAGATAGATATGAGGAATTTTTCATTTATCCTTTCCATGCACCAATATGTGACGATGAGATGGAGAAAATGGATGAGCTCATTGTTCTTTTCAAAGCCTTGGTGGATGAGCATGAAGGTAAAGGTAATTCTTCCTCTCTCTTATTTTGTGAAGAAGATCATGAATGCAAAGGAAAGGAGATTATTGAATCTCCTATGAATATTCTCACTCATGAAGACAACATCTCTGCCATGGAGGATGATAGTGAGAAAAATGTTGAGCTAATTTGTATTGAAGGTAATTATTCAAAACAAAGTGAAAAGTTGCAAGATTCTTGTGAGTGGAGTCAAGGTCAACTTATTTTCACCACCTTTGGATTCCATACCAATGTGGAATAGGAACTCATAATACAATACTCACTCAATGGTGATGAATGCTTCCATGACCAAATCAAATATTGTAGTTTTGAAAAGGATGTCAAGGTCAATTTTGAGCTAGTAGGTAACTACAATTGTTTCGAACAAAAAGTGAGAATGTACATGACTCTTGTGAAAGGATTAAAAATCATATTGCACTCACCATTCCTAGAGCTCTTGATGGTCTTGAACATATTTCTATGCTACAAAATTCACTTGAGGATGATGAAGACTTCCATTCCAATGATGTGTCATCGAATTTTTAAATCACTTTTTTAGAACAACAAAGTGTGAAGTTTGAAATTTTTTTTGATCATGAAGTGAATCAGCTTGTCCTCAAATCCTCTAAGTTTCTTGCTAATTCAAGAGGTTATTTCATGTTATAATTCAAGGATGATGAATGTTTCTAGGATAAATCAAATGTTTCTACTTTTGAGAACATGGGGAATGGTTTCTTATAATCACAAAGAATCAAGTGGAAGCTACAAGATGCAAGGATTCTAGATAGGTAATGAAGTGTTCATTCATTATAGGGGTAATTTTCATTGAATGTTAAGTATTAAGATGGAATCTTGGTTTGTCTTCTTCTTCTCAAACCATGCAAAGCCATCATAGGAGCATGACATGATCAGATAGTGATTTTTGTGCCTCAAAGGTCATATTTTAGTTTCATTGTTCCATAATGATATGTACTTCTCCCAAACCATTGTTGAGTAGTCACTTTTCCTAACCCTTAAATTTCCAGTGCACTAGCATATCACCTAGCCTAAATTGGGTGTTCACCTGAAGCACACAAAGGTGTCGGGCCCTCTTTTATGTGAGCTTTTTCAAGAATGTTACCATGAATAGAAGAGTAGTGCACAATAGTAAATGCATACATCCTATAAAAAGAATAAATAAACTATAACTTAGCATAGATGAACCATATTATGACTATGAACATCAAAAACAATAAGTAGGAATCAGATCTAAACCATGAACATAATAAAGAACACAAATATTTAGATCCATGAGCACTTGATATTCAGAAAAAACACCATTATATTAATCCACCATTGTTATAGTAGCCAAATACATCATAAGGACCATAAATGGACCAAATACATCAACATAATAACATTCTAACCCTACAAACACTCTACTCAAGAAGTTTCAACAACATTCTCTCGCATCTCTCTCCCTTTTGTCATGCAAATCAATACATATACAAGAGAAGGGTGGGGACTCTCCCTCCCCCCTAGTCATCATTCAAGAGTAGGCCACATGCCAAATTTCATCATGCCCTACCATACTCAAGTACCTTAAGCATGCAATATTTCCCTAATGATAGCTAATCCATAACTAACTCTACTTTACATCTCTTAATCCTATCATAATGATCATATCCTAAAGTAGGATTTTCTTGGGTTACAAGTCTCCATACTTTAACCTTATCCATAACCAAATCTAGATGCATCTCCATGTGTCCTTCATTGTAACTCTAACTGTGGCCCAAAATGTGGCTAAGTACCAAGCCTATTAATCCTGGCATGAACCTTCGTGCCCTTCCCAAAGCTACTTTTTGTAAGCCTTTGTGCCTTGATATCATGCAATAAACCCCTTTGCACCTCAGGTACTTAGTATTTTTAGGGGATCAACATTACCCCACACTAGTTTGATTTCCACCCTTGTCAATTATTCACACCCTCCATAAAAATTCTATTGATCCAAAAAACCTGCTAAGGAAAAAACATTGTATTTTTCAATAGTCTAAATTGTTAACTAGAGGAGTTTAGGAAATTTGCATCTATCTCCCCCTTTAACTTCTTCCATGCCTCCAGTTTGGCCATTTATTTTTTTAGTGCTTCCTCCACTATGTTGGGTACCTATTTTGGTGTAATTTCTTCAACTTTCCCCTTGAGATCTTCTATGACCACCACCAGCTCCTCACAAACTCCTTGAACTCATCCATCTGTTCTATGATAGAATCTCAAAGTTCACCAATCCAAAATTCCAACTTCTCATGATTGGTTTTTATCTTATCCTTATGTGATGTGGTGTCAATTATTAGTTGGGCACACTCAATCTTATTTTTCAAGACATTCTCCTGTAAGGGTTTTAGGATAGCATCTTCATCGGTGACCCACGCATCAATAACGAGCTCGCATTTACGAAAAGTAATAAAGCCCCTATCTTTTAATATGTTTTCCTCCTTGAGTGAACAAGTCCTCCAACTCAGTAATCTAGGATTTAACAACAATCTTTTTTTTTTCCTTCTCCTTCACAAGATACTCAATTGTGGGTCCCACACCATCCTTGATGTTGACCAGCAACATCCCCACCAAGTCTTCCAAATATTCCATCTCATCATTATAGTCCATCTTATCTTGGCTCACTAATGTCAGACATTGTTCCAAAACATTCTTAACCAAGGAACCAACTCGATCATATGATTCCTTTTTCCACGCATGTTTTCCCTTCAAACTATTGTACAATCATTTTATCTCCTTTTCCTTCCCCTTTTGATCTACAACCAAAGTCCAAATAGTTTCCCTTGCGTCCAAGCTTTTCCTTATGAATTCGAGGAAATATTCTGCAGTGTTTTACATGCCTTCTCATTTGTAAGGTTGCTTAGATCCACCACCTTATAAGTCATGCCTTTCTATTTCTTCAAATGGATGGTCTCGATTGCATGATTGTTTACCTCAAACTCGGAATCCTCTGCATGACAATGCAGATTCCAACTTATCATTTTCTTGGTCCTCGTAACACCCCCATCCTAGTCTAAGAGATCCCAAGCATGCAACTTCTCTAGGGAATGGGTTCTCTGGAACCATGCGTGTAACACCTTCATAGGATTATCCACAAAGTCCATATGAGGATACATATGCATCCACTTCTTTCTCACTGGCTTATGCTTTGTGTGTTGCTTCCTTAGGTGTTTGATCCTGTAGAAAACTCTTTATCCTCCTTAATAATAAAGGATTCACCTCTATTATTCCCTTTTGGTTCATTGGGCTAGATGGGTGAACATTCTCTCACACGACTCTTCACAGGTCCTCCGATGTGGGCGTCTCTACCCTTGCACGTGAATTTTTGTTGCCTTGGCCTTCTACTCGCCCTTATCTTCTCCTCTTCCTCAAGCTCTACCTTGATTTTTCCTCTGAAAGGGGTGTGATATTCTTTTGAGCATGTCTTTATTGCAGAACAAGAGACATCATGTACCTTAGACTTTTTCTTCTCCATCTTTTCTTCCTTAGGCTACTTAACTTCTTCACACTTTGGTTATGAAGCCTTGGTGTTACCTTGTTGTGATGTACTTATGCCCCCACTAGCTATTTTGGTGTGAATAGTACTTCCTCTTCCTAGAAGTGTCTGATTTCCCTCACTTCCTTCTTCTTCTTCCTCTCCTTCTTCTTCTAGACCACTTTCATAGGCGGGATTAGTGCCTCTCTTGGCCTTAGAAAGGTGGAGTCTGTAACCTCCACTTTAACTCCCCCTTACATCTTAGGGCACAACTATATGAACAGTTGGTGGATGAAACCCTTAATAGTGACATTAATTTGTGGTTGTAGATCTAGGAAGTCTTTCTCCAATACTTCGACATACACTAGGTCCTTACATCGTACTTGTAGGTCATGTGAAGAGTGTGAACATTAGATTCCACTTTGTCAAGGCATCAATGGTCAACTTTTGTGCATCTTTTAGCTGATTGATGGCACACTTCATATATTTCACAATGAATGCAAATGGAAGTTTTCACCACAATCCCATTTCTCCATTGGCCATTTTAAATTTTTCTAAGTTGAAGTGTTGCATAACTAAAAACTTCACTTGGTCCCCTATAACTATTGGAAACTCAAGTGGGATATGCCACTTATTCTCAAAGGCCTTATGTAGTCTCTCATACCATTTGTTCATTTGGGCCTTGTATGCATTCATGATGGATCCATCACAAGTGAATTGTGAAAATTACACCGCAAGAGATGAGTGTGTCGGTGGGTAAACCCACATGTTCCCATTTGGTCCATCGGGGATACCAATTTCCCAAAATATGATTAACAGTAGGATGGACCCCCATGTGATCTTTGCTCCATCTTTTTTTGCACTTGTGCTTCCTCAATGATACTCTTCATAATGAATTGTGTGAAGTTATAGTGCACTTGTTTTGATACTTTGTACGTAATGTATAGGTATCGTTTGTTTATATCAGTTCATTATTCTGATGCACCCAATTTGTAGCTAATAAGTAGGGTAACGACCCTTAATGTTGGGTCACCTAGATCTAATGACTTGATCCCTTCCCCCTTCTCATAATTCAACTTCTTTTCCAATTCTTCAATTTTCATGTTGGCACATAGGTCAAGTGCAATATCTTTTTCAGTGTTTCATAGGCATATTACTCTCCTTATCAACTAGCATGTAATTCTCATTCTTCTCCCCACAAAGTAGAAAAAATCTTCATGCACATGTGACATTAACCACCGGAAGAGAGGGGTAGGTTTAGCGAAGAAGGGAAACTCCCATAGCTGTAAAAATCTAGTTTTATGTAACTCATGTTGCACCGAGTCATCAACCCTAGGGTTTCGAGCTCATCTAACCCTAGGACATCTTTAACTAGATCTGCCCATCATCAAATTTTCATGTTCTTTTGTTTTGTGGTTGAACTCGCTAATCTTGCACCTATATAGCTTCAAACTCCACTTCTCTACTTTGATCACACCCGGGGGTACTACATTTCCAAGTATATCTCTATGGGTTCCTCCTTCTCCACCACCGGTCTCTTGGTTTGTGCCTTTCTTGGTGCCATTTTTGTTTCTTCACTTTATGCCCTAGGTGTTCAAATTCTCCTTGTTTTCTTGAGATCTCAGACCTCGATAGCTTCACTAATTCACAACCCCCTATAGCCTCATTGGCTACTCTACTTTCCACTCCGTAAGGTCTTGTCATAGTCTATAAAATTCCATTGGTTCATAAAATTACTTTTCTTCTTTGTCATACATTTGTCACACTTCAATCACTTAGGAGCACAAAAAATTTCAAAGCAAGGTAGTTAAAATGACTACCCTTACCCCTATTTATACTTTTTCATGACCTCAACATCTTTTTGACCCACATGTTTTAACGTTACTTTTTAACAAAGTAATTTTTCCACTTAAGTAAACTTCCACAACCCCTCCTCATGCACTATAGTTATAAATTTCTTGTGTGCTAACACTAATTCTCTCGCCATAGACCACCTCTGTGTGCCTCACTTTGCCAAATTACTTAACCTCTATGTTATCCACTAAGTAATTTCCCATGTCGTTGCCTACCTCACATTACACTATGTCAATTGTTTTCTCCCCTCTGTTGTCTTCAATCATCTCAACCTTCCTCAGAACACCTCTCATATAGAACAAACCATTTTTCTACCTTTGAACCAATATCACAGGAGTATCCAATGAATCCATCCTTCATTAGAAATGCACCAACCATTTTCTATATTATACTTCAATCCACCCCACACTAAATGTATGCATGGTCCTCTACACATGGAATCACTTAAAATGTAATTATTTACTGGTGCACCAATGCGCACAACACAACAAGACTAAAAATACAAAGCATAGAGATAATGAAAGGAAACACATATAAAGGAAAACCTAAACTAAATGACAACACTACCTTATTACAAACACCGAGAAAAATAATTTATATTAGGGCTTCAACCTACTCTTGTTAAATAAATCATGCAATCGTGTGTCATCCAAAGCTTCTAACTGAAAAGTGCATGAGTCAATTATATAGGCTACAATATATAGTCCCAACCAATGCACTTGGAACTTTCCAGGATGGTGCAAAAACTTGGATTCATACAGAAGAATCATTTGTCCAACTTCAAGCTTTGTGTTCTTAATGTGTCGATCGTGTCAGGGCTTCTGTCTTGCTTTCTCTGTCTTCTAGCTCTAAAAAGCTATAGTTCACCTCTCATCCAACTGCATCAGTTTTTCTATATGCTCTTTAAGTGCTTTATCATCAGCCAATCTTACTTGTGCATGCAATACGTAGGGATGGTAACATGAACTCAACTGGTAAAACAACCTCTATATCAAACACCAACTAAAAGGGTGTTTCTTTGTTCAACCTCTTATAGGTTGTTCTATATGACCAAAGTACAAAAGAAAATTTATCATCCCAATATTTCCTTCCAACATCATAGATCTTTGTCAATGTGTGGCTCAAAATATTGTTGAAAGCTTCAGCAGTTCCATTAGCTTGTGGGTGATAGGGTGTAGTCTTATGATGTGCTACCATAAACTCTGCCAATAATATTCTAACAATCTCATTCAAGAAATGAGTACCCCTATCACTTGTTAAACTCAATGGACATCCATACCTACTTATGATATTCTCCCAAAGGAACCTTGTTGCAGTAGCTACAGTGCAATCCTTCATAGGCATTGCTTCCACCCACCTTGTAAGATAATATGTACAAGTAATGATGTAGCATGACCCGGTCATGCATGTCAATGGGGAAATAGGGCCCATGAATTCAATTGCCCATTTTTCAAAAGGTTTCACACTTACTATAGGCCTCAATGACATTTTATCTCTATGCATAGGCTTCCCAAGGCGTTGAAATGATCAAAACCTTTGGCATATTCTTGGCAATCCTTGTACAATGTTTCCCACCACAAACCAGCCATCAAAATATTGCATGTGGTGGCTTACCTGCATAGTTTCCACTAGAAATCCCTCTATGAGCTTCCTCCATAATACCCACATGCTCATGTTCTAGTACACACCAATACAAAATCTCATCCCGACCAAGTTTTTATAGATCTCCACTAATCAACATATAATTTTCCACGAATGGAAAGTTTTTTTCTTTCTATACTCTTCATTCCATCAAGTGCCACACATATTCGTAAAAAGACAGCAATATCCTCCAAATCATAGGGCATGCATTGTAATCTGAAAAACTATGCATCTGGCATTATGTCTTTAATGCTCTACATCTCCTCACCTAAATTAATTCTTAAAAGATGGTCAGGTCTTGAATTACTCTTTCCTAGCTTTACTACGACTGAAAAGTCAAACTCCTAAAATAACAAGATCCAATGGCATATGCACCCTTGCAAAACATGTTTGTTTACTAAATACTTAAGTTCCATGTGATCTATGTAAAAGATAAATGGAGTAGCCAAAAGTACATCCTAAAATTATGCAGTGCATAAATCATAGACAATGCTTCACTCTCCATTGTGCAATTTTTCTCACTGGAGTTAACTTTTTGCTTGCAAAACATAAAGGGTGATCAATAATCCTTTCTCTAGGTTGTGCTAGAACCACTCCAATTTCCATTCCTAATGCATCTACATGCACATGAAAGGGCTTGTCCCAAGAGGGAAAGTGCAAAATGGGTGTAGTGGTAAGCCTCTCCTTCAATGTATCAAAATCCACATGTTGCACCTTGTCCCGGTGAAATCTTCCCTTATGTCTCAATAGTTCTTCCAAAGGCATGGAAATCCTGCATAGCCTTTGATGAATATTATGTAATAACATGTATGCCCAAAAACTCTGCGTGCATTGCACTTTGATTGGTAGGCTCCTCCAAACCCAAAATAATAGCAAATTTGGTAGGATCCACCAATAAACCTTCCTTACAAATAATATGACCTAGCAATGTGCCAAAAGGAGTAGCAAAGACACATTTCTTAATGTTTAGAGAGATACTTAACTATCTAGCACCTCTCAAACATCAATCTCAAGTTGTCACAATGATCTTTCACCAATCCATACATTGTCCAATCATCCAGGTAGACTTGTAGAAACTTATGAATAAAGTCTTGAAATGCTTGCACCACAATGCATGAAAATATAGCAAGCGCATTCTTAAGTCCAAAGGGCATAACCATGTAAGAAAAACTTCCCCATTCAGTGGTGAAAGTAGTCTTCTCTTGGTCTTCTTTTAAATCCATCCTTAGTAATACCCTAAGAAACCATCTGTAAAAGAGTATATCTCGCACCTTGCTACACCTTCCAAGATTTCATCAGTAAAAGGCTTTGTAAAAGGATCTATCACACATGTAGCATTTAAATCTCTATAGTCCACACAAATATGTATCCTCCCATATTTCTTGATACTAATCACCATTGGGCTAACCCATTTAGACTCTTCAATGGCCTCAATGATCCCAAATTCCAACATTTATCAATCTCTTCTTTCACCTTCATGCACATATTAGGATTCATCCTATAAGGTCTTTTCCTAATCGGGTGTACACCTTCCTTCAACTTAATATGCATCTCTCCTAATGAGTGATGAACCCATTTTAGGTCATGCTATCCACGCAAGAACAAATCCTGGAAGTCATGTAATAACTCAATTATATTTGAAACCTCTTGGTTTGTCTAGTAATCACCAATGATTTCTTCTTTTGGTTCTACTTTTGTGCCAATGTTGACCTTCTTTGTTTTCAAAGGCTTATGGTAAGCGTGCACTTCTCATCTGCACTATCCAAGACTTCATGCATACCCTCTGTATGATCAACATCTAGGTTCTCTACTTCCTCATCATTTATCAGGTACACCATTTTTCCTTTCTCTTTTCTAGGTAGACACACTCAAACTGTACTTCATCCATTTCTTCTTCTTCAAAGTGCGCCTCCAAATCAGGTTCCCCTAGAAAATATAGGATGAGGTCCTCATCTTTGGCACTATCTCCCAGAGTAAGGTGCTTGACTACCAAAAATCTTCATTCACTGGTGGTTTAGAAGATAGATACTCAAAAGTATGAATAATACCTATTATCAACTCCTACCAATTTCTTGTCTGACAATGTAACTCTGAATAGACATACCATGCACGTGCACAACCTTGCAAGGTGGAATAGAACTTATACACCCAAAGTAGTGGGGGTAAAGCTTCTAGGCCTTTTTCTTTACTTTCTCACATTCCTGAATGTGGTATAAGGAAGATTTATTCCCATGATAGTCATATATCTTTGAAGGTGCATTGTTCTAGAGAAATATAATAGAGAATGTGATTCTTACTTTCTCGCCACTCTATAATATTATCCCGATGAGTCATCCACCAACACACGGTTATTCCATGTAAGGTATAAACAAGAATATTCCTCTATTTTACTTCACAAGTCCACCGGACTTCCATGGCATGAAAAAAATGTCGTGGTTACCTTCTCCAGTGTAACTTTATCCAAATATCTCTGCTAGTGATTTGGGTAGCTTACATACATGTTCTAGCTCTAAGTTATTAATTACAAGGTTTCATGCACTCAAGATCACTTGGCACATTCGATTGGTCATATTTTCCCCACGCCCCTTTCCTTCCTCTCTTCCACTTTCCCATTACACCCACCTTCTGTGTGTTCTCTTTCTTCCTAACATCTTCTTCCCTTCTTGCACCCCTCTTACTTGCTTCAATCGGCTAAGTCCCTGGCCCTCTCGCGTGTCATACCCATTACTTTATAATAGTTTCACCTTGACCATACATTCTCTACTCACCATTTTTCCTCATTTTTCCTCATGCATGCCCTTGTGCACCTTCCCTATATCTTCTTCCTATGCCTCATTCTTCCACGTGTGCACCTATGCACCCTCCTTTACGCTCTTCCATGTTAGGTCATGCTCGACATACTTGAGTGTGCCACACATAACCTATCAAAGCATGCCAACAAGGTACTGAATCCTTGTAATAAACTAATAGGTGACACGTGGTAGAAATGACAAAACAATTACACAGTTGGCCATCATTTTAGCCAATCGCACATGCCACATGTCTTTCATGCGCTGATGGCTCTGCAGCGGATGTATCTTCTTCTACAAATCTCTGATTGATGCAAACTTGGACTTGTCATATATTTTTGACACCATTTCTACAGCTAAATATTTAGATTCAAATTCTTGGTAGATCCGGTAGGTGAGAAATGGGAAAAAATCTCTTTGAGCATTAATGAGTAGAATCGATTGCTTGAACCACCTAATTTAATTTTATCTTCCCTCCTTCCTTCTTCAACATGCCAAACAGGCTTAGGGAAGCACATCTGACATATTAGCAGGTGGATTTGCAGGCATTAAATGCCTCTTGTTGGTGGTTATATTTCAAAATTGGATTTTCCCTCCTCTCTTCTCTTCTTCTTCCACGAATTCATCTATAAATGTAAGAGAAAGGCTCATTTTTAAGTGGGACACTCTAGATCCTTACACATTCTGCTAAGGACTTCATATTTTCTGTATTATAAGTTACAGACCTCTAGATCTAGCTCTCGCATGTGGATATCGGCATCTTTCACCATTGTAACAACACTTTGTGTATTTCTAGAAGTAATAGAAGCATCGTTTTGTGACTATTCTCTGTCCTAATGTGTTTGCATTCCTTCTTCTTTATTTTTATTTTGCATTGTGTGTTGGTTGTGCCATTCATGTCCCTTACAATTCCTTATTTAGTTGTGTTCCATGAAATTGATCTAGCAAGTACATTTTAAGTTGAGCTACACGTGCCTAGCCTTATTTCACATATTTCCTTTCATTTTCACTCAAAACAGATAGTGTTCATCCCTCTTTTTCTAGTCCAATCACCTTTTAGTGTAGGTTTCCATTCATGTTATCCTCCTATCCCTGGTCCCTTGGCATTATTATCTTAGTTTTCCCTTCCAGCACTAGGAGTAGCAGTAGTAGTATAAATAGATAGAGGAACCATCCTTCTCCGGAGATCTGTCACAAGCATGCAAGGTCCCATAACTTGGGGAGGGTTCCACTTTGTGGTCTCAAACACCTTGGCCCTTCTAAGATATGATATGTAGGTGCAAATTTGTAAAACCAACAATAACTTGGTAATTTTATTCTCCCTAGATGCTTAACCAAGTGAGCCTTGATAAATCAAGTCACGGTGCCCTTCAAGTCTCTCCCAACCAAATCATAAGTCCCATGCACCCAATTATCACATGCAATGTTAGTTGTATCACTCATGGATTGAGCATCATCCCACTGAATGACTCCTTCTCTCGATGGTTCAATAACCTTTGGGTCTCTGATGGTGTGCACATAAATTTTATTTATGTCCTCTTCTCCCAAAGGCTCTACATAAGGTGTAGACCTCCCATCTGTTAGTGGAATAATTACGCACTCCTTGTTCTCAAAACTGATGTATCCCTTGTTGAAGCAAAAATTAGCACTATTCATATAACACCAAGGGCATCTAAGTAATGATGGAAAACTATCTGTCTTGACACGCACTAAGATAAAAATCCCCAGTAAACTTAGCCCCTTGAATGGTTATGGAAGAATTCTTCAAAACTTTGATGGATGTAGCTTTAGTTCTATTCACCATGTACATCACATTTGAGGATGGTTGTAATGGTGGTCTCCTATCTGATTCCAAGCATCAAAAGTAAGAACATTGACCTTTACACTTGTGTCAATTAGTATGTTACTTAGGATCCATCCATCAACTACCACATTCAACGTGATTTCCTTGTCATAATCAAGACTATGAGGGGGAAAATTAGCATGCAATATCTACCTCTCGTACTCACCTCTAGCATGTAGTATCTTTCCTCTCAACCACTCTCCTAAGATGAGAATGCTATTTTCCTGGCACAACATCTTACATACTTCTTTAACATCATCAATGTCCTTCCCGAGGGATCTCACCATTCTTTGTCTATTCTAACTTCCGCGATCGATTTTTCAATCATTAGATCTCCCCTTGCAAACTCCTAATAACCTCCACAGTCTCATGTTTCACCTCCTTCGATAATTTTGATCGGGGTACTTCCCATGTAATACTTCTTCTATTGTAATGAGAGGTCTCTACTTCGGTATTTCTCTAGCACATGTAGTTACTAATACAGGTTCCAACTCATAATTAAATGCTACCTAAATCATGAACATGGGCTCAATGTGCTTCACACTAACCATTCCCTTTCCCTTTTCCTTCTTTTGATTCTAGCTCATGTGATCATACGAATCAGGGCACTCCTCATACATATGTTTCTTTCTACCCCATGAGTATTAGAATAAATATGGGAATTCTTGTTTGTAGTCATTCATAGATCCACAATTGAAACAAGTTCCACGGGAAATTCACTCCTTCCTCTGATGCGACCACTACGGCCTCTGAATCCTCTGCAAAAAAATTCCCCTTCCTCTCGCCATCTTCACACCCTTCATGTTGACTCCCCTCACTTTTAGAACTGTTCACGATGTTGTTCTAGCGCACACCAATATCAATTGCATCATGGATCTAATCTATCAAATAACGGTCCTTTGTATCATGAGTAGTAGATGTACAAATCTTATAATAGAAAGAAACATTCTTACGAAGTGTGTGTTGTAAAAATGGGTATCAACTTGGATCATGATCCTTGTGATAGATTTCACAATCTAACATTGTGGCACATACCAACTTTCGAGGGCAACTATCCTTGGTGTTTCCTTCTACTTCACAATATATACACTAAAATCTGCTACAAGTTTCATGTGCTGAATTTACAGACAATTTTTCAAGTTACTTTTCCATGGAAGTAATATGTGCCTCCAAAAAGGACTTACCCTAATATCAACACTTTCAATGGCCTCACCACATAGAAAAACCTCCAAGGCCTTACATGGATCCATGAAAGTCTTATGTGAAAGCACTCATCTAAAAGGTGTTATCAAGCCTCCAATGAACCACTAAGCATGTTGAGAGGGATGGATATCATAAGATAACTTTGACAAGAGAGTCTTAAAATGTGCATCATACTCCTGCACACTCTTTGCCATACCCTATTGAATCTCTTTAAGTGCATTGATGTTATTTTTCTCAAATTCAGGAATATGAAATTATACTAAGAAGGCAACACAATGCGTTGTAATCCACTATTTTCTGATGTGGGTCATACTTTCAGATACATCTATACGTGTGCCCCGTAACATAGTTGTAAAACCGGCTTACCTTCTCGCTCTCGGTGTAGTGATCCCCTTAGTGCGCCATAGCAATTCACACTTGTGTACATGCTCTATAGCATCCTCAACACCTTTATAATTAGGTAAATGAAGAGACATATCATAAAATACCTACTAATGGGGTTATGGTACTTTCCGACTAGATCCGAACCCTAGTTCCTCTTTTGTTTCCTCCACTACCGGATCCACTAGATCTACTAACTCCACTTGTCCCACTAGCTCCTAATCCACCAAATCCTCCTCTTGTATTAGGTATAGGGCCTTAATTGGTGCTACTCTACATTCCCACCATTGTGCTAAACTAGTCTCCAACAGTCTGTGACATTGAACTACTTCCGGCATGATACCCACATGTTCTATGCACCCACACCTTGTCCAAATGACGTGCTTAACAGGATACCACCAAACATGATAAATTTTTGTATGCCCATAGATGAATTCGATGAAAAATTATCTTTACATGATACTTCTTGCTTACCAACACCAACACTAACTGGACTAGTAATACTTGTCTCAGGAATTGGAAAACTAAGTGCAAGGGTTAGGTCACCATGTGGGTTTAGATGTGTGCCTACGGTTTGTCTCCTTTCTTCATCTAACAAGCTCTCATCAAAATTTGATGGGGTTATTCTTCCACATTTTCCAAGATGGGGTAGCATAGACTTCCCAAGTTCCACGTCCTCGGTCTGAATCTCAAATCCTTCCTGCAACATCTACCTCCATACATCCATCTCTCCTTCAATCTCACATCATTTCACCAATTACCTCTCTCGCACTTCATTATACTTGAGTCATCTTTCCTCTCTCTCCACTTCTACCATAGGATCCACCATCTCTTACCATACCTACTTTCGCGCCCCACGCCTAATGGGAGTTTAGCTAGCCATAGGAAATGCTTCTAAACTCAAAGTGATGATCAAGATCTTAATGGCTAATGGTAAAGCACACAAGAAATATCCTCTCGGTTCTTGCAAGAACTCAAACTCAGCAACCTTTGGGAAATAATAAGTATAAAATGCATACTCTAATGTGTATCTATTCATCACACCACTCCACCAACAATCAACAACATGATTCTATATTAGATCAAGCATCATGTAGCCATTGATAATCTTCTTGGGTCCAAACACGAGCTCAATAATACCAACTCTTCCTCGATGCATATGCTAACAACCATTCATACAGTTCTACTAGAAAATAGCAAAATAATGTCTCATATATCTCATGATACAGATGCTCCTCTACCTACGTATGTGCATCAAAATCATGTCATGTTGAATCTCTATGCAAAATCATCCTCGGTGTTCTTAAGAAAAGTCTCCATGGTAGCCAAGGTCAAGCATTCTGCCATTACACACCATTCTTGCAACAACTTCAAAAGAGGTCCCGGAAATGGAACCAAGATGTAGTCACTTTTCTTAACCCTTAAATTCCTAGGTGCACTTTGGTATATCACCCAAAAACATGGTGCTCACCCAAAGGACGTGAAGGCATGAAGCACCTCATCTATGTGATATTTATTAAGAATGTTACCATGAATAATAGAGTAGTGCACAATAGTAAATGCATACATCCTATAACAATAATAAATAAACAAGACCCAAGCATATATGATCCATATTGTGACTATGAACATCACAAACAACGTAAGCATGAATCATATCTAAACCATGAACGTAATAAAGAACACAAATATTTAGATCCATGAGAATTGATATTCAGAACAAACACCATTATATTAATCCACCATTGTTATAGTAGCCAAATACATCATAAGGACCATAAATGGACTAGATACATCAATAGAATAGGATTCTAACCCTACAAACACTCTTCTCAATAAGTTCCATTTCTAATCACTTGCATCTCTCTCCCTTTTTCCATGTAAATCAATACATATACAATATAAGGGTGGGGACTCACCCTCCACCACCTAGTCATCATGCCCCACCATACTCAAGTACCTTAAACATGCAAGCTTTTCCCTAATGACAACTAATCCATAACTAACTCTATTTTATAGCTCTTAATCCTAGCATAATGATCATATCTTAAAGTAGGATTTTCTTGGGATACAAGTCTCCATAGTTTAACCTTATCTATAACCAAATCTAGCCGCATCTCCACATTTCCTTCATTACAAATCTAATCGTGGCCCAAAATATAGCTATGTCATGAGCCTATTCTGCCTAGGCGCAAACTACCATGCCCTTCTCGAAGAGAATTCCATGTGATCATTTGCACCTTGTTGTCATGTGACAAAACCCTTCACGCCTCAAGTACTTATTCCTTTTAGGGGCTCAAAATACATTCCTTCCCCACATTTATAAATATCCCTCCCATGTAATATAGTTTCTTTTCTATTATGCTTTGTTTCTCACTTTTGGTGTGTTTCCTTTCACGTGCATGTTCCTTTATGTGTTATTTGGAAGAAATGACTCCATAAGCCCAATGGAAAAGGAACTGGTCCACATAATGACTTGATGTTTTGGGATTTCGCTTGCCCTATCCTCATTTTTCTCAATCTAGGATAGTTCCCCAAGCTAGAGCCGGTTGTTTTCATGTGTTTTTGCAAGGGAAAAATCAAACCTGACACATGACAGCTTGACCCTAGTGTAAAAAAAAATCTTAAAAAACCTTACTAAACACCTCTTCATATTAGAATGCCTTCTTTTTGTTTTCTATCCTATCCTTGCAAGTCTTTATGTGTTGTACATACCTTCCTAAGTATTCAAAATTTTAAGAGCGGGTGACTTATTTATTTAGTGTGATGATTCTAAAGGTGGGTTCTTTAGTAGGCCTAGAAAGGATATTTTTGGCCTTTTCGAGACATGTATGCATCCTCTAGGATAGATGTGAAAGCCCTATGTATCCATATTATTTCACCCACATCCCAAGGCACGCTAGAACATCACTCAGCTAGAATAGAGTGCTCACTCAAAGCATACTAGATACCTCTTTTATATGAGATCTATCAAGGAGGTAGCATGATGGATAGACATATATTACATATCCATAATAACCATTCGAAGTAAAACATCAATATGAACTAGATCTAGATCACAACTATTATGCATAAGTAATTAGACAAGAATTATAATCAGATTTATCATCTGAGATCCATGTTTAGTTATGTTAACAACCAATCTCCATCCACAAAGATTCATTATATTAATTGATGTAAAACAAATAAGCTACTTACATACATAATAATGTCACCATGAGTCATGCACGTACACAAACCAATAACATAAATCTATTATAGAAGTAGTCCTCCAAAACTATGTAGATCATACATATATATAGGGGTGAGGAATTTCCCTTCACCACCCATGCATCCTCAAAATAGGATACATGCTAAGAATATCCATGCGCCGCTATAAGCTAACTACAAAAGCATGCAAGCTTTCCTAATAATAGATCTACTATAGTTAACTCTTAGTTCAGATCCTATTATTAGCTTAGAACTATGCATGTCACTTGGTCTTCCTCTTATCCAAAAATAACCCTTTCTTGAACCGCAAGTCTTCTTGCTTTAATCTTATCTTCAAAACCTTGCTTGGTCACCACTCCAAGTCTATATTTAGATCTACATCCTCAAAATTGGCTAAGTGTTCATTATGTCTCTGTGTGCATCCCTTTCTAACTTCAAATCGCAAAAAACTATTCTCCTCGTGCATACATCCTCATGTGTCTTTCTCTTGCAACACCTATTGTGTGTGCCAACCTCTTCTCTCTCAGGACTTAGTCATTTTCCATGCTCAACATTACCCCACACTTGCTTCATTTCCACCCCGACAATGGGTAATTTGATTAATCTCTTCATGAATAAAGAATAAATAATCTGGAAATCACAAAGAATAAAAGAATATATTTAAGTAAGTCAAAGAATAAAATAATCAAGTCATTGTGCAAGGAGGATGGGAAAACCCTTATTTAATGATGCTTCAATTGTATTCTATCCCTCCACCTCACTCTTGTTCTAGCTTGAACAAATCCTCCATCATTGCACTAACTTCTTCAATTGTTAGCTCTTCACCCTTTGCCTTGAATGTGTCAACCAAATTTTCCAATTGTTTTCCCATGTGTTTTTCAACATGTCCATTCAATGCATTACCTAGGGATACAATTCCTTAAGCTTGTTCTTTATAGGGGTCCTTAATATATCAATAGTGTCTTCTTCTCAACCTCTGCAAGGATCCTCTCCTTCCACCCAATTGTCTTTTTTCTTAGATTATAACTCCTTTAAATACACCTCATGAGTGGAAACCAATACGCTTGCCACTCAATCCCTATCTTCATAATTTTCATAAACAACTTTGGCCATATGATCCGTGGTTTTAATTGACACAAGAAGTTCTATGTACTGAGTTATGGTCAGCTTGATTTATTCCTTCTCCCCATGTTTCTGCCACACCATAACATCTTCTACAGACTCTAGTGCTAGGGGTTTCTTCTGCATCGTGATTATGTGTGTTAAATCCTCCAAATAGTGGAGAGATGATTCATACTTTTGTGAATGGGGTCCAATTTTGGGTGCACTAGTATGATTGAATCTGCCATCAATTCTACCTTTTTGTATACTTTGCACAATTTTCCCTTTTCCTCCCTCAACTCAACCTTTAACTGTGTAACCATATGTTCTTTCCCCTTTATTTCCTTGTCTCTCTCAATAATTTATTTATTATTTTCTTCTAACTCCTTTTCTATTTATTTGCTTATATTATTCCTCAAAAATAATCTAGCCTCCACTTCACCGATACTTTATTCAGCTCATTACATGCCTATTCATCAATCAATTGTTGTGAATCCACTATTGTATTTATCTCCTTAGATCTTGGTGAAGTGCATATATCCAGTAATGCTCCTACATTGAATTAAAATTTTGGTTCATTAACATGGGACTCAAATGTCCAAGACAACATGTTCCTTATGCATGGGAATACACCTTTCCTATCAAAATATGACCAACAAAAGAGTTGTTCCATTGGTACAGTACTCTAGTAGTGAGCATGTAATACTTTGTTAGGATCTACATCATAGGACATAGTAGGCCTTTTTTGGGTGGATGCACATTTGCCACCCATGTGCACACTCTTTAGGAAACCTACCACTAAACTTGTTTCCCCTCCCAGACTCCCACATTTCTTTTTTTTCTTCTTCTTCCAAGTTGCGCTCTACCTCCCGATTTACCAAAGTCTGTATAATACCATTGACTTCATGTTCTTCCAAGGTCTCTACTTTTGGGTTGGAGATGTGCGTAGTATCTTACACATTTTCCCCAACATCTTCTTCTCTATCCACTTCTACTTCTCTCACCTCCTCTGAAGGTGTGCTCCGCTCCTCATCAAACTCATTCACATTATACATGGGGGGGTTCTTCTTAGGCTCTCATTCTTCCTCCTCCCCTTTGTTTCTTTGTTTTTCAAGCTCTCCATTTCTTCAGAGTCAATACTTGAACTACCCATTTCTTCTTCTTCACTAGAGACTTCTCTTTCTCTAGAGCCTTCTTCCTTGAGTATAAGTACTCATATCTACACTCGCTCCAATTATGTCCATATGGCCTGACCCTCATGTGCGCTTGGTCCCCTTCTTGTTGTAGGGTTTCTTCTCAATATCTCTTATTTGTTTCCACCTTCTTCCTCCTTGAAGGGTCCTCGAGTATACTTACATCATCCTCTAAATACACAACTTGTTCAAAATTTTACACAGATGAATATACACCCTTATCACAATGGCCCTAGTAATTGGTATTGCAATAGGCTTAACCATTTGTATGTCATGTGATACATACCTTTCCACATATGTGTACTTCTTCGGGTAGATAAGTGTTTGGCACACTCACAATGCTTCTGATCTACGATTACTTAGATCAAATCTTATCTTCTTTTCCTCTTTGAACCTGTTAACCACACTTTGGAAGTACTACGTTGTGAAGTAAAATGGAAACTTTCACCACGGGCTCTTGGTGCCATCAGTCAAAGTGAACCTACCAATGAAAAATTGTTGGTAAACTACAAACTCAGCCTCATTTTTACCAAGGGTAGTAGTTGTTCTGGGATTCTCTATTCAATGCCAAAGGCATCGTGCGCATCCGCTTGTACCATTTATCTAAGTGTTCCTTGTATGACAGTGTCATATTATCCTAAGTATAAGCTGCAAACATCTTAGTAGGAGAGGGGTCATATTCAGGGTACCCCATATGTTTTTATTCGTCCCATCGGGAACTCAAATCTCAAGAATACAATCAAAAGAAAGATATTACCATACATTATCTTTTCTCCATCTCATGTGGCATCAATTATATATTCTGTAATAAAGGTCAAGATGTTGTAGATGGTTCCCTCAGCTATCTTCTTACATACATTCAACCACCTCTTATTAACTTGGGTCCACCTTTCCTATCCACTTAATTTGGTAAGTAGGCACACAACCATCTTTATCACTGGATTACTAATATTTGAGATATCAAAGGCACACCCATCTTTCTTATACCCATATTCCTTAGTTGTTTCTTTGACAACCTCATTATCACCCAAGTCATCATCAAATGACTCCCCAGTGCAGATGAGTCCAATGAAATTTGAGATTAACTATGGGGTTATGTGCATTCTCCTTCTAGTGAAGTAAAAATAATCTTCATGTACATGTGACATTAGCCATTAGTAAAATCTCTCAGGTTTGCCAAAGAATGGTAGTTCATATAGTTGTAGAAGTCCATCCTTCTCCAAAATCTTCTGCACCAAATCATCATACACCGGTTTATCATTGATCGTCCTCTTACTTATGGGTCGAACTAGTTCCAGAGTCATGTCCTTCTCGGTTTGATCTATTCAATGGTTATAATCACTTATAACCATTCTCCTTACATGGGACACCCAATCCATCCCCATCAATACCCCATCTAGGTATTGCATCTCTGAATACCATTCCTCATTGAAATTTACCACCGCACTTGGTTTATCTTTTCCCTTGCCCTTTTTCTTGGGTGAAATAGTTGCTTCCCTTCTTGGTGTCATTCTTGGTTGGGTACATTAATTATACCTTGTGTTTTGGTCCTTTTGATGACTCAAACCTAGAACCACACTTCTTCTGCGCAAATTCTGCAAACCATTCCCTAGTTCTTCAAACCCTAACTAAAAACCTTCTCTCCTTCACACTACATCATCCAAACCCACAAAAATTCTTTCCAAAAATTCCTCTGTGCATGTTCGTGTTCTTTTCTTCAAATCTGGTTCTCAAATCTTTACCTTCACAATTGATCTTTCACCAATACTCTCGAGGATTCCCTAGTTTGCAAGAGATCTTTCATAAATTATCACAAGGTAAAAATGACTTACCATGACCCCTTATTTATAGTTTTTTGATTTTTACTTTGCATTAATTACAATTTCACCTACCACCATACTACCCTAATAAATTTGGATTTTCCTACCTTTCTAAGCACATTTCCTCCACATGTCCAACCACACGTAACCTCCGCAACCTTCTAGCCTATAAAACTACATTGATCAGAGACCTCTTTACGTGCACTCCCAATGTTGAAGTACATCAACCACTACATCCTATTCCAAGTAGTTCTCCTACTACCGCTACCTACCTCATGTTGCCTGTGCATTTATTCTTGTAGCTAGATTTTTTCTTTGACATCATCCTTATTATCACCATCATCCATTTGACACCTTATCATTTTCCAACAACCAGTATCACCACCCCTATGTGCACCCCTCTGATACTTAGGACTCCCATCATGTGGTCTTGTTTTTCCTGGTCCATTGTCAACATCAACTCTTATACGCTTACCTCTTCCTATACTCTACCCCACTTTAAAATTATGCACAGTCCTTTACACATGAACTCAAAAAGAGAGTAATCAGCTTCTAGTGTGCAAGCATGCATATTACACAAAACATTGAACTAAATTGACAAAGCATATAAACAATTAAAGGAAACACATATAAATGAAATACAAAAAGGGAAACCTAATCTAACTAGAAATTTTCTTATAACAAACACTAAGAAGAATTATTTATAGTAGGGCACACCTACTCCTATTGATATAACCAGCAACTGTGTCCCATCCACTGCCTCTAACTAGAAATTACCTAAATCAAGTATGTAACTCACAACATATGGTCCCAACCAATGCACTTTAATCTTTCTAGGGTGGCACAAAAACTTTGAATCATACAAAAGAACAATATTTCCAACTTTTAATATTTCTATCATGTCATGCCTTTTTCCTGGCCTTTTCTGTCTTCTGAATCCATCTGAAAATGGCATGCCTTTCATCCAACTATATCATTTTATCATTGTGCTCTACAAGTTCTTGCTCATCATCCAAACCTCCTGCACACATAATATGTAGAGAAGGTAACATGAATTCCACTAGTAAAACAACCTCCACACCAAACACCAACTAGAAGTGTGTGGCCTTATTTAACCTCTTGTAGGTTATTTTGCATGCCCAAATTATAGCATAGACTTTATCATCCCATTATTTCCTTCCAACATCATAAATCTAAGTCAATGTGTGGTTCAATATCTTGTTAAAATCATCAACAGTTTCATTAGCCTAAGGGTGATAGGGTGTAATTTTATGGTGTGTCACCAAAAATTCTTCCAATAGTATCCTGATAGTATCATTAACAAAATGAGTATTCCTATCACTTGTCAAACTCAATGGCATCCATACCTATTGATAATGGTTTCCCATAAACCTTACTACCATAGCTATCATGCAACATTTTTAGGTGTCGCTTATTCCTATCTTGTAAGATAATTTGTACAAGTTATGATGTAGCACGATCCACTTATACACACGGTGGGGAAATAAGACCCATAAAGTCATTTGCCCAATTCTCAAAAGGTTCTCCAATAGAAATAGGCCTTAAAGTCATTTCATCTCTATGTACGAGGCTTTCCAAGGAGGTGACAATGATTATAGGCCTTACAATATTCTTTGTAATCCTTATACGGTGTTTCCCATTATAAACTAACCAATAAAATTTTTCACATGGTGGCATCCCTTGCATAATGTCCACCTGTAATCTGCCATAAGCCTCCTACATAATAGCTTCATGATCATGCTCAAGCGCACACCGGTGAAAAACTTCATCCCACCTACTTTCTATAAGTCTCCGGTAATCAAAATGTAAGGCACAACATGGATGGAAAGTTATTTCCTATCTATACTCTTCATTCCTCGGGGCCACACAAGTCCGTAAAATACATCAATAACTTCTAAGTCAGAGGGTGCGCGATTCAATATAAAAAAATTTGCATCTGAAATTATAGCTTCAATTATCTACATGTCCTCACCTGAATTAATCCCATATAAATAATTTGGTCCAGAATTTCTAGTGCACTGGCTTAGCACCAATGTAAAGTCAAATTCCTAAAACAATAAAATCCAACATATGCGCCCTACAAAACCGGCTTGTTTACCAAGTAATTTGATGTCATGTGATATATATATAAAATATAAACATGGTAGCCAGGTAAGTAATGTCTAAACTTATGCAACACGTGCATCATGGACAAGGTCTCATGCTCCGTAGTTGTATAATTTTGTTTAGTTGGTGTTAACTTCCTATTTGTAAAAAAAATAGGATGATCAACAATACCTTTCCCAATATGTGATAATATTGCACCAATGGCCATGCCAGAGGAATCCACATGCACATGAAAAGGTTTGTTCCATAAAGGAAAGTGCATAATAAGTGTTTTAGTAAGCCTCTCCTTCAATGTCTCAAATGCACATTATTGCACTTCACCCCAATGGAACTTGCCTTTACTCTTCAATATTTCTTCTAAGGGTGTGGAAATCTTAACATAACCTTTGATAAACTTCCTGTAATACCCTGTGTGCCCTAAGAATCCACACACCTCGATCTAGTTAGTAGGTTCCTCTAATCCCAAAATAACAGAAACCTTAGCAGGATCCACTAACAAGCCTTCTTTACAGATAATGTGTCCTAGAAAAGTCCCAAAAGGTGTAGCAAAACATACTTCTTAATGTTTAATGAGATTTTCAATTGTTGTTACCTCTCAAACATAAGTATTAAATTATCACAATGATCTTTTACTAGCCCATACATTGTACAATCATCCAAGTAAACGTGTAAAAACTTATGAATGAAGTCCTGAAATGTTTGAACAACAATACGTGAAAATACTGAAGGTGTATTCTTCAATCCAAAAGGTGTAACTGTGTATGTAAAACTTCCCCATTTAGTGGTGAAATTTATCTTCTCTTGATCCTATTTAGCAATCCTTACCTAATGATATCTAGAAAATCCATCAGTGAAGGAGTAGATCTCACGCCTGTAACGCCTTCCAATATTTCTTCAGTAAAAGGTGTGGGAAAGGGATCTATTACACAAGTAGCATTCAACTCCCTACAATCCAAAAATTCTTATTCTTCCATCTTTCTTTATACTGATCACCATAAGGCTAACCCATTCTGACTCCTCGAAGGGCTTAATGATTCCAGAAGTCATCATCTTATCAATTTCTTCCTTTACCTTGATGCACAAATTAGGATTCATCTTTGTAAGGCCTCTTTAATGGCGGGCATGCACCTTCTTTTAACTTGACCCTCATCTCACCCAATGAGTGATGTACCCCTTTCAAATCATGATATCCTCTAGAAATAAGTCACGGAAGTTATGGAATAACTCAATTATCTTAGCAACCTCTCGAATCGGACCAATAATCACCGATAATGGCCTCCTTGGGTTCAACATCATCCCAATGTTGACCTTCTTATTTTTAATAGGCTCATGATACACGTGCACCTTCTCATATTCACTTTGTCTAAAACCTCGCGTGTACCACTGTGTATGTTAAACATCTAGATTCTCCACTTCTTTATCATCAATTACGTAGACCATCTTACCTTTTTATTTTTCTAGGGAGGCATGCCCAAGCTGTTCTACATCTCTGTCTCTTCTACTTTAAAACGCACTCCGATATATGACTCGCTTAATAAATATTGAATAATTTCCTCAAAGTATTTTCACTATCTCCCATAGCCAATTCTACATAACTTGTAAGGCTTCATTCACTAGAGTCTTAGTGGAAAAATAGTCAAATTTCTGAATCATACATGTAATCAATTCCTACCAATTCCTTATTTCTCTATTCAACTCTACATAAGCATAACATGCACGCACACAACCTCGCAGGTGAAGTAGAGCTTGTGCACCCATAGTGAAGGTGGTAAGGCCTCTTATCCCTATGTCCAGATTCTCTCACACTACTGAACATGATGTGAAGCATAATCCTTCCCATGGAATTCACATATCTTGGTAGGCACATTGCTCGGAGAAATATTATAGAGAAGGTGATTCTCACCTCTTGCCACTCCAAAATATTATCCATGTGGACCATCCACCAGCACATTTCCATCCCATATAGGGTATACACTAGTATATTCCTTCTTTCCACTTGATCTTTCCACTGAACTTCCATAGTGTGTAGGAACACTTTAGGATTTCCTTCACCAATGTACCTTGGTACACAGTTCTTTGCCCATACACCTAACACACTATGGCCTACTTACGTGTGTAACTATACTTCTCATCTTGTTCCCAACCATTTCATAAGTGACATATGCCCAAATTGTCACGAGAAACACTTGTAGTATCACTCATAGATTTTTCATCATCCAACTAAAGAACTCCTTTAAATGGCTCAATTACCTCAAGATATCTAACGGTGTGTACATAAATTCTATTCAAATCCTCTTCACTCAAAGGTTCTACATAAATTTCATCCTTTTCATCTGTTAGAGTAATAATGACATACTCTTCCTTGTTCTCAAAGCTTATATATCCCTTATTGAAGTGCAAATCAACGTTGTTTGCATAACACCAAGGGCACCCAAGAAATGCTAGAAAATTTTCTGCCTCTATATGCATCAAGACCTCAAAGTCCCTAGTAAACTTGGCCCCTTATATAGTAATAGTATCATCTTTCAAGACTCCAATGGGTGTGGCTTTAGTCCTATTTTCCATAAACAACACATTTGAATATGGTTGTAATGGTGGTCTCCCCATCTGAATCCATGCGTCCAAAGTGAGTACATTCACTTTTACACATATATCAATCAAAATGTTACTCAACAGGTCATCCATCAACAATAGCATTCGAGTGATTTCTTTTTCATAACCAAGACTATGAGGAGGTAGGTTACTATACAAATTTTTCCTTTCACACTCAAATCCAACGCACAACATCTTCCCCTTAACCATTCCTCCAATAAAGGAATGATGTTTTCTTGTCACAAAATCTTACAAACCTCCTTTAAATCATCAACATCCTTCTGTGGAAGCTTGACTACTTTTTACTCCAGTTCTGTAACCGCTCCTTTAAACGTTGTATCTCACCCTATAAGCTTCTAATAAATTCTATGGTTTCTTGATAAACTTCCTTCGATGCATAGGGTTTAGTTAATTTGCATGTAATACCTTATCATTTGTAATATTAGGTTTTTTTTAGAACTTCCCTAGTGTGTGCAGTCAGTGGCACGTGTAGTGACAATCTGAGACACCAACTTAGGATCAGGCACTAACTTCAAAGATCCACCGATCTCCCACAAGAAATTGTACTATAACCATTCCCACACCCTTATCTTTCTTTTACTTCTTGCTCAGATGTTCATATAATTCTAGGCATTCTTCATAATTGTGGTTCTTTCCACAAAAAAAAATATATTCAGAGGGAATTTGTGCATGTAATGATTAGGGGATCCACATATATAACATTTTCCTTGTGGAAATTCACTTCTTCCACCACCAAAACCTCGGCCTCTGAATCCTCCATTATAACCACAACCTCTACCTCATCCTCCATTAGAGTTCCCTTCATTATTATTATGATCATGATGCTCACCTTGTTCCTTAGAATTATTTGTAACACTAGTCTGACACGCACACCAGTATTAATGGCATCATGAATCTGATCAATCAATTTGTAATTCTCTATATCATGAGTGGTAGACCTGTAAATATTATCGTAACATGACACATTCTTCCTTACTACGTGTTGCAATAGTGGGCACCTACTTGAATCGTGATCTAAGTGAGTGATGTATCTCATAGTTCAGCAACATGGTGTGCACCAACTTATGAGGGAAACTATCCTTTACATGTCATTTTACTTCACAATCTGTGCACCAAATACTTTTGCTACACATCTCATGTGCTGAATTAGTTGAAATTTTTTCTAAGCTGATTCACTATAACAGCAGTATGAGCCTCAAAAAATGGGCTAACACCAATTTCTACGCTCCTAACTACCTCAGCGCACAAATCTACCTCAAGTGCCTCACGTGGATCTGTATAAGTCTTGTGTGAGATCACCCTTCTAAAAGGGGTTATCAAACCACCAACAAACCATTGAGCATGTCGATTCAGGTGAATTTCATAAGATAAATTCGATAGCGAGTCTTGAATTGTGCATCATACTCCCAAACATTCTCATTCATGCCCTACTTGATTTATTTCGGTGTGTTGATGCTCTCCTGCTCAAACTCAGGTATGTGGAACTTTGCCAAGAAATCATCACATAGCATGGTATAGTCTGCAAAATTTTGGTTCATATCATATTTCATGTACCAACTATGTGCGTTCCCTTGCAATGTGGTAGTAGATTGACTTTCCTTACGCTTGGGGTTGTAATCCCTTCACACGCCATAGTATCTCATACATGTGCACGTTCTCAGCTACATCTTTAATTACTCTATATCCTGGGAGACAAAGAGACATCTCAAAATATAATTTTTGGGGTGGGTGCAGACCTTTCCCACTAAATCCGAACTGTATTACCTCTTATGTTTCCTTTGCCTCCAAAACCACCAAATCCACTAGATCTCAAGCCACCTGATCTTCTGAACCTCCCCTATATGGGGGAATAGACCAAAGGATGCACTTCATTATATTCCAATAGTTGTGTTAAACCCGAACTCCCATAGTCTTTGAATTTTTACTACTTCTATATGTTATGCCAACGTTTTGCATGCCCATGTTTTGTGTTGATGATGCATCAAAAAATATTACCCCAACTAGACCTCCAAATAACATAGACAATGATTGCACTGCCATAGATGAATAAGCTACTTGATTAACTCCTAAACTTGACTACAAATTAACTCTATCTATCACTACTATATTGTCCACACTAGCTTACTTACTAATAACTATCATAGAAACTAGAAAATCAATCACAATGGCTAGGTCACTAGGTAGGATCAGATGTGCACCTATGGTTCTTAATATTTCTTTAGACACACCTTCATCTAAAACCAAATAGGGTTATCTACCATGTTTACCCAAATGGGGGAGTCAGATGCTCTAGATCCACATCTTCCACGTGAGCTCCAAATCCTTCACAATCCATCTCTCTTTGTAACACCATTCTTTCTGTAATTTCACGCTGCTTCTCCAAATCCCTCTCACATGCCTCATTAAATTTAAGATACCTTTCTTCTCTTTTCTTTTCTGTTACTCGTTAGGTCCGCCATCCTTCACCACACTTTCTCCTTCCCCTACATGTGGTGGGGTTTAGCTAGCCATAGAATATTATTCTAAATCTAGGGTCTTGATCAAGGTCTTAATCACTAAGGGGATACCGTGCAAATAAGATCCTTTTGGTTTGCGTAATAATTGGAACTTAGTAACCTCTAGATAGGAATAAGTTAAAATTGTGTACTCCAAAATATAGCTATTCAGAACACCACTCCACCAATTATCTACAGCGTGTTTCCAAGTCATATCAGCATCATGCAAAGCCTAGAATTCAAGTCCTATGTCTGAACAAGTGTTCAAAACCTCTAATTTCTCTTCGATGCATAAGCTACCAGCCACTCGTATATATCTCTATAGGAAAATGCATAAGAACATCTCATACGGACTCATGATACGAGTTCTCTACAACCCATGTGTGTGTATTGAATTCAAGTCTAGTAATAAATCTGTGAGCATACTCTTCCTCTAAATTATCCAACCACTCTTCAATACTGGCCAATCTCAAATGATACGTCTTCATCATGCAACATCCTAGTAATCAACTGAAAAAGAGGTCTCAGCAATGGAACCAAAATATAGTCTTATTATTTCACCCATAGTCAAAGGCACACTAGCACATCACTCAGCCAAAACTGAGCACTAACCCAAAGAACACAAGGGTACTGGTCCCTTTTTTATGATATCTCTATCAAGGAGGTAGCATGATGAACAGACATATATTACAGATCCATAATAACAATTCAAAATTAAAGCATCAATATGAACTAGATCTAGATCAAAACTATTATGCATGAGAAATTAAACAAGAACCATAATCATATTTACCATACGTGATCCATGTTCAGTTATGTCAATAGCCAATATCTAGCCACAAATATTCATTATATTAATTATTGTAAAACACATAAGCTTCTTACATACATAATGATGTCACCATGAGTCATGCGCGTACACAAACTAGTAACATAACTCTATTATAGAATCAGTCCTCTAAAACTATAAAAATCATACATATATATAGGGGTGGGGACTTTCCCTTCACCGCCCATGCATCCTAAAAATAGGCTAAATTCTAAGGATATCCATATACCACTACAAGCTAACTATAAAAGTATCTACTATAGTTAACTCATAGTTCGAGATCCTATTAGTAGCTCGAGAATTATGCATGTTGTTTGGTCTTCCTCTTATCCCAAATAACCCTTGCTTGAACCACAATTCTTCTTACTTTAATATTATCATCCAAATCTTGCTTGGCCGTCACTCCAAGTCTATATTTAGATCTGCATCCTTAAAACTATCTAAGTATTTGGTTTGTCTCATGCTTGCATTCTATCCGACTTCAGCGCACAAACCCTATTCTCCTCATTTGTACATCCTCATGTGTCTTTATCCTCTAATGCCTCTTGCATGCACCAACCTCTGTTCCTATGGACTTATTCATTTTCCATCTTGAACACCCTAAACCATCTAGGAGTCGTGTCAAGGAGTTAGAATACAATGGGATAGATTTAGGAATATTTAGAAAAGTTTCGGAGGTTTAGGAACAAGAACAGTGAAATTGGGTTTTGAGGGTCAAGGAGCTTGTAGTTAAAAATGGTACTTTCTATTTATCATATCATTCTAGGATATCTGTAAGGAGTTAGGAGTAAAATAATTACTCATTGGAAATCTTGAATGATTATCTACATTATGGAACTTTCACATTTGCACAAGACTCAAGCACTTCTCGGGCGATAAATTTCAGCAGAGACACACCCTATTGTCCCGAGAAAAAGGGGATTTTTATTGTTTTTAGGAATAATTTTATATTTATACCCATCCCATTCATCTTATAAGGTTTTTTGTATTCAATTTCATATAATTAATCACTTTGAAAAGACCTCATAGAGCTCCAAAGAATCAAACTTTCAAGTTCTTTCTCTAGTCAGTAAAGTTTCTCATAGTTAGAATATTTTTAAACTCTTGGTACATGGTAGAATTTTGTGTCCCTTTCCCAAGGGAATATAGGGGAAAAAATCCCCTTCTCATCTTTACCTCTTGGATCTTCACATGACCTCAAACTAGCCCCCAGATTGCTAAATTACCTATTTCTAGCTCTTTCTCCTCTCTATCTCATCGAATCACAACCCACCACTTGTCATATCCATTTCAAGGAACATTATTATATGCCTCATGTCCTTGTCCCATGGGTATATATGGTATAATAAAATTCACCGCTCTCTTTTTCCTATTCTAATTCTCCGTATGACCCAATCTCATTTAATATGCTAGAATGTTGTTTTTCTCCACTCCCCATTAGCGAATCAAGAGTTGCCACTTGTCAAGCCCATATGAGGTGCATTTTTTCCCTCTTATACCTATATTAAAGAGATATTAGGGACAAGAAAATTCACCCCATGCTTGGAATTTTAAAACTAAAAAATAAACTAACTGTTTCTACTTTGTTACTACTCACTTCTTCCTCTCTCGTGAATCAAAAGTGTTGCCAGAAAGTTTTAAAACACAAATTAAGTCCTACCCACCTCATAGTTTCATGAAAAATCCATGTTTTCTACTCCAAAAACCCAAAACCTATAAATTGTATAGAAACCCTACCAAACTTTTTCCAAAGTTTGTAATATGCAACAAAATGAGAAAAATTCATATCTTGTAAACCCGTGAATGAATCCAAGTAAAATTTTCATATTTTTTCTTCAATTCGAGTGCCTTTAAAAATATAGTAATAGAAAATAAAATGATTCCCTAATTTTTTAACACTATCAAACCATATTTTGATTCCCTAGATCATGATTTTTCATTTTCCAAGATTTTCATTAGTCGGATCGAGATTAAATTTTGAGCACGACACTCTGGAAGTGAGCAAAATCAAGTGAAGTCGTTTTGTTACAATCGGACATGGGAAAGTGCCATTAATAAATGTATTAAGTATCTGGTCTTGTAACTTACAAAAATTATAAATGTTCTAAAAATTCCTCTCGGATCGGTGCACTTAGAAAACCATGAAAATTATAAACAAGGCAATATTTCCCAAAAAAGGCAAAAAAGTTGAAAAAATAAAAAAAAAAGGTAGCTTTCCAAAAAGAGAAACTTGCTAAAAATATAAAGGCATCATCAATGGATTTGAATTGAGTATGTTAGAAGATCAATAATTTCAAATTTGAACATAACATGTGAAATATCCCAAAATATCGTGTCTTAATCGCTTTCTTAAAAATAGAGAGTCTTTGTTCTAGGTGCGAAAAAGTTACAATAGGCTCCATTTTCAGTCATCTCATTTCTTTTGGACATATTCACAGGGTTTTTCATTCGGTGGCATATATCTCAAGTAAAGGTAATTCCTTCTTCACAGGGATCCCAAAACATCAAATTTATGTCCAGGGCAAGGCGAGCATCACAGGGCGCAACAGGTAAAATCCATGGACATTATGCGGTCGGAAGATATTTAAAAATATTCAAGAGCTCTACTAATCATATTAGCTCATCAGTCAAGCTGAATCCATCATCATCTCTCCTTGGTGAGTTGGTTGATTTGATCTTGGTGAGCTGGTTGGGTGAGTTAAGTTAAGTGAGCCATGGTGAGTTGGTTGAGGTAAAGCATCACAAGAAGAAGCTAACAAGCATAGAGTGAAGGAAATGAAAAATGAACACAAAGTGATTCCATATTCCAAGAGATTTCGTAACTAAAAAAATCCTATTGAGGATCTCACATAACTCCTCAACTCAAGAAGTGGATTGATAAAATCATTGAGCAAGGCAAGGCATTGTTTTCATATGTCATCTCTCTCATCAAGTAAATTCTTGCAAATTTTTCAGAAATAAAGAAAGCAGAGGAGTTTGTAAAATAGGTAATTCATGTAGATGAGGTGTTTCCACTAGTATCCGAGATGAGCTCCTTTGAATATCACACCCTTATGAGTAAGAACATGTTTGCATCAGCTGCAGATAACTTGTCTCAAGTTTGGATCTACATCATGGATGCAAGATATGGAATTCTCAAAAATGTAATCTCTGAGTTGGACTCTTATGGACAACATGCTTTTGATATCTTTAATGATTTCTAAAATTGTGTTTAGAAACTTGAGTTCCCTTAACTCATTGAATGCTCATCATTAGAAGAATTTGTTGTTGTTAGGAATAGTCCTAACATGTGGGTGTTTGTGTAGGTTAGATAATATTACATAGAGTTAAATGTAAGTTATTGTTATGTATGTAACGATGCTTGTCATCCCAAATTTTCCCCGGTAGATTTGGTCAAACACGACCCTATGCAAGAAGAAATCAAAGAAATGGCTCTATCGAGTAAATCCATGCTTTAAATCCAGGTAGACAAGTTACTGGTAGGCTCGGAGATGGAATAACAAGGTCGGGGAGGCTGAGTAGTGTCAAAATAACTAGAGGCTCAAAGGAAAAGAAATGGCGAAGGACTAAATTCTTCAAGCTCAGTAAATGACTCAGAATGAGCTCAAAATTGGCTAAGTATGGAAGAGACAACGGAAGCTACCAAGTGTCCAAATGGTGCACCTCCAAATATTAAATCCAAAGGGAATACCCAAATGAATGCAAAGCTTCCATGTATCCATATCCCTAAAAAGTTTCATTGGTCGTTGAAAATTCTTCGACTCAGCAGAGGGTGCCAAGTGTCTTAACAACGCACATTCAAAAGTAGGATCCAGGCCGAAGACTCAAACTTGCACCAGCCCTCCACGTAGCAAATGGTAAACAGAGGTCAAAGGAGAGTGGGCCCAAAGCGACTAAGTATAGAATGTAGGCATAAGGTGCCACATGTTTTAATGATGCTCCCTCGGGTAAAATCCCGAGTGGGCTTTGAAATGAGCGGGCCTTCCACGTGTCTCGATTCAAAAAGGGACAGAGTAAGGTTGAATAGTCAAAGCATTGAGAAAGCCATGGAAGAAGCCCTATGTTTTCTGGTGTAACTTCAAAATTAAAATACAAAGGCTGCCCTCAAACATGCGCCAACCCTCCACGTATCTGGTTTGGGGCTGTTTTGGTAGATGGTTCCCACCATTTTGTATGGACTGATTCAAATTTCAAAAGGGCATATCTTTTGACTTAGTTCTCAAAATATGAAAAATTTGGCACCATTAGAAAGAGCTCGATCTCATCTACACCATGGAGATCTAAAATTTTAATTTTGGAGAGATTAGGTGGGGAGAAAATTAAGAAACGTCTTTATACCATTAATATAGGATCTATTTTCCCCAACAACCAAATCAGATTCAATGTGATCCATCATTCTTCCTCCTTCAAGGTGTCGAACAAGTAATTGATGTAGACATGATAGTTTTTGGGTGGAATTGTAGGCATTGAATGCTTCTTGTTGGTGGTTGTGTTTCAAACTCGGGTTTTCCCTCCTTTTTCCTTCTTCCTCCATGGATTCATCTATAAATGTAAGAGCAAGACTCATTTATTATGGTGGACACTCTCTGGATACTTACGCATGTTGCTAAGGACTCCATATTTTATGTATTTTGAGTTACTGAGACCTCCATGTTTCACTCTTGCAAGTGGATATCGGCCTCTTTATCATTATAACAGTCTATGAATTTTTGAAGTAATAGAAGCATCGTTTGTGACTATTCTTTGTCCTAACATGTTTGCATTCCTTCTTCTTTCCTCTTCTCTTGTATTGTGTATTGTTGAGCTATTTTAAGTCCCCTGTAGTTCCATACTTGGTTGTGTTCAACGAGAACAATCGGTGAATGCGTATTTTGTTTTACTACTCGTTCCTAGCCTCCTTTCATGCATCCCCTATCATTCTTGCTCGAGATGATAGATAGTGTTCACCCCTCTTTTCTGGTTCTATCACATTTTAGTGTAGTTTACTTCATGTTATCCTTCTTTCCCTAGTACCTTGGCATACTTAGCTTAGTTTCCCCTTTCAAACTAGGAATAGCAGTAGTAGTAGAAATAGATAGAGGAGCCGGCCTTCTTTGGAGATCCATCCCAAGCTCACAAGATCCCACAACTTGGGGATGGTTCCATTGTGGTCTCAAACACCTTGATCCTTCTTGATCGGGGCGTGGGTACACGTTTGAGAAACCAATAGTTTATGGCATGCCCGGTGGGACCAGCATTGAAATATTAAATTTCATATCTCTAAGTTCTGGTGTGTGAACTTAGTGTTTCAGCTTTGGAGGATCATTTCAAACACATTTGGCAACTCCCAATATTTTAAAATCTTTGTTTCAGCAGTCTTGAGCACCTTTTATGAGAAGATTACACACAAGAAGAAGTGCGGTAGTTAAATATTATTTTGAATGCCTCCATCTTTCCCGAGAAGATTTCATCCTAGAAAGATTGTGTGCACATCTCTATCATCGGTGTGTTGTGCCCATTCAAATCCTCCTCAAAACACACAACACGAGTTCCTGCAGTGATGGCGAATCAACAACCTCCTCTATTAAGAATATTTTCAAACTTTAATGGAGGGAGTCCCTTACTCCTGGCCATGCAGCATGATATGCCAAATGGCACACTCAAGAGTATTCCTTACTTTACTGTTGATAATCAAGTCACCCCTCAAGAGCATATCTAGGATGTAGCTAATGTGTGTTCACTCTATCTAATCACACATAATGATGTAGTAGTCAGGCTGCTTGCAGCCTCTTTTAAAGGTAAAGCACTTCAGTGGTATAGAGGCTTAAGACTTGGATCTATTAGCATCTGAAATGAGCTGGGAATAGCTCTATGTAATTATTTTGAAGAAAATTTATATCACCTATCTTTGGTGGAGCAACTGACAACAACAAGGAGGGTGCCCAATGAGTAGATGACTGATTTCAACATCAGATTTTAGAAGACTTGGGACAGAATCCCTCTTTTGGTAAGACCTACAACACAACATACTTTCCTTTATTATGTAAAGGTGTTTAACAGTGATATTTCAGTTATGATACAATCTATGGGAGGTAGAACCTTACCAGCCACTTATAGTATTGCAGTAAGGGTAGAAAATAGTCTTATTCAAGCGGGAAAATTAGCTCCCAGACTGCCTATGCCCTTATTCCCAAAAATGTCACAAGCACCCCAGCCTTCTATAGCCTTTATTCCTACTCCTGAGCAGAGTGCACAACTAGTTGCCTCAACATCCTATTCTCCATCACAACAAAAGGAAGATGAAGAATTGAAGGTCTTGATCAAAAATTTATCAAACAAGGTCATATCATTAGAAAAGTAGCGCAGTGCAAGCGTATAGAGGAAATTTCAATCAGTGCATGGACAAGGCTATCATCCTTGGCAGAATCAATATGGAAATCAAAGATATGTGCCCAACCAACAAAATGATAGATGACAGCCTAATGCACATCTACCCTAGCAAGTTGTCCTTCCCACACCTTCTCTCCCAAAGACTCCAATGCAAGTCGAGCGCTTGTTCTAGTTCAAAACAACTTGGCGCAAGAGTCAAAATGGTGCTTCCCTTGCAAAATTCCTCATAGTCAGTACCATTGTGCTAATGTTGCATGTGCCCAAGCGTTCATGATCTAGAATGCTTCATCCTGTGAGCCCTCAATAAGTACCCATGAAGTAGATAATCCAGAAGGACTAGAAGTTCCTCTAGAGTCCAATTTGATGTTCTTTGGCGTAGAGGACTTCGTGTAATCAACCAAGCTATAAAAGATACAAATAGATCTGTGTGCCCAAGTTGCGGACAACACGAGATATAAGAAGAGAGTGTTAGAGTTAGGTGTGTAAGTTATCCCCTAGTAATGTAAGAAGATCCTCATAATAAGAAAGAATTAGAAAAGGCATCGTGCAATAAAAACATTCAAATCCCTGATAAGGAGACCCCTCATAAAGTTATGTCTAAAACATCATACACTCCTCATTTGGTAGGCTGCCTCATTGACTAAAATTCAATCTTCCACACTGAGCAGTCAAGAAGGGATGTTGTTCCCCAAATGCACAAGGTGGGGGGCTTCCATTCAGCATTGTTGACTAGATGAAGAAAAAAACATAAACGTCACAATGTGGGATTCCTTGACCATTCCATCTCAGCGGGATCTGTTGTATGAAGCTCTGGCGCAACTTCCACGCACCGACTCGATTATACAGAAGCCACATGATTCTGTCAGAATCTTCCAAGAAGAGGATAAACAAGTAAGTAAAATTGTTAAAACCCTACCCTTTTATATGTCCTTGATTATAGGAAAACACCTAGTGCATAACTGTTTGATTGACTCAGGCTCTAGTACTTTTGTTATTCCTAAGAAGATAGCTGATGTCTTAGATCTAAAATATAGCCCTTTGTCTAAAGGAGTCCTAAAACTTGATGGCTCAATCTTAACCACCATAGGAGTCATCAAGGATCTTGATTTAACCCTCCATGCATGTCCAATCTTGACAATTACTCAATATGTGTCAATTATTGACCTGCCTCCTTTGTTTGCCCTATGTCTATCAAGAGAATTTACTGCTAAGGTGGGTGGTTACTTGTCTTCTGATTGGTGTCATATGTTGCTCAAGACAAGGTATGGTACCCGGTTTACCATACAAGTTGAGCCTATATTTTCTTATCATGTAGACCCATATGTCTCGTCCCCTCTCCAAGTTAATTGTCTTATCCAAGAAGAACAAGTTTCAATTCCTAAAGAGCAATCTCTTCCACCCTCTATTCTAGACCTAGTGCTTGATGAATGGGTGGAAAGGCATCAAAAATTTGATCCCTATGCTGAAGAACTGGAATCCTGTGAAACTGGGCTTGGTACTTATTGCATTCTAGAAGAAGATGACATGCTTCTGCATGCGCTCATAGGAGGAAAAATTCAAACTAGTCTATGGAAGTTGTACTTTGATGGATCCAAAAGTAGAATGGCACAAGAGCAGGAGTGGTTCTCATTTCCCCTAAGGATGATAAATTCTTCTTCACACATAGGCTGCAGTTTGCATGCTCTAACAATGTGGTAGAATATGAAGAGTTGGTGCATGGATTTATTATTACTAAAAATAAGAAAATTAAATTACTGCAGATCTTTGGGGACACAAAATTGGTCATCTACCAAGTCACCAAAAAATTCCAGACAAAGAATAATCTTATTAAAGCTTATAAACATAAATTTTTAGACCTACTTGAGAGCTTTGATACCCTTAATCTGCAGGTAGTCCCACGCAGAATGAACAAATAGGCTGACCAAATGGCCATGCTCGGTTCACAGTTTTCTCCTACTAAGGAATTTTTCAAAGGAAACACTCAGCACATTAAGATGGTGATCAAACCATCCATTCCAGAAAATAACACCAGTTGAAAAGTGTTCGACAGTGATGCACAGATTGTCCAGTTTATCCAAAATGAAGCTATATTTTCATCAAGTATGCAAGTTGATCTCTAGGACAAATATGGTGACCAAGTAATACATCTGAAGACAAATACATTTCCTAAAGGATTGGTCACCTTAGATCAAATGTTCAACCATGTTGATGAGTTAAAGGGTGAAGAAAAATACATGTGTCTTGTGCGGAGGACTTTGCTCCTCCATCACTATTACATGTGGAAAAGAGTTGTTGCTCGGCATAACTTGTGCGCATGAAGAAAATAGACCTTTATCTCTCTCTTTCGAAATACATCGATATTTTCTCATGGGAATATGAATACCTCAAACATTTTAATCCAATTGTTTCTAAACACTTCGTCGACCTTGATCCTGGTATCAAGCTTTATCGAAAAAAAGTAGCGACCAATCAATCAAAGATAGAACCCCTCATGAGAAAGGAACTATCAAAACTCATTGAGGAAAAAAACATCTTTCCTATCAAATACTTTACCTGATTTACAAATTTGGTTCCAACATGCAATAATAATGGTGAAATCATACTTTGTGTTGATTTTAGATATTTGAATAAGGCATTTGTAAAGGATCATTATCCTTTTCCTTGATGGAGCAGATTTTGTAGGCGTGGCGGTGCATAAAGGTTCTCCATCTTTGGATGGGTACTCGGGTTTCAACCAAATCCTAGTCAATGAAGAGTATCAATTCAAAACAACATTTACAATAAAGTGGGGAACATATGCATATCAGAAAATTCCCTTTGCTCTATCAAATGCGGGTGTAACATTTCAGCGCACCATGGATATTGCCTTCAAAGGTTACATCAATGAGTTCATCTTGGTTTATCTGGATGATATAACTATCTTCTCAAAGTAAGGTGCGGATCACATAGCACACCTAGAAAAGGTATTTGAGAGATGTAGAGAATTTGGGGTATCTCTTAACCCCAAGAAGTGCAATTTTTCGGTGGCTCAAGGCAAGCCCTTGGGCCGTGTGGTTTTGAAATATGGTATAGTGATTGATCCTAAGTGTGTTTCAGCCATCCTAGCCCTTTCCTTGATGGCACACAAAAAGGCCTTACAGTCCTTCCTTGGTAAGATAAAAAAATTTAGGAATTTTATTCCTAACTTTGTGGGACTAGTTCATCCCATCACCCTCATGCTCAAAAAGGACATAGCCTTCAAATGGACAGCAGAAGGAAGAGAAAGATTCAACAAGATAAAGAAAGAGATTGCTTGTGCGCTAACACTCATCAATCCAGTTACTCAAAATATTTCATCATTTATGTTTATGGTGTTGATGCAAGAATTGTTTTTATCCTAACACGGGAAAAAAAAATAAGGGTTGGAACAGCCAATGGCCTTCTTTAACAAGGCGTTGAAGTATTATGAATTGAAATATAGTCACACGGTCTTTTCCATCATGTGCACACTCAAGAAATTCAAAAGTATGCTCGCCACAAATCATATCAAGGTGTTAGTCTCCCACTCATCTGTCAGAGACTTCATCATGGGAGAATATATTAGTGAGAAGAGAGCACGATGGGTGACCAAAATCATGGAATATGATGTGAATATTACGGACTCAAAGTTGGTAAGAGGTAGTGCACTCTGCAAACAAATTGTTGAGGATGCGCAGAGTGAACTTGAGGCTTCATTATTTCTAGATGGAGACCTCCCACATGTAGAAAATGAATAGAATATAAACCCCAGTGTGTTTGACTAGATGAAGGACATGATCAAATTCCTTTCCAAGGGTGTGTACCCTCCCGGTTTGAACAAGGCAGAGAGAAGGCGTCTGAGGTTGTAATCTATCCCTTATTTTTTGATTGATGGAATTCTCTTCAAAAGAAATCTATATGGTGTGTTGTTAAGATGTATCGATGACGCTTGAGACTAAGCAAGTGTTAGCAGAATTTCACAATGGATTCTTTGGTGGACACTTCTCTGCCAAAACTACAGTAATGAAAATCATAATGGCAAGTATCTTTTTACCTACCCTGTTTGCAGATGCACATAGGCGGTCAAAAAAATTCAAGGAGTTCACTTTCTTTACGGAAAGAAAATATTGGCAGGGCTTACCCTCCGACCAATCCAAGTGGATCATCCTTTTGCGCAATGGGGTCTTGACTTCATAGGCATGATCAATCCAATGTTAAGCACTAGCCATAAATGGGTGCTGACACTACAAATTACTTCACCAAATGGACAGAAGTTGTCATGCTTAAGGAATCAATCGAGGCAATCATCCTTGACTTTCTCAAAGGTTTAGTCACAAGGTTTGGTGTTCCTCAAACCATTATCTCTGATAATGCAAAGGCCTTCCTTGGTGCTAAAATCACTAATTGGGCTAAGTCTAGGCATTTACCTGAAAACCTCTTCCAACTATTACCCTCAGGGAAATGGTCTGGCATAATCAACAAACAAGAACCTGATCAGAATCATGAAGTGCACAATGAACATCAGCCAAAGACAATGGCATATGAAGGTCCTACGTGTGCTTTGGGTAGATAGAATCACAGTCAAAAAGGCAATAGGAACTTTGCCTTACAAGCTTGTCTAAGGAAAGGAGGTTGCCCTTCCTTTAACACTAGAACTAAATTCATTGGTGTTTTCCCGGTAGGCTGGAATTTAAAGGTGTGGATCGAGAGAAATCGGGATGGCGAGTTCGTTCATCTTGAAGAGCTCGAAACTCTACCATGATCAAGTTAGAACAACATTAACAAGCAACAAATAAATGGTTTGACAGAAAGGCTAGGCCTTAAGATTTAAAAATTGGGGACTGGTCCTAAAATGGGATCTTGTGAAACTAAGCCGAGGTTCCATTCAAAGTTTGATGCACTTTGGAGTGGCCCATACATCATTAAGTCCTACAAGGAAGCTAACTCTTTCAAGTTAACTCATCCAGATGGAAGCACTACAAATCCCTGTAAACAAGATCTATCTCAAACCCTTCCATTATATTTGTTGCATCATGTTGTATATATTAGAGTAGTTTCAATTCCTGCAAGTGTGCTCCATGTACATTGTTTGTTTGTACATAGTTCTTTCCTCTTGCGCGCTTCCTACGCACGCTCTTTTGTTACTTCTAGAGTATAGAAATGATTCTCAAAGTGATCACAGGGGCATTTCATAATTGAACAAATAGAATCCATGCCCAATGGATGCTTCGGGATACTGATCTCCTTCATCTAGTAGGAAGATGTCCTCGTGAGTCGCCAAACTGTTATCCCAAATTTTCCCTGATAGATTTGGTCAAACATGACCCTGTGTAAGAAGAAATCAAAGAAACGACTCTTTTGAGAGAATACATGCTTCAAATCTAGTAGACAAGTTACAGGTGGGCTCAAAAATGGAATATCGGGGTCGATGAGGCCGAGAAGTGTCAAAATAACTAGAGGCTCAAAGGAAAAGAAACGGCGAAGGCTCGAAGTATTCGTGCTCTGTAAATGACTCGAAACAAGTCCAAAATTGGCTAAGTATGGAGGAGATAGTGAAAACTACCAAGTGTCCAAATGGCACACCTCCAAAGATTAAATCTAAAGGGGACCCAAATGAGTGCCAAGCTTCCATGCATCCAGAGCCCCAAAATTTGCATCGGTCGTTGAAAAATTTTCAACTCAGTAGAGGGTACCAAGTGTCTTAACGGCACACATTCAAAAGTGGGATCTAGGCCAGAGACTCAAACTTGTGCCAGCCCTCCATGTAGCAAATGGTCAACAGAGGTCAAAGGAGAGTGGGCCCAAAATGACTAAGTATAGAATGTAATTGGAAGGCACCATGTGTCTTAATGACACTCCCTCAAGGGTAAAATCATGAGTGGGCTTTCAAATGAGTGCGGCCTTCCATGTGTCTTAGAGTCCAAAAGGGACAGAGTCAGGTTAAATAGTCAAAGCACTGAGAAATCCGTGGAAGAAGCCATGTGTTTTCTCAGTGCAACTTCAAAAGCAAAATACAAAGGCTGCCCTCAGACAGACGCCAACCTTCCATGTATCCAGTTTCAAAGGGGGATCATTTTGGTAGCTAGTTCCCACCATTTTGTATGGACTTGATTCAAATTTCAAAAGGGCATATCTTTTGACTCATTCTCAAAATATGAAAAATTTGGCACCATTAGAAAGAGCTCGATCTCATTATATTTGGAAAATTGGCATATCTTTTGACTTAGTTATATTTGTTAGAATATCTATTGTAATATTATGTAAGTTGTTTAAACAACTTACATAATTAGGAGAATGGGTTGTTCTCATGTAATATATTAGAATTACCATTTAGTGGAGAGGTTATTAGAGTGATTATATGACTCATATTTAGGATATCATTCCCTATAAATATGTAATACTTTTGTTATGGAATTATGTTTATTTGAATTATATTGAGTGTATACTCTTGCTGAATATGGGTTAGCCCCCACATTTGGTATCAGAGTTGGTTTTGAAAGAGGCATCTCTAGTTTTTTCACTACACCCATGCCTTTATTTGTCAAATAGACTTAGAGAATGGGTGATCGGATACCACAAACCTCACAGTGAACCTATTACCTTTTTCTGTGTTCATCCATTTGTTGTAGATCCAAAATGTTCAAGCGTTGGATATGCAAAGAGGACATCGTGCAACCCCCATTTTTGTTTCATTCACCCTTCTTGCACTTTGTTAGCGGTGTAGCAGAGCAGACCTTGTGTGAACCCATTAAGAAGGCATCATTCATTTGCATCATATTTTTCTTCCCACTCTATTCTCTCTTTCTGCATTTTTTCATCCATTTTGTTCGCAGTGTTCATACCCCTAAATTAAAAAAAAATGTCATTTAGAGCATATATTTCAGTTATTGGAAAAGTTGTTGTGCAGGCAATTTTTTTAATGTGCATGTCTTTGTTGAATAATAAATGGTTTGAGATATATAGTTTACATATACGCATCTAGTTATTGAAATGAACGACATGTTGTTTAGCAACATCCAAGTTCCATCGCTCATCCTTCAATGACACTATGGTGTATTTTACTGTTAGACTATGGAACCCTATGCAAATCCAACAATGGTGAGTTAACCCACTTTGAAATGGATCATGAAATTTGAGTTCAATCATTATTCAAAAACTACTTGGTCGATAGAGCTTTTGGATGAGCAAGAATGTGTTCCCAATTGGTATGGCTTCAAACTCGGATACAAAATCCAAATCCAATCGAAGATACCCTTATAATGGAGATGCAACATTCAACTCAACAACATAGTCTTTAATGCTCATGATATCCGTAATAGGTATATCCCCTACTTAGATAAAGACCTTCTACACCTATCATATCTAGCTGATAATGGATCTTTCTTATCAAGTAGTGTTCTTTACACTAAATATCCTCTGGCATAATTGTTTATATGTTTGATGAAACCCTCGGTTCAAATTTTCTACTTCAATGGCACACCAAAATCCTTCCTCGTTGTGATGTATTTTGTTTTGACTCACTCTAACTTCATTGAGCTCGGATTATCCATCTCAATTTTGCATTACAATGTCTATCCCAACACTAAAATTGTGGTAAATAGAAAACTGTAAAGGTATAAGCGTGCCCAATATTCATTTTAAAATCTAATTTTATATTGTTTAAAGAGATAATGGTATGTGCCAAGAATTTAGATAAGGCATGGTTGAAGGTGCCACCTTATCATATCAACTTGTTTAAAATTATTGGGAGAATTTTTGTAATGCGGAATTTTTTTCAAAAAGGGGGAAGAGATATAATTCAGTTTCAAAAAATCATAAAGAGGATTAAATTGTAATTGGATGCATTTTCAGTTGTAACTAACATCTAAGAGTTATTTATCTCAAGGGGAAACTATTACGATATATGCAATAGAAGATGTTTCTCACCCCATGTTAGCACTAAGGGGGTGTTAGGAATAGTCCTCACATGTGGGTGTTTGTGTGTAGGTTAGATAATATTACATAGAGTTAAATGTAAGTTATTGTTACATATGTAACAATAACATTGGGTTAGTTATATTTTTAGAATATTTATTGTAATATTATGTAAGTTGTTTAAACAACTTACATAATATTACAATAAATATTCTAAAAAATATAACTAACCCAATGTTATTATTACATATGTAATAATAAATTATATTTAACTCTATGTAATATTATCTAACCTACACACAAACACCCTTAAACAACTTACATAATTAGGAGAATGGGTTGTTCTCACATAATATATTAGAATGCTCATTTAGTGGAGAGGTTATAGGAGTGGTTATAAGACTCCTTATATTTAGGAGATCCTTCCTATAAATATGTAATACTTGTGTTATGGAATTATGTTGATTTGAATTATATTAAGTGTATGCTCTTGTTGAATATGGGGTAGCCCCTACAATTGTTTCATCCCAAGATTTGTTCAAGAAAGAGGTAGGTGACTCTCTTTCCTTCAATGAAGATAACTTAGAGTCCCTAGCCAACATCATAAGTTACATTTCTAAAATTGTAAAGGATCATGAAGGATGGATCGGTTAATACAATAAGACAAGTGATGTTCTGTGGTATGTACTAAGGTGTTGGGTTGCATTTACATTCTAGAGGAAAATAATTTGGCACTTCCATAGCTCAATTCGATAGTAACTTAATTCAAGGAACAAGAGTATGTTTTGGAAACTCTTCAACAATAATAATGAATCAACAAGTTCTTCATCATAGGGAGATTCTTTATTAGATATGGAAACTTCTTCCCTCTCCTCTCTTTATCCCTTTTATTCTCTCCCCTTTCTAATTATTTATTGTGTGTAGTCATGATATTTCATTTCATTCACCTAAGTGAATTTCTAAAGATGAATTGTAAAATTACCTTTGATTTATAAAAAGGGATTTATTTCTCATTTCCTAAGAATATGTAAAGTCACAAGTTAAATGAAATCGTGAAGAGTCGTGTAGTGGTTAAGTGAAAGGTAAATTAACAATGCTATAAATTGGGATGGATTTTTCATTCTAAAGGATCCTAAATTTCATTTAAGGTAGCTGAACTATGGATTGTGATTTGGGTGTTGATATTTGTATCACCAACACAAGAACTAAAATCTACATTTCTCTTTTCATGTGTTCTTTCATTTCTCTCTTTCTGCACTTTGTAAGCATAGTGATCAAGAAAGAGCTTTGTATATTTGATGAATGAATCCAAAGAAGCTGTGTGTTGGGGTTTTTAGTCGACTAGATGATTCATTGTTACTTTCCTTGAATTGAATATTGAACTACTCTGGTTATTAGGTGTAAACTCTGCTAGTTCCTACTCATAACAATTACCCTCCCTTTCCTAATTTCTCTCCTTCACCCCTCATCACTGAAAATTCCTCCCTTGTACCTTGTACAAGCACTTTGCCATAGGTTTAGTGAAGTGTTCTTGTGTGATCCCCAACCTATTTTGCCACCCCACATCATTTAGATAGAATTAGGATAGTAATATTCAATAATGAGACCCTCCTCATACACAAGGAAGGGTGTAGCCCCGTGGGAATTGGTTGAAACACACAATTTTTCATACAAAAATTACTTCACCGACACCTTATTATTGAACCATAAAAACATTTTCCATAGGCTAGTTTTTGTTCATTCTCTGGTTTTGCAATGTTAAGCGATGGTGAATTTTCTTCCTACATACATTAGATTCCAAAGATTACTTTTTCAATTTGTTTGTATGGGTCAAAACTTCTTCCTACATACATTAAGTTCTCCATTCATCCATTAATGAATCTAGGATACCCTTAATTTGAGTATCGATTATTAGACATTTGAACAATTCTCTTGATCAAAGATGGTGCGATTTATGCTTATGGGATTGGGTGTATAGAATTCTATATGGTATGCAACAATAGGTTCATATCTTATAGTGACCTTGGTACCATAACTGGTTCTAAAATCATATGTGACCAGTCATGGATAGATATCCACCAATCTTGGTAGTGAAATCCTGCGAGAGGCATAAAGAAAAGAATAGAGGTAGATCAATGATGAACACATCTTATGGAACTAAGAAGTTGGGGCATACATGTAATGTAATACTTATACCTCTTATAACCCCAATGGTCCCAACCATTTTCCCATCCAATTGCACCAGTCCCTTGGAGAGAGACTCATATTCAAGACCAAGTTGATATGTTATCTATTTGGGAATTACTGAACTACTTTCCCTAGAGTCTATCATGCAATTTTGCACCAATTTATTTCCTATAATAAGAGACACATAGAAGGGTGGCATCTTTGTGACTTTACCTGAGTGATCATCCTTCTATTGAAGTGCATTGGTGAGCATAACCTTTTCCTTTTCCTTTTCCTCAAGTAAAGCAGGAGATCATCCATGGAGGTTTTAGAAGATCTCTTTATCTGAGGATGGCCAAGGATTCCCACATGGAGATACTTAAATTGGTTTTATTCATTTTATCTGGGATGTTAAAAGGGGTACTTAAGCTTCTGCAATAAAGGCATGGTATTTTTCCTTCTTCATTATTCAATTCATGGCTTTTCTTTGATTGGAATATCCACAACATGTCATGGCCTTTTTTGATCTTGTGGACTTGGAGTGTTTTATGGGTTTGTAGTATTCTATAGTTTTGTTGGTGAATCCTACGGTTTGTTTGAGTTATTGGATTTCCTAATTTGAGGATGCAAACCTGGAGAGGTAAAGGGTGGGATGTTTACTTCCATCTATCCTCTTTTCACCCTGTTATTTTCAGCCATGCTTGAAGAAGATGGTTGACCACCTTCTTGTAATTGATTGATACCACAAAAATATTCTATTTTCCAATTTATAAGTGCAGTATCACTTGGCGGAATTCCTTACACAATTTCTGATGTGGGATCCCTTCCACGGTATGGATTTTGATAAGGATGCATTTTTTACAGCTAATTCTTAGATGAGGATAATATTGGGACAAGTTTCTTGATTGCGTGGAATATTACAAGGAAAACACCATTCATAATCTTACACAAGATTATATTTCATTAGGGACCAAGGCCTTAGATGAACTAACTGCATTTTTATTATAGGATTAGAAAGGTTTTGCGGGAGTGATTTGATTCTTTAGAGCCATTTGAAATAGTGGTTTGACTGATGTATAACGAGGTTTGATAGATTGTTATGAAGATTAGTAAGGCCTAAAATTTTGAGCTTATTTCCTTTTTCAGCGACACCAACTCATCCAAAAAAATTGTAATTGTTTCATGACCTCCTATAATTCACCTAAAAATATTACATATGTGGATGTTTGACTTGGTCTTTATCTCCTTAGATATGGAATAGGATCTAAATCAAGAGTTTTATGAGGCAGGGGTGTCCCTAACTCTATAAAAATAGGTATTGAAGGACTAGGGAAAGTTTCCCTACTGAATGAGACTATTCTCGATTATAATGGTGATGCCAAAAGCATTTGGTAACATTCTACCCCCATGAACTGAATCATGACTGAAATATCACTATTCAAGGCCTTTAGATAATAAAGAAAATCATAATGAGGTGATAGTTTTACCACTTGATGGATTCAATCCCAAGTCCTTTGAAACCTAATGTTGAAGTCAAAAATAGGCTCATTAGGTGGTCTTTTTGTTGTTTTTAGCTACTCCTCCAAGGATAAGTGATCCAATTTATCTTTAAAATGGTTGCATAGAGCCTCCCCTAGCTCATCCCATGTGGTGATAGATTTTATCCTTAAGCCTCTGTACCATTATAGGGATTTTACTTTGAAAGAAGTTGTCGTAGTTTAACTACTACATTGTCTTTTGTCACATGATATACCAAACAGAGGTTGGAAACATCTTTAATATACTCCACAGGGGTTATAAAATTCTTTCTAGTGATGAAAGGAACACTCTTTAAGGCCACAACTGGAATTTTGTAATATTATGGAAGAAATAGGGGACTCCCCCAATTAAATGTGACAAAATCTGGATTCCTTTAATGGGCCATAAATCGATGGGTCTTAAAAAATTTGGAATACATTGAGAAGGGCCTCCTAGGATGAGGGTTAGAAAGAACTTGATCTAGAGGTGATAGTGATATTTTAATTGACGCACCTCTTCTTGTTCTTAGTGACAATTGTAGGTAGTCAAAGGTCACTTCTCTTGTTTTCTTAATCTTTTCAGATTCCTCTCATGAAATAAGCACTTTAACTATTGAAACTAGTAGATGAAAGAGTTGGACTTTCCAAATGTGCTAAGTAATTACCTATAAATGATGAAATAACTAGGTTACACACCAAAACTTAGTGAAAGAACCAAAATTTCCCATCGGGTGTTCCAAAACTACTAACTTCAAAAGTTACACCCTCGAGAGTTCTTTGGTGAGTAGCCAAAACTTTGGGTAACATGGGATGATCTTGCAAGTGTGGGACTTACAAAGCAAGATCAACCTCTAGAGAAGGTTGGTTCCTCTGTGTCTTAGCTTGCCACAACTAACTTATAACCTAATAATGTAACTAATATAAATATAAACTACGTTTTCATAGGTTCTAGATTTAAGAGAGGGGAAAAGATTATTGCAAACTTAAAAGAAGTTGATGCACCAAACTAAAATAGGGTTCAAACCTGGCTTGTTGAGATGAATGAAACTATCATGAAAGAAATCAAAACAAACTTAGATCTCCATAATGAAAGAGTACGCAAATTCAAAGAAGCGTGAGAGAATTAAAGATTCACATTCGAACGTGATGTATGAAGGAAAACCACAATTACATCTCATTAAATTATATTACTTTTATTTATAAAATCGAGGTTGCACAATATAGTTGCAAAGGTCTAAAAGCATGGAATATAAAAGAAAATCTTACAACTCCATAGGAGAGAACTCTTTTTATGTGTAAGGGCACATATATTTATATAATTTTAGAATGGAAGAAGAGGAAAAAGGAGAAGGAAAAGGACCGTCGAGATGGAAGTGATCACCTTTGAAATTTACATTGAATGAGTGTGGGTGTCATGATTTATCTTTTGAGTTTTCTTGTAGTACAGGTATGGATGCCTCTAACTTCAGCCACCAACTCTAGCATGACCCTTGATTCTATCAAATGCCATAAAATATTTCATAATGAAATCCTTCTTCATTAAATTTTGATGCTTGAGGTGGTTGACTCTTTGGTTCAAATTCCATCATGGATTTCACTTTCTTTTACAGATTTTACTACAATATTTCAATTTTCCTTCATCTCGGGGATCCTCACAAACTTCCTCCTATCTATTTGATGATGGAGAGAACTTCAATCCACCCATGAGGATTCAATTATTGATCCATAACCATTTGACCTTGCGGTTAGTTTCATTTATTTCACGGCTTCGAAAACCCATAGGACACTAAATTTTGGTGAACCCACGGAACACTAAACTAGTGTTCGGTGACTTTTTAACCTAGCCAATTTCCTTGATTCTTCTCTAGATAAGAAAATATGTGGTACTCTTATTTTCTTCTTCTCCATTAGGGAATTATTTCCTTATAGTTTATAATGTCATGTAACACCTGGATTTCACTCAATTATTTCTAAGTCCCTATGGTGCTTATTCCTTTGATTCGCGGATAAGGAGAACCCGCAGAACACTAAGTTCCTATTTTCTGTAGTAGGTTGAATTAGTCTTCTACAGATTTTCTAGATCATAAAATTTTTTAAGTCCCTATGCTAAGTTATTTTAAAATTATGTGGGGTGTTATTTTAGATAATATATACTTTACCTCATAATCCTCAAACTGAAAAAGCAATTGGTTGTTCCAATTTTTCATTGTTTTTTTGCACCAACATGGATGAGATTGTGTCAATTGCTCCAAAGGCATATAAAATGAATTCTTTTTTAAAATATGGATTAGTAAGCATTGGATCTTGTGAAATAGCATTTTTATTCCTTCAAAAGAATTCTTCTCCTTTCTTTTTCAACTAAAAACCATATTCTTCTTCAACATAGATATTAGTGGCTTCACTAAGATTGCATAATTTGGAATGAATATTTTGATAAAATTAATTATACCTAGAATAATTTGCAACACCTTCTTATGATTTGGAAAAGATAATGACAAAATTACACTTACCCTTTCTAGATTGATGATAACACCTTTCTTAAAGACATTGTGGCCCAATAATTTACCTTCATGGAGTGAAAATATGCATTTATTTTCATTGAGTGAAATTTATACTTCATGCACCTTTCAAACATGTGTGTACATACTTGGAAAGCATAGTTATGTCATCCAAATAAATCAGAAAAAAATTATTAATCAATATTTGAAACGTGAAGTCCATTACACGATGAAATATGGTTCCTATGTTTGAAAATCCAAATGGAATTTTCTTATATGCATATATGCCCCATTTTTTGGTAAATGTTATCTTGAATTGGTCCAATTTTTGCACCATAATTTAATTATATCCAAAGTAACCATCTAAGAGTGAAAAACATTCAGATCCACTTACCATTTGCAAAATTTGTTCCATTGATGGTAGTAGATAATGATCTTTTAAAGATGCCCTATTCAAATCTCTAAAATCCACACATAGGCATATTTCTCCATTTTTATTTCTCAATATAACCACATTGGAAACCCATTATTAAATTTTTCACAGGATAAATGATGTTAGATTTGATCAATTTATCCAACTCTTATTTCATGAGAGGTTCAATCTTAGGATTGATGGGTCTTTGCTTTTGTCTGACTAGTTTTGCATTTAAATCCAACTCTATTGTATGTTGAGATAAATCTAGATTGAAAAAATTTAAATCACCATATATCCATGTAAAAACATCATCAAATTCCTGAGAAATTTGAACAAAAGCAATTTTTTCATCTTGATTACATACCTTTCCCAACTTGAGTGTTTTGTCATTGCCAATGTTGATTTTCTTGTAATATTATCGCTTAATTAGAATGTTAGATTTATCAAACCTGATCATCTATATTAAAAATGGAATCAAGAGTGACTAATCCCTGAGGTATCTTGTTAGATCTCAATTGAATAATCTAATTTTCATACCGTTGTTGCAATTTTTCCTGATTTTTATTGAAAAATTAGCTTCATCTTGCAAAAAAATTATATGTTGATCGGATTAGAACACTTGCCACTTAACATTGTTATCATGGATAGAAGGTCTTAAAACTACCTTGATATGCTACTAATTTTTTTCCTTACTAATCTAATTTGGAATGTCAACTTGAGCACCAATTACTGACTAGTTTATCTGCTTTTTTATTTTTGCCTCTAGGAATATATTGAACAATGAAAGCATCAAAATATTTTATCGAATCCCATACTCTATTATTATAATATCTCAGCAAATTGTTCTTGGTTTCATCTTTCCCTTTGATTTGATTGACAAGTAACTCATTGTCTCCATATTCCTGCAATTATCTTATCCCTCTTTTCCTTGCCCACTGAATACCATGTACAAGAGCTTCATACTCAGTTGTATTGTTAGTGAAACTAAACTGAAACCTTAAAGTTGAAAAATACTTATCTTTTGTTGGAGAAATCAACATGATTCCTCTGCTGATCCATTTATAATTCTTAATCCATAAAATTATAATTTACATAAACCTTCATCACGTTGAGCTGATTTAAAAAGGTTAGGAATAATATAATTTTCTTCATGTAAAAATATGTTCCAAGACTTTCCTCTTCAATATTACTATAAGGATCAACATCATGACTTTGAGTATCCCATTCATCAAGTATTAATTCTAGAGTTCCTTCAAGAAGTGTGTTTGTTTCTTGGTAAACTAGTTGGTCTTCTTCATCTATGATCATATAATTGGAATTGATAACACTAGAAATATAAGGCTCTATATGACTTGTTGAGATGGGTTCAGACCTTATTGTAAATTTGGTGTCATACCTTGTTTTAAAAACATGTGACACCATTTTGATGATAAGTAGCCTCTAATTTTAGCAGTGAAATATCTAGAAAGACACAAGGAAAAAAGGGGAGGAAGATCAATAATGAATAAATATTGAGGGATGGAGAAATTGGGGCATGCGTGTAAGGTTAGGCTCAGTCCTCTAATGACTCCAAGGGTCTTTACAGGTGTTCCATCTAACTGAAATACTCCTTTAAAAAGAGGCTCATATTTCAAACCAAGTTTATCAACAATTTTTTTGGGCATAACTGAATTAGAAGCTCCTAAATCAATCATGTAATTATGGAATAGATTTTGGCCTATGATCAAGGAAACATAGAAAGGATATGGTTTCACACTTTTTATTGTGTGGGCTTCTTTTGTATTGGTTGTGTTAGTAAGCACAATCTTAAGTGGCTCTTTGAATGGTTAGCTAGAGAGACTAAGATTAGACAAAGCTTCTTGTAAAAGATCTTTTTGACCAGGAAGAGACAAATAATCCCACATTGACACCAATTTTAGTTTAGTTCATATGATCAAGAACATTGAAAGATGAAGTACTAACTGTTATCCAATTTTGCACACATGGAAAGATTGGAAAACGGGTCCTATCACATTCAAAATTAAATAATAGTGCCAGAACCCACCTTCGGTTATTAATGAGATGCGATAATTAAAAATAATTCATAAATTGCATATGAAGAGATCACCTAGCATCAAAAGGCACCTAGTTGATCTCAACTCAGGTGAAGAGTTCAGATTTGAGTTGATAAAGAACCCGGTGTCAAATTGATAATCATCTCAGAAATCATCTCGGTAGAGACTCTCAGTTGTAAGAGCTCGATGAGGTCTTGTTAATGCAAAATATAGCTCGTTGAAAATTGACGAATGAAGGAAACTCTATAAGGATCTCGGTAGAGATCGATGCAGTGGTAACAAGAATGCCGGGCCAGGGTATAAGTGAATACAGTATATATATTTTTGCTGACGTTGTTCAGACCTTCCTCGGCCGAGCATTCGGTGCACAGGCAGCAAGCATGTTGCGGTATAGTAAGAGTTCTTTTGAGCACTTCCAACAAGCAGGTCGTCCAACTACGTTTTTATCTATTCAGCATCGAATGCATCCTCGAATTCAGGATTTTCCTTCAAGATATTTTTATGAAAATTGATTAAGTGACAGTGAGAGTGTTACCGGGAGACTGATGAAATTTATTACAAAGATTCTCTATCGAGACCTTACTTTTTTTACAAGTGCAACTCATGGAAGCGAATCTCATAGAGGTGGAACTATTTCATATCATAATACTCATATAGCATAATTTGCTTTACAATTATATGAGCATCTTCAACGAGTCACTAAGTTGGTGAGCATAAAGGATTCTGTCGGAATTATCACACCTTACAAGCTACAGCTGAAATGTTTGCACCGAGAAAATGATGTCTCCTCACGCTGAGCAGAAAAGTGGAAATCGGTGGCCATCTGTCCAAAACGAAATCTGGCCAAATGATAATGAAACCCCACACTCCAATCCCGGACGTGGGAAATAAGGTGAGCAATGCCAAGTGGGTTTTCATGGATGGCAAGCCAAAGAAGAAATTCCACGCGGGGGAGATTCAGGCAAGCACCGCCAAGTGGAAATATTGGATTGGTAAACCATGATCAAACTTCCGTGAATGGGAGAAATCGAACAAACTGCCAAGTGCGGAAATATTACGATGGCTATCCAACATGATACTTCCACACGGGCCATGTAAATAGAATTCCACGCAGCTTGGAGTGGTCCGAGTCTTTGTGCGAGTCACCGGGAGGATTAATAGGACAGTTGTGAATTGGAGCGGGTCATGGGTTAAAAATGCGATGTGATACCAATTTCAGCAGAGGCTACAGGTAGACCCAACCAAGGTGATACGTTAATGGCTCAGTCGTGGCTCATATGTGAAGAGTTTGATAGGAAAGCAATGCTGAAAACTCATCCAGATGGAAAGGATGTGTGTTGCATGGACTGTGGATTGGGTTCCATAGATCATACGAAGAAAGTGTCTCCTTTCATACAGATCCGCCCTTGTTAGGATTCCACTGAACTGTTCAGACTTTGAATCAGCTTTAATAGCTGCCACGACCTTCTCCTCGTCCTCTGTACAATTCTGAACTTGATGTGGTCGCGAGACAAGCTCCCACGCATAGGCAGCAGGCATGTTGTAGTACAGTAGAGGCCTTTCTTTTGAGCACTTCCAACAAGCAGGTTGTCCAACTGTGTTGTTATCTGTTCAGTATCGAATGCGTGCTTATCCTTATTCTGAACTCAGATTGAATAGCGGCTGCAGGAAACAAATATTCATTGTCGTGTACGATGGATTGGAGTCACGCCATTCAAGGCTTCATAAAATTTTCCTGAATCAGGAGATGAAGGTTTATTACGGTGCAGAATGAAATGATTCATATTACTCAACATTTCTTCTCCTAGAAATGAATTGAATGTGAAGGTCAACTCGGAAATACCTGGTCGGCCGTTTTGTATGCCACATCCTTGTCACTTGTAAATGGTCTCTTTGAGAAACTCTGTGGGTAGTAGGCAATATTTATACCCTTCCATTATGTACGTCCAATCAGACAATAAAAGTATTCTTTTACCAGGTTCAGAGAAACTGTGTTTTTTTACAATGGACGATTATACTGCAGTTTCAAGCTAATTTTATCTAGCTTATTTCTATTAGCTTTGATCCACGACTAAGGAAGAATTCATATGGTTGTTACCTATACATTTTTCCAAGGTCCTCTTGGTTGCCCCAGTGGTTCAATGTATTTTTTGAAGGGCTCTTTGACCAAAAATCAGTCTCAAGGGTGTCTATCGACATGTTACGGGCATGAGCCTGGGTCATCATCATGGCAACACTAGGTCTTTATTGATAATGGCATTTTCTCATCGTTTGGAAGGTACAAATTGTGCTTATTATGGCAAAGCCAAAACATTCTTACTACAAGTGTTATATGATGAGGAAGAATCCTGAGCATTGTGGTAAAACCATTCTTTTTAGAAATATTGGGTTAAGCTCGGTATTCAAGTGAGTTTGAGCCCAGGAAAGGTAAGATCATTTGCTGGATGAAGAGCTCGGTGACTTTGCAGGAGCTCGTGGTGATGTTTCATGAAGTTTGAACGTGGAATGCATAAATGGCCTCGAGTTAATAGAGGAAAATGATAAGAATCGAGTTTGATAGCTCACCATTCGAAGGACTCAATGCAAAAGAGCCCGATTACCAAAGCAAGGAAAGAGTTAGTGTGGGGTTCAAAATCGATTGCAACACCGAGTTAGAGGATTCAAAGCTCACCGAGTTGAGATTTGTGCAGACTCTATCCACATGGACCCCCCTCCTCTTCAAGTCAAACGGGTCAACGGGGGGTCCCAACATTATGTTAATTAAATTAATATTTTTATTTAAATATTTTAATAATAATATTTATTATTATTATTTAAATATTCTTTTAATTAATTGAGAAGACTAGGTCATCAGGTAATTAATGACCCATGATGGAACCTTCTTAGGTGGTTCAACTAACTCATGAATGAATACATCACGGGCCTTCAATTTAGGAATGTAATTATGACCTTTCCTCTTCTTTCTCACATATTCTTCTATAAATGTAAGTTGGAAGCTCATTTCAAAGGGTTCCAACAGTTCAGATAAGTTGGACAGTTAGATATCTCAGGCAAGTGTATACTTTTCAAGAATCCTCTCTCTTACGCAAGTTGTTCTTGTGTGTTGAGAGAACTTTCAAGCCTCCTCTTTAAGACTATAATGGAAACTATTGCCTCTTCTCGAATGTATGATGCATTGTGTATGTTATTGAAGCAATAAAAGTGTGTTTTTGTGACTAATCTCAGTCCTTTCATCCTTCTATGCTTCTTTGTGCCTTTCTCATACTTGCAGTACACTGTGTAAGTTTAAGTTCTATTGTAGGTTCTTGGAGTTCTGTGTTTATCGAGTGGTGGAGTATTGTATGCAGGTTGAGTTGTGGTGTCTGTTCACCCTTCTTCATTGGGAAACTGTTATATTTCTCAGTCTGATAAATTTTAACAAAGGGAATGCGTGTCTCTTAGTTTGTGGTATCCTATACCCTCTCTAAGTTGCAGTAGGTGAAGTTGACCTGTGGTGCACACACCCTCTTCAAATAAACCCTTCATGAGTTTGGAAACACCCTTTATTTGGTGCATCATCATCCCTAGTATAGTTTCATTTCTATAAATCTATTTCCCTAAAACCCTATGAAAATGTTAGCATAGAACTAGATAATGATTTTTGTTACACTAGGAGTAGTACAACACTTAGTTTAGGAAGAGGAAGTCGGCCTTCTCCGGAGGTTCACCTCAAGCCCAAGTCCCACAGCTTGAGAGGTGATCCCATGTGTCCCAATCACACCGAACGTCCTATTCACATCCTGGCCATTCGGAGGGTGTAGTGATTTGGTGACAACACTAACCTTTTGTTGTACCTTATTAACTGTAATGAGTACCTTATTGGATTGATGGTGTAAAAATTTGAATCTCTTGTTGATATTAAACTCTTGTGGGATGATTTTTTTGAGCACCCTGTTGATTAGGAACCTGCACAACACCTTGAAATGTTAGGAAAGGATGGAAATTAGTCTTACCAATTATTGGATCCACTTTTATTGCTCTTTTCTTTGATCTTGTGTCCACTACCATAGAATTGGAGGACTAATCCAGTTGATTCACTCCAAAAAAAATCATCCTCTTGACAATTTATATGTGTAGCATTATTTTGCATCGATTATTGAGAAACCTCCTACTTGGTGTGGGCCTCAACTAATGAGTTTCGAGACATAGAAGCAAATTACATGGTAAATGCTTTATTTGGAACACCTTTGTTGGGGTAAGAGTTATGGTTATGGGCTAAATTACAAGGATAAAACCACTTGTAGTCTTGTACCAGATTTTTTTGGACAAGTACAATTTCTTTATATGTGTATTCATGTGTAAGTTGGTATAGCTATGGAATGAAGCCTAGAACACTCAAGAAAGCTTCAAATCTTTCCAAACTTCAACAATGAACCATCAGATTAGAGCTAAACAAGAACTATCTCTTTGCATGCATATATAAACTTGAAATAAACATTCAAACCCTAGCATATCTATATATTTCTCTACTCCATGAAATCTATAAAAGATGAACCTATTAAATCTCCTAGCAATCAGGTTTGTTTTTTTTTTCTCAAAAGCATGAAGAAATCTCACCAATGATGGTTTCAAGACCATGCTTAGTTTAACCCTTGCTAACCCAGTTGGAAGAAAAGATGCAAGATGAAGCTATTTTAATGGTGGATGACTCAAGATCAAATGCCTTATTATCTTGGATAATGCAAATGAGCTCTTAAGTTATGTCAAGATGTGATATGATATCAAGATCAAGATGTCAATAACATGTAAGGTTAAAAGGGAGGGTGACCCCTCTATTTATAGATTTTGGTTTAGGAAAGATTGAAAATATAGTGCATGTGGGACAAATGAACAAGCCAAAATAGATCTTTTTAGAATTCAAAGTACCTTTTTGACTAGATTAGGAGCTAATTAACCTTTTAGGATTAATTAGGGACTCTAAACAAGCTTAGGAAGCTTTCTGAGAGTTTCTAGAGGAATTTGGATTATATTTTGGAAGTGTTGGAAGTGGGAGATAGCCAATGATAAGGTTCATTAATTAAATACAAGATAGAAGACTCAATCAATGTGAAACTAGCTAATTAAGAGGATTATCACCAATCAACTTGTCATAAAATGGCATCCTGAGTGAGTTAGAAGTAGAGTTAGATAACGAAGTGTCATTATTTGAAATAGAGTGAAAGGAGATGAAGATAGTCAATGAAATTTTAGTAATAATATTTCTTTGATCAAAATATGTCTACAATATGAATTATCAGCGTTGGGGTTGTATGCTTGAATAGGCTTAGCATTGGAAAACTAATTTTGGATTTGTAAACTTGGTTAGAATGGAGGCCTATTCTACTAATTTTGAGGATAGTAAGTTTTAAAATTTTGTGTTTGTTTCCTTTTCACATCCTACTACCTCATTTCCAATATCTTTCATCCCATTCCCAAGGTCTTGTAGTTGTTTCATGATTTCTTGTAACACATTTTAAATTATTGGAGTTGCATCAATTTGACTTACAATATGAGTAATATGAATTGGTATTGGAGTTATCACATGTATTAGAAGGGAAGTGGAACGATGATTCTCTTAGAAAGATGGGTATGGGATGCCTTGGTGCTATTTTACTACTTTTATAATACTATTATCAACTCTAATTGTTATGTCATAAACATTAGGAAGTGTCCTTCCACCCATTGATTGTATCATTACTGAAATATCAAAATTCAAAGCCCTTAGATAATACAAAAAAACATACTCAGGAGTAGGCCTTACCAATTGTGGAATTTTTCCTAAGTCCTTTGAAATTTGTAGTTGAAATCAAACATGAATTCTTTTGGTGCTCTCTTAATGTTTTTCAATTGTTCCACTAGTGAAAGATGATCTTTTTTTTTTTCAAAATTCTTGTGAAAGATTCTCCTAGTTGATCCCATGTGTTGTAAGTCCCATGTATCACTTTGTAATGTTTTGCCTTTGAAAGAGGATGTTAATATCCTAATGAAACATTTTCTTGAGTAAAATGATAAATAGATCATATATTGGCCACATATTTAATGTGTTATATGGGTGTGACTTGATGTTATCCAGTGAAAAATGGAATAATATTACAGGAATACATTGTAATGTCCACTTCCTTAGACCATTTTTACTTCACTAGTTTAGTTTTGTGGACATTTTATCTATCTCCTAGGACATTCTAACGAGGATTATGACACTTGTTATTTTGACATTTGGACAAGATATATTTAGCACTCTATGACAAAGTGTCATTTTGATGATATTGATACATACACACACACACCACACACCACACACACACACACACACACAACACACACACACATATGGATCGTGTTGACTCTTGTGATGAAGTGATATTTATCATTTCCATATTATAATTATTTGTGGATGTATTTATGTAATGATGTAAATTCTGTTTATAGTAATTAAATATTTTGTGAAATTTCTAGATGTTGAATTCCATACTCAATTGTGTATATGGATGTTAGTTGTGATGATGATTTGTTATTGAATTGATACATTGAGTTACGATGTTAATTATATGTGTGAATGTATGATTTTACAATATTTTCTTGGATGGATTTGATGTGTGTGTGGAGTGTGTAATGATGAACAAGTTCAATTAAATAAAATTAACACACATGGGGACCAAGGGACCAACACATGAAGGATGCATGGGCCAAAACCCATGGCCACCTTGAGCAACATTGGTTGGGGGTTAGGAAAAGTGGCTAAGCCCTTTTTATTTTTGTGGTTGTTTGAATTATTTTACCTTATCCTATGTTGTGAGCCCCATTTGGAAATTTTACCCTTGAATTTTGTAATTTGAAATTTATTTAATTTCTCCCTCTTCCCATGTCTTGATGTGATACTTTTTGGGACACTTTTGGTAGGTGGATATCATATTTATGGGTCCCTAAACTCAAGAAAATTATTAAGGGTCGGATTTTGGCTTTGGGCAAGATTTTGGGCAACCTAAAGACCACCTAACCTTGTCCTTACCACTTTAAATGAGCCCATACCCCAAACCCATCAAGGGGTAGAGTGTTTTTGAAGATTTATTTATGATTTTGACCTTTTTATTGCTCATTTTTCCTTGATCTTTATTGCACTTGAGTTTCTTTCTTGAATTAAATTGTTGAAGAATTTATTTTTTTAATATTGATGTGAAATTTTGAGTGATGGATGTAAATTAATCTTTCTTTCTTGACTTATATTTTTGGTAATTTATTTTCTTGGATTTTTTTGTGTACTCATGATTTGGTGGAGTAATGGATGTTTGACTAAAATTTTAGAGGAAATCAATTTCCTTGGAGAATGGTGTGTACCCTTGGTTGAGGTGGAGAGAGGACACCTAGTTGGCATCCATGTGGAGCCAAATCATCCTCTCTTTTTGCAAATTCTATAAATAATAAGTGTGCTTTGAAAATGGGGTTGGATACACACACTATATTTATTATTGGAAGTTATTTTTGCTTGAAGGAGTAAGCTTAGAGTAGGGAATTTTGGAGAAAGTGAAGACTTGTTATGGATCCAAGGTAGGGTCTTGAGCCCTCTTGTTAGTGCATTGTTGTATTATTTTGTATCTTGCATTGTTTTATTTCTTGATATATGGTGTTCTTGTCTTGTATTTTTCTTTATTTTATCTTATTGTTTAGCCCTCTTATTGCTAATTTTTATTGTTGAAATGAGTTGTGTTTGGGAAGGGTAGTAATCCATAGGTTGGGTAATGGAGGGGAGTGTGAAAGGTTGGTTTGGTGGAGGGAAAAGGAAACTAGGATTCTTGTTATGGATATGGTTTCTTATTATGATTTTGATTGGAGGAGTTGGGGTAGATGGGAATTAGGCCTTTGGTGGAGAGAAAAGGGGTGGTTATTGGCGGTATAAGGTGTAGTCGAATAATGAGGGTTGGTTTTATGGATGTTTCAAGGCCTAATTCACTACCCATGTGGAGAGATAAGGAGACAAAATTTCATCCCTCCCTCTCCTACTTGGCTTGGGATTCAAGTCATTTTTTCCTTTCTTGTATTTTTGCATTCTTGTTTAGTTATGTTTGGTTTTGGGCCTATTGGAGCAAGGTCAATTATTTAGTGTTTCTTAAGGGGTTTTATTTCATACATGGTTCATGTGTTGGGAATCATGGGCTAATGGGGAAGTGTTACCCTTCCCCATTGGATACAGTTTGGTGGTGAGCATTGCTTGGATCCCCCTTATTTGTTTTTGATACGTTATAGAAGAACCTTGACTCCTTTGTTATAGCTATCTAAATCTTTGTTGATGGTGGAGACTTGCTTTAAGTTTTGAAATTGAAAAGTGATGTATTGTGAGATAAATGTGTTGTAAACTTGAAATAAATGTATTTTGGGAAAAATGTAATGTAAAAAAATAAATTTCAGTTTTGGAGTTTTGTGTAGTTGTAAAAAGAAATGTTATTTTTGGAAATATTGTTGTATTTCTTTTGGAGGTGGAAACTAGTGAAATTTTGGAAATGTAATACCATTTTAAATTAATAATGTATTGAGTTCTCATTATAAATGGATTTTGGGAGTTTTGTCTGTTTATCATGGTTATTGAAAGTATTTTGAAATGCTATTGTGGTTTTAAATTAGTCTTAGAATTTAAATATTACGGTTGGTGCATCCTAGCTAGTAAGAGTGCACTTTCATGGTGATTGTACTCTTACTATACGACATGGGTATGGCCATCCTTTCATGCAGAAATGCATGAAAGGGTGATCATATCCATGATGCATCAATCTAGATTTTCATTCCTTGTTGTTTTACATCTTAATAAATTTGAAACATTGTTGTTTTACTGACTTAGTAAAAAAATTCCATTGTTGTCTTTTTTTGTATTCTTTGGCATATTGGAATGGAATGAAAGTTAGCTTAGGGAATGAAAATAAGCTCATAGACTATAAGTTTTGAATGTTGTTAAAATGGATAATATTTCATCCCTTGCCTAGAATAATATTTTGCAAGTGTTTAAGATGAATTATTTTCAAATCTTTCGGTCAATATCAATGTCATGCATATGTTTTGAAGAACACCACAAATGATTTAATTAGATCTAATAACATGTTTCATTAAAATGTCATTTAATTTAAAAGTAGTCTTCTATCAGATTGTGGAAGCTTTGGAGTAATGGGTGGATTCATCTAGCTTTCCAATCTTACATATGTAGATGAAGTAGTAATCGAGTTACATAAGCATGAGTTGAAATCATTATAGATCTTCACATTATATATACATTTGATTAGCTAAAATACTTAAGATTTTGTCAATGGTTTATTCATGGCGGCTTTAGAAGTGTTTTAATTTCCACATATTTTTCCATTATTGGTAGTGAGGCCTTGCAATCTCATAAAATTAATGCAACTTGCATAATGAAATTTTCTATTAAAACTAGGTCTTCGCTTCCAAACCCATTTAGTGCATATCCTACAACCATGATATTCATGTGATATTATAAAACAATGATGTAATATTTACCCCATTTATATATAGGCATAGATGTAGTTTTCAGACTAAACATTTTTTTCATATAGTCCAAGACATGGCCTAGATCTCCAAACACAAAAAAATAATTAAAGCATTCCCTTAAAACTGAAAATAAAATTGTCCATTAGTTTTGTAGATATAGACATGCATTGGTAATAGGACACACACACACACACACACACACACACACACACACACACACACACACACACACACACACACACACACACACACACACACACACACACACACACACATGCACACACGCACACACATGCGCACGCACACACACACGCACACACACACACTCACACACACACACACACACACACACACACACACACACACACACACACACACACACACACACACACACACACACACACACACACACATAACATTCTAATATTATAGGGGTGGGTGGCTAGGCTAACCCACCCCCAGAAGACATTATTATCTACAAAACAAAAAATAAGCATTAGGAGCTATGCCCTTGTGCCCTTGCACCCCTTTTCTATGGCTCCCTACAGACTTTTGCTTCCCATTCATCCCTCACGGCCACACCACGTGGCCATATCCACCACCTCAAACTCCTCTCCCTTCCCTCTCCACCAACCATGCCCATCCTCCTCCCTCTCCCCATTCTCCCATTTTATTCCTCCCTTATCCTTTCTCCACTCCTCTCCCCATCCTCCATTCATGCGCTACCTCCAACCTGAAGCAATAAAAAAACAAAACATAAGCCAACCAAGACAGAATGAATAAAAACCTAAAACCTAATAAGTGATGTGCATAAGGAATTAGGGTTAGGGTTAGGTAAGTTACTTTTTAAAATAAGTAATAGAATTAGGTTTAGATAATATAACCTATGTCAAATATTATAACATATATTATATTATATTATATATAGAATATATATATTGCCGATGGGGTGGGAGTGGTGTGGTCAAGTCACATGGTTGTGTGCTTTCCCACCCAATTTCAAATCCCCCCGAGGCACGATCCTCCTCGGAGGTGGTTTCACCGCTAGAGGTGACATCTCTGCTTGTGTTGACACTAGTGGTTACTCCTCATCGCTATTTGGTGGCTCCTTCTCCTCTCGCTGCTGACATGGTGGTTACTCCCCTCACTATTTTTGCTCCTCTCGCTTTTGACACTTGTGGCTGATCCACTTGCTTTGTTGATCCCGGTGGTTTCTCCTCTCACTTGTTGACGTTGGTGGATGTTTTAATAGTTTTCCCACTTGTTGTGGTCATTGTCGATGGTCATTGCATCTTCACTATGGTTTCATGGTTGCTTTAATTGGGTTCCTAATAGTGGTCCCCTTCATTGTAACTAGGTTGTGGATCCTCTCAAAATTCTCAAGTGTACAAGGATGTGGGCCCTTTCAAACACCCTCAATTTACCCTCAATCCAAACAAAAATATAGAATATATATATATTATATAGTATAATATATATATATATATATATATATATATAACATTATGATATAATAATCACTATATATAATATATGTTTATTATTATAATGGATTTCATGTTTAAATTTAGATAATTATATAATATTTGGAATATAATAATGAAATATTATACATATAATACTATTTTTTTATATAATATAATATTATTTTAATATTTATAGTGTTTATTACGATGGTTATAATGTTATAAAATATAGTATATGCACATATTATTATTGTAAGTAATATAATATAATTACAATGGATATAACATTATAAAATTTAAAACATTTTATAAAGTTATTTAATGCTGAAAATGGGGTATAATACGTAACATGACAATGTTTAAAATGTTATAATATTATTACTATAAGTATAATATAATATTATTTTAACATTTATAATGTTTATACCATAATGTATACAATGTAGTGTAATGTTTAGTCTCTTGAGAGACTTTTGATAAAATTGGAACGATATAGAGAAGAGTAGCATGGCCCTACACAAGGATGACATGCATAAATCGAGAAAAAGGTCCACTCATCCTCACATTGTTTTGGTGCAAAATTTTAAAAATGCTTAGTTTTTGGGTCGAAAAATATAGGGCATGACAGACATGGGGATTTCATCATGTCAGGTAAGTTGTAGTGGGTTGCAATTATTGAAGGGAATGAAAACTAGATTTCTTGGAATGGCCATATTGAGATGCAAATTGGATATGGAAAAATTGGGAAGTAAACTCTGATTTTATGGGATGGAGGGAGATTTAGTATATGGTTCGAACTCACAAATTTGTTTCTCTTTTTTGAATTCAAAGGTGAATCAATGAAATCAAATGGAATACCTTTTGAAGATGATCTAGTTGTAACTTTTGGCATAAAATACACACTAATATGCCACCAGATGTGCTCTTGAACCTATGGAGTTGTCAAGCATTGAATGAATGTGTCTCAAAACAATGAAACTTAAAAACATGGGTTACCATTTTTTAATGATATCCCTTCATACATGACCACAAAAACAAGCCTAAATGTTTTGAAATACATTAATAAAAAGGGATCCATGATCACCCTTCATCTAAGGAAAAGAACACGATACTCTCATTTGATTAGATCTACTTAAAATACATTTTCTTTCAATGGGCATGCAATGTAAATAACAACTTACATTTAATCAAATCTAATTCCAATTAAATAAAAAATAAGTATATCATTATCTAGTATAGTTTTCCTCTACATGAAACAAGTGAGTTAATTGTCTAATCACCATATGTTAATTTTGAGCGTGTTTTTGTCAAATTCTAGGCAAATAAATCTGCAATTATAATTTGATATCATCATGAATAAAAATAAAACATAGATTTATTGTCCTTTTTCTTGATTAAGTTCATTTTTATTAATTTACCTATGTATTTTCAATATACCAATTAACACAATTACATCGCACACAAATATTTATCCACGGGATATGTCTTCGTAAATTGTTTTCTACTAAAACAAATTTATCATCCATAACATAAATTCATTTTTAGGTTAACACTCACTCATTAACCATTATTGGAGATTATCTAAGTCTTCGCCATGTTTACACAAATTTCTTGATTAAAACATCATTATATATATTACAATGATAATATCTTTTAATACTTTTACAATTTACACCTTTTCAAATTCATTCTTATGAATTTTACATAAATCTCAATAGTGACACATTGATACAAATTTTTACCATTGAATACCATGACACAAGTTGTGGAGAACCATCCTATTTTCCAACTACAACAAGATAAAGAGCATCATCATAGTGCTTTACCTCCAACCATGAGCTATATGGATCCCCACACACCTCTCAAATATTTAGAGTAACCCTATCCTTCACGAAAAGTAAGATGTGGTAATCAATGAGGAAAGGGAGAGTATCATATGTATATAGTTACCTGATCAACTGGTAAAAATCTACAAGGTCGGAATAATATACATCCTAAAATCATAACCTTATGATTTTACTTTTGGGAAAAAGTCTACGAATATCAATAGTACACACCTAATCCCTAAAATCCATAACAATACCAAAACATGAATAATCGAAGTAATAATTTTTGTCACTTTGAAATGCACCCTTCGGAGAGTGATGTGGAAGCTCTCCTTTCAATTGAAAAAATGGAAACACTTTGCTAGGTTGTGGGTGACTTTGTATGTGGGAATGAATCTCTAGAGAGGGTCGGTTCCCTAGTGTAACAATTAAACTAGATTTTATTCTTGAAACTACTCTACTTTTACTAAATCAACAAAGAAATAGGATAGGGAAATAGAGGAAAAACTGAAAAATATATGATATACTAGATAGTTTTAGGATCTCAAACTTGTTTGAACCACACAAATGGACCACGGGAACCACAAACACCATACACAACTCACAAATTGACAAACTAATGCATAAGTGTTTTAGAGAAAGGTTGGAAGTCAAAAACAACATAGAGAAGGGGGCAGCAAATAGCTCTAGAAGAGAAATTTGCTAAACTCCATAATTGAATCTTGTAAATATTTAATCAACAAAAACCATGACCTATAAATTAGCATGTTACTATAAAAAGACATGTAAATTAAACTACAAAACTAGGGATAAACAATATCACAAGATAAAATCAGTTTAAGAACATAAACTTGCACAAATTACAAGTAATGAGAAGGTAAAAATGGATCCTTTATTGATCTAAGAGGTAAAACCAATACAAAGAATAATTTGTGACCCATACTCTTCCACTCAAAACTCCAAAGAACAAACTCCAAAATTGAGTGAAAGTGCCCAAATTCGAATAGAAGGCGGAGATATCGTTTCTGATAAATTATATAGAGTTTTATATAGGATTATAAGAGAGAGGAAGGGGAAAATAAAAATCATGTAAGTATGATGCTTAAAATAGTAGAATGTGTGAGGGAATGCATGAATAATGATGATAAAATCCAAAACGCATGCTCATAAAAAGAACTGTGTGCTCGGGATAACAAAACCCGTTTAGAAATAGACTATTCATCTAGATATTAAGTTCTTAAAATTAATGACATGTGCATGCTCCAAATAATTCCCTCTTGCATGTTTTGTTTTCATTTTATATTTTGCATGCTTTAAAATTAGATCTTTCACTTTGAAAATATGAAGCTAAAAATAGACTTTTGGTCATCCCTTATTGTGCATATTTTCCCGCGTTATGCGGATTTTTGAGTTTTCTGCCTGTTCTACTGCTTTTCAAACCATTTACAGAATTATGTGGGTTTCTCGAATCCCACCGATCTCTTAAGATTTTTGTGTAATTTTCTATAATTCCATAGACCTTCCTTTATTTTCCTACTTTTTGTAGCCTTTTATAGTCATCCACATACTTTACTAACCTCTACGATTTTGTTTAGACCTTCCTTGATTTCCTTAGAATTTCGTAGACTCATGTAGACCTTCACGGATTTGTTTAGACCTTGGTGGGTTTCCTTATACTTCCATGGACTCATGTAGACCTCCACAGATTTTTGTAGACTTTTTCAGACTCATGTAGACCTCTGTGGATTTATTTAGACTTCTGTGAATTCATGTAACCCTCTATGGTTTCTCCACCCATGAAACACTAAAAAATTGTTTCCTTTATTTTGTGGCCCTGTAAACTCCCAAAAACCTATGGAACACTAAAAAAACATCCTTTTTATGCGGCATATAGTCCTTTTGAAAACCCTCGGAACACTTGAAATTGAGTTTCCTTTGTTCCACATCATGTTAAATTCAAATTACTCGACTTCCTCCCCTTTGGTTCATGGCTTCACATGGCTAATTTTCCATACATGGCAGCATTTTTTCTTTTCTCACATACCTTGTTTCTCGATTTTGTAAACTTTGTAAAATTACTTCCTTCTTCAACTCCACCAAATTTTGGAACTTTGAATAATTTTTGCAAATAAGCATGAGTTCTTATTTAGATAACAATTTTGTGACTTTCGAGGACATATACATGTTGAATGTAAGAATCAATAATGTTGAAGCATATATTAGACATGGAGTCAAGAATCATGTTCGAATATTCACACTCTGTTGTAACCTCTTAAAACAACTTAAAACGCCAAAATACCCTCCCCATAAAACAACAAACATTATGCTAGAGCATTTATTAGAAAACAACACACCAGTAAAGTGTGTAACAAGGCACAAAAATAAAGGAAACTAAAACAACAATGTGCATGAATCACTTGAAGGAAAACAAAAAAACAACCTGCTATCTACAAGGGTGGAATATGACCTCAATAACAGAGTTTGAGGTACATCCCATTAACCGGGATGGGTAGCTCATCACCGTTTAATCAGGAGAGCTAAAAAGCATTTTGTTTCTTATAACTTTGTAATCAAATATGGTTCACTCCAAAATGAGTCAAACTTAGTGTGTCTTCTAATCTTGGTTCTCTCTTTATACCACTTGAGTATTATGTATCCCTATCTGAATGTTTTTCCAATTGATTTCTTGTTAAATTATCTTTTCACTTGAGCTTGTTGAAGATCTGTTATATCCATTACATTTTTCGAACTTCTTCTAATTCCATTAACTTGAAAAAACTAATTTCCATTGAATCCTCCTCCATCCTTTCCATTTGTTTGATGAGATCTAGATTTGGTAATTTATAAGAAAAATATAACTTATCTTCTCTACCATAGACAAGCATGAAAGGAGATTTATCAATTGACCTCTTAGGAGTAATCCTATCATCCCAAAATCCTCAAAACTGATATTAAATTCACAACCAAGAATCAAACCACTAACAAAACTAACCCTTCCATATGTCCCATACCATATATCCAAGTTAGAGTTAATAGGGTTCTAATCTAGACTGTTTGTTCCTTAGAAAATACTCAGTAACCATGAATATGAAACTATCAATGTCACCCCCTTAGGTTTCCTATACCACATAAGAATGTATTTATGGAAATGTAACCTATCTCGAGGATTGTTTTCCGAATGTGAAGGATTTAATTAATCTATTCTTAATGTCACATGTTTTTGTTTAAAGATACACATATAATTTGACAATTCTTGTCTAACGTTTTATACGATGACAACCACTATCATTGGTATCTTAATGAATAAATGAAGGTAGAATAAAACACACATAATTATTAATTAAATTATAGTGTACTCTATTGACCCACATGTTTAATGTTGTGGTAGAACCTCAATTCATTTTAGAAATTCTACAAACCAAAAATTGATCTATGTTAAATTAATTGAGGATCTAGATTTATTTTATATTTACGTCTTGTAAATATAATCTACTTGTTTATATGTCTATAATTGTTACTCCATGTTATTACTTGTTAATATATTATGTTTCCTATAGGTCTCTAGGAAATCCTATTGATCATCTTTACCATTACCAAGTATATGGGCTTGAAATGTAGTTAAATAATACTTATTCAATAACTTACCATGATGTTATTTAAATCACATAATGATGTCATTCACTTTTACCTTGTAACGTATCAAGTGATAGGAGTTAGTTTTATCAAGTTTCTTTGATTCTTTATGCTCTTCAGTAACCTACATGTATCTGGTTTTCTAGGTGTGCAATTGAGTTACTATTCCTCCCATTTTAGCTTTATAATTATTAGATCATAATATTCATTGTATTCCTCTGCTTAGTTTTCTAATTATCGATCATTATATCATTGTATTTCTCTATTTTAGCATTCTAATTATCATATCATTATATTCACTATATTCCTCTAGTTTAACATTGTAATTATCATATCATTAGTTATATTAAATTAGGAGTTTATGTACATGTGAATTATGAACATTGAGCTAAATCATCCTCGACTAAGTATCTCCTAATCTCGACTTTAGACGTCTCTTCTTCCTTGTTGTTGTCTATTTTCTGGGAATTCTCTTATTCTTCATGTTGTTATCTATTTTCATGGGTGTCTTACCTTCTCCTTTTACTTATGTTGTTTCCTTCCTTGTCTCTTGGACATCCTCCTCAAAATTGTATTCCTCCATGTAGTGTGTCTTCTTTCCACTTTATTTTTATTTTATTTATTTATTTTGTTCGGACTCCTCTTGTTTTGTATCCTCCCTCACTTCTATTTTTAGATTTATAAAACTCCTCTAGATGTTCCATTTCTTTTTGGTGTGTGTTATCTCTCTATTGTTGGGTATTCTCTCTTTGTTGTTACATGTTCTCTTTATGTTGTTATATATTATCTCTTTGATGTTGTGTGTTCTCTCTCTACTACAACCTATTGCATCTTTGTTGTGTCCTCATAATATTGCTTGTTTTATTAAAATATTTTACATTTATCAACTCACATCTATTATTTCCCATTTCATGCATCTTAAAACAATCTTGCTTCTTCTTTTTCCCACCCATTTATTATTTTCTCCTTGTAAATTAGTTATGTGGATTTTCTTTTATTATTCATTAAAGCTAAACCCTTATTTTTTTATTAAATTGTGCATATCCTCCCTTCTCTCAATGGCTTGTGTTTGATTTGTTAGTGATTTATATTAAATGAGCTTTTGGATATGCCATGTAGGAAAATAGAGTAGCCACTTGGGTGAGGGCCTTCTAGTTCCACTTAAGTTAACTTAAATTTTAACTTTTTCTTCTTTTCTATCTCCATAAGGCACTCTATATTTACCTACAATCTTCAATTATATCCTAGATAAATGTGCCAAAGAATTTAAGTGGATTAGTTTATGTGTGTGTGTGTGTATTTGTAAATATTTTCTACAATTCTTTTAATAAGATTATTATTCTTTTATATAATTCGATTAATCTTAGTTTATGCAAATCCTGCAGTTGGATAATTACAAAGGCTTTATTATTGTAACAAACAATAATGTGGCCATTAGCATAATAATATAATTGTGCAATCTTAATTCCCATCTGAATATCATAATAAACTTGTGTTAATATTATTATTATTAGTTTTATTATGTTGCAATCAATGAGAATGACACTATTGTAACCCCTAAAAGATGTAATGACACATAGATTAGTGATCCAAAATTAATGAATAGGTTATATTTACATACTTATGGCTTGTCCTAGTTTTGAGCACTAGCCTACACATGTAACTCTCTCTCTCTCACGATACCCATCATGACATCTTTTCTTCTCTGTTTGATTATACCCTTTCTCATTTCCCAAGAACCCTTGCACGTGCACAAACAACAATACCAAGTGCATTATGTTTCCAAAATAATACATTAATGTTTTATAAATTATAAATGACATCTTATTATCAAAAGTAATATAAAACTCTAATTCAACATTTATTATTGTCAAAAAAATTGTTTAATTATTGAAAATAAATACTTTCATCCAAAACATATCAAAATGTTAATCCAAAAATCAATCAAACAATAGCATGTTGTGTCTATAGCGGCCACCACCATCCAGTTCTCATATATATCAAAACTAATAAATGATCAGTTTTAGGATGTGACATCCTTCCCCTCTAAGAGGAAGCATCGTCCCGATGATTATTAATACTATAAAATCAAAGAAACTAATGAAACAAATACTAGTATGCATTATGGACTTCTTCATAGTCCTCTCAGGTAGCACTCTCTTTTGAATATTGGTCCCACTAGACCTTGCACTAAGATGATTACCTATTTTGCAAGAAAATATTGTGAACCTCAAGCACATGTAGGGGCTCAACTAGAAGAACTCCCAGATCCGCAACCTTTAGATATTTCCAATCACTAAACATGAGACACATCATCATGATATTTTTCAATAAAGACACATGAAAAAAACTGTATAATCAGATAGAGCTAGAGGTAACAAAAGTCTATAAACCACTAGTTTAACCACTTTGATAACATCAAATGACCCAACATAGTGAGGTGTTAGTTTGGAAGACTTTCCAAACTTGATTGAACTCTTCTTTGGTCTAACTCTCAGAAAAACCTTATCACCAACTACGAACTCTCTAGGAGTCCATTTTCTATCTGCATAACTTTTCTACCTATTTGTTACCTCAAATAAGTGTTGCCTAATCATTTTTACCTACTCTTCTATGTCCCTAAGCATGTTAGGGCCTATAACCACCCTATCTTCAACATGATCCCAATTGATAGGTGTTCAACATTTTATTCCATATAAAGCCTCAAAAGGGGCCATACCCAATGTCAAATGGTGTGAGTTGTAATAAAACTTAACTAATGGCAAGTAATCTTCCCATTTGTATTATTGATCCATACAATACATTCTAAGCATGTCTTCTAGAACTTGATTCACCCTTTTTGTTTGACCATCCATCTCTAGGTGATAAGTAGTGCTGAAATTCAACTTGGTTTCTAAGGAAGAGTGCAAGATTTGGGAAAACCTTGATGTAATGTAGGTATCTCTATCAGATATAATATTCTCTGGTACTCCATGCAACTGAAAAACCTCTTGTACAAACCTCTTCGCCAATGCGGGTGAGTTATTTTTCAAATTTCTAGGAATGAAATGGAATACTTTGGTGATTTTATCCACAACCACCAATATAACATCATGTTTTTCTTAGACATTGGAATTCTTGAATAAAATTCATACTTATGGCATGCCATTTCCATTTAGGAGACTCATGTTGGTATAGCAACCCATCCGGATGTATGTGTTCAAACTTCACTCGCTAACACTCCAAACATATTGAAACAAAATTTGAAACATTCTTTTTAATTCCTATCCATAAATACAATGGTTTGAGATCATCCAACATCTTCATCACTATGGGATGACCTGATGTTAGCAAAATAATTTTTCACAAGGAAAAATTAGCTTATTTTCACCAACACTCCAGGGCTAAGCCCCTCCTTCTTGTGTATGGGGAGGCTCCCATTATTGAATATAAACTACTTAAATATATGGGGTGTTCAATAAGATGGGGATCACACAAGAAAACTCCATTGAACATGTAGAAAATTATTATACAAGGTATAATAGAGGAATTTGTAGCAAAGATAGGTAAAGGGGAGTTGGGGAAAAAGGATAGAGAGGGTTATTTTTGTGAATAGGAACTAGTATAGTTCACATAAAATAACCAAAGTAAGTCCACATCTAATTAGAATAATGCAACAATGTAAACCATGAAAATACATCAAAAATCATAGACACAGACTTCCATTGATTCATTTATCAAAGGCACAGATACCTTTCTTGGTTTTACAAGATTATCATATATGCAAAGTTGGAAAGAGAGAATAGAGGAACATAAGACAAGAAATAGAATAATTGCATCTTTTATTACTTGATGTAGAAGTGTTTTTCTCAATAACATACATTCAATCAACAAAATTCAACCCTTTGAAATGGAGAAGCCATTCTAAATTATAGCATTACAAATTGTCCTTTTATCTACCCCCACATGACTCTTCACCTATCCTCATCACTTTTGACCTTTCATATTCCTAGGAAGTGAGTATTTTTCTTATTATTGGAAAAAGGAATCTTACAATTTTTAGTTAAGGGTCACTTAAGTGAATAGGATGAAATACAAAAAGTACATTCTTAATGAGAAATTAGAACATGGAGAGAAAAGAATGAAGATATGGAGAGAGAGAGAGAGAGAGAGAGAAAGAATGGTTGACTGATCTAATAAAGAGAAGTTTTGTTGATTCATGATCCTTGAGGGAGAGTTTTCATAATGATCTGTGTGTGCTTTGAATTCTTGATTGAACCGAGTTCTTTGCTGCAAGTGTCACCTTATATGCTTCTAGAATGTAAACATAGCTCAACACTTTGATCCATGTCTTTGAAACACCACTAATATCCTTACACTGATTAGACCATTTTTGAGATCTCTTGTAATGTCTAAAATAGAAATTCGATGTCATCCAGGGGACTCTAAGGTATCTTCATTGAAGGAAAGAGAATCACCTACCTCTTTTTGACCAATTCTGGAAGGAAGCAAGGATTTCTTGTCATGATGAATTATCGGTGAGTGGAGGGAACCCATGTCTCTGAACACGATTGCTGACCCTCATTCAAAATATCAAAACAATATTATCTAATATGGTCAAGTTTGGAGATGACATCTTCGATCATACCATATCTCACATCCATGACGTGGACACAAACCGAGATAAATTTTCAGCAATTGATGTGAATACATTTTTACTCACGAGGATGTGAGAGTTGAGGGAGATCATCTCAGATAGAAGTGGGGTCACCTCATCTAAGTGGATTTTCTCTTTTTTAATCTCTTTCATTTCTTTCTTCACCTCTGAAAAAGTGAACAGAATATAATTAAATAGAGAGAGAACCTCTGAGAATAATTTCTTTCCTTTCTCAATGATCTTAATGATCCATATCTCATTAAACTTCCCTTACATCATATAAATTTTTTCTTTCTTAATCACATCAGTTTCAAAGTTTCGGTTGGAGGAATTTCCTCTGCAGGAAGTGGAGATGTTCAATTAGGCTCCAAGAAATTTTGAATGTAAACACTAAGAGTTTTCAAATGTTCCTCCAATTGCTCAATTATTTGTTTGTATTCTTCATTTTGAGAAAGAAGGTGGGCAGAGGATTACTTGAACAAATAAGATTCACCCTCATGAGAAGCTTGAATCAATGATAGACATATCAATTCATAGTCCAATGGGATCATCTCCTCAGCAATATTTACATTCTTCGACCGAGAAACTTCTACATATTGATTTCCTGAGCCACCACTAAAGAAGCAAAAAGTTATCTGGGATTTCTTCCTCCGCTTGGATTTCAATATTTTTGTGATAGCTCCAAGGTTTGGAATTACATATTTTTGTTTTTTTCTTGGTTTTATTTCAATTAATTCTTGAATCCATGGGAATGTCTCTTCGGGATTATACATGATGTTGGTAGTTGGGGCACTTTCGGGAGTTTGATGTAGGATCGCATCTTATTCATTGTGGTAAAGCTCGCCATTCAAAAGACATACTTGGATGTCCCTAAAGAGATAAAGGATGTAATGGATCATGCTTTCTTGACTCAAGATGATCTTGACTCTTTCCAAATCCTTTGTTGACCACACAATGTCCCTAAATTTCACCTATTGTGCCTCGATATGTTGTCTCGTTCCTTGACAAAATTGTGATTAGAATGATGATTTAGGATCCTTTTGGAGATTTAATTTTATTTTTTAGGATGTGATACAACTTTAAAACCATTTTATTACATCAAAACCAACGATATGAGTGAAAACAGAGCCAATAGCAACTTTTTGTACTAAAAACTATAACTTTCTATTTTTGGCAGGTGAGACCAGGAGCTGCTATTTTGGGAATTATTTTTGCCTTTTTCTCAAATCATGTCTTTTAAAGCTCCCATAACTCTTAATTAACCTCCATTAATTATTATTTACCATTTTTAGTAAGTTTCTATTTTACAGTTGCTTTTACGAAAACTACTATTTTGGGATAATTGCATGTTTTGCCTTGTTTGTTGTTCTTAACTATTTCGGAATGTTCGAGTGATTAGAGATTAATGTTTTGACGTAATTACTATTTTTAGTAAGTGATTATGTAGATAAATTTATATTTTTAATAATTTCACTTTCCATTATTTTTCTAATGAAAAAAACACCATTGTTGGATTCGGCTATGCTCTGGGGTCGTGGTGCTTCACTTTTCTTAATGATCCTTCCAATGAAACTCTTGCAAATCAAAAAGGGAAACTTTTGAATAGAGGGTTTCAAGTTTTTTTCTGTAAATAAAATATTTAATCATCTAGTATGAAGCTTCAATGATCATAAAGGCACATGGGAGTAGAGAAATAAGTGCAAATCTCAATGTAATTAGATTTCTAGATTAAGAGTTATGAAGAAATGTTCATTTTTATTATCATGGCTAATTTGAAACATGTTGGAAAGAACCTATACTATATTTTTATGTTATTTTAATTTTTTAACCATATAAAATGGAATATATGTCGAATTGTGGGAAGAAAACTAACTTAGAACAAGTTAACTTTGTTGTATGTCTTCCGATAACTAGTTTTTAACCATAGTTGAATGATAGATGAATGTGGGTTAAAATTTGGGTTTAATAGCTAGTTAGTGTGGCGCTCATTTTTTTCCCTATATCCCATTAGTGAAAAGGGAAAAGAGGGACAAAAAAAAATTCCGAGAGCAAGATGCTACCAAGTGGCATGATCGGTGTAGTGTGAGGAAGGCCAATTTAGCCAATTAAGCCCGTGTGGAGATGGAGAGGATCATATGAGTGACCATAGAGGGGGAAGTTAGGGGGAACTCATTTTTGTCCCATTTTTACCCTTTTTAAGGTAAAATAGGGATAAAAATGAGAATGAGGAGATAAATAATGACATGTGGTACTTGAAAAAATGACCAAGTATGGGATCAATACATTACGCTTTGGTAAAGACTTGAAAACCATGTTCCTCAAACTTAGAAATGTCTTTTTAGGTGAAATTGTATATTATTATGACTCGAGTAACCTTACATGATTAATGGAATAGGTTTAAGAACCTAATTCTTCCCGAAACTCCAAAAATGGTCCTATTTTAATGAGGACAACGAGGTGCACTCGCCAAAGATGAACTTTCTTGATAAATCCTTAGGTCTTTTGAAAAATATGATTATGCCACCATGAAGAGGACTATCTCATGTTTCCAATTCCTATTTTTTTCCTCATAACTGATTATAGAGCTCTCGAATCATCTAGAGAAGTTCAGTTTGATATCTTAACCATTCATTCCTTACACCCGAAAAACCCACTTTACACAATTTGTCCCTAAACTACTAAATATTTCATAAACTTTCCAACACCTTTATAGCTCTCTAATACCACCTCCAAATAATTATGATATTTTAGAACCTTCATGAAGGATGTACACCTACCTTGAAATGGCCAAAAATGGCCTTTCTTAGCATGTTGAAGAGCTAGTATTTTGTTGCTCTTCACCGAATGGAAGTGTTGACCTTGAAACATCAATTTGAACATTATTATTTAGTATATTGGGAGTACTTGTAAGGTCAATAGCATTACAACACGGAAGTTATATTGGTGGGAGAAGGGTTCGGGGATGTTTTGAAGCAAATTTTCACATTTAGCTTAGTTGTTGATGAGGGTCATCAATCCTCACCATTAATAATGTCAATCCAGGGCTGGTGTCCGATGGTTGTATGCATTAAGAGAAGAAGATATTTGGAAAACAACTCCTTTAAACACAAACCAAACTTGCATAAAATAAATCACACTTGCAGAAATTTAAAGGCACACTTACAGAAATAAAGTTTACATGAAATAAATCACACTTCCATGAAGGGCATCAAAATTTCGGAAATAAAAAAACACTTGCATAGATTGAAATTTTTGAATTGAAATAAACATAATTAAACGAAACATGTACGGAGTTCACAACAGGGATGAATTTTCACAATACAAAGATAAAAACAATACAACGAATGAATTACAGACAAATGAATAAACATAAACATAAATACACGATCCATATTCCTTGAAATGAGTGGCCAGATCATTCCTTAGAAGAGGATTTAAATCATACTTATGAGATTTTAAAACTACATAATATTTGAGAGGAAAGAACATATCTTTATTTCTTGGGAGAAATAATTACATATCTCATTGTGGAAGGTTTCATTTATAATTCATGAATCCAAACAACTCCTTATTTTAGGAAATACAATCTAATCTTATCTTTATTACAATCCTAACAACTAAGATCTCTATCTCCACAAAATATGGAGAGAGATATATTTATACTATTGGATTCAAATCTTATCTTGTTTACTTTACGAAGATTTACTCTCAAATCTTCTCCTTAATTTTGGTAACAAGAATCACAATGATTTTATTATCCTACATTATTGGAAGGACTTTTTCCTCAAAATATGATTTTGACCAAATACCTTTCTGGATTTTCCATTTGACTTTTTGTTTTTTATTATGGAACTTTTAATGCTTATCGATACGCTTTTTCCTCAGCCGCATTTCACTAAAAGTTATATTTATCTTCATTGGTAAAACTGAAGAAAATATGAATGATTATTTTATCAAACACATTGTTATAAACAAAAACCTCTCTCATATTTTCCGTTTGAATTTTACATTTACTTCGTTTATGGAACTTTTAGTACTCGTCTTATACACATTTTCCTCGATTTGCACTCACTTTAAAGTTAGATTTATCTTCATTGATAAAATCTGTAGAGAAAATATGAATGAGGTTTTTATTAAACACATTTCTATGAAAAAAAACCTTTCTCATTTTTTTTTTTGACTTTTCTATTTCTATTTATTAAAATTTTAGTGCTCATCGATACACTTTTTCCTCGAACTGCAACTCACTGAAAGTTAGATTTTCTCTTCATTGTTGAAACCTGTAGAAAATATGAATTATTTTTTGGTTAAAAAAATTTTGATGAACAAAAACCTCTCTTATATTTCACATTGCATTCTCTTATTTTTCAATATTCCTCAAAAAATGTCATTTCGTTGATGTAGGTTCAGGAGCTAACGTTACTTTATTGATGTAGGTTCCGGAGCTAATTCCAATGGTTCCAGAGATAACATTAATTTTTTATGTAGGTTCTAGATTTAAATCCAATGTTTTAGAAGCTAACGTTACGAGTTCCGAAGCTAACTCCAATAGTTAGGAGCTAATGTTGCAAGTTCTGGAGCTAACTCCAATGGTTCCGGAGCTAACGTTACTTTGTTGATGCAAGTTCCAAAACTAAATCCAATGGTTTTGGATCTAACATTATAGGTTCTGAGCTAACTCCAATGGTTCTGGAGCTAACATTGCAGGTTCTAGAGCTAACTTTACAAGTTACTCAGTAGCTAACTCTGCGTAGGTTTTGGAGCTAACTCCAATGGTTCTGGAGCTAACTAAAATAGATATAACTTTTGCATGCGATCTCGGATTGAGATGATTATTTTTTTGAACTTGCATAATTTTTTGAGAGGAATTTGAATATGAAATCATATTTTATTTTAGATGTATTGTTCATGATCAATTCCTTTTTCCCAAAACTAGCATTATCTTTCCTTTATGGCTCTGCATACACAAGACTTTGCATCTTTTCCCAAATAATCAATAGGATTAGTCAAAAAAATAGATAACAAAATATTTCTAAAGAATGAACAAGATATATATCTTATATTCTATCTTAAGAAAACTATAAGTTACTAGATTACATTTAAATACACTTTAAAAAGGTAACTTGGAAGGATAAAATAATGGTAATTTATGGTCAATTTATGACCTCATCACTTGTCATGGCTCAAGTTTTGAATTTTTGGGCTTGTAAAAATGCATGACAAGAGATGTGTCTAACTTAGGGACATTAGACTATAAATGGAAATAGAGAACATCAACACTCTTAGGTGAGCATACCGAGTTCCTTGTTCAAGTATGGAAATAGATTTATTGTATCACTACTAACGCAAGTAATGTGGACACACAGAGGGAAAAACCACAAAAACACACCAATGGAAGGGAAACACACTAAAATCGGGAAAGAAAACAAAAAGTATAAGGGAAAATATATTACGGTGCAGGAAATTGGTGAGGTGTGAGAATAATGTACACACACTCATCAACAAGTTGGGAGAAGTACATACCATCATAGAAATACAATTTGAATTCAAACCTCTAAAACTCAAAGATCATTATCTGATCATGCATTCTCTCATGATGACCTTGCATGGTTTGAGAAGAATGAGAGAAACCAATATTTTGTCTTCATACTTAAATTTTATAGAGAACAAAGTTTCATTCAATGAACACTTTGTTACCTATTTGGAATTCTCTCCTCTTGTAGTCTCATCTTGAGGCCTTGTGAATATGAGAAAACATTCCTCCATGTTCTCAAAAGTAGAAGCTTCGATTTCATTGTGAAGGTATTCACCATCCTTTAATGAAGTTTATAGCATGAAATCATTCCTAGAATCGGTGGGAATTCAGAATTGGTGAGAGTAATTTAATTATTTTAACATTCACGAGCCTCTTCAAGATTTTCACTTTAATGCTTGAAATAATTTCTTTCCATATAAACCATCTCAACATCGGTTTTGATGTCATTTTCAGTAATGGAGGTGTTGTCTTCATGACTGAAAATATTATAAAATATTCAAGAATCTCCTTTCCTTTACATTCATATTCTTCTTCACAAAATAGGAAAGAATAAGAATTGTCTTCACATTTATTCTCATTTACCGAGGCTTCAAATACAACGTTAAGTTTGCCTATTTTTTCCATCTCATTGTCGAGCACTTGTGTATCAAAAGAAGGATCATGACTGAAATCATACTTATCTTACATTGTCATGACATGTGTCAATATTTTGATACTGCGTTGAGGGTCTTCAATTTCTTCTACAATCCTCAATATGTATTACATAGATTCTTCCTTCAAAGCTGCCACATACTAATTTTCACATTCATCAGAAGAGTCTTCATATCGGGTCTCAAGGAGATGAATAGAAATATGATCTTCATTTGGCCAAGATGTATTTTAAAATGTATCCTCCTCATGATCCATACTTCTTTCCATCCATGGGTTAACTTCTTTCAAGTTTGATCATGCTTGGTTTTCATCATTTTCAAATAAGAGAAAAGATCCATACTCCACAAGAAGGGCACACCTTTCAATTCAAGATGCATTGAATCATCCTCACAAAAGTAGAAATAACAAAATGGTGAAGCTGCAACATGAGGATAATATTCTACTCCATTTTGAACATCTCCTAGAATTTTTTCTTCTTTGGAAATAACCAAGAAAAATCCATACTTGCTATGGTGATTAGCATTATACTCCTTCGGTGATGATAAAGAAATCAGCTCCTTGAGGAATTCATGTTCAAGTTTTCATCTTCCTCGGTTTCTAGAAGGAAAATGAACTCTTCCATTTGTTCATCCATGATTGTATAAAGAAGGAAGTTAGACTCATTGGTTTTATTTATTCCATCATTCGGGATTTTTGCATCAAATGAAGAGTCAAAATTGAAAAGGAAACTATCCATGATTACCTCAAAGTCATCATCTTGAAGAACTTGAGTCCATGATGGAGGATTGATTTCTTATACATCTTCATGGTTAGTGGAATCTTTGGAAAGCACTGGATCATTGGTCATCGAACAAGATTCTTCCTCTCTTATATCGAGTTCCTCTTAAGGGTTGTGCCTCAAGAAAAATAAATTTGTGAATAGAGGTTCAACTTTCATGTTTTCTTCATCATCCTCCAAGATGTTGATTTGAATTTCATTGGAAGGTTTAAGGATAGAGCATTCATGAGAAGTACACAAGATTCTTTCAGAACAAACACCTTATAATATGGGGAATCATCAAAATATTCTTCCAAAGGATGAATCTATTCTTCCTTATCATTACAGAGTGCTTCAAGTTGTTCATATATTTTTGCATAACCTTGGCATAATTCAAAATTTCATGGTTGGTTTTGGGATCATAATTTCCTTCTTCAACACTCAAAATCCTTTGCACAAACTTTATTTTCAAGGCTGTCATTTCATCTCCATATGCAAGAAAATCATCCAAAGGAAGAGAGATAAAATTCAGGATTTGAGTTTCTTGTTCAGTTACGTGAAGTTAAAAATATTACCTTTAGTGGATTCTTCATCATCATGCCCTTCATATAATATTTCATATATCTTCTACATATTCCTCATAAAATTTTGTATTCTTGATCATCAATAGGTGAAATTCCCATTTTCTTTCCTCTAGCAACATTCCACTTGACTTGGAGCCACCAGGATTTAAAGATAGGATCTTCACAATAAATAATTTTATCCATTATAGATATTATTTTCATGGCTACTTTAGAAATGGTACTGACCTTATTTCCCTTAACTAATTTTTTTTTTTTTGAAGCAATAGACCTCTTCACTATAAAAGAAACTTTACTTTTGCAAGAGATGGTCCAAAATGATGGCTGATCAAAAATTTACAGATCTTGGTGGTCATCTTCTTCTTCATGGTTATTATCACTCATTGGTGTTGAACACAAATCTCAAAAATTTATCATCGTGATGCAAGAAATGAATGTGACATGGATTCATTCCTTGATAGATTCACCTTCAAAATCTGATTTTTCTTTGAAACCTAATTTTTTTGTTTTTAGAATATATACTTTTTTATTTTCTAGAGATCTTTATGGGTGTACAAGGAAAATCTCTCCATAGTCGTGTCACTAAAACATGTTGGAAAAATAATTTTTCCAAAGACAAATTAGTTTATTTTCACCAAATCTTTAGGGCTAAGCCCCTCCTTCTTTTGTATGGGGAGGACCTCATTATTGAATGTAAACTACTTAAATCTATGGGTGGCCAATAAGTCAAGGATAACACAAGAAAATTCCACTTGAACCTATGGAATATGCTTATACAAGGTACACAGGAGGAATTTTTAGCGAAGAGAGTTAAAGTGGAGTTGGGTAAATAAGGAGAGAGATGGTTATTATTGTAATCAAGCACTAGAAGATTTCACATATAATAATCAAAGTAATCACACATCCAATTATAAGAACACAACAACATAAACCATGATAAGACATAACAACTCATATACACGTACTTGAATGGTTCATTTATCAAATCCAAAGAAACCTTTCTTGGTTTTACAAGATTATCATATATGCAAAGTGTGAAAGAGAGATTAGAGGAACATAAGACAAGAAATATAAGAATTACAGCTTTAATTTCTTGATGTAGAAGTAGTAATCTCAACAACATACATTCAATCAACAATTTCCAACCCTTTGGAATTGAGAAGCCATTCCAATTTATAGCGTTACAAATTTTCCTTTTATCTACACCCCACATGACTCTTCACCTATCCTATGACCTGTGACCTTTCATATTCCTAAGAAGTGAGTATTTTTCTTATTATTGGAAAAATGAATCTTATAATTTTTAGCTAAAGGTCACTTAAGTGAATAGGATGAAATAGCAAAAAGTACATTCTTAATGAGAAATTAGAACATGGAGAGAAAGGAAGGGAGAGAGAGAGAGAGAGAGAGAGAGAGAGAGAGAGGTTGACTGATATGATGAAGATAATATTTTCTAATTTATGATCCTTAAGGGAGATTTTTTAGGAATGATCTCTTATCCTTTGAATTCTTAAATGAACCAAGTTGTCGCAGTTCCACCTTATTTACAAATGCAAACACATCTCAAAACTTTGATCCATCTCTTTAAAACATCACTAATATCCTTGTACTAATTATACCATTCTTTGTGATCTCTTGACATGTCTAAAATAGAACCTATGATATCAGCCGGGAGTTTAAATTATCTTCATTTAACAAAAGATAATCATCACCTCTTTCTTGACCAATTCCTGGAAGGAAACAATGAGTTCTTTTGATGATGAATTCTCGGTGAGTGGAGGGAACCTAAGTCTCTTAACATAGTTCAGACCTCATTCAAAATATCAAAATAATATTTTCCACTAGATTCAAGTTCGGAGATGGCATATTTGATCATACCATATCTAGCATCCATGATGCGGACCCAAACTGGAGACAAATTGTCAGCAGTTGATGTAAACACATTTTTACTCACGAGGGTGTGATATTTAAGGGATCTCATCTCAGACACAAGTGGGAACACCTTGTCTAAGTGTGTTTTATCTTTTCAATCTCTTCCCTTTCTTTCTTCACCTCTGGAAAAGTGGCAAGAATATACATGAGCAAAGAGAGAACCTATAGGAACAATGTCTTTCCTTTCTCAATGATCTTCTCAATCCATCTCTCATTATCCTTCCTTGCATCATATAACTTTTTGCTTTCTTGATCAATCATATTTAAAGCTCCTAATTAGAATAATTTCCTCCATATGAAGAGGAGATGTTGAATTGGGCTCCAAGAAAGGTTTAATGTAAGCACTGAGAGTTTTCAAATGTTCCTCCAATTTCTCAATTGTTTGTTTATATTCTTCATTTCGAGAAAGAAGGTGAGTAGAGGATTCCTTGAACAAATGAGAGTCACTCTCATAAAAATCTTGACTCAATAAGATACGGGTCAATTTTTAGTCTAATGGAGTCATCTCCTCAATAGGATTTACATTTTTTGGTTGAACAAGTTCTACATATTGATAACCTGAGGCACCACTAAAGAAGTGAGAAGTTGTCTGGATTTATTCCTCCACTTATATTTCAATTTTTTTGTGATAAATCTAAGTTAGGTCATTGCAACTTGTTTTTTCTTGGTTATCTTTTAAGAAATTATTGAATCCATGGGAATGGCTCTTCAAGACTTGATATGATGTTGGTCATAAGGAAACTTTGAGGATTTTGATGTAGGATCGCTTCTTGTTCATTGTGGGAAAGATCTGCCATTAGGAAAACATACTTGGATTTCCTTAAAGAGATGGGGGCTATGATGGATCACTCTTACTTGACTTAATAGGCTCTTTATTTTTTCAAAATTCTTTTCAATGCACAATGTCCCCGACTTTCACCTATTACGCCTTGATACGCACAGTCTCATTCCTTGACATAATTGTGATCGAAATGATGCTTTCAGATCCTTATGGAGTGTTAATTTTAATTTTTGAGCTGTGAGATAACTTTAAAACCATGTGAGGATGGAAAAATTATGGAGATGAGTGAAATTGGAGCCAACAACAAAATTTCTGCACCGAAAAAGCTGAAACTTTTATTTTTGGCAAGTAGAACCGGAGCTATTATTTTGGTATTTTTTTGCCTTTTTGCTCAAATTTTGTATTTTGAAGCTCCTATCACACTTAATTCACCTCCATTGATGATGTTTTACCATTTTTATGAATTTTCTATTTTTAGAAGGTTACTTTTCTAAAAACCGTTATTTTAGGGAAATTGCTGGTTTGCCTAGTTTGTTGTTCTTCATTGTTTATGAATGTTATGAGTATTTGGAGCTTGATGATTTACGGGACTTACTATTTTTAGTAATTATTTATGCAGATAAATTTATATTTTTATTAATTTCACTTTTCAGATTCGGTGCTTAGCAACGAAAACACCATTATTGGATTCGACTTTTCTCTAAGGTCAAGTGCTCTAATTTCTGTTATGATCCTTACATTTGAACTCCTGCAAATCAAAAAAGAAAATTTTGGATGGATGGTTTTAGGTTTTTTGTTTTAAATAACCAAGTTATCATCTAGTATGAATATTCAATGATCACAAAGGCACTTGAGAGTAGAGAAATCAATGAAAATCTCAATGCAATCGGATTTCTGGATGAAGAATTATGAAGAAATCTCTATTTCCATGGTCATGGATGTTTTGGAACATGTTCAGCAGTAAATAGTTTTTATTTTTTATGTTATTTTAAGTTTTTAGCATCATAAATTGATTAGGGGTCAAACTGTACAAATAAAACAAACTTAGAGCAAGTTAACTTTGTTTTATATCTTCATGGTAATTACTTTTTAACCTTGGTTGAATGGAAACTTAGTGTGAGTTAAAATATGGGTTTAATGGTTGGTGGGGGTGGTAATAATTTTTCCCCTATGTACCTTTAGTTAAAAGGGACAAGAGTGATACAAATGGGTACACTGGAGCAAGATGTTACCAAGTGGCGCGATCTAGTGTGGTGTGAGAAATGTCAATTTAGCTTGATTAAGCCCCACGGAGCTGGAAAGGGTCATATGAGGAACCAGAGAGGAGGTCGGTGGGGGTACTCTTTTTTTTTCCAATTTTTCCCTTTTGAAATGGATGAGAGGGAAAAAATGGATCACTAGTAGTGAAATCGTGACATGTGGCACTTGAAAAAATGATTATGGGATCAACACACTCTACACTATCAAGACTTGAAAACCATCTTCCAGGAGCTTGGAGCGGTATTTTTAGGTGAAGTTTTATATTATTATAACTTAATGTAACCTTTAAATATCAATGGAATAGGTTTCAGAACCTAATTCTTCATGAAACTAAAAAACATGGCCCTGTCTTGATGAAGACAACGAGATGCACCTACCAAAGTTGAATTATCTTGAGAAATCCTTAGGTCTTGTGTAAAATATGATTCTTCCACCATGAAGAGGACTCTTTAATATTTAAAATTCCTATTTTTTTCTTATAACTACTTATGGAGCTCCTAGAATCATCTAGAGAAGTTCATGTTGATATCTAGACCAAAAACCCACTTTTACACAATTTGCCCCTAAACCACCAAATAATCCCTAAAATTTATAAAACCACTTTGAAAACCTTATTATCTCTCCAATACTACCTTTAGATGATTATGATATTTTGGAACCTTCCCAAAGGATGCACACTGCCTTGAAATGGCCAAAATTAGCCTTTCTGAGCTTGTCGAGAGAGCTAGTCTTTTGTTACTCTTCACTGAATGGAAGTGTTGACCTTGAAACATCACTTTGAACATTTGGAAATTCTTATTTAGTATATTAAAAGTACCTTAAAGGTAAATATTATCATGACACAAAATATAAATTGGCCAAGAGAATGATTTAGGGAGGTTTTGAAGAAAATTTTCACATTTGGCTCAAGTTTTGAATTTTCGGGCTTGCAAAAATGCATGACAACACCTAAATAAGGAGCATTGTGTGTCTTCTCCAATACTAGGGTCCTCAATACATTGATTTAAATTGTATTTTTTTCATGGAAATGAATAATTTTGTCTCCATTAAATTTATAACCCTTATATTTACGATCATGTCTATCAATATCCAATGCAAATTTGACCTTCCCATAAAAAGTATTTGTTATCCAAAATGTGCCCCTACTCATTTTTGTGGCTAACTCCTTGTGTTCTTACCTCTCTTATGCCTCAGTCTCCATTTTTGATTTTTAGGCACTCAAATCTTTCTAAAAATGGCACCATTGGATAGAGCTCTCTCTCAGCTTTCCAGAAAGGTAAAGTTTTCCTCCTAACTCCTCATATTTTTCAAGTTATGGCTCGGCGGAGTTTTTGTGGGAAATTTTCCCTTAGGAGGCCCGCGGCCAATAGGAAGCCACCACATGGCACCTGGAGTGGTGGAGTGCGGGGAAAATTTGAAAAAAATTCCAAAGACCAAACGGGTAAAAATTCAAACTTTTGCCCGCCGATCCGATTTTGGCCTGTTTTTGCCCTAAATTTTCAAATCGCCATATCTTTCGATCCAGAGCTCGATTTTTGCGTTCTTTATATCAATGGAAAGCTGGTGAAATTATCTACATGATTTTAGGGTAAATTTTGAATTTTGGTTGAGTTTGGAGAGATAAAATCAAGAAACACCTCTGGCACATGGTAATGGCCAGAAATGACGTTTCAACAACCAGTTTTAATGCAAAATGGGTCGCATTCTTCTTCAGCATGGCCAAAAATGTCAGGGAATGGGTCTGTAAGGATGCCCATGCTATTTTAATGCATATTAATTTAATGGGGAATGGCTTCCACATTTTTTACACATTTTCTCTCTCCTGGGCTTGACCCATGCATTGTAAAACCAGTTTGGCTCATTTTTTTGTGGTGGAACATTTTTTTGGATATAGCTTCTTCTTTCACCTTCAACAAGTTATTTTTGCAAGTATCGACATTCTTCATGATTGTAACATGTTTCTACCTCTATGATGTTGCAAATGCAAGGATTTTGACAAAAAATGATGACAGTGCGAGACTCGTGATCAATTTTCAGTCCTTTGTTTGTATTGTCTTGCTTCATTTCGGACCTCTAATTGCATCTTATCATCCTATGTATGATGTTTCATGTTACATTTATGAAATTGTGTCAATTTGCAAGAACAAGAAGTGTTCACCACTCCTTTGGTGTATCACCTATTAGTTTAGTTTCGATTTTTACACTTTATATCTTTGTCTCCTTGGAATTTAGAGTAGGATTAGGATTCAAACCTCTGCAATTGTGAAAATAAAAGATATGATCGAGAGGAGTTTGAGGAACCAGCCTCTAATTTGGAGATACCTCTCTCATTTTACAAGTTCCACACTTGGAGATAGGTTTCAATGTTGTGCAATCACACTGGATGCCTGAAACATCAACTTAGAAACCTGATTTGCATCCAGGGGTGCTGCTGATTTGCAACAACAGTTTTGGCACGCCCGGTGGGACTTTAGAGGTCTCATTTTCATTGCAGCAAAGTTGATGTGCATCTGCTGCAATTTTCTTGCTTAAAAGAGCTATAAATTACATCTGGTGACTCCAAGGGGAAGAATCAGCTGGTTTTGGTAGTGCAGACCTGAAAAATCATGAGAAGAATCAACACAAGGTCAAGAGCTAGAGAGGAAGAGGTGTTGTTTGAATATCTGCAGTTATCTCCAAGAATAAGGTAAAGTGGGAGGAGAATCCAAAGGTCTCCATCTCCACCAAACAGAACTCTCTCAACTCCTCCACCTGGTAGGCCTTTCATTCAGTCAACAAGGGTTCTAAGACCAATTAGAATGGCACAAAACAACCCCTATGTCAATTTCACTGGCAGCAGCCCACTTGCTCTCAATGCACAAAATCCAATCCCAGTTGTAGCATTGAAGAACATTCCATACTTCACTGGAGAAAATCAGACCTCACACGGTGATCATGCTAAGGATATTGCTAACATTTGTGCAATCCATGAGATCAATGAGATGCAAGTTCTTTGTCAAACCGCTGGCATCTTCATTCAAATGGAAAGCTTTGCAATGGTTTAGGACTCTTGCCTCGAGTTCTATTCAAAATGGAATCAACTATGTATAGCCCTCCATGAGCAGTTTGAGGAAAAGGAGACAACTTGTCCCTTTTTCAAAATGACAACTATCAAAAGAGCTCCCAATGAGCAGTTGACTGATTTTAATTTCAGATTTCAAAGGACTTGGGAGAGAATTCCAGTGGCAGTCAGGCCAACAGCAGAAGGTGCTTTTCTTTACTATCTCAAAGCTCTAAATTTTGATATTTCTATGTTGATTCAGTCCATGGGAGGCATAACTATCCCTATGGCTTATAGCATTGCCATTAGGGCTGAAAATTGTTTGATCCAAGCTGACAAACTAGCCCCTAGACCTCCCATGCCATTGTTTCCAAGTTTAGAGAGCCCAAACACTAATCAAGCACCTAATTTGGCTCCTTCTCCCACTCCTAGAAATCAGAGTTCAAATGAAGCTTCTACTTCATCTCCAAGTGCCCCAAATGAGCTTCAAGAAGTCATGAAGCAATTGAAAAATTTAGGTAATGAGCTGGTTACTCTCAAGAGGCAATAAGCCCAAAGTTTTATACCTTCCTTCCAACCTCAAGCTCAACCTAACAGCAGCCATATCAACCTCATAGACCACCCAATCCAAATTCAAATCTAAATCAAGCAAGGCCTCCCCTGCCACAATGCACCATTTCAGCCCTATAATCCAAATTCTATATCTTCCTTTAAGGCATTAGTGCCAAGCACAAAACAACATTGCTCGGGAGTATGATTGGTGTTTTCCATGCAATGAACCTCACAACCAATCTATGTGCTTCAACGGTGCCTTGAATCAAGCATTAATGGTGACAACTCAATGGTGTGGAGGGTGAGGGAAGTCAAGGAAACAACCAACAACAAGAAACATTCCAGTAGCAATCAGCTCCAAATGACACCACACTTGTGGTGCGGGCGGAAGAGGATTTTTGTGGCATAAATCAAATAGTCTCTCAAGGTGTTGCAGCCAACACAAGGTCAAAAGAAGGAATTTGGGTGAAGAACATTCATTAACTCCAACCAATCCACAACCTTTTATGGCTCCACAAATGGTTGGCAAACGAAATCCGAGTTGTAAATGCACAAGGGCAGCCAAGAATAGCTCCTAGACCAACTCAAATACCAGTTGTTGCTACCCACATGCAAGGGATGAATATGCAAACCAAGGGACAGCAAAGAGATCCTTCATCACCATTTAGTATCATTGATCAGATGAAGAAGACAAATGTAAATATATCAATGTGGGAATCCCTATCTATCCCAGGCCAGAGAGATTTGCTACAAGCTGCCATGAAGGACTGGCCAACTTCGAATCAACAAGTCCAAATGCAAGAGAAGGTGCTCACAAATGTTGCCCAGCCTGAAGGGAATCATGGAGGACAGCAAGGTAAAATGTTGAAGCCCCCTCCTTTTTATGTCTCATTAATCATTAGAAACCAATTGGTGCACAATTGCATGATTGATTCTGGGGAAAGTAGCTCAGTGATGCCCAAGCAAATAGCTGATCAGCTAGGACTTCAATATGAAACCATATCCAAAGGGGTAGTGTAGTTGGATGGGACAGCAGTAACAACAGTTGGGGTGATTAGAAACTTGAGTCTTACCTTGCATGCATGTCCAAATGTTATTTTTTTACAAGATGTATCAGTTATAGACATTCCACCACTCTTTGCCCTATGTTTGTCAAGAGATTTCACAGCCAAGATTGGAGGATATTTGTCTGCTAATTGGTCACACATGCTGTTCAGAACGAGGTATGGAACCAAAGCTATAATCAGGTCTGAACCTATTTCAAACTTCCACATTGAGCCCTACACTCCAAGTTAGATCAATGCCAACTGTTCGGCATTTGATCAAGAAGATCACCCAAGCACTGATGAAGCTGACACCAAGGTTGGAAGCATCCCGGATCTAACTCTTGATGAATGGGAAAACAAGGTGCATGCTTTTGATCCTTATCAAGAAGTAGAAGAATCTGAGCTAGGGGTCTATTGCATACATCAAGAAGATCAGCCCATTCCTAGCATCACCAAGCCAAACCACAAGGATGACAATGAGGTATGGCAGCTGTTTTTTGATGGATCAAGGAGTAGACAAGGTGTAGGAGGTGGAGCTATGCTTATTTCACCTCAAGGAGTAAAGTACTATTCAGCTTTTAGATTTCAATTTGCATGCTCCAATAACACTACTGAATATGAAGCCTTGGTGCAAGGGATGCATTGGGCAATAAAGAGAGGAATAAAGAACTTGCAAGTCTTTGGTGACAGTGAATTGATTGTAAACCAAGTTAAGGGGCAGCATGCTGTCAAGAATAATCTGCTCAAGTGCTACAAGAACAGGGTGTGGGACCTCATTGAAGATTTTGAGGGCTTTAGCATAAAATCCATTCCTAGAAAAGAAAACCAAGCTGCTGACAGGCTTGCAGCAGTTGGGGCAGCCTTTGATATTGTGGAAAGCATTCAAAAGGACAAGGTACAGCCAAACATCCATGTGATTGTGAGGCCTTCAGTGCTGGATAACAATGTAAGTTGGCAAGTGTTTGAGAATGACCATAAATCATCCATTTCTTACAAGAAGAAGCTGAGTTCTCAGCTAAAAATCAGGAAAAATTGGAACAACAGTATGGTGACCAAGTGGTACAGCTGAGAAATAACAAGCTCCCCAAGGGACTTATCACTTTGGAATCCATTTTCAATCCCAATGATCAGTTTAGGAAAGAGAAAGAAAACATTCAGGTCAAGAGAGAAGATTCAGTATCCATCTTGGTGGAAGAGAACAAACCATTACAAATTGGAAAGATGACAACTGAACAAGAAAGGTATGAGTTCATACAGCTGTGTCAAGAGTTCCCTGATGTGTTTTCTTGGAGCTACGAAGATTTGAAAGGTTTCAATCCCAAGTTAGCTCAGCACACCATTGAGTTGGATCCAAATACTAAGCCCATCAGGCAGAAACAAAGGCCAATCAATCCACACATGGAACCTCTCATGAGGAAGGAATTAAACAAGTTGATTGAGTCAAGAATCATATTCCAAATCAAGCATTCTAGTTGGGTTTCCAACTTAGTTCCAGTCAGAAAGAAGAGTGGAGAGATCAGATTGTGTGTTGATTTCAGAGATTTGAATAGAGCATCTCTCAAGGACCATTACCCACTTCCTTCTATGGAGAAAATTTTACAAGTTGTTGCTGGCTCCGAAAGGTTTTCATTGCTTGATGGCTACTCAGGGTACAATCAGATTATGGTGAAGGAAGAAGATCAGTTCAAGACAGCCTTCACAACCAAATGGGGAACTTATGCATACAGGAAAATTCCATTTGGGTTGTCCAATGCTGGAGCTACCTTCCAAAGAGCAATGGACATGGTGTTCAAAGGTTTGATTAACAACATGGTGCTGATATATCTTGATGATATCACTGTTTTTTCAAAGAATGCAGCAGACCACCTCTCTCATTTGAGACAAGTCTTCCAAAGGTGCAGGAGATTTGGAGTGTCTTTGAATCCTAAGAAGTGTATCTTCCTAGCACATGAAGGAAAGCTCCTTGGCCATTTTGTCTCCAAAGAAGGATTAGCAATTGATCCAGAGAGAGTTGAAGCCATAAGAGCACTACCATTGCCAAGCCACAAGAAGGAACTTCAGAGTTTATTGGGGAGAATAAATTTTGTTCAGAGGTTTGTCCCAGATTTTGTAGCCCTTGTCAAACCTATCACCAAGATGTTGAAGAAAATCATGACTTTCAAATAGAAAACAGAAGGCAAGGAGAGTTTTGAAGCAATCAAAGAAGCCATCTCTCAAGCACCAACTCTCATCAACCTATACTTCTCCAAGGATTTCATCCTCTATGCATTTGGGGGTAATGATACCATTTCTACCATTTTGGTACAGCAAAACAAGGACAATGATGAGCAGCCAATTGCTTTCTTCAGCCAAAGCCTAGATGACTATGAGGTGAGATATTCTTTTATTGAGAAGCATGTACTTGCAGTAATCAGAAGCTTGAAGAAATTCAAGCATCTAGTCTCAAACAACAAGGTTCAATTGTTGGTCTCTCATGCGGGAGTAAAGGACTTCCTCCTCAACAAGGATTTGAATGAGAAAAGGGCAAGTTGGATCACTCGTGTCATGGAGTATGACATTGAGATCAAGGTCACCAAGCTGGTAAGAGGAAAAGGATTGTGTGAGCAGCTGATTCTGGGCAAGCAAAAAGGAGTATGCAATAAAGAAGAGGCTATTTTGACAGTTCAAGACAGCCATGTGCAAGGTAGCACTCAAGAAGAGGATAATGTTGTCCCCACTCCTTGCTGGACCCAAGGTATAATGCACTTCCTAAGCATAGGCCTATGCCCTCTAGAGATGAACAAAACCCAAAGAAGACACTTCAGATTGTAGGTTGTCCCATATGCCATAGTAGATGGTGTTTTGTTCAAGAAAGATGTGAATGGAGTGCTGCTGAGATGCATTAGCACAAATCAGATTCATAGGGTGTTGGAAGAGTTCCATGGTGGACCAGCTGGTGGTCATTTTGCACCAAGAGTGACAGCTCTAAAAATCATGAAGGCTGGTTATTATTGGCCCAAGATTTTCAGTGATTGCTTTGCATGGATCAAAAGGTGCAAGAATTGTGCATTCTTCACAGGTAAAGAGAGGCTTGCTGCCCTTCCATTGCATCCAATTTCAGTTGACCAGCCATTCATGCAATGGGGTTTGGACTTCATTGGAGTCATTAATCCCAATTCAAGCCAAGGGCATAAGTGGATTTTGACAGCCACAGACTACTTCACCAAGTGGACTGAAGCAGTAGCACTCAAGGAAGCAAATGAGTCTAGCATCTTAGACTTCTATGAGGGGATAGTAACCAGATTTGGCATACCTACTACAATAATCTCAGATAATGCATTAGCATTCATTGGATCCAAGGTGACTGAGTGGGCTGTCAAGAATGGGATCTACCTAAGTACTTCATCAAACTACTACCCTCAGGGTAATGGCCAGGCTGAATCTACAAACAAGAACTTGTTGAGGATCATTAGGAGGAATCTTGATGAGAATCAAAGGTCTTGGCATACCAAATTGAAATCAGCCTTATGGGCTGATAGGATAACTCCCAAGAGATCCATAGGTAACTCTCCATTCAGGCTTGTTTATGGAAGAGAGGTAATCTTTCCCATGTCACTTGAGTTGCCAACATTGGAACTCATGAAGTAGTTAGAGTTGCTAGAGTTTGGGCCTATGGAGGTGAGATATGCAGAGTTGATGGAGCTCCAAGAGATCAAAGATCAGGCATCCTAAGCAATGGAGAAGGATCAAGCTTTGATCAAGAAGACCTTTGATAGGAAGACCAAGAGTAGATCTTTCCAAGTTGGATATCTAGTGTTAAAATGGGATGTAGATAGAGCAAAACCGGGAAGGCATTCAAAATTTGATGCCATTTGGAGTGGCCCATACATGGTCACAAAGTGGAAGGACAACAATCCCTTCTAATTGTCTTCATTGGATGGTGAAGAACTACAGATTCCAGTCAATGGAATCTATCTAAAGCATTGCTACTAAAGGGAAATTCTCCACCTTGTAAATATTATCTTAGGTTTTCATTCCTCCAAGTGCTTGTGCACATTGTTTTGTTGTAGGTTGTTTTTCTTTCCCTAAGTGCTTTGGCACAGCTTGTTGTCCCTGGAGATGTTTTGTAGTCCTTGCTTCCATCAGGTGATATTCCATCTTCCTCCTTGCAACATTCTAAGTCAGTTGGGGTTCGAACAGAAAATTTTATGACTCCATGCCCAATGGGCTGCTTCAGGCAACTGGTATCTTCATCTAGCAGGCAGATGACCCCTCTGAGTCACCAAAATTGTTATCCAAAATGTGCCCCTGCTCATTTTTGTGGCTAACTCCTTGTGTTCTTACCTCTCTTGTGCCTCAGTCTCCATTTTTGATTTTTAGGCACTCAAATCTTTCTAAAAATGGCACCATTGGATAGAGCTCTCTCTCAGCTTTCTAGAAAGGTAAAGTTTTCCTCCTAACTCCTCATATTTTTCAAGTTATGGCTCGGCGGAGTTTTTGTGGGAAATTTTCCCTTAGGAGGCCCATGGCCAATAGGAAGCTGCCACATGGCACCTGGAGTGGTGGAGTGCGGGGAAAATTTGAAAATTTTTCCAAAGACCAAACGGGTAAAAATTCAAACTTTTGCCCGCCGATCCGATTTTGGCCTGTTTTTGCCCTAAATTTTCAAATTGCCATATCTTTCGATCCAGAGCTCGATTTTCACGTTCTTTATATCAATGGAAAGATGGTGAAATTATCTACATGATTCTAGGGTCAATTTTTCATTTTGGTTGATTTTGGAGAGATAAAATCAAGAAACACCTCTGGCATGTGGTAATGGCCAGAAATGATGTTTCAACAACCAGTTTTAATGCAAAATGGGTCACATTCTTCTTCAACATGGCCAAAAATGTCAGGGCATGGGTCTGTAAGGATGCCCATGCTATTTTAATGCATCTTCATTCAATGGGGAATGGCTTCCATGTTTTTACATGTTTTCTCTCTCCTGGGCTCGACCCATGCATTGTAAAAGCCAGATTTGGCTCATTTTTTTGAGGTGGAACATTTTTTTGGATAGAAAGCTTCTTCTTTCACCTTCAACAAGTGATTTTTGCAAGTATCAGACCTTCTTCATGATTGTAACAGGTTTCTGCCTCTTTGATGTTGCAAATGCAAGGATTTTGACAGTGAAAAATGACAGTGCAGACTCTGTGATCAATTTTCAGTCCTTTGTTTGTATTGTCTTGCTTCATTTCAAACCTCTAATTACATCTTATCAGCCTGTGTATGATGTTTCATGTTGCATTTTATGAAATTGTGTCAATTTTCATGAACAAGAAGTGTTCACCACTCCTTTGGTGTATCACCTATTAGTTTAGTTTCAATTTTTACACTTTCTATCTCTGTCTCCTTGGAATTTAGAGTAGGATTAGGATTCAAACCTCTACAATTGTGTAAATAATAGATCTGATCAGAGGAGTTTGAGGAACCAGCCTCTAATTTGGATATTCCTCTCTCATTTTACAAGTCCCACACTTGGAGAGAGGTTTCAATGTTGTGCAATCACACTGGATTCCTGAAACATCAACTTAGAAACCTGATTTACAACAACAAAGTATTTGATGATAGCTTAATCAAAACCTATATTTTGAAATTGATCCTCGTCAAGGCCATGGTTGATATGTTTTTTCTCCTACTAAGGGAATCCATAACCTTATTTTCCTTAACCTCGATATAGCTTATATCAAAATCACATTCATTCAAAAATTATAACCAACATTGTTGTCATGCATTCAAGTTAGGTTGAGTGAAGATATATTGTAATCTTGAATTAGTTTTCTTGATCATAAAAGGCTTACCCAAAATTTAATCCCTCCACATATGTAAAGCATGTACTATTGTTACAATCTCAAGATCATGTGGGGAATAATTCAACTCCCCTTTCCTAATCTTTCGTGACTCGTAAGCCACTACCTGATTATCCTACATTAAAAATCCTCCAAAACCTTCACATGATGCATTTGAACCATTGTGAGCTCTCCATTAGGATCTATAACCTTCAAAATTGGTGCAATAATCAGTTTTTCCTTTAGGATTTGAAAGTATTTTTCACATTTTATGTCCATATAAAATTCTTCCCTTTATTTTGCAAGGAGGTAATAGGACAGCATATTCAAAAAATTCCTCCAAAAATTTCTTGTAATATCTTAAAATTCCTATAAAACTACATACCTTTTGTACATTTTTGGGTACTAGCAATTACATAATAACCTTTATCTTGGCCATGTCAAGTATAATTCCATCTATTGATATCACATGACCCAAATAATGCACCTTCCTTTGGAAGAAACTACATTTTGACAACTTGGCATATAACTTATGTTGTCTCAACCTTTGTAGCACTAGTTGTAGATGATGAATGTGTTCCTCTTTTGTTTGTGAGTATATTAATATATCATCTAGAAAAACTAGCACAAACCATCTAGATAGTATTTGAATACATTATTCCTTAAATTCATGAAGGTTGTTGGTGTGTTCATGAGTCCAAAAGGAAGAACATTGAACTCATAATGGCACACCTTGTTTGGAAATCTATCTTAGGTATGTCACCTTCCTTGATTCTTAACTGAGGGACCCATATCTCAAATCAATATTATAAAATAATGTATCTCTTCACATTTGATCAATAGATCATCAATGTGTGGTAACATGTACCTATTCTTAATTATTTCCTAATTCAACATTTTTTAATTTATGCAAATCCTAATGGTCCCATCCTTCTTCACAAAAATAATAGGTGTTCCCCATAGAAAGACACTGGGATAAATCAATCCCTTAGATAACAACTCTTACAACTGCACTTTTAATTCAAACAACTCTAGTGTGGTCATTCGATAAGGTGTTTTAGATTTTGACTCAAACCCGGAATTAAGTCTATAAAGAAATCAAATTCCTTACTTGAGGAAGTCAAGATAAATCTTCTAGAAATATGTCACTAAAATATTGAAAAAAGTGTCATCCTCTAATGTAGGTTATCTTTCCCCACCTACATTGGTAATAAAAATTACATACATCAAAATACCATTCCTTTGTGCCTTCTTCAACTACATTGGATGGTATTCTTCCTTAACTTGGTGACCTTCTAAATTCCTATGAAAATTTGACGCTCATAACTATCATCTTGGTATGCCATGATTTTTGCATAACAATCCACCTTAGCATGATGTTGGCATAACCAATTCACCCCTAGAATGACATCATAGGATCCCAAGGGTGCAACATATAAGTTCACCTTAGTTGTGAAACCTAGTAATTATAATTCAGCTATGTAAATACATTATTCTACTCTCTTTTCCATCTAATTGCCATATTGTACTGGCCAAGTTTTATCTATATAACTAGCTTGCCTAGATATTTTTCTTAAAATTTCTGGTGCAACAAAACATTCAATAGCTCTAGTATCAATTAGAATAGAAACATAAACACCAAAAATTTTACATGACACTTCGACTGGAGTGGTCTCGAGAATTAGATTGGTGATCGCCAACCGTGTCGTGAATGTGTTGTTGATTCTGATATTTTGTAGGAGGTATTCTATTAGTTTTTTGGGAAATTTTATGGCATAATGATCCCCTCCACACTTATAACATCATGTAACTAGCCCTTTCCTCATAGAAAATTCTCTCATGTACTCTTGTTCTGCCATTTCCACCATTCCCATTTGGTCAATTCCTTTGATTATTTCCTTGTTTGGGTGAATTACCAAACTTATTCAATTTCCAAGTATTACCATTCTTATTTCCTCCATTATTTTTTAATCTGGTTAAATTTCTTATTGAATGGTCTAGTTGACTATTGATTTAGTCCAACCATTAGATCCTTAGAATCATTTTTGGAAGCATAGATTTACTATAACTTTTCCTCATGCTTCATTGTTTTATTGAAATCCTCATCCACTGTGTTCATCCCATGAACATCCACTTTTGGTCCAATATGAGATCTCAAATCCATAATAAACTTGTGGATTCAGAAATGATCATCCTTTTGGTATTGAGGCACATATTTGAGAATTATAATGAACTTCTCCCAATATCGAGTGATTGTTAGATCTCCTTACATTATATTCTAAAATTTATCCACTATCTTATTAAAATATAATTGGGGAAATCACCTTTTGTAGACACCCCAAAACAACCACTATGCATTATAAATGTTCAAAATCCCAATACACCCACTATGCCTCTCTAGAATTTATTTAATTAATTATATTTCACCCTATCACACCCCTTAGCTAATTTTATTGGCTAATTTAATATCAAATTAAATAAATAAATCCACATGTCCACTTCCATATTTAAATAAATTAAAAATCCTCATATCCTATCCACCTCCTCAACTCAAGTGACTAAAGTCGTGACTAAAGATAAAAATCATTATTATAATCAAGAGGATGTGTTCAAATTGACTCAAATCATACATTTGAGTTAACTAGAGATATCCCCCAAGTCATGACAATCCAAAATCAATTCAAATTATTCCAAAATCCAACTATTCATGACACATTTTGGGTGAATAAAATAGTAGATATAAAATTAAAAATCAAAAACATGTGGAACCCCTTTCCAACTCAACAATGACTCATCCATGTAAATCTAGAAGAACAATTTGACTCTCCAATAAATCTGGAAACTCAACTAATAGCTTATTTATATTTAGTTATCTCCAAATCAACTCAATCTAAACATAGCTTATATATTCACTTTCCTCAACTATAAATCATTCATCATTCCTTTGTAAATCATGCACCAAAATATTGGGAGTTCATGTTGTAATTTTGTGCATTTTCTTAGTGAATCAAATCAGTCATTTCATATAGTTATGTTTCACACATAATGTCAAATCAATCAATCATGTTTGTAGCTTGATCCACCATCTATTTGGAGTATCTTGAGCATCCAAAATCAACAAATCTCACAAATCAAAGGGATCCAATAAAGAGCATCACTAAAATCATGCTCTTTCAATTAGGTCTAACCCAAGGTTGCTTTGAGATCTATGATGAAGGATTTACATTTCTTTTGTATTGATTTTCCTCTTTTATTGTATTTTCCATAGTCTACATTTTGGCATGCCCTATGGGACTCCCACACTTATTTTATTTTATTTATATTTTCTTTCACTAATCTGACTTTTCCTTGGTGTTGTTTGTGTTGTTTAAGAATAACTGTTACAATTTTAAGTTTTGTAGTGCAACAAACAAGGAAAAAAATTAAAAAATCAGTCCTTTGGTCGTATTTCTTTAAATTTTTCTATTTACAGGCTACATGTGCTAGTGCATCACTACACGCACTAGGTTCAAAGTGCACGTGCTAATGTAGTCATTCACATGTTTATGTAAAACTAAATTTTTTTCTTATTATACTCTACACGCACTAGCGTAGTCTTATATGCACTACCTTTTCAACACAAAAATTTATCTACACATGCCTACATATCTCTCTTTGTGTTATTCTTTACGTAACTTGATTGTATGTGGAAAAAAATTTATTACATTAGCACGCTAATTGAATACACTACTTAAGCAAGTATATTATGATAGCGCACCCAAGTTCACTTGCTAGCATATTGTGTCTATTTTTTATTTTTCTTCATTTTCCATCATGTTAAATATTTTATAATCATTATTTTAGTAATGTTTTTAATCACTTTCTTATAGGTTTTCATAACTAATTAGTCTAAGTGTTTAATTTGCTTTTAATTTTTTCTTAATCTAATCTAGAAAAACTAACTACGTATGCTCTTTTCTCGCACCCTCTTGGGTGATCTTGAAAATCAAAAATGGTGAAGTTTGTCTTTTTGTTTTATGTCGTGAATTCCCTACAGGAAAACTACTAATGTATTGATTGCAGGGCCACATTGTAAGAATATTATCTTGAATGTTCAATCAAACTTCTAACTAGAGGTTGCCTAGATCGAGAAAATCAACCAAATTTATTATTAAACTTGTATTACAAGTTCAGATAAGGGTTTATTCTCATATGTTTTAACTATTAGAAGTGCATAGATAGGGTCCAAAAACTCATTATGAGGAGTACCATAGGAACCCCAAAGTAGTTGGCACCTTGAAGGAATTATCCAATGAAATGGGTACCCCACCTAATTGACTAGTACACTCATGAGATTTAGAGCCAAGATTATCCTTAATGACATCCCGGTTTGATTCTTTGAGTGGGGTAAAATCTAGGTTACTTAATCAAGGGGGTAAAGTAAATCCGACGACTATAAATTTTCTAGTGTACCATGCTTGTTCGGATAATCCTTGGTACTTAGAGAGAGATTCAATATATAGGAATCTTGACTAACCAAACCAAGTTACTTGAAATTTCTCCCTACCACCATTATTTTCATCCAAATTATTGAATCAAATTAGTTTGCATTTCACGTTCTTCTTTCTTTCTCAATATAAAAAAATCATAGTCTTTTTTTTTCAAAATCATATTCTCTTCCAGATCATATTTATCACATCTAAGCCTTACTCTTTGGATTCACTTTCTAAAGTTTAAGTACATCGTTCAATCCAAATCACAGTGTCTAAGTCTTAAATTTTGGATACCCATATCATAATTTAATCAATCCATTTCAATCCAAGTCTTATCCTTTAGTATTCACTTTAATAAAGTTAAACAAAAACATAATCCATTCACAAGTATTTCCTTTGGATACTTACTTCATCCAAGCTAAGAAAATCCATAGGAAGTCTTAAATTTTGGATACCCATATTCAAAATTAAGCAACCTCTTCCATTTCTAAGTCTTATATTTTGACATTCACTTTGTCAAAATTTAAGAAATCTTTCCAATCTTTAAGTCTTATATTTTGACATTCACTTTGTCAAAATTTAAGAAAATCTTTTCCTTTTCTAAGTCTTATATTTTTACATTCACTTTGTCAAAATTTAAGCAATCTCTTATAATTTCTAAGTCTTATATTTTGACATTCACTTTATTAGAATTTAAGCAATCTATCCCTTTTTTAAGTCTTATATTTTGACATTCACTTTGTTATAAGTTAAGAAATATATCCCTTTTTTAAGTCTTATATTTTGACATTCATTTTTTCATAATTTAAGCAATCTCTTCCTTCTCTAAGTCTTATATTTTGACATTCACTTTTTCAAAATTTAAGAAATCGCTTCCTTTCCAAGTATTATATTTTGACATTCACTTTGCCAAATTTTAAGTGCACTCACTTCTATTTAAGCCTTATACTTTGATATTTCCTTTGTCAAGTTTAATCCAAATCAAATTCAACTTCCACGTTTTATATTTTGTCATTTTCATTGTCAAATTTAAGCACAATCATTCTTATCTAAGTCTTTTACTTTAATACTCACATTATCAAGTTTAAGTAAAAACCAATCTTAATGCCTACATCTTATATTTCAGCATTCACTTTGTCAAAGTGTAAGTGCAATCAAATTTCAATCAAAAGTATTAGGTAATTGGATATTCACTTTATCCATCTTACTCATCAATTTACAATCGACCTCTTCACTTTAGGTATTTACCTTTAGTACAATGGTAGGCTAACAACACATCAAACAAATAATTATTAGATAAAATTCGTGAGATGTCAAAAAAATATCTCATATGGCTTCCCAAGTTAGTGATAAATAAACCCAACAACCAATCATACTCCCTAGTGAAGAAACTACTCCACGTAAATTCAAATGACAATTTACACCTCTTAGAGAAAGTCTCTCTAGTGTATTTCATCAATTAGCAAACACTAATATGATAAAATATCCAATCACGATACCCTTTGCCAAATTGAAACCAAAACCTAAATGGTATAAAGAATCAAAATATTTTGAATACCACCACATCAAATGTCACTATATGGATCATTGTTCAAATCTCCATCATTATGTCCAAGACTTAATCGACAACGGAGCCATCAAAATAGAAACAACTCCAACTACTATAACTTTCAATGAAGAGTTAAATGTTTTCCAAGACTCTTTACATGATGAAACTAAACAACACCGAGTCAACAAGTGCCAAGGATATATAAACCAAAACCAATCAACTTCTCCTCCAAATGCTCTTCTATTAGTTAATCAAACATTGAAAGTGTTTCACACAACTATCTTCAAACATCAAACGAGAACTTGAAAGAGTTTCATGATCCCTTTCTAACTCATGGTACAAATGAATAATATAAAGACAAGGGTCAATCATTAAACAATGAATTTGATTCTATCATTTGATCTCCTAATCTTACAACTAACATCCCTAGCTCTATTGTAATGACACAACAACAACAAGTTTGGACACTTGATACAACTTAAAATTTCATGCCCATAGTACCAAATGATTAATCTTGAATATATTAATGTTTCACAACATTTATCCGATGCAAAGTCCTCAAATACTTCTCATGACATTAATACATAGTCAAGAAGACATATTTACAAATCCCTATCATGGCTTTGACTAGAATATTATCTTACTATCAAGACATTCTTACCTAAGCACTCCATAATGTGCATGTTCCTAGGGGTATCAACACACCTCCATTTCAATATTTAATTACAAATCTATCATCAAACAATTTAATCCTATCATTTTGTCCTCACATGACCTTTTAGATATTAACATCCCAAACACTAAATTCTTACACATTGAAGCATTCATCAATAATCATAAAATCCAATGAATGTTTATAAAAAGGAGAAACATTGAATATTTTATTTATAAAGACTAAAATATTCTTAGAATTCCCATCTATAGATCAATATTTTTCTCCTCGCATCATTACATTCATGAAATAAAAATTCCATTGATCCAAAGAACCTTTTAAATCTCCAACCATCTAATACATTGGAAATCATTGACAAAGGTATTGGAGAATATGAATTTCAAAATATTCTCCATATTAAAAATTACCTTTATCCTCACATGGGTTTTTCAATCTCATTAAAAACTTATCCAATCACATACCTATTAACTTGGACCTCATATGCCCAAGTCTCGTAATCAGACCAATCAAATCACATAACCATCAACTTAGACCTTGTCTTCCCAAGTCTCATAAAACATGACTAATCAAACATATTTATTGAAAATCCTTCTATCCTACTCCATTAACTTAGATCTCGTCTATCCAAGTCTCATAAATCAGGACCAATCACAATTCATAAACATGGACCTCTTCCACATTGATGAGTCCATTGCAAACCCTAATCCAAGAAAAATAAAAAAAATCAGAAAGTGAAAAAATAAAAAAGGTCCATATCAAACCCCTCATCAAAATCAAACATAATGAAAAGTGAAAATGGAAAAGTAAAACTTCTTATTCACGGGTACTCTCTTTGTTGGGGATGTTTCTTGTACAAACAATTTTAATCATTTCATCCATTGGTAGATATCTCTATCATTTCATTATCATATTTTCACATTCTTCACCTATAAGATGCAGTTAATCTTGTTCCTATGGGGTATTGTGCATCTCATTGTTATTCTAGTTTCTACCATTTTGGATATTTTTATCTATAGTCTTATCTAGAAGATTACTAGTGGAAAATCCTCCTTCCAAAAAAGGTCTCTCTCTCTTTAATAGAAATCACTAAACTTCTTTACCTTGACCTTTTACCCACCCATCTCAGTCTAAGGTGATGATCCCTTATGTCCTACTAGTCATGTGGGATTTAGAGTTGGGAGAAACTATCTTTCCAAACAAATGCATACACAAACAAGGAAAAATCAATCAAAATTACAAATAAAATCAAAATCAATATAGATTTCATCCCTAGAAATCTTTGGTGTTGATCCCCCACTTCTTGTTGGTAGTGTGAGACTAAGAAAGGAGAAAGGTACTTTTACTTTCCTATGTCTTGTCTTTTGTTTTGAACCCTTACCTCTTACTAGTGGTATGGGGTAGAATTTAGGGGGTCATTTTAAAAAATATATACAAATGAAAGCCTTCCAAATCCAAAGTTATTAATCATACAAAATCCCAAAGAATCAATTTAGTTTCTCATGTTAAGAGAGACAACCATTCCTTCACCAAGATCTTGCCAATCAATAAGCCATCTACTGGATCTAAGTCTAGTCATGACTTATCAAGTAAAATCATCTTGGAATTATTCAGATAATATTGACTGAGATGAGTCACATTTTCTCAAATGGACCATTGTTAACCTCATGTCTTTGTATCCATCATATTCATTTGCACATCATTATCTCATTTGTCTTACGTCCTTCTTGGCTCTTGTGTTGAGCCCTCGCATCTTACTAGTTGTGTGGAGTCAAGGGTGGAGTAAGACATCCTAATCACTATATCAACATTTTTCCAATGGAATGAAATGTTTACAATTTTTGAACATAGGTTCAAACAATGCACCCTTTACCGATTAAAAACTCCAAAAAATCAAAACATTCAAAACATTCAAAATCCAAAAAATCATATATTCTAAAATCCTTAAAAATCTAAATAATCAAAAATTCAAAAACAAATCAAAACATTCAAAATCAAAAAATCAAAAAAAAAAAAAAGAATCAAATAATAAAAACATTCAAAATGAAAAAAATTCAAAACATTCAAAATTAAAAATCAAAACATTCAAAATCCAAAAAAATCAAAACATTCAAAACCCAAAAACATTCAAAAAATGTTCAAATCGTCATCAACTATCAACACAACCAATGATATAGAATTTTGTACTACTATCCTAGTGATCATTTCAAACCATCCTATTATTATCAAATCCAAATCCAACCCTCATGTGTATCATTGCTTGGGGAAATTTCAGATCTCATGTCTGTTCACATGTGTCATTGTTTGGAAGTGCTGACCTAATCACTCTCAGATCATTCTTCAACGTACATCCAACAAGAGTTTTATTATGAGTTTCTTAACTCCGCTCTTTAATCTAATCCAATCCCCTTACATGTATCTTTTCTTAGGAGCATTAAATTTTTCTTATTCTATACCATGGAACACATTAGGGCATAGTTAGATGTCTTTATTTAAAGTTTGGTTACATTGTTACTGTTATTGACCAATTATAAGTATTTTCTTACCATCTTGGCTTGTTCATAATTTTGGTACATTTTCAACTACTGTGTATGTTGGGTTTTCTTTACGTTCGGTCTTTGGTTTTTCTTGTAGACTAATTACAAGTATTTTGTTAGCATCTTGGTTCATATATAACCTTGATGTAATCATCTTACTATGTATATTGGGTTTATTTTATTTGTGTGTGTTTACACACATCATGGGTTTCTCATCACGGTTTTTCAATAATCATGTTGTTAACTCTACTGTGAAACAAAAAAATAGGTTGCTTTCAAAATATAAAATTTGAATTGAATCTCAAGCTATGGGAAATGATTAATCATCTTGTCATTACATTCATTCATACATCTCATTCAAAACACAAAAAAGTCAAATCATAATTCTCATCAAATTTCTAACATTATCATTCACTTGACAACATATCATTTCTAATCCCTCTTGAACAATAAGTACTCTTATTCTTCCTATCAAGCGGTTATCCATCGCTTTCCCATGTCATCCATCTACTTGAGGGGGAAGTCCCTTAGCATAATCCATACTCATCAGGGCATCCAAATGCTTCACCGGGGAAAATCGGGTAGTTACAGTACACTTTGTTATCATTCATCCACCATTTTATACGCATGTAATATCTTTAAAATGCTATTACTCCATAAAAAACACTTTTAATATGGGAATATGTAGACACCTCAAAATAACCGCTATGCATTATAAACATTCAAAATCCCACCACACCCATTGTCCCTCTCTAGAATTAATTTAGTTAATTCTATTGCACCTAATCAACCTCTTAGCTAATTTTATTAGCTAATTCAATATCAAATTAAATAAATAAATCCACATGTCCACTTCCATATTTAAATAAATTAAATAATCCTCATATTCTATCCAACTCCTCAACTCAAGTGGATGAAATTCATGACTGAAGCTAAAAAATATTATTATAATAAAGAGGATGTGTTCAAATTGACTAAAATCATGCATTTGAATTAACTCAAGATATCTCCAAAGTCATGGAAATCTGCAATTAATCAAGATTCTTCCAAAATCCAACTATTCATGGCAAATTTTGGGTCAATAAAATAGAAAATATGGAATTAAAAATCAAAAACACGTGTAACCCGCTGCTAACTCAACAACAACTCATCCATACAAATCTAGAATAGCAGTTTGACTCTCCAATCAATCTAGAAACTCAACTAAACAAATTAGTTATGTTTAGTTATCTCCAAATCAACTCAATCTAAACTTATCTTGTGGATTCACTTTCCTCAGCTATAAATCAATGATCCTTCCTTTGCAAATCATCCACCAAAAGCTTGAGAGTTCATGTTGTCATTTTGTGTATTTGCTTGGTGAATCAAATCAGTCATTTCATACCGTTATGTTTCCCACATAATGTCAAATCAATCAATCATGTTTGTAGCTTAATCCATTTCCCATTTTAGGTATATTAGAGCATCTACAAATCAAAAGAGCTCGCAAATCAAGGGATTCAATAAAGAGCATCACTAAAACCATGCTCTTTCAATCATATCTAATCTAAGGTTGCTTTGGGATCTACAATGGAAGGTTTGCATTTCTTGTGTATTGATTTTCTTCTTTTATTGTATTTTCCATAATATACCCCTTCACCTGAAAAAGAGACACAAATAACTCCCAAGTGGTGTTCTCAGCACTCAAATTTTATCAAGCCTTTTTGTTATTCCACCAAGCGAGATACTTCATCATCGGTTGATATGTAGCCCATACCACCTTTGTTTCTTCGAGAAGTTTCGAATCTAAAAATACTTCTCCATTTCAATAATACATGCCTTAGCTCCATCTCCTAACATTGTCCCTAAGTACTTAGGTGGTATAATCCTATTAAGGTACTTATCTAGTTTTGTTTCAAGCTTATCCCTCTTAAGCACAAGACAATCATGAGTATTTTTGATGGCTTGCTAATTTTTCTCATCACCTTGTTTGGCCTTTTTTAATCATTCCCAGGAATGGGCCTCATCTAAAGCCTTCTACTCAAGTGGAGCAAGCTGTCTTTGGTGTCGATTATTAAGGAAATAATTTGATCCAAAATTTCTTATTATTGCTTCTTCACCAACATTAGGAATTTAATTCATGTCAATTCTATTATTAGCGTCACCACTTCCTAATGCATCCCTACATTCTGTTATTTTATATTCTAACATATCACAAGAATAGTAATAACAACCTTAGAAAATGTATTGAACACATGTAAGGTCATAGTGTTGAACCTAAGATCGATACTAAGATGGAACATTATCCCTTCATAGGTGACCATAAAAACACATCTATATTTTTGACATACATTAATAAAATGGGTTCCACAATGACCCTTCATCAAAGAAAAATACAATGATACTTCCATTTGATTAGATCTACTTAACATACATTTGCATTCGAGAGGCATACAATTTCAATAAAACTTTACATTTAATCAAATACAATTCCACTTTAAAAAAAGTATCTCGTTATCTGGTATAGTTTTCCTTTACATGAAACAAGTGAGCTAATTATATAATCACCATGTGAGAATTTTGAGTGAGTTTTCATCTAATTCTAAGAAATTAAATCTGCAATTAGAATTCAATATCATCATACATAAAAAAAAATAAAACATAGATTGAGTGTCCATTTTCTTAATTAAGGTCATTTTTTAATGCATTTACCTACCCATTTTCAATAAACCAATTAACACAATTCCATCACACGAAAATGTTTTTCCACGGGATATCTGTTCATAATTAGTGTTCTACTAAAACAAATTTAACATCCATAACATGAACTCATTTTTTCAGTTACAACTCACTTAATCATTATTTCCTATTATCTAAGTCTTCTCCATGTTGACATAAATTTCTTAAGATAACCATAATTATATATATAGTACAAACATAAGATATTTTAATAGTTTTACAATTTAATTATCAACATTCAAGTTACAACTTTTCAAATTCATTCTTGTAAATTATACTTAAATCTCAATAGTGATACATAGATAAAAATTATTACCAAGTGAATACCTATCATATTACTCTACAATGATCAATACGGAACCTCATACACATCAAATAGGTTGCACTCCTAATGGTGACATGAGCACTCCACATAGTAAGTAAGATATCGAATCATAAAGTAAAATCAAGTATGAAAGAACATGGCCTAGCATTCTCATAGATCAAAAAAAGGTACATATAGGAGTGTTATGTACCTCTTATGCATGACACATGGACACATGAAACCATAAATATCCCTAATGACCTATGATCTCACTAAATTAGATGACTAACCATATGTGTTGGACAAGACATTGAATGACGATCAGATAAGTCATATACATCAACACCCCCCTTCATCAAAGTTGAGGTAGAGGTCATGACAAGTTAAAACAAAAAGAGAACTCCCCTAGATAACTACGAAAGATGTTTCAATGGGGCCAAACAACTAAGGCCTAATAAAATACCCATGTACAAACAACATCTCTCTATAAAGTAAGAAGAGGAGAAAAATGGGTCCCAACAACTAGGCCTGATAAGGTACACATGTACGATAAGGATCTCAAGTAATGGAGGAAAACTCTTAAGGGAAAAACATCCATTTAGAAGAGATAAGAGACTCCCCTAAACAACCTAAGAAATATGCGTCAAATGGGTCCTAGAAACTAAATGCCTACTAAGGTACCTATGTACAAATTTTAATTTTTCTACAAGAATAAGGTGAGCAGAATAAGAGAACTATTTAGCTCCTCTAGAATATAATTTCCAATGAAATCCCATGGAATCTAAAGGACACAGAAAGTCTGTAATTAGTCGTGGAAGGAGGAGTAACATGAAGTTTTTATGAAGTTGGAAGGGAATATTGAAGAGGAGAGGAAGAAAAGAAGGCCCAAAGCATATGTGTGGAAGAAATAGTGGACCTAACCCCAAGACAAGAGCACAAGTAAGGATATTTATCTTCATGAAGGATTCGGTAAAGAACTCTGCAGTTGGATTTGAAGTCTCAGTAACTCTATGAAGTCTCCAAGAATTTTTTCGATGATGTGGTCTTCCACATTTAGATTTAAGAATGTCCATCCACATCAAACAATTGTATTTCCCTTTAGAAGGATAGAAATGGAGTATTGGAATTCTACCCACTCTGTGAAGGAAACCAAAGGTGGTAATATAGAGAAATATGAATCGATCCACTAGAATGTGACATAGGTATAGAAAATGAGTGAAAATGAACCAAATGTAATGCTACGAGCGTAGAAATATCAAAGTGTAAGAAGGGGACATCTATCGAAAAGATGCCCAAGTGAAGTGAAGGGAAAGTAAGCAACCCCTACAATAGTAGAAAGAGGGTCCACAAAAAGGGTGGATCAGTGATGGTCTCGAAAAATTGGAAGTGATACGATTCTCATAAGGGGTGCTCCCAACAAAAAAATTAAGGAATCCTATGAAACACCTGTAAAAGGATGAGAAACTCTCAAGTAATAAATCACAAGTAAGCACTATGAAGAGATGACTAAGGTATGGCGATTCTTATCCCAAAAGGGTGGCTCAAAAAATAGAAGAGAAATGTTGGACATGTATGAATCATCATCACATGAAGGAAGAGGAGTGTAAGAGACCTCACATACTGGAAGTGGAAAGGAAGCATATGTAATGAAAGTATGATGTTGAGAATAAGACTTCCTGATGTCTGATGAGAAGGGAGGAGTCTTAACATTCTCTAAAAGGTGGCCGAGATGAGGATAGAATTCATCATTTTTACTCTCATCATCGAAATTAGAATAATGATCATCATCATCAGCAATAATAAAAACCAATTTTATGTTAGAAAATTGTCATTACATGAAGAACAAGAGGAGACAACGATATCATTAGGAGAAGCGATGAGCAACAATCTCTGAAGGGTATCCAAATAAGAACTAAAGAATGCTCCAAACAGTGCAAGGAAACTCGGTGTGCACCACATGATGGAAGAGAGGCCTAGAAATGGATATCAATAAATGACCAATGACCATATTGTAAATGTCAAGCCAGTATTCAAGTTGATCAGGATCACTAGGGAAGGTACTCGTATATACAAGTAGAGATAAAGGTCATTGTGAATAAGAAAATATTCCATGGTCGAATGCCACAGTGTATAGTTATCCCTACCAAGAAGAAGAGGGGGAAGTTGTAATATAGAAATAGTCTTATGAATCATAGTTCTAGAAAAGTAATCTCCATGGTGCATCCACAAAAAGGCAATAAGTGCAGAATGCAAGAAAAGAAGGGTGTGAGAATACACACAAGGTTGCAAGACATCAGACTTAGCCGAGAATGCATCTACATGCAATACAACACCAAAGAACAATGATAACCCCTATTTGTGGCACTTTATAAGAAGTGTGTTGATTATAATAAGGTGTGTTATGTGACATGAGACAGTTGACCACTTCCCTTACAAAGTAGGTGATGAATCGCGCAAGAGTGGAGGCCATAAGAAGTCTCAGTCAAAAGTAGAGGAATAACACATAAACAAGCACAAAAGGGTGTAAGAAAGGAACAAGGGGACAAAACAATGTTCGGTGTGAGAAAAAGTGTCTCACATTGCAATATAAACCCCCTTACTTCAAGACTATGGCGAGACGTGCTCACTAGTCTACAAGCAATAACAAGGGTGATTACAATGTAAAAACAAGCTCAAGATGAGTCTTGGGGACCTTCAGATGCCAAAAATTCTTCCGAAAGGTAAAAAAATTCTAGGAGGGTGCTACACACTCCAAAAATGATTAGTAGAAAAAATCATCTAATAATGCTAGAAAAACACTTTTAGTTTTCCCAATTAGCCTAATTTAAAGATTAAAAGGGGTAAAAAGTGATAATAACGTTTAAAAATAAATAATCTACTAATGAAAAATATATTTAATTAAATAGCTAATAAAATTAATCAATACACCTAATCATTATATCAGGCCACTTTAGACACAAAATCACGCACTTGGGTACATTTCTAGGTCCTAATCACATACTATTATTGATATGATTCCTAAGCAATAAAACTAGTAATTGACTGTTGTTTTTGCCTCATTTTTGTCTTCCTTACTTTCTCTTTGGTCTTACACACCCTACACCCCAATCGATGTTTTACTTGTTTATCTTTCATGATTCTAGACACCAAAGCACTCCAGCGTCCTCATCCTTCTGGGTGCCCCTGACCTATTTCTATCTTACTCACTCTTTTTGGGATTCTTTTATCTTTTGGACATCGTATTTTCTTATGGATTGGACTTTTAGTTATCAATTACAAAATTCAAACAAGAAAATCATAAAAATATAGAGTTATGTGACCAAAATAAAGGATTAATCTCTAAGCATCTATTATCATCACCTAAGGTTACATCCAAAGGAATTCCAAGAGAATCAAAGGCATTCATCTGGCACTCATACAAGGGACAAGGGACTACATTTTCTGCATACATACATAGGAGGCGAAGTTTATTTTTAATCCACGCATCTATTTACGTTGGTACATCTAGCTATTGCATGTTATCAAATGCGCTTATACAAGGGCATCCTAGGGCACGGCTCTATCACACACACACACAAGAACTACATGGATTCTGAGATGTAGTGCAACACTTGGTCATAAGTTCACTCTGTCGCATGACCGGTGGGGTCGATCGACTCCCAATTTTTATCTTTATTTTTAGGATTTGATGTGGTTTATGGTTTTGTAGGATATCATTTGTTTTACAAGTTACAAATGAATGTTTTGATCATCCAACAATATACAAGTGACAAATAACAATGTTTAGCAACACTTGTGTGACACCAAAGAACTCGGTTTAGCTTCTATGCGATCACAGTGCCTAACAGAGGTTTTGCACCTATGTGCCCCGGTCATGTTCTAGGAACCCTATTCCAAGCTCATCTAGAAGTTTTAGGAATTTTTGTGTTCGATTACAACAGTTTCTTCTCCTCTTGTTCATCAATTTTCTAGTCCAATATACTTCGGGATCAAGTGCGAAATCGCTAAGCATTTTTCCCTCTCTCTTTCACCTAGGGTTTCATATTTCCTTAGCTTATTGTTTGTGTCAAATATGTACTTTAACATATATTTATCATATGTGACTCAAGATTAGAATTTCACAAATTCCAAAAATTTGTTAAATCATTTAGTGAACCTATCTTTTGAGCACTCTCAGTTCTTTCTTTCTTCTTCTTACTTCAATATCCTAAGCTTCTTCCCCATGGATGTCTCCATCCATCTCTTTTTGCAAGATCATCTTGATTGTGTAAATAAAGTCAGATCTTATCTAGGCTAATACTTATATTCCTCCTCATACTTCACCTGAATATGTGTATCATAAGTTTACTTCAGCTCTATCTCTTAATGAAGACCACATTACTTTCACATCAGATGAGTTGCCTTCTCAAGCCATGTGTAGACACAAAATCACACACTTGGCTAAATTTCTAGGTCCTAATCACATACTACTATTCATATGATTCATAAGCAAGAAAACTAGTAATTGGCAGCTATATTTGACCTTTTTGTCTGTGTTTCTTATTTTCTATTTGACCTTCTACACCATACACCTAGTCCTGGACTTCATTGTTTAATCTTTCATGAATCTAAACACCAACACCCACACAAGATGTCACTTCCCAAGATCTCTCATCCTTTTGAGCACCCTCAACTTCTTTGTATCTCACTCACCTCTTTTGGGCCTCTTTTACTTTTAGGGAATCTTATTTTCTTATGGTTCAGCCTTTTAGTTGACAATTGTGAAATTCAACCAAGGGAATCATATAAATACAAAGCTATGTGACCAAAATAAAATACCAAGCTCTAAGCATCTATTATCATCACCTAAGGTTACATCCAAAGGCATTCTAAGAGCATTAAATACATCTAGCACTCATTTAAGGGACTAGGGACTACATTTTCTGCATACAAACATAGGAGGGAAACTTCATTTTTCCATCCACACATCTACTTATATTGGTACATCTAGTTATCTCCCGCTATCACGTGTTCTTAAACAAGGGATTCCTAGGGCACGATTTCTACACTCATGCACATGAACTACATGGAGTCTCGAGATTTAGTGCACCAATCAGTTAATTTCATTATTGAGTGACTATTGGGGTTAGTCCAACTCCCCATTTGTATCTTTCTTTTTAGGATTTGATGTAGTTTGGGGTTTTGCATGATATCATTTGTTTTGCAAGTTACAGGTGAATTATGTGAACATATTGTGATATACATGTGACCAATAGTGAAGGTTAGCGACACTTGTGTGACACCAAAAAATTCATTTTGTGAGCTCATGCGTAGTCACGGCACTTAGTAGAGGTCATCGGTGCTTAGGCGCCCTCGTCCCATTCAGCGCGCCCTAGTCTAGAATCATCTCGGTAGTTTTAGGATTTTCTGAGTTTGATTGCGACATTCCTCTCCTCATGTTCATTATCTTTTGAGTTTAGAACACTTTGGGATTTATTTCAAAATCAGCTAAGTCTTCTACCCACTCTCTTACACTTAGGGTTTCATATTTATTTAACTTATTGCTTGTGTCGATCTGTACTTTAGCATTTATTTATCATATGTGACTCTGCAATTAGGATTTCACAAATTCTATTTTTTAAAATCATTTGGTGAACCTATCTTTCTAACACTTTCAAATATTTCTTTCTTCACCTTGCTTCAATATCTTAAGCTTCATCTTGCCATGGATATCTCCATTTACGATTTCTTGCAATCCAATCCTGAATGTAAGGCTAAAAGAAAATCTCTCCTAGATAATAATTACATTCCTGCAAGTACTCCTTTGGATCATGTATATTAGTTATTGGTTGATGCATTTTCTCAACACCTTACTTTCCCATCTGATGTAGCTTCCGCTCTTTCTATTTACAACAATGATCCTCCTCTTTATATTAATGCTTACATTTTCAACATAGGCATATGGCGGGTACTAGTTGATAATGGATCTGAGCTAAATCTTTGTAATCTTAAATTTCTTCAACAAGTTGGCCTTTCCTCATCTTATCTCAAGCCAACATTCATTTCTATTTGTAGTTATGATTATTTTGCACAACCATGCATGGGAAATATTAACTTACATGTCACAGTTGGTCCAAAAACCATCCCTATAGTATTCTTTGCTATTAATGTCAAGCTCCAATATAATTTTGTACTTGGTAGACCATGGCTTCATGATATACAGTAGTACCTTCTACATTTCATTGATGCGTTAAGTTCCTACATGATGGTCGTGTGTATAATGTTCTTGTTGACCGTGACCCATTCAAATATTGCACTCTAGACCCAATTACTACTCTACCTACTCCATTTCTCTATCACAATGTCAGTCATCCCCATAATCCTCCTACATATCTCACTGATGATTATCAACTCACAAAACCTCCTACCCCTACCACCAACATGATTCATCTTTAGGGATCCATTTTTTCATTGGACACCATGTCATCTACTTCATCTCCCTAAGAACACTCTACTTCAGCACCCTCTCCTTCTACTAATGTTATGGTACTTTTTGGAGGTCTTTCCATACATTAGATGTCATACCACCTTCCTCATATTCCCATGAGAACTCTACATCGTGATTCCTCTTTTAACATTAACTTTATTCATCAATAATTATTATTGGCCACATATGCCATTTGATCTTACTAGTTTTGATATTATTTAGACGCATGATGGTGTTGTCATGCAAATGTCCAACAGAAAATTGACAATTTTCTAGCATGACAATGATACCCAAAGTCTACCTAGTCAATCTAATGACCTCCTAGTGGATTTTAACTCACTCCCATAGGTGAATTATGAAATTCAAGTCAATCCCCCTAGGTTATTTTATGAGTTCTTGAATTTTTGGGCGGTGTTGGGAAGGGTTACCACCGGCCTTCTCAAGACCGATGCAACCCCCGGAGCATAAAGGAGGAGCTAGATCCAACACAGCAATGAATTGAAGGTCTAAAAAACATAATGGAATTTATTTTCTAAGATTCAATAAATATTTAGAGGAGTTGGGATAATTTCATCATAAACAGGGTTCACAGGCTTAGGTAGTGCACAAGGCTAAAAATGCTACTAAACTTCGGAAGTGATTTTGGTAGATTTTGATGGAGTTAGGAGTGAAACAAGACATCTTTGTAAATTGAATTTAGAGCTCTACAATATGGTGAAATAATATTTTTCACAACACTTTTGTGTAATAGGTTTATATCTAGTTTTTTAGTTCTCAACTCGGGAACCGATCAAAAATACATGTTTTTAGGGATTAAATGTAGTAATAAATATATGAAACCAACACCATTAGATTAATAAGGTCATTTTCAATCAATTTCATATAAAAAATTCCAAAAAATTCCATCGGGAGCTCAAGTTATCATCATTTCAAGTTTCCCTCAAGGTAAGAGTTCGGGAGTTAGTCAAATTTTGATGAGGACACGTGTCAGCTCCAGGAGCCTGAAGCACATTTTTATGTCCCTTTAGTCCCTTAATAAAAGGGGAAAATGGGACAAATAAATATGCCTAACCCCATAAATCCCTCTGGTCACACATAGAACCTTCTAGATTGCCAGTTCAGCCCCTAGGTGCTTGCCGGAACCTATCCCCTCACTCGCTCAGATCATGACAAGTGTCACATGGAGGCACGATGTGAAAACTGATGTCCATTTTTTCCCTTTTCCAAAGGGACATGAGGGACATGAAAATTCTCCCATCCCCTTGAAGCCCTCAGGTCATCAATGTGACCCTCTTTAGTGCAAATTTCCAGCCCCCGGGAGCTAGTTGGAGCCAAGTGCACAACCATTGGATTTCCGCCAAGTGTCGCATGGAGGCGTGATGTGAAATTTGATGTCCCTTTCATCCCTTAAAACTAAAGGGACATCAGGGACACAAAATTACACCCAACCCCAACTTCAAAATTAAAAAAATTTCTAACTCTTTGTTGTTTCTTGTTGCTTCTCCATTGTTGTCCGTGAAACTCACTTCCGAAAGAAAGTTACAAAACTCTCAATAAACCATTACTACAATCAAAACCATATTCATAAAATCCTCCACACCATGAAAACACAACAATCTCAAAGAAAAAATGGATTGAAACAATGAAGAACGAAGAGAAAATGAATATTTTTCACCAGATAACCACGAAGTCTTCCAATTGAAAAATCTTCATATCTTGCAAAATACAAGTTAGATTGAAATGTAATATTTTTAGACTTGCTCATTTTTCAAGATGATAAAGATGCAACAAATGGGAGGTTGAATGGTTCCCTAAATCATTTTTTCCAACAAAACCCTCATTTTGTGCCCTAGCTCACATTCGTCCGGATTTCCCATCAATCTGCAATGGAAATGAGCTAAAAACTTGCCCGCTTACTCCAAATAAAAAAATTCACAACAGAGCTGATTTCATCATGATCGAAGAAAAAAACTAGACCTATAACTTTTGAGCTCCATTAATGGTTATCATGGCAGCTCCATGCCCGAACCCACTGTCAGGTGAAAATTTTAAATTTTATTTCCAAGCATTCTAGTGGGCGAAATCAAGAAAAATTTGGTGGACCTAACCGTGATGATGAGATGAGTCCAAAATTATATGTTTCATTGCAAACCGAGTGTTGGAAATCCACTTTCTAAAAATAGTAAGTTTTCCTATACAGACTTGTTATGTTTGGAAAGTTGTCATTAAAAGCAACTGTGGCGAAGGCAGTGTGCACTAAAGATCACCAGGAAGCCAGAATGATTGTCCGGAGTAGAAAATAGCGAAAAAAAACACTTACTAAAAATAGTAAGCCCCTATATGGGTGCTTACTAAAAATAGTAAGTCACCCCAAGAAGTGGTTGAGGTGAAGGCAGTATGCTAAGAAGTGAATGAGGGAGTTCATCGCATCAGGATGGTCAGGAAGAGGAAAAAATCACCTCTTACTAAAAATAGTAAGTCTTCCATCTGGGCACTTGCTATTAATAGTAAGTTACACTCGAGGGCGTTTTTGCACAATGGAACATAAGGGGGATCGTCATTCGGGATCCTCCATGGGAATTTCTCATAGGGCATTTGAGATCCATCCCAAGGAACCCGATAGTGTCTTTTAACACTCACTACATCATTCGGGTCATAGGTATATCATGCACAGGGTGGGAGTTACGGTCATAGGAAGAAAATTTCATTCAACTTGACAAGTATTTGTGAGCTGAGATGAACAAGTTTCTCAGGGTGTAAAGAGTTCAAAGATTCATACTTCATCACATTAGAGCATTCTGTAACATTCCCATTTTAAGAATTTAGAAATAAGGGGAAAAAATTAGAATAATGTTCTCTATTCTAAATAATCATAATTTAGAACACACATTCCTAGCCAATTAATCTCATAACAAATAACCATATGTAGTTGTAATGACTCGTGGAACACCAATCTCTCATTTCATGACTTAGTATCATACCGATCTCTCATGTTAACTTAATTATTTGTATACTAAGTATACTTGGTTATCTTACACTTTTCGTGGTATTAAGTGTTCTATTTAAGAGGCCTTTATGAATATCTATTACCAATATTAATTTGAAATCCCGCTTCTTAAACTAGGTGACATAAGACAACACAATCAAGCTTTCACTCGGAATGTTTCGGCTTCTGGGAATAGAGTTGCTTCTATCCTTTCATTCCTTTTAGAAACAGATGAGGTTAGGGTTAGGAGGAATACCTGTTGAATGTCGAGATGGTGTGCGCGTACCGTAGAGAAAGATCAGGCTGACTGCGGAGAACTCCTTTTTGTCTTGGAAGGACTACCTGCAAATAAGAACACAAGACCACAAGATTTTGATTAAACAATAAATGAGGAAACTGCCTTGGGCCCAGGAAATATAAAACTTCCTTTCGAAGGTGGTCAGTTCCCCTGCTAATATGAATTAACACAAAAGACTGCAAAATATCAATTAAATTATTTTGTTGAACTGGGTAGGGGAAAGGCTGGTTTTCTGGTTTTGATCAGAGGAACCGATGCCGGTTACTGATAACCGATGCCGGTTACTGATAACCGATACCGGTGGGTTCTAGGATCTTCTTGGTAGCTATGGTGTTTGTAATGGCTGGTTTTTGGATGGTATTAGGAAATGGGATGATTAGAAGCAAAAGAATGACAGTTAGATGCAATGGCACGTTGGGTAGTGGATTCAGAAATGGATTTAGGAGCACTGAGATTCAAGAAGCATAAGAAATGTTATAACAAAGGACATGCAAGATGTGACTTACTGGTTTTGACCAAGATGCAAGTTGATCTCCTTGGTTGTAAACACTTCTGGTTTCTTTACTCGTCTCTGCTCTGTCAAGTGAAGATCTGGACTCTGTTCCTCGCTCGCAATGCTCTCTGTTGATTTAGAAATCCTTTGACCAATCTCCAAAAATGAAATTCCGATCTGTTGTTTTGGTTTGGGAGCCCATTTACAGGGGAACCGATGGTGGTTGCGTAATCGACGGCGGGCCGAGTAGAACCGCATCGATATGGAAAAAAGTAGGCTATTTTTAGTAAAATAGCCCACCTTCCCTGCTTTTCTCCCGAGAGATCAGTTGCGGGCTTGGTCAAGTGGCTAGAAGGTCGGCTTTGGGTGCGAGTAAGGAGGCATTAGTTATGGATGTGAGTCTAGACCAAGTCATGGGTCTTAATTAGGTTAGTTTAGGGTTAGGGCTAGGTCATGATGAGGTGGCAAAGTGAGGTGGCGGGTAAGGTGATGTGGATTTATCAATTACAAGGTAATTAATAAATAATTGTGTAAAGTTTAGGTAATGAGGTTAGGTTGCGAAATGGGATGCGGGTCACAAGGGGTCGTAAGACACGAATTTGGTGTCTACATTAGCCCCTTATTGTCGTGTAGCTTGTTCTGTAAAGCTGCGCGGACAATAATATGAAGTGGTTTCTCATGTTAAGGATATAGGTAATAAAATGTTTCACTCGGAATGTTTCGGCTTCTGGGAATAGAGTTGCTTCTATCCTTTCATTCCTTTTAGAAACAGATGAGGTTAGGGTTAGGAGGAATACCTGTTGAATGTCGAGATGGTGTGCGCGTACCGTAGAGAAAGATCAGTTGATCATGAGAACTCCTTTTTGTCTTGGAAGGACTACCTGCAAATAAGAACACAAGACCACAAGATTTTGATTAAACAATAAATGAGGAAACTGCCTTGGGCCCAGGAAATATAAAACTTCCTTTCGAAGGTGGTCAGTTCCCCTGCTAATATGAATTAACACAAAAGACTACAAAATATCAATTAAATTATTTTGTTGAACTGGGTAGGGGAAAGGCTGGTTTTCTGGTTTTGATCAGAGGAACCGATGCGGTTCGTTCGATAACCGATGGTGGTTACTGATAACCGATGCCGGTTACTGATAACCGATACCGGTGGGTTCTAGGATCTTCTTGGTAGCTATGGTGTTTGTAATGGCTGGTTTTTGGATGGTATTAGGAAATGGGATGATTAGAAGCAAAAGAATGACAGTTAGATGCAATGGCACGTTGGGTAGTGGATTCAGAAACGGATTTAGGAGGACTGAGATTCAAGAAGCATAAGAAATGTTATAACAAAGGACATGCAAGATGTGACTTACTGGTTTTGACCAAGATGCAAGTTGATCTCCTTGGTTGTAAACACTTCTGGTTTCTTTACTCGTCTCTGCTCTGTCAAGTGAAGATCTGGACTCTGTTCCTCGCTCGCAATGCTCTCTGTTGATTTAGAAATCCTTTGACTGATCTCCAAAATGAAATTCCGATCTGTTGTTTTGGTTTGGGGAGCCCATTTACAGGGAACCGATGGCGGTTGCGTAACCGACGGTCAGTAGAACCGGCATCGGTAAGGAAAAAGTAGGCTATTTTTAGTAAAATAGCCCACCTTCCCTGCTTTTCTCCCGAGAGATCAGTTGCGGGCTTGGTCAAGTGGCTAGAAGGTCGGCTTTGGGTGTGAGTAAGGAGGCATTAGTTATGGATGTGAGTCTAGACCAAGTCATGGGTCTTAATTAGGTTAGTTTAGGGTTAGGGCTAGGTCATGATGAGGTGGCAAAGTGAGGTGGCGGGTAAGGTATGTGGATTTATCAATTACAAGGTAATTAATAAATAATTGTGTAAAGTTTAGGTAATGAGGTTAGGTTGCGAAATGGGATGCGGGTCACAAGGGGTCGTAAGACACGAATTTGGTGTCTACATTAGCCCTTATTGTCGTGTAGCTTGTTCCGTAAAGCTACGCGACAATAATATGAAGTGGTTTCTCATGTTAAGGATATAGGTAATAAAATGTTTCACTCGGAATGTTTCAGCTTCTGGGAATAGAGTTGCTTCTATCCTTTCATTCCTTTTAGAAACAGATGAGGTTAGGGTTAGGAGGAATACCTGTTGAATGTCGAGATGGTGTGCGCGTACAGAGAGAAAGATCAGCCGATCAGGGAGAACTCCTTTTTGTCTTGGAAGGACTACCTGCAAATAAGAACACAAGACCACAAGATTTTGATTAAACAATAAATGAGGAAACTGCCTTGGGCCCAGGAAATATAAAACTTCCTTTCGAAGGTGGTCAGTTCCCCTACTAATATGAATTAACACAAAAGACTGCAAAATATCAATTAAATTATTTTGTTGAACTGGGTAGGGGGAAAGGTTGGTTTTCTGGTTTTGATCAGAGGAACCGATGCTTGGTTCTTGATAACCGATGGCGGTTCTCGATAATCGATGCCGATTCTTGCGATAACCGATACCAGTGGGTTCTAGGATCTTCTTGTAGCTATGGTGTTTGTAATGGCTGGTTTTTTGGATGGTATTAGGAAATGGGATGATTAGAAGCAAAAGAATGACAGTTAGATGCAATGGCACGTTGGGTAGTGGATTCAGAAATGGATTGAGGAGCACTGAGATTCAAGAAGCATAAGAAATGTTATAACAAAGGACATGCAAGATGTGACTTACTGGTTTTGACCAAGATGCAAGTTGATCTCCTTGGTTGTAAACACTTCTGGTTTCTTTACTCGTCTCTGCTCTGTCAAGTGAAGATCTGGACTCTGTTCCTCACTCGCAATGCTCTCTGTTGATTTAGAAATCCTTTGACCGATCTCCAAAAATGAAATTCCGATCTGTTGTTTTGGTTTGGGGAGCCCATTTACAGGGAACCGATGGCGGTTGCGTAACCGACGGCGGTCGAGTAGGAACCGGCATCGGTAAGGAAAAAGTAGGCTATTTTTAGTAAAATAGCCTACCTTCCCTACTTTTCTCCCGAGAGATCAGTTGCGGGCTTGGTCAAGTGGCTAGAAGGTCGGCTTTGGGTGCGAGTAAGGAGGCATTAGTTATGGATGTGAGTCTAGACCAAGTCATGGGTCTTAATTAGGTTAGTTTAGGGTTAGGGCTAGGTCATGATGAGGTGGCAAAGTGAGGTGGCGGGTAAGGTATGTGGATTTATCAATTACAAGGTAATTAATAAATAATTGTGTAAAGTTTAGGTAATGAGGTTAGGTTGCGAAATGGGATGTGGGTCACAAGGGGTCGTAAGACACGAATTTGGTGTCTACATTAGCCCCTTATTGTCGTGTAGCTTGTTCGTAAAGGCTGCGCGGACAATAATATGAAGTGGTTTCTCATGTTAAGGATATAGGTAATAAAATGTTTCACTCGGAATGTTTCGGCTTCTGGGAATAGAGTTGCTTCTATCCTTTCATTCCTTTTAGAAACAGATGAGGTTAGGGTTAGGAGGAATACATGTTGAATGTCGAGATGGTGTGCGCGTACCGTAGAGAAAGATCAGTGGATCATGCGGAGAACTCCTTTTTGTCTTGGAAGGACTACTCGCAAATAAGAACACAAGACCACAAGATTTTGATTAAACAATAAATGAGGAAACTCGCCTTGGGCCTGAAATATAAACTTCCTTTCGAAGGTGGTCAGTTCCCCTGCTAATATGAATTAACACAAAAGACTGCAAAATATCAATTAAATTATTTTGTTAAACTGGGTAGGGGGAAAGGCTGGTTTTCTAGTTTTGATCAGAGGAACCGATGCGTTCTGGTTCGATAACCGATGGTGGTTACCGATAACCGACGATGCTGATTCCTGATAACCGATACCGGTGGGTTCTAGGATCTTCTTGGTAGCTATGGTGTTTGTAATGGCTGGTTTTTGGATGGTATTAGGAAATGGGATGATTAGAAGCAAAAGAATGACAGTTAGATGCAATGGCACGTTGGGTAGTGGATTCAGAAATGGATTTAGGAGCACTGAGATTCAAGAAGCATAAGAAATGTTATAACAAAGGACATGCAAGATGTGACTTACTGGTTTTGACCAAGATGCAAGTTGATCTCCTTGGTTGTAAACTTACAGGTTTCTTTACTCGTCTCGCTCTGTCAAGTGAAGATCTCGACTCTGTTCTCGCTCGCAATGCTCTCTCGTTGATTTAGAAATCCTTTGACCGATCTCCAAAAATGAAATTCCGATCTGTTGTTTTGGTTTGGGAGCCCATTTACGAGGAACCGATGGCGGTTGCATGCAACCGACGGCGGTCGAGTAGAACCGGCATCGGTAAGGAAAAAGTAGGCTATTTTTAGTAAAATAGCCTACCTTCCCCGCTTTCTCCGAGAGATCGATTGCGGGCTTGGTCAAGTGGCTAGAAGGTCGGCTTTGGGTGCGAGTAAGGAGGCATTAGTTATGGATGTGAGTCTAGACCAAGTCATGGGTCTTAATTAGGTTAGTTTAGGGTTAGGGCTAGGTCATGATGAGGTGGCAAAGTGAGGTGGCGGGTAAGGTATGTGGATTTATCAATTACAAGGTAATTAATAAATAATTGTGTAAAGTTTAGGTAATGAGGTTAGGTTGCGAAATGGGATGCGGGTCACAAGGGGTCGTAAGACACGAATTTGGTGTCTACATTAGCCCCTTATTGTCGTGTAGCTTGTTCTGTAAAGCTGCGCGGACAATAATATGAAGTGGTTTCTCATGTTAAGGATATAGGTAATCCCCCTCAAATCTATCACAGATTGAGTGAACGGGAAATCAGGGATAGGGTTGATACAGGGTATATGTTGTAGAGAGGATGGTAAGGTGGTGGGGTAGGTCCAAGGAAGCAGACGCATGTTGAAATGCAATAGTACGACTAGGGTACATGATTTGTCGAGAAAACCAGCGATGTACAGGCAAAGGTCGATAGTTTATCCAAACAAGGGTGATATAATCCTGGTATCCAAGGCATAGGAAGTAGCTCCAGGGTATATAACGGGTAAGGTACAGGAACGTTTAGGCATGTTCGGTAGTACCAAAAAGGTTGGTTTGATTGAGATAAACATCACGGTCTAGGTCTGGGCAAAGCTGGTCGACAGATCAAGTCAAGGACCCTAATCATGCTAAAACCCGAACAGGTGAGCTCGATTGAACCAAAAACCTACGTGATGGGTGGATAAAAGTGTATGTTGTTGATGTTGGGCAAGGTAGTTAAGTGGTACGGCCTTGGGTAGGGTTGATTGATGAGTGAGGGCCGTGGGTCGGGCCAAGTTGTTGGGTTGCGGCCTTGGGTCGGGCCAAATGGTTGGGGTGAGGCCTTGGGTCGGGCCAAATTGTTGGGTTGTGGCCTTAGGTTGGGCCAAATGGTTGGGGTGAGGCCTTGGGTCGGGCTAAATGGGTGGTGTGAGGCCTTGGGTCGGCCAAATGGTTGGGGTGAGGCCTTGGGTCGGGCCGAATAGGTAGGTTGCGGCCTTGGGTCGGGCCAAATAGGTAGGTTGAGGCCTTGGGTCGGGCCAAATGGTTAGGGTTGCGGCCTTGGGTCGGGCCAAATGGTTAGGGTTGCGGCCTTGGGTCGGGCCAAATGGGTAGGTTGAGGCCTTGGGTCGGGCCAAATAGGTAGGGTGAGGCCTTGGGTCGGGCCAATTGGTAGGTTGAGGCCTTAGGTCGGGCCAAATGGTTAGGGTTGCGGCCTTGGGTCGGGCCAAATGGGTAGGTTGAGGCCTTGGGTCGGGCCAAATAGGTAGGGCGAGGCCTTGGGTCGGGCCAATTGGTAGGTTGAGGCCTTAGGTCGGGCCGAATGGTAGGTTGAGGCCTTAGGTCGGGCCGAATGGTAGGTTGAGGTCGTAGGTCAGGCTGGACAAGTGAACAAATGTTGCGCAGCAAAGGTGGATAGAGGCGATATGGGTGAAAAAGAGGCAAGGAGTAAATAAGGGCAAAGAATGGGGTGAAAGTTGGGTAGCGAACCGATGTCGATTCTACATGACCGACATCGGTTAAGAGACCGATACCGGTTCCTTAGGGTAAAATGAAACCGACATCGGTTAAGGTCGAAAAACCTATAAAAAGAAAAATACGGCCTGTCATTGTCACTTTTTGTTATTTGCAATCCAAATCGACTTGTCTGACGTGGAGACTTGGGATTAGAGGCTAGATTGAGTGAGGTGGAGCTATTGTATTGGCGGAGAGAGTTGATAGTGGGCCCGATTGAGGAGGAGGCAGCAGGTGATTGGCCAGGGACCCAGTAGATCAGGATTGGAGCCATGGCACAGGCAGGAGGAGCTGGAGGGGCTGGACCAGCTGGACCGCCACCACCCATCCCACCACGACGACGTGTCGTCGTACCGGTAGGTTCTAAACTCGTGATTTTATGCATTGAAATGGTTATTAGGCTAAATGGGGGGTTTGGGTAGGAATTTGTATTTTGTAGGAAATAATGAGTAAATGGAGGTAATTTGAGAAAGGGAGAGGGTAGATAGGTTAGATAGGCTAAGGTGGGTAGGTGGGTAAGTTTTTAGGGTTTTTGGGTGGGTAGATGGGTAGAAATAGGTAAAAAAATGGGTTTTGGGGGCCGCGCGGGGGTTCGGCTCCGGGAGAAGACAGTGACCGATGTCGGTCACTAAGCGACCGGCATCGGTCGCACAATTTTAGGGAAAGGGAGGGTTGTTGGTGACCGGCGTCGGTCATGTATCGGCCGGCGTCGGTTGTGGGTTTATGTAGGGGTTGGGTTGGGTTGAGGGTGGGTGTGGGGTTGGGTTGGTTGTTTTGGGTTGTGGGTGGGAGTGGGAGTGGGGTTGGTTTTTTTGGGTGGTGGGTGGGAGTGGGAGTGGGGTTGGGTTAGGGGTGGAGAAGGGTTAGGTGTGGGGTTAGGTTTTGGGTTTTTGGGTTGGGTTGGGTTGTGGGTTTTTGGGTTGGGTTGCGGGTCGGTGTGGGGGTTGGGTTAGGGGTGGAGAAGGGTTAGGTGTGGGGTTAGGTTTTGGGTTTTTGGGTTGGGTTGCGGGTCGGTGTGGGTGTGTGGGGGTGGTAGGTTGTTAGAGGGGGCGGTAGAGAGTCGGGGTATGGTCGGGGGATACAAAAGGGGGTTTAGATGGTAAAGTAGATGTTATAATAAAGAGTAGGTCTAAGAATGTGGGTTGGTTTTGCAGGCACGTCAGCAGTTGACGATGCGTGATAGGATGCCTCCACTATTGAGTCGGATGAGGCCACACGTATCTGCGGCGCATTGGGCCATCATGCGCGAGGTGGGACTCGGTGGGGTCCAGAGGTACAGAGCGATAGAGAGGGATCACAGCCTGATGGTCGCCCTCATCGAGAGATGGGATCCGGCGGCCAATGTGTTCCATCTTCCGACCGGGGAGATGACCGTCACATTAGAGGATGTGTATCGCATCCTGCGGCTACCGATCGAGGAGAGCGATCTTCGAGTAGATTCGAGAGGCTGCCATGGACAAAGATATCTGCGAGTTTTGGGATGCAGCCGCGCTTCTTACGTATCATAGCGCGAGCATTGGATATGGTGACATGTACCGCGCACACAGACATGAGACACGGCTTGCCGTGTTGATGATGATAGGGATCACCTGCTTCGCCCTCCCGGATTCAGAGGGAGGCCGCTTCCCACGAGCATTGATGGGGGTGCTGCTGGAGATGGTGGAGGAGCACACCTGTTTCGCATGGGCACCAGTGTATCTGGTGCAATTATACAGGGAGTTATGGGGCTATCGCCGGAGGAGGCGATTTGGTATTTGTTCTACATTTTTGTTGCACTGTTGGGCATACGAGCACATCGTATGCATCAGGCCAGTAGGGCTACCCCAGCAGCCAGGGCCACAGGTCGTATACCGATATGGCTTTCAGAGGTGGTTGGGGGTCGTGGGCCAGCCGCGAGCAGTTGTTGCAGGTCGGGATGTGGCCTATTATAGACACTTGCTAGAGGGCCTTACAGCAGTAGACATTGTATGGAGACCCTACGAGAGGTCACCCGGCTGGCGAGAGGAGCCGTGCAGAGTGCCCCGATCCAGTATACATTCTGGATAGCAGGACGGAGGCCGGGAGAGTACGAGCGGATACCCCTAGAGAGGGTACGCAGGCAGATGGGGCTACGACAGGACGAGCCACCTCCCTTCCCTCAGTACAGGAGGGATGATGTAGAGGCCCCACTGCCAGCGCCACAGCCTTGGGATCCAGGCCCAGGTAGCGGAGAGACTAGCAGTGAGGGTGTAGATGATGCCGGGTGCACGGGAGCATACAGGGTGTGGTGGGCTGGGCAGAGAGCAGCGAGGATAGTACCTCTGCTGCGCAACTTGAGACTTAGGCTGATTATAGGAGAGAGGATCAGCTCGGGGTCAGTGCGGCTCTTACGAGGCGGCTAGAGCTGCTGCGCGAGCACGAGATAGGGGCCTTACAGGTGCAGCTAGCCTAGGCTCAGGCACAGGCATAGGTAGCACCACCACCAGCACCACGCTGCCACAGTGCAGTACGAGCGAAAGGCACCACCACCACCAGGCACCACGCCTGACCACGAGTGCAGTACGAGCGGCAGGCACAGGCAGCACCACCGCGGCCACAGGTGCAGGTACAGGCTCAGGGGGTATTGGTGTTAGGTGCCAGGGGACCAGCCCCAGCTCCTTCAGTGGCGCGAGATCGCTATATGGAGGTTAGAGCAGAGGCCCGATATTATCAGGATATTCTTGATAGTACCGGAGTCGAGTATCAGGCGTATGCAGCGCATAGGGCAGAGACCTCGCACAGCCAGAGATCTCAGGGAGGGGCAGCCACAGCTGGCGTGTCCGTGACGGGCAGGAGGCGAGAGGCACCACAGGGACCAGCGGGGAGAGGTGCCGAGGGCGGTGGGGAGAGCTGATAGATCCCCGACATGGTTTTGTATAGGGACACGGGCACCGGTCTGCGAACCGGTTGTATTGATAGAGGCCTGCGTGCCGACACTTATTCATTGTATTGATTCATTTATTTATTATATACCGGCCTGCGAGCCGAGTACGGGTTGTACATTTGATACCGGCCTGCGAGCCGAGTATATTTTTGATATGAGAGACCGGCCTGCGAGCCGAGTCGAGATTTTTGGTAGGTATTGCGGCCTGCGTGCCGGCTTTGGTATATTATGAGATCACAGAGGCCCCGATGTAGGGCACATTGTATTTTTGAAAACTGGTATATATATATATATATATGATGTTTTGATCCATATGTAGTGTTCAAAAATGTGTTTAAATATTTTGTTAATGGTTTGGTAATATATAATGTATGATAAGTTTAGTGGGCATGTTGATAGATGGATGATGTTGATGGTTTTGTTTTTGTTTTTTGTACGTATATATGAATGACATGTGATGTGATGAATTGTTGGTTTTGTGACATTGTGATATATGTAACTGATGAGTTGGATCCAAATGATGTAGAGATTGATAGTTTCTTGAAAGTCGTAGTTGATGGTTGTGTATTTGTATAAAATAAATGATGTTTAATGAAATTGTAATGATATGATGTGTGGTGGATGAACAAATGTGGTAAATGGTGTGGTTATGCAGGAAAAGAGGCGGGCGCGACAAAAATTTAGGTGAGAAATGAAGAAAAGAACGCTGTTGAGAAAAGGTAGGTGTGTAACCGATATCGGTTAAGGAACCGATATCGGTAGTTGTCAGACCGATATCGGTTAAGTAACCGATACCGGTTATTTAGGTATGAGCTTTTCTAAAAATAGAAAAGCTAGGGTGGCAACTTAAGTTTTAATTTTAGAGCCATGCAAGAGGTTAAATACGTGAACGCGATGCTTTTTGACGACTGAGACAGGTATTTGCATGAGAGATTTGAGTGATAAGGAGAAGAGAGACAGGAATTTGTATGAGAGATTTGGGTGATAAGAAAAGAGACTGGGAAGGTGAATGCGATCGGAGATTCAGAAAGTAGAAAGGTGAATTTGAAAAGAGTGGTGATAATGGCAGGACGAGGAGAAACATCCAGCAGGCAGGGACAAGAGGGAAGACAAGGGCCACCTCAAGCTACTGCAACCCCAGAGGTAAATGTTTTGGTTGTGATTTGATTTTTGCATGTGTTATGAATAAGAGATTAAGTGGGTAGATATGAAGAAGAAAACATGATAGCAAGGGTTATAAGTGAGGTAAGTGTTACGTGGTAGGTAATCACGGGTTTCGGGTATGTCTGTGTATACAGAGAGGAATAAACGAGCAATTTATTGTCGTAGGTGGTTGTTTTAGGCAAGATGTATGTAATTGACAGTGACCGGTAGCGGTTAGGAAGAACCGGTATCGGTTACTCAACCGATATCGGTTATGTATAACCGATACCGGTTACTGGAAAATTTCCAGAATGTTTGAAAAACCCTGACGGATTGAATGGTTGTTTGTTGTTTTGGTGTATGCAGGCAGAGGCAGGATTGAGGATGAATGATAGTGTGCCAGCGCTGTTGTCACGAATCCGAGCGGATGTAACACCAGCTGAATGGACATTGATAAATCGTTTGGGGTTAAGTGGAATCCGCTATTATTCACGAATCGCACGTAATCATGCTATGTTGCAGGCATTGATTGAGAGATGGAATCCCGAGACAAATACCTTTTATCTGCCAACAGGGGAGATGACAGTAACATTGGAAGATGTGTTTCGATTTTGAGACTCCCTATTACAGGAGAACCAGTATATCAGGCACTACCTAGCGCGGCACGGGAGCGATAACAGTAGTATTTGGTCCATACGCACGAGATTTGACACAGCGGGGTTTATCTTTTACATATGGGGTAATGTATGCAGCACACCCTGAGGAGACAAGGTTAGCAGTGATATTAATGATAGCGGTAGGGTATTATGCGTTACCGAGGGCGGAAGGGGGAAGATTTCCAAAGGCATTGATGTGTGTTATTTGGGAGATGATAGAAAGGAACGTGACTTTTGCATGGGCACCTGCATATTTGGCGGAGCTATACAGGGGTTTATGGGCTTGTAGGCGAAATCACGAGCGACACTTTGGATTGTTCATACTTAGTACAACTTTGTTGGGCCTATGAGCACATTGTTTGTGTGCGACAATAGGCTGACCCATCCAGTCGGGAGAAACCGGAGTGCAGAGGTTGGGATTCAGACGATGGGTCCAGACAGAACAAGAGGCCAGATCCCAGGCCGTGACGGGTGATATTGAGTATTACAGGCAGGTATGGGAGAGAGTGACGGTTGCGGATATCTGTTGGAGGCCATACGGGAACTATATGGTGACAGAGAGCATAGCTGAGGAGTTGAGGGGTGTAGAGCGATTGAGGTGGATCGCAGGGCACAGGCCGGGTGAGTATGAGAGGATTCCTATAGATCGCGTGTGGCGACAATTTGGATTTGTGCAGGATATACCCCTGGCTTATAGACCATATATGAGGATCGACGCCGAGGCAGCATTCTCACCTCCCCGGCCAACACCTCCAGAAGGGCCTGAAGAGGTAGCAGCCGATCGCAGGGTAATGGATGCGGGAACGACAGAGGCCTATAGATTATGGTGGGTATGAGAATGCGAGGTGTACGTGAGCGTCGACATAGTGGTGATTACAGCGAGAGAGGATAAATCTGCAGCGTTTGGTTCAGCAGCTCCAAACGCAGTGGTGAATGAGATAAGAGGATTGTTAGTGGTTGCGGAGTCACGGGCGGGGAGACTAGAGGCTGGAGTCCTCCATGCGAGAGGCGTATTCATATGTTACGAGAGAGATTAGCGAGATCGGTGGCGGTACCAATAGCCGTGGTACCCTTGAGGACAGAGAGGCCCGGCGAGAGGGGTCGATGATCACGATCATCACCTAGTTCGGGATGAGGCGTGAGGGTCTGAGTAAATGTTAGCAAGGTATAAGAATAAATAAGGATGCCGACCTGCGTGTCGATGATAGAGAAGATGTATTTGTTTAACATCTAAATAAAACTGAATATGTATGTTGATTTGAGTTACGATAATAATAAGATTGTTTGTGTTTTGATTTTCGGTGTTTTGAAAAAGGATAAAGAGGACTGTGATTAAATAGAAATACACAAAAATATTTATATTCACCACACAGGATAGGTTATGGTAGGGGATGGTCGAGCTAACCTTGGGAGACCCCATGTCTCCAAGTCTTTGCCCTACATAGCCCTTTGCACAAAGCAAGGAGGGGCCTCAGACCGATGTAGTTCTCCCTTAGGACCAGGGAGAGGTGAATTCAGGCAATTTGGGTATGGTTAGGCAATTTGTTGGTTGATAAGAATTTGATGTTGATAGGGTAATGTTGTTGGTGTTGGTAAGGTATGGGCGATGTTGATGTAGGTATAGGTAAAGCGAAAGTTAGCTTACCCAAATAGTAGGGAACCGTATCCTGATTAAGGTCAACACACAATCCTAGAGTCGAGCAAAAGAGGCAAAAGTGTCCCGTAGTTGAGAAGAGCTAAACAAACCACATATTAACATAGGATGAGCTTGAATCCCTAGGTACCTTGCATAGGCGAGAAGTCGATAGGTGAAAAGAGTTGTATAATCACAATATATCGGATATACGTCACGTCCCTTGAGTTGAAACAAATGGTGAGGTGAGGTGGATGATATAGCTGAGGTACGGAGAACTTATTACAAAGTGAGTGTTCTGACGAAAGAGAACCTACCCTAAATAGACAAGTCCATGACTCAAAAGTCCTTTTGAATGAGGCTTTTCTTTTATTGAATGCAGACTGATCGATGCGGGAAGTCTACAAGGGATATTGATTGTATTATTCTTGAGGTCTTCACGAAGCTGATCAATGCGAGAAGCTTCTGATAAAGGCGATTGTGTGTATAAGCTGTCCTTCGAGGAGCGATCTATTTATAGTAGCGAGATATGATTGTAATGCATAAGCTGTCCTTCTGGAGAGCGATCTATATATAATAAAGCAGCAATAGTTCAGCATATAGCTGTCCTTCGAGGGAGCAGTCTATATTTAATTTAGATGACTAGATGTTCATTTGGCGTGAAGCATCTAGTTTAGTAGGAAGTTTGACTCAAGAAAATCCCATAAGGATACGGCTTATTTTAATATTTTGAAGTCATGGACTAGACTAAAAAGGGGAAGGCTTCATCAAGGGGAGGTGAGGATCAAACTATGTGAGCTTGATTGTTATTATGAGGTGTAGGAAACAGAGTGTATGTAGTGGTAAGTGAGCTCAAGGGACGAGCGGAAGGTAGATAAGAAGTGATATAACACTAATTTCAACAGTAGAATGGTCAAAGATGTAAGGCATTAAGGGGTTCAGGCTCAGGTTTACCATTAAGCGAAGCTAAACGATAAGTACCAGATCCATAGGTATGAGTGATTATATAAGGCCCAATCCAATTGGGAGCAAATTTTCCACGTTTGCTCTTTTCTAGTTTGGTTACATGTTGATTCTCTTTGAGAACAAGATCACCAACCTTAAAGGTACGCTCATGAAGTCGCTTATCATAAGCACGTTTAATGTGTTTTTGATAGATTTGAAGGTGATCAAGAGCTATAAGACGGCGTTCATCAAGAAGCTCCAATTGGGCTAACCGCTCTTGGCGGAAATCATCATTGGTGAGAATATCCTGAAGAGATATTCTAAGGGAGGGTATTTGTATTTCGAGAGGCAAAACAGCATTGGTACCGTATACCAAAGAAAAGGTGTGGCATTAGTAGAGTACGAATGCTAGTACGATAATCCCAAAGGGCAAAGGGAATGTGATCGTGCCAATTTCTTCCGATTCATTGACAACTTTCATGAGGATTTTGGTTAGTGTTTTATTAGAGGACTCGGCTTGCCCATTGGCTTGTGGATAGTAAGGTGATGAGAAACTAAGTTTGATACCAAAGTTGTCACAAAGGTCTTGCAACAACTTGTTTTTGAAATATTTTCCATTATCTCTGTTATCGGGCGATGAGGAACACCAAAACAACGAGATAATGTGGTGGTTAATGAACTCGACAATTTTTCTTTTTGATTGAAATGAGTGGAATAGACTCCACCCATTTTGTGTAATATTCAGTCGTTGTGATTATCCAACGGTGACGTTGTGAAGAGGTTGGATGAATCTCACCAATAAGGTCTAAACCCCATTGTGAGAAGGGCCAAAGATCTCGAGCGATCTGGAGCGGATGGCTAGGAGTATGTTGAAGGTTGGCATGTTGCTGACACATAACACAACGCTTAACATATTCGTAGCAGTCGTTATTGAGAGTAGGCCAATAATAACCAAGGTGAAGGATTCGTTTGGCCACGGCAAGGCCGCTAAAATGTCCACCACAAATACCGTCATGGACCTGTTGGATGGTATGAGTGGCCTCCGCGCCAGTTAGACAGCGAAGGAGGATGCCATCAAAGCCACGTTTATAGAGGAGTCCCCCCATGACAACATAACGCGAAACACTTTTAAGAAAAGCACGTTTGCCATTACTAGTAAGGTCAGGTGGGAGGACAGAGATTGTAAGGTAGTCGTGAAATTGGTGGTACCAGGTATCCTGTGAATTAGTAGACACAGTATTTATCATACAAACTACCGGGGTTGAGTAGGATGGGGCAAAAAGTTGTTGGACCACGACGAATAATTCAGAGTCAGTTGATGAAGCTGGAATTTGCGAGGCTAAGCAAGCCATAGTATCCACAAATTTGTTAGTGGAGCGGGGAATGGTTTGGATAGAATAGTGAGTAAATAAGGCTAAAAGTGAGTCCACGTAGTATTTGTACTTTTGAAGTTCCTCATTTTTACATTGGTAGATGCCCATAACTTGATTGACTACCAATTGAGAGTCGCCAAAAATATTGATAGATTTGATACCTAAGTGTAACGCAACTTGGAGACCCAGAACAAGGGCCTCGTATTCCGTATTATTAGTGCAAGAGAAATCAAGTCGAGAATGAAAGAGGCATAGGTTCAGCGTTGAGAGGAATGAGAACAACACCGGCTCCTCCGCCACACCGGCATTTAGATCCATCGAAGAAGAGGGTCATTGGAGTACGATTCCTCCGTGAGGGAAAGAGTAGCGATGAGTTCGTCGGGAAATGTGAAATTGGTAAATTGTTCCCCAAGTAAAGGGGCTTCCATGAAGTTGGTCTGCGATGGTTTGTCCTTTGATTTATTTCTAGTGGACGAACTCAAGGTCGAGGTCGGCGAGGAGCATGATCCATCGAGCGATGCGTTGGTTTAGATGAGGTTTGGCATACATGTAATGGATGGGGTCCGTGTTGGTGATGATGAAAGTTTTGTGATTCAGAAGGTAGTGTCGGAGTTTGGTAGCCACGAATGATAGGGCTAGGCACAACCTTTCTACATGTGTATACCTAGTCTCATAGTCCACCAAAGTACGACTTATATAATAAACGGCTTGTTCTTGATTTTCAGAGTCACGATGTGCAAGCATGGCCCCTACAGCGTGGTCAGTGGTGGAAAGGTAAAGGTAGAAAGGGTGGTCGTCTTGAGGTGGGATAAGCACGGGTGGCTGTAAGAGATAAGTTTTGAGAGCTTCAAAGGCTTGGTGGCACTCTTTGCTCCATTGAAAATCAATGTCCTTCTTAAGGAGGTGATGGAAAGGTTGACATCGATCCGAGAGTTGGGAGATGAAACGTCGGATAGATTGAAGCTTACCTTGTAAACTACGCAATTGTTTGAGATTAGTAGGTGGGGGCATTTCTAGAATAGCTTTGACTTTAGATGGGTCGACCTCAATGCCACGCAAAGAGACGATAAAGCCAAGAAGTTTTCCCGAAAGGACACCAAAGACACATTTCTTTGGTTGAAGACGGACAAAATATTGTAACAGTGATCAAAGATAATGGTTAAAACATCGAGATGTTCACTGCGATGTTTAGAATTGCCAAGAAGATCGTCGACCTAATCTTCAAGGATTGTGTGTATAATGTCATGAAAAATGTAGGTCATAGCCCGCTGATAGGTAGCACCAGCATTCTTAAGGCCAAATGGCATGACACGATAACAGAAGGTTCCCCAAGGAGTTATGAAGGCAGTTTTGTGTTGATCGGCAGGGGCAACCAAAATTTGGTTGTATCTGAAAAGCCATCCATGAGAGAGAGCATCTCATGACTGCAGATTAGATCAACAAGTTGGTCAATGCTAGGTAAGGGGAAGTCATCCTTAGGGCAAGCGAGGTTAAGATCCCTAGGAAATCATGTGCATATCCGAAGTCCCCTGTTGCTTTAGTGGCAGTGTACAATGTTAGAAATCCATTGAGGATAGTCAATATGCAAGATGAATGAAACAGAAAGGAGTAGTTGGAGCTCCTCTTTGACCAAGAGAGCAATGCGTGGATGCATTTTCTAAATTTACTTTTGGTTTGGTTTGGAATCGGGGTTTAGGGTGATGTTATGGGCGGCGATGGTAGGATCAATTCTGGCATGTCGGCATAAGACCATCACGAAAGCTTGGTTGCGAAACACGGAGAAAAGGTAGTAAAGGCGGCTTGTTCTGATGTGTTAAGGGATTGTCCAATCTTCACAATGTGAGGATCCTCCTCCGTGTGGATATTGATTTCTATGGTAGATTCGTTCAGCATAGTTTGGGTTTCAGATGGTAAGGCTCGTTGAATATAAGAATCATCCGCGCCAAGGTAAGTGAGGATGGAGTCGTCATCCTGGCATTCAACAACATTAATCAAAGGTGAATCCTCTTCGATCATGTCTGGATAAAGAAGGGGCAAAGAAGATGGGTCGTCATTATCACGTTGATACGTGAGAGGACCTATGAAGATAGCATTTATGAAAAAAAAAAGTTAGGAGGGATGGATTCAGGGTCTATAGATTCTGCGGGTGATGATGGCAAAGTGGGTGATGATGATTTGGTAGGGGCGACGTCTTCTTCTTCCAGGATACAGCTGACAGGAGGTGTCTCCTGTGTAGGTGTTTCGGGAAAACCGAGACCACTGCGATCATTATGTTTACGGGTAGTCACGGGAATGAGTGTATGTCGGCCTTGTTCGTAAAGGCCAAAACCAAAGCCTTTCCATGCACAGCGAGTCAAGAAGGTGAGGGCGAAATGACGATTTGTCAAGTATTGAAAATCGGATTGGAAAGGAACCACACCAAGAGGAGGTTCAGGGGTAATGGAGGATGCGTCAACACCCCCATACGTTAGGTTAGTGCGGCAATGGGGTGGTCCGTAAGAGATTATCTCCCCCACGCGACGGTCGTAGGTGGGATGTGCATGTAATTGTCCGTACTCCTGCGGGGTAGGGAAAGAACTAACGTTATATAGGCGGTACTCCCCCAGCGTAAGGCGCTGAAAAACATCTACTAAGGGGTCGGAGGTTGGAATGTTAGCTGCGGGAAGGGAAGTGGTTTTTGCGATGGTGGTTTCATCAATTGAAGGCGTAGGCGCGGTTGAGGTGGATGGTTGAGGTACATTTGAGGAGGATGGTTGGGTTGAATGTATGGGTGTCTTGATTGGTATAAGCACATCGTTCGGGCGGTATAACATATTGCAGGTTTTAAAAGGGGGAGGGTCAGCTTTTACGGTGTAAGACTTCCCCTCGTACTCAAATTTTATGCATCTATGTAATGTTGAGGGAACGCATCCCATGGCTCGGATCCAAGGACGATCTAGTAATATATTATATTGGAACTCTCCCTCAAGGACATAGAAGAGTTCGGGTAAAGTACGTGGTCCTACGTGAATGTTGAGGATCACGGTGCCTAAGGTAGAAGTAATAGCGTCATTGAATGACCGCAACATGATGGGGTTGGCACACATGCAACTAGAAGGGATGTTCATCTGTTGGAAGGCTTTTGAAGAGATGATGTTTAGGCTAGCGCCCCCGTCAATCATAACCCGACGTACTCGAATGTCCCGGACGTAAGCGGAGATGAAAAGGGCGGTCGGTCGGGTCTTACACAGCCGAGTCGACAATTTCATCTTTAGAAACCATCGCATGCAGCGACTTGTTGTACAGAGACAGAAGTGGTTGGGGCAGTGGGTTGTTTGGTGAGAGAAGCAACGTGATTGGGTGTTAGAATGGAGGCGACAGGCAGGGTTTCATTAGGTAAAACCTCTATCCCTTGAAGGATCTCAACGAGAGCTTGTCGATGAGATTCAGAAGTCTGAATGAGATCATACAGTGTCATTTTTACGGGTGATTGGTGAAGCTGTTTAATCATATTTCGGTGGGCAATGCCATTAGAGACGGGATAGGCGGGTCCGCGAATGACCACTTTAGGTGGTGGTGCAATCGGGATGTTTGACGGAGAAAGAGATGCCGCAGGTGTGTTTTCTTTTGCTTTCCCATTGTTTTTCTGCCCTCGAGTAGCGACACTAATCATATTAATCTCGTAGACCTGAGATGAGGAAGATGGTTGGGATAACTCATGGTCTTCAAGAGGTGGGGTTGTAATAATGACAGATCTTGGTGAGGCGGGGATAGATGGTATAGGAGAGGGAATGGAAACTAAAGGTCTCTCCCTTCGTAAGTTTTCTTTCTTAATCTTTCTATCTGGGAGAGGTGACTGGCGAAGGATGGTTTTTAGAGCTTTGCATCCCTCCACATCATGTCCTGGTGTACGGTGATAGGCGCAGATTTTAGACTCATCATAACTTATCGGTCGAGGTTTAGACGGGTCATAAGGTCTAAGTGGGGGTAGGGAAATGGTCGCATTCTCCACCAACATAGCAAGGATTTTGGCGTAAGATCCTTTGAGTGGGTCAAAATCGGAAGAGGATGAGGGTATTGGTTGTGCGGGTTTTGGTAATGTTTGAGCATGATTGGTTCGTATGGGTGGTGGTTTAGCCGAGGGGTGTTGATACATGGTTTTTACTAAACGTGATTTCTTTGGCGCAGAAGCTATGTTGGATGATGAGGCCGCAGATGACGTGGTATCAGAAAACAACCACGGGAAATAGGAGTGGCCCGAAAACAAATCTTTTGATGATGGAATTTGTTTAGGGTTGATAGGTGGACAAGATACGCGGAGTGACGGTGTTGCTATACCCTGGAATTTCTGTATAGGTGTGGAAGGCGTAGGTTGTTCTAAAGAAAACGCAGGAGGTATGATATATTGATGTAAGGTAGAGGGATGGGGTCCCATATGGAAGGTAGGTATGGCGACGATGGTTTTGATTGTGATAGGGGCACGGATTGAGTTTGTCTCCTAGGTGGCGGAGCGGATTTATTTTTGGATAGATCGAGTCGCTTAGGCGGGTGCGTTAGACTGGGCATTGGTGAGGTCCCAAGCGTAGGGAAGATCTGGTTAAGTTGATAGAAGTGGACGGGGCATTTGGTAGAGGTGAGGGGGGTGAAGGTGAGAACAGGGGCATTTTAAGCTTCTGTAAGCACTTCGGGTATATGGTGGAGACATCAGGATCAGTCATTTGCATTTGAGTAGAAAAAGGGGTACTCAAACGTTCCCATAGGGCCTGTCTATCTTCTGTGGAATGACAGTCTCCAGGTGTGATTTGTAATTTTTGTACGGAAGAAAGGTGGGTTGTAATTCCAGTCCACTGCGGGTGTGACACAGGAGGTAGATGAGGCACTGTATCAATAGATGTTAAGAGGTCAACCGGTCGTTGAAAAGATTTAGGCGATGAGGGACTAATAGGTAGGAGGGCGTGTTCGAGGGGATCTGTCACGTTTAAAGAATGTGGTGATGTTAGTGTAAGAGATTTCTCGGCTAAGGATGTCAAAAGGAGTGGCGAGCCTTCCTCTTGTGTAGCAAGAGTGGTAGAAGGGGACGTTTGGGAAATAGATAAATTAGATAGCATCCGCTCACAGTCTTGTAGGGATGTGGTGTAAGAAGACTTGTCGATGAGAAGAGAAGTCCGGGACAGTTAACTCTTCTATGGGTAAAGGAATGATTTCACTTTGGCTTGATGGTGGTGAAGGAGGTTCAAACTCCTGTGTTGGTGGAGAGGCTTGATTTAAAAAATTTTCAATAGAGGCTTTTGGCTGAGAATCGAAGACTGCATGGATCTCATGAACACTCTCCTCGGCTAAGATATCTTGGTTCACGTTACTGTTGGACGAGTGATTCGGGAATGGCTTGTTGAAAATTTTCAGATTTCGGTTAGCAGGGGCGTTAGGATTATCGAGGGTTATATCCCCTGCGTCAACCATTTCCTGTACTATATTTTTCAACATCTTGCAGTTTTCATGACTATGTCCTTTTACGCGGTGAAAGTTACAAAAGTCATTTTCTTTGTACCAGGAAGGTATTGCGCGGGTGGAGTCAAACCCAGAGTGAGGTTTAACAGGGGGCAAGGTGATAGCCCCAGCTTTGAGCAATTTCTCCAGGATGACACCATAAGTTTCTCCCAAGGGAGTGTAATTGGTGGGCTCGGCTTTGTACTTATAAGTGGTTTTCGGAGTATTGGGCGGTGTTTGAGATTTGACCATTACGCGTGGGCAGTACCGCTTTTGATTTAGAAGAAGTGGACGCGTGAGGAGTGGTGGTGTTTGGCTTGTTGGTAGAATCAAGAGTTCGGAAATTGGGGTTTTGTTACGCAACCGCAATTTCTCTTCTTCTAAGGCTCGAATTTCAAGTTTTCGAGCCATGGTAAAACCTCGTCGAATGTGCGGAAAGTTTGAATTTGGAGGGTAGGGAGATGTGCTTAGCGAGCCCCCATAAATAGTTCAATGAGTTCGGTTTGAGGCAAGGCATACGTAAGTTGGTTGATAAGGCCCCGCCATCGTCCAACGAAATCTGCGATAGATTCATCTTCAAATTGTCGGATGGCATAGAGGTCAGTGATAGATACTTTCTTGGCAATGTTAATGGAGAAATGATCCAAGAAAGATTGGGCTAGTTGGTTAAAAGAGAAGATCGAATGCTGGGTTAAAGCACTGTACCACTCCAAGGCGGGTCCTGATAAGGACATGGGGAAGGTGCGGAGTAACAAGGCGTCATCATGGGCAATCAAATAACAAGCATGTCTAAATGATCGCAAGTGTTGTTGAGGATCCTCTTTACTGTTAAAACGAGTAAACTTTGGCAACTCCCATTGAGGAGGATATGAATGAAGGGGGACAGAAGGGTGAATGGGCTCACGACAAACTTGCTCGTATGTCAAGGTGCTACGACTTCCTGAAACGGAAGCCTCCAGGTTTTGCATTTTGTCCATCATTTGTTTGATGAAATCTGTGGTTGGATGAGATGATGATGCCACAGAATAGGGATGTCCCATATAAGGTGTTGAGGTTACTGGATACGTGTATGGGAATGAAAAGGTAGGCGGAGCTTGAGAAGGAAAGCTCGTGTGAATAGGTGGCAGAGAGTAAGTCATGAATGGAGTGGTCTGAAAGAGAGATGAGATAGGGGCAGTTGGTGGTAACGATACGTGGGGTCCAAGGTTAACCAAAGGAAAGATAATCGGGGTCGTATGAACCTCTGAAGCTGTCGGATTGGGAGATGGGGCTAGAGATGCAGGAAGTAAGGCATTGTTATCAGGAGGAGTGGGAGCTAAATGAGCAGCTATACTAATAGGCATGCCAATAAGGAGCTGACCATCAGGCGTACGGTTGGGGGCATGAGACAAATAGTATTGTACAGTGCTGGGATTAGCATCTAGAAATTTGGCAAAGTCCTTGTCTCCTACAGGAATTTGGGGGATCTCACTAGTGTCCGTAGGGTTCCCTATAGAATGTGAAGGGGGTGATTCAGAAAAGACACAGAGCAGGCATGTGAAACCATGGCGGCGGCTTGCTTCCGAGTGATGACAACCATAGACAAGAACACACAGGAAAGTTTTAATCTATCAAGAACAAAAACAACCTCAGAATGATGAATTTGGCAAGTTGTTGGTTTGTCAGGGGCTGATGAAGATAGTAACCGATATCGGTTTATTAACCGGTGTCGGTCACAGAAAAACGACGTCGGTCCCTTAACCGATGTCGGTGTCAAAAGTCTAGGATAAGAAGATATAAAAGGTTGCCAATTTGATTTTTAGCAACGTTGAGTATATTTATCAACTTATTGATCACAGAAGACAAAGTATGACAGAGAAAATAGAATTTGGAAACAAGCAAGAGGCACACGCAAATCTAGAGATTAATCCTAGGGTTAATTTTAGTTATTGTGGGCTTATGCCTTTAGACGTAAGATGATGTCAGAATCCTAAACAACAAGACCTAGGGAAATGTCAAGTTTGTTTTGGCTTATAAGGTTACCTCAATCGAGACGGAGGAATACCGCGGAAAAGGGGGATGTTTGAGTTGTTGTGTTAATTGTGAAGTGATTCGGTATGTGTTGTGCGGTGAAACTAAGGTTAATTTCCTGTCTACATTAGCCCCTTATTGTCATGTAGCTTGTTCTTAATCTATGAGGAAGACACGAATTTGGTGTCTACATTAGCCCCTTATTATCGTGTAGCTTGTTCGTAAAGGCTGCGCGGACAATAATATGAAGTGGTTTCTCATGTTAAGGATATAGGTAATAAAATGTTTCACTCGGAATGTTTCCCGGAACCGGGAATAGAGTTGCTTCTATCCTTTCATTCCTTTTAGAAACAGATGAGGTTAGGGTTAGGAGGAATACCTGTTGAATGTCGAGATGGTGTGCGCGTACCGTAGAGAAAGATCAGGCTGACTACGGAGAACTCCTTTTTGTCTTGGAAGGACTACCTGCAAATAAGAACACAAGACCACAAGATTTTGATTAAACAATAAATGAGGAAACTGCCTTGGGCCCAGGAAATATAAAACTTCCTTTCGAAGGTGGTCAGTTCCCCTGCTAATATGAATTAACACAAAAGACTGCAAAATATCAATTAAATTATTTTGTTGAACTGGGTAGGGGGAAAGGCTGGTTTTCTAGGTTTTGATCAGAGGAACCGATGCGGTTACTGATAACCGATGGCGATTCTTCGATAACCGATAGCAATGCGATTCTTGATAACCGATACCGGTGGGTTCTAGGATCTTCTTGGTAGCTATGGTGTTTGTAATGGCTGGTTTTTGGATGGTATTAGGAAATGGGATGATTAGAAGCAAAAGAATGACAGTTAGATGCAATGGCACGTTGGGTAGTGGATTCAGAAACGGATTTAGGAGCACTGAGATTCAAGAAGCATAAGAAATGTTATAACAAAGGACATGCAAGATGTGACTTACTGGTTTTGACCAAGATGTAAGTTGATCTCCTTGGTTGTAAACACTTCTGGTTTCTTTACTCGTCTCTGCTCTGTCAAGTGAAGATCTGGACTCTGCCCTCGCTCGCAATGCTCTCTGTTGATTTAGAAATCCTTTGACTGATCTCCAAAAATGAAATTCCGATCTGTTGTTTTGGTTTGGGGAGCCCATTTACGAGAGGAACCGATGGCGGTTGCGTAACTTGAAGCGGCGGTCGTAGTAGAACCGCATCGGTAAGGAAAAAGTAGGCTATTTTTAGTAAAATAGCCTACCTTCCCTGCTTTTCTCCCGAGAGATCAGTTGCGGGCTTGGTCAAGTGGCTAGAAGGTCAGCTTTGGGTGCGAGTAAGGAGGCATTAGTTATGGATGTGAGTCTAGACCAAGTCATGGGTCTTAATTAGGTTAGTTTAGGGTTAGGGCTAGGTCATGATGAGGTGGCAAAGTGAGGTGGCGGGTAAGGTATGTGGATTTATCAATTACAAGGTAATTAATAAATAATTGTGTAAAGTTTAGGTAATGAGGTTAGGTTGCGAAATGGGATGCGGGTCACAGGGGTTGTAAGACACGAATTTGGTGTCTACAACAACCAATAGCTTGTGATACTTTGGCCAAATATTTTCAACATATTGTTCATGTTTATATTCCTAGATGGCATACTCATCAAATGGAATATGTCCTTCACCCCACTTCATTTGTTATCTAGAATGGTCTTCACTGACTCCTATCAGTCCACTTGTTCAAGGTTTAACCCTAACCAAGGTTAGCAACATAGTTTAGTGTAGAGGACTACTCATGGTGACTAAGGGTACATAGACATACTCAATTGACCTAAGTCAATTGCATGTGTCTAGTTATCCTAAGTCGTTGTGAGTTGCCCCTAACACTAGATTATGCTTCTAACTTAACCTAGGGTATAACTATGATCAAGTCTCGAGTTTATGTAGATCTATATGATTAAACTCGAAGGGTGTTGCAACATGTCAACTACAACTTTGTATCCTCATGAAGACCCAAGCCTTCACGAAGGTATGGTACTGCGGTTGGTGTGTGCCAACATCCGACTGAGCTCACCTCATCTAGATGTACATACCCAAGAGAGAAGTTAATTACTTAATTATTTTTCTTATTTAAGGGTTAATTACAACGAGCCCTACTAAACAACTAGGTTCATTAACCATTAGGGTTACAAGCAAAAACTGAAATTGGATTTTCTATGCAGATACATCTGCCTCCAAACCTTTTTCCAAAGATTTGTTTTTCATTCCTTAACTTTCCAATTTATGATTCAGTTTCAAAAATAGATCCAGCACACTTAACAGGATGTTAACTTAAATAACTTATCCAAGTATTAGCTTGTTTAAGTTATGAATCAGATCTTTTATAATAGACTTCATTGGAATGAAGTCTACTCCTATATATTTATATTCTTTTCATTTATTTTATTTTTGATTAAGGAATTAATCGAGAGGAAGCACAACTTCCTCTATCCAAAATAACATTAAGATTTAATTCCAAAATGTCTTAAATCAAATTGCTTATCATTGCATAGAATAGTTACCTTCCCTTTACTTGTTAAGGCTTAAGGTTCATTTATAACCCCTTAACATTTTACAAATTATCATCATGGTTTCATTTACCCACTAACATCATTTTAGTAAAGTCATAGTGATTTAATTGAATGTCTATTCATGAATGCCAACTTTAATAAGTTGTATTAAATAAGAGGATGGTATATCTAGTACCCTTATCCTCTAGTTTATTTTAAATCAACCTGAGAGGGTTCATTATAGATATATATATATATACATAAAAATAATAGAGATAAGCTTATCATTTCCATTCACATAATATCCAAAAAGATGACACATCAAGTACAAATAAACCCACAACTTTTTCATTCATCAAATTGGAATTCATACATTATAAGTCCAAACACTTCAGACATCTTTAGTGTCAAACAACATCAATAAGATTAATTAAAAATACAACTTTCCTTTCCAATGCATACATTTCAATAAATATTCATATCTTATCATAAACGATCCAGCCTCCTTGTTAACAAAAGTAACATCATAAAAGATTTTTTCTCCTTTTATCACTTATAAATTCCATCTGAAAAAATTGTTAGCAGAGCGCGATTCATTGAGCATGATAAGCACTAAGCACCAAAATGATGTGCTTTTAATTAATTATTTCATAAAGAGAACTCTACTTTTATGAAATAGTTAAAGCATTATAGAAAAACATACCATAAATAATACCAGTCATAAAAGAGAAAGAAAGAAATAAAGTTAAAAATCATATCATCATTAAGAATAGATCATGATATAATCAGATTCAACTTTCTACTAGTGATTACATAAAAAGAATTAAAACATTAATCTAGATTAATAATATTTCTCCAAAATCACAAATGATTTTCATTTATTGATTTTCATGAATCATATCTTAATCAATTCCATCTCAGCATTATCTCACTTAATTTCATCCTAAAAATATAAGATGCCAAGCTCAATCAACCATTAGGATAAATTTAGGTTGAACCAACAACATATTAAGTAAAGAGTTTCTTATTTAAGAATTTTATATCCTAAATCCAGAGTCAAAACCTACCTAAGTTTAGGATCAGCGTCAAACAAATTTGACAAAGGATGAATTCAATTTGACATGCAATTGGAACTAATCACACAATCACAAATGAGGTACATCATTACCAATGTAAAAGTCAAAGAGAAGAATGGAGGAATTTAACAATCAGCTACAGATCCTACAATCCTTCAAATATATTTTCACCCCATAAGAGTCTTACTTAGGAATTTCCAACCTAACAAAACAATTCTTTAGAATAACCTTTTTCTTCCATTATCTTATTCTAACACAAATGGGTTTAATTCTTCAAGCAAGTCCTAGTGGAGGTATATGATACAAACCAAACAGGTCAGCTCCCTCCTTAGGAGTGATACAGGTGAAAGATGAAAAGAAAAGAGAAAGAGATTGTTCACTCTAGATCCTAACAAGGATGTAATAGACAAGTCTGGTCTCTATTTTCCTCCATTGTAAACCCAATAGAGGTTGGATTAGGATCATGTTAGATTATAGTTGTCCTAAGACAGAGAGAACAAAGAAAAAAATTTAATTTACCTTTTAGAATTTAAAGAGGATGGTATTATAAATACCTTAACTACCCAGAGCTGCAAGTAAGCATCTCCTAACAAATACAAAGGAAAATAGAAATAGAATAGCCAAGGAGTAAGTCTTCCTAGTCTTCTTAACTAAGACTAGAAAGAGGAGATATAAATGATTAATGTAAAGATGAGGCCTCAATATGAATAAATATAGTAGAGGTACTCTTTCCTGATATCAAAAAGAATTGAAGACAAATTTGATGGCCCAAGGCCAAGAAAAATCAACCCCAAACAACCATTTAAGCCCAATGAACTATTCAAAATTATAATCAATAACAAAACTATAGCACAAAAATACAAACTAAAATTGATTTTCCTTCTAAACAATAATTGCATCAATTCAAAAGTTATCTTAGTTTTCCCAAGTATAGAAGACGAGTAACATTTAAATAATTTACCCCTTTTTCAAGCAACGATTTCCTTTTTAAGGAGAAAACACAATAAACTTACCCTTCCATTGTTGGTGAACAAAAAAGTGATAACAAGACTTAACAGTCAAAACTTCCTTTCAAGCCAACTCAGAACAATGTATCATCATAAAAATCACTAAAAAAGACAACTGGAATAGGAAGGATAAAACCCAACCCAGATTCATAACCATAGAGAGAGATAAAGGAATGTTGGCATGACCCCAAGTCTTGTGCATGAATTCGAGTTCAGAAGAAATGCTAAACCGAAAATGCTAAAGTCTATTTCCTTCAAGTATTCATTCAAGTTTAGACAAGAGTCGAGTTACTCTACAGTTCAACCTTAATTACCATGAGATCCTACAGTATCAACTGTATCTCTGATTTAAGTAAAAGAGAAAGACATACACAGCAATTCGAATTGAGGAGAATGAAGCCTATACCACCTTTTCCTCACACCAAAGAAGATGCAACTGAATTCAATAAACCATTCCACAGATCACATGAGCAAGGTTAAACTAACAACCATGCCAAAAATACATATTGCACTTGAGGTGATTCATTCAAGTTCAACATCAGATGAGTTACTATCAAGTTTTAACACAACTTAAACATGCGTACAAAAATATTCAACATCATCTTAAGTTCAAATGATTAAGCATGATTCATTCATTTTTTAACAAAGGAAACAAAACCCGAGCGCTTATCTATTATAGAGTGGTTTCATGCGAAAACCACAATGAAAATACAAACATCAAAAGCAAGAGCATAACATCATACAAAAACTCATTTGTTCCCCAAGAAGAGTTCTTTTAATGAAGACATTTAGGAAAAAGCAAAACAACTTAATGGGTAGAGCCTATCATGCCTAATAGAGATTCTTCCTGATTTGTAGAAGATTTCCCAGCCGAGCCTCAACACTTCTTCTTCTCCATGCAAAATCAACCACCTCAACTCTTCTACTTCTTCTTATACTTCCACAGAGTCCAAAATAGCTCAAGAATGCAAAAATAATAGTAATATCCAAAATAGAATTGTTGGTTCGAAGAACCAAAAACCCCATGCAGAGCCAAAACTTGAAATGAACTAAAGATCAAAATAACCATACCAAAAACCCACCATGCATTTTTCCTAGGCATTTTCTTCACCAAAAATGAAGTCAATAAATGTGAAGGATAGTAGTTCCCTCCTAATTCTCCATGCCACCACCATCCATGTTTGGCGATGCCTTAATTTTCAAATTTGCATGCAATTTCAATTTAGTGGTGATGCCAACTAGGCATCCACTAAACTTCCTATGCCTCTACCAAAATTGGCAGTCCATAGTAATAAAACCCAAAATCAATTCCATTTAATGCCTTGAAAACTAATGCCACTGACCATGCAAATTTCCATGTAGTCCATAGGTACCCCTTAGGTTAGCAATAGCTTAGGTTAGATTATTATTAGGTTAGAAAATCAACCTAAGTTCCTAGGTAAGTCTATAGTTACCTTAGGTTGTATTTCATTTAAATAAACATAGCACACCCCAACTTAGGTTAGATATACCCTTAGACTAGGGTCAACCTTAGTGTTTTAGTATTAGGTCTAAGGTCCCTATATGCCACTCAGCGCCTTAACAATGGAAAAAATAACCAGGTCATCATCAAAGTCCCAATACTATGCAGGAATCCCGAAAGAAGGGTTCTTCACAATGGTAACCAAATCAAGGCCCAGTCCAACTTCATCTTTCATTTCAAATGCCAAGATAGCAAGATGAAAAGGTAAGAAGAACTGAAGCATACCTTGGATCAATGGAATTGATCCAAGGTTTTGTTGTTTACACAAAATAAGTTATGACAACAACAATACAAGTTCATCATCTTTTAAAAGTGAATTTAAGTTGTATAAAGAGATGAATGGCCTCATTTTCAAGTAAGCAGAAATCACAACAAAGTGAACCTTTTCAAAAATAATGAATTATCCATTACAAACATGATTTCCAAAAGTCATAAGAGTACACCTTCCTAAGAAAAATCACATGTCAACGTTTGCAATGTCAAGAGTGGAAGTCATCATAGTAACAACCATGTCAGAGATGTTACATACCTCCCTCCTAAAAATAATCATCATCCTGATGATTAACTTAGTCAAATAATTTAAGTCTAGGATAAAATCAAATTATCATCCTTCCATTCATATGTTCACAATAGAACTAGATTTGAGAAATTTATATTTCATAATCAGCATTAAAATAGTTGTCTTATTACTAAAGAATTTAGTATCTGCCCAAAACTGGCAGGTTTATTGACATAACATGAATAAAATATTAAAATTTTATCAGTCAACAAAATCAATTATGTTCAAAATAAATATGGAAAAGCAATTTTCATATCTTCAAGATTTTCCCAGGTTACACTTTCTTCATTAAACTGATTCCATTGTACCTTATATTGACTTATTTCACGATTTCTTAAGTGGAACTAGCGATTTTCCAAAGACTTGAATGGGTTTAACCACGATTATTCCCGTGTCTTAGACACTGCGAGGAATTCTAATTTAAAACATGTGATAAATGTGAAACTTATTTCTTAAGAAGATAAATATGGAAAACATCATGCATTCATGATAAATCAAGAGGTAAAGCTAAACGATAAGTTACAGGGTTGATTACTTCAACAATTTCAAAGGGTCCCACATAACAAGGTGATCACTTGACAGCCTTGCCAAAAGTTATAGAACTCTTTTCGGTTTAACCCGCAAAAAGACCTTCTCACCAAGTTCAAATTTCTTATCAACTTTGTTTTAAGTCTGCATAACTCTTTGGCCTATATGTTGCCTCCTTGAAGCATTCACGAATTATTTTAACTTGTTATATTTACTGTAAGGATTTTAGGCCCATTACCGGTTGTCAAAAATTCCCCCCAGGTAATTTTGATAACAGATTGATTCAAGGCCCAAAATCATGTTTCTGGGTCCCCTCGGCCTCTTTCCAACCCTCTTGTTCAAGAAGAAAAGAGAAAGTTCTAAGAAATGGAAGAAATGCTAAAAAAGCTTGGGCGTGAAAAAAATCATGAAAATTGGCTAAGTCTGGTCCAGCGGCCCTTGGAGCAGTTGGGACATCTGGCGTGAATCGGCGAAAGACCACCGGGCGATCTTCGAGCAAAGGGACAGCCGGGATAGAAGGACACGAGAGACGTGGAAAGCCGGTTCAGCCAAAGAGAATAAAATCGACTAAGCTGGCGGCGGCACGGTTGGGACATTTGGGCCGTGAGAATGCGAAGGACATGAACCGCCCGAATCAGCCGAAAAGGAGAACTTTCACACTAAGCGGTTGGTACATTTGGGCCGTGAGAATTTAAAGGATGAAAACCGGCCGGTTCGGCCGAAGCAGAGGACTTTCGTGCGGGGGACATCCGGGCCAAAAGTACTCACGAGAGCGCGGATAGTCGAAGGAACCGAGAGAAAATCACATTACGCCACGCGTCATCGGTCAAAAGAGGGACAAAGAAGCCCGAATGGGTGGATCGAAGTTTTGTCCCAGATAAGACCTTTGGGACAGCCGGGGACGAGAGGGACGCGAGGGACTCGAAAATCGCGAGGCCCGAGGATGAATCAGATAACGCCACGTGTCACAAGGAAAAACGTCCAAAGTTCAAAGAGAGAGGTTTGAAGCGCTGGCCCGAGCCAATAGGAATTGGACACATGTCCAATGGAACAAGGAAGTGCGGAGCTCGGGGAGAAGTTAGAAAATTTGGCCAAGTTTCAACCAAAAAGCTAAAAGTAAAAGAAGACCCCGCGCCCCTGTCCTCCAATCAATGCATGCCATGCGTCCTCAGTGGCGGGAGCGTGGGAAAAGTGGAAAATCACAAAAAGGTCAAAGTTTTCAAAGAAAACCCACGGGTGAGCAGAGGAGAGAGAATCACGCACCCAATCAGCTCTTGACACGTATCATCTAGGTGGCGAAGCGCGGGAAAAGTTTCAAAACACATTTTCACTGTTTTGTGCCCTAAATCTTCAGATCTCCATATCTTTTGATCCAGAGCTCAGATTTGCACATTCTTTATATCAATGAAAAGCTGGTGAAATGCTCTATGCGATTCCGGGGTCAATCCTAAATTTTGGTTCAGTTTGGAGAGAGGAAATTGAGAAACGGATCTGACGCGTGATAATGCCCAGAACTAGCGTTCAACAACCAGCTTTAATGCAGCAGATAGTCCGCCATTTTGCCAGGGTCCGCCGTTTCTACCATAATGAGATGAGTTAAATGTATCTAGAAGTGGTTGTGGTAGATTTGACTTTCCTCTCTCTTTCCTCTCTCATTCTTAGTATATATTGTAAGGAGGAGCTTCTTTAAAAAGGTCGACATTTTCTGTTTTTGCTCCTCCCTTCTCCCCTTTATCAGGTGAATTTGTGGAGTTCGAACCTCCCCATTTGGAACTGTAATGCGACTCTACCTCTTGGCATTTTGTAGTGTATTGTATCAACCCTTGGAGCAAGTAATGCATGTCTGTGGATGATTCTCAACCCTCTCTGTGTTCATTTGCTTCCTCCTGGTCTTTCATTACAAATTTTGTTATCTGTGCATGATCTTGCATCACATTTGAATGGTCTGTGTTTATTGGAAAGATAGATGTTCTTCATTCCTCGGTGCATCACCTCTGTTAGCTTAGGTTTATTTTCATGCATCTTCTTACCCTGTCTCCTTGGCAAGTTAGATTAGGTTTTGAGTGAACCCTCTACATTTTCGTGTGCATCTGAATAGAGGAATAGGAACCAGCCTTCTCTGGAGACTCCTTTCTCATTTTTGCAAGTCCCACACTTGTAGAAAGGATTCAATGTTATGCAATCACACTATATTCTAACATGATCATCCTAGAAGCCTGATTTGCATCCAGGGGTGCTGTGATTTTGCATCAACAGTTTTGGCACGCCCGGTGGGACACTAGAGGTCTCATTTTTATTGCAGCAAAGTTGATGTGCATCTGCTGCAATTTTCTTGCTTGAAAAGAGCTATTATTTGCATATCTGGTGACTCCAAGGGGAAGAATCAACAGGCTTCAACAATCAGTCCTGAAAACTTATGAGAAGAATCACAAGGTCAAGAGTTGGAGAAGAAGAAGTGTTGTTTGAATACCTGCAATTATCTCCAAGAAGAAGGTAAAGAGGAAGAAGGATTCAAAGGTCTCCATCTCCACCAAACAGAACTCTCTCAACTCCTCCACCTGGTAGGCCTTTCATTCAGTCAACAAGGGTTTTAAGACCAATCAGAATGGCTCAAAACAATCCCTACGTCAACTTCACAGGCAGCAGCCCACTTGCCCTCAATGCGCAACATCCAGTTCCTATTGCAGCCTTGAAGAACATTCCCTACTTCACTGGAGAAAATTAGACTACTCCAGGTGATCATGTTAAAGATATTGCTAACCTTTGTGCGATCCATGAAATCAATGAAATGCAAGTGGTACATCAAATTCTTTGGCATCTTCATTCAAGCGTAAAGCATTGCGATGGTTTAGAAGCCTTGGAGCTGGTTCTATCACAAATTGGAATCAGTTGTGTATAGCACTTCATGAGTAATTTGGAGAAAAGGGAGACAACTTGTCTCTTTTGGAGCAGCTGACAACCATCAAGAGAGCTCCCAATGAGCAGCTGACCGATTTCAACTTCAGATTTCAAAAGACTTGGGAGAGAATTCCAATGACAGTCAGGCCAACAGCAGAAGGTGCTTTTCTCTACTATCTCAAAGCTCTAAATTCTGATATTTCTATGTTGATTCAGTCCATGGGAGGCATAACTATCCCTATGGCTTATAGCATTGCCATTAGGGCTGAAAATTGTCTGATCCAAGCTGGAAAACTTGCCCCTAGACCTCCCATGCCATTGTTTCCAAGTTTAGAGAGTCCAAACACTAGTCAAGCACCTAATTTGGCTCCTTCTCCCACTCCTAGAAATCAGAGTTCAAATGAAGCTTCCACTTCATCTCCAAGTGCCCCAAATGAGCTTGAGAATTCATGAAGCAATTGCAAAACCTAGGCAATGAGCTGGTTACTCTCAAGAGGCAACAGGCCCAAGGTTTTAGACCTTCTTATCAACCTCAAGCTCAGCCTATTAGGCAGCCATACCAACCACAAAGGCCACCTAATCCTGCTGCAAATATGAATCAAACAAGGCCTCCTGCCAATAGACCATTTCAGCCCTATAATCCAAATGCCATATCTACCTCTAAGGCATTGGTACCAACACAAAACAACATTTCCCGAGAGTATGATTGGTGTTTTCCATGTAATGAGCCTCATAACCAATCCATGTGCTTGATGGTGCTTTGAATCAAGCACTAATGGTGACAACTCTTTTGGTGTGGAGGGTGAGAGTAATCAAGAAAGTAGCCAATAACAAGAAACATTCCAACAAAGAATCAGCCCCAAATGACACCGCATTGGTGAATTGGCAAGCGAGAGGATTTTGTGGCATGAATCAAATACCCTCTCAAAGTGTTGCAGCCAACACAAGGTCAAAGGGAGAAATTTGGGTGAAGAACAGCCATTAGCCCCAAGTAATTCACAACCCTCTACCACTCCACCACAGTGGGGAAACAAAATGTAGTTCCAAACACGCAAGGGCACCTAAAACAGCCCCTAGGCCAACCCAAATGCCGATTGCTTGCTGCCCATGTGCAAGGAATGAATGTGCGAGGCCAAGGGATAGAGAGAGGATACTTCATCTCCATTCGGTATCATTGATCGGATGAAGAAGACAAACGTCAATATATCAATGTGGGAATCCCTATCTATCCCAGGCCAAAGAGATCTGCTGCAAGCTGCCATGAAGGATTGGACAACTTTGAATCAGCAAATGCAAGACAAAGTGCTTACGAATGCTGCCCAGCCTGAGGGAAATCATGGAGGACAGCAAGGTAAAATGTTGAAACCCCCTCCCTTCTATGTTTCATTGATCATTGGAAATCAGCTAGTGCACAATTGCATGATAGACTCTCGGGGCAAGTAGCTCAGTAATGCCTAAACAAATAGCTGATCAGCTAGGGCTCTAGTATGAAACAATATCCAAAGGGGTAGTGCAGCTAGATGGGACAGCGGTAGCAATAGTTGGAGTAGTTAAAAACTTGAGCCTTACCTTGCATGCGTGTCCAAATGTTGTTGTTTTACAAGATGTATCGGTCATAGACCTTCCACCACTCTTTGCCCTATGTTTGTCAAGGGACTTCACAGCCAAGATTGGGGGATATTTGTCTGCTGATTGGTCACACATGCTGTTTAGAATGAGGTATGGAACTAAGGCTACAATTAGGTCAGAACCTATTGCAAACTTCCATATTGAGCCTTACACTCCAAGTCAGATTAATGCCAATTGCTCAGCATTTGATCAAGAAGACCACCCAAGCACCGATGAGGCTGACACCAAGGTTGGAAGCATCCCGGATCTAACTCTAGATGAATGGGCAAACAAGGTACATGCATTTGATCCTTATCAAGAAGTGGAAGAATCTGAGCTGGGAGTCTATTGCATACACGAAGAAAATCAGCCCATTCCTAGCATCACCAAGCCAAACCACAAAGATAACAATGAGGTATGGCAGCTGTTTTTTGATGGATCAAGGAGTAGGCAAGGTGCAGGAGGTGGAGCCATGCTTGTTTCACCTCAAGGAATAAAGTACTATTCAGCTTTTAGATTCCAGTTTGCATGCTCCAATAACATTGTTGAATATGAAGCCTTGGTGCAAGGGATGCATTGGGCAATCAAGAAGAAAATAAAGAACTTGCAAGTCTTTGGTGACAGTGAATTAATTGTAAATCAGTCAAGGGACAACATGCTTGCCAAGAATGATCTACTCAAGTGCTACAAGAAATAGGGTGTGGGACCTCATGGAATATTTTGAAGGTTTTGGCATCAAATCCATTCCTAGGAAAGAGAATCAAGCTGGCACAGGCTTGCAGCGAGCGATTGGGCAGCCTTTGACATTGTGGAAAGTATTCAACAAGACAAGGTACTGCCAAACATCCATGTGATTATGAGGCCTTGATGCGATAACAATGTCAGTTGGCAAGTATTTGAGAATGACCAGCAAATCATCCATTTCTTGCAAGAAGAAGCCGAGTTCTCAGCCAAGAATCAAGAAAAATTGGAACAACAGTATGGCGACCAAGTGGTACAGCTGAGAACTAACAAGCTGCCCAAGGGACTTATCACTTTAGAGTCCATTTTTACCCCAATGATCGATTTAGAAAGGAGAAAGCAAACATTTAGGTCAAGAGAGAGGATTCGGTATCCATCTTGGTAGAAGAGAGCAAACCATTGCAAATTGGAAAGATGACAAGCCGAACAAGAAAGGTATGAGTTCATACATTGTGTCAAGAGTTCCCTTATGTGTTTTCTTGGAGCTATGAAGACTTGAAAGGTTTGAATCCCAACTTAGCTCGGCATACCATTGAATTGGATCCAAATACTAAGCTGTCATCGGTAGAAACAAAGACCAGATCAACCCACACATGGAGCCTCTCATGAGAAAAGAGTTGGACAAGCTGATTGAGTCAGGATCATATTCCCGATCAAGCATTCTAGTTGGGTTGCCAACTTAGTTCCAATCGAGAAAGAAGAGTGGGAGATCAGATTATGTGTTGACTTGAGAGACTTGAATAGAGCCTCTCTCGAGGACCATTACCCACTCCCTTCCATGGAGCAAATATTGCAAGTTGTGGCTGGCTCGAGAGAGGTTTTCACTACTTGATGGCTACTCGAGGCTACAATCGGATCATGGTGAAGGAGGAAGACCGGAAAAGATGGCTTTCACCACCTAATGGGGCACATATGCCTACAAGAAGATGCCATTTGGACTATCAAATGCGGAGCAACTTTCGAAGGGCAATGGATATGGCATTCAAGGGTTTGATCAATAAAATAGTTACGATATATCTTGATGACATCACTTTGTATTCTCCAAAATGCGGTGGATCACCTCTTCCATCTGAAGGGTATTTGAGAGGGTGTAGAAGATTTGGGGTATCATTGAATCCCAAAAATGCATATTCATGGCTCATGAGGAAACTTCTAGGCCATATTGTTTCAAAAGAGGATTGACGATTGACCCGAGAAAGAGTTGAAGCAATTCGAGCATTACCATTTCCAAGTCACAAAAGGCTCTTGAAAGCTTCTTGGAAGGATCAATTTTGTCCATGAGCAAGTTTGTTCCAAACTTTGCAGCTCTCGTAAAGCCAATAACGCTGATGTTAAAAAGAGCATGGCATTTAAGTGGACATCTGAAGGCAAAGAAAGTTTTGAGGCAATCAAAGAGGCTATATCTCAAGCCCCCACTCTCGTCAATCCAGACTTCTCCAAGGGTTTCATGTTATACGCCTTTGGTGGTGGAGATACAATTTCTGCAATCTGCACAACAAAACAAGGAAGGATTAGAACAACTAGTTGCTTTCTTGATCGAGGCTTGGAGGAATATGAAACTAGGTACTCTTTCATTGAAAAGCACGTCCTTGCTGTCATCAGGAGCTTGAAGAAGTTCAGACATTTGGTCTCAAACAATAAGGTTCAGCTGCTGGTGTCTCATGCTAGGTGTCAAGGACTTTCTCCTAAACAAGGATTTAAACGAGAAAAGGGCAGGTTGGATCACTCGGGTGATGGAATATGATATTGAAATCAGAGTAACCAAACTGGTTCGTGGCAAAGGTTTGTGTGAGCAGCTCGCTTCCAAACAACCAGATGGCTCAGAAGGTGAAGAAGACGTTGTCCTGCTACTACAGGATGGTCAAGAATAGGAAAATGATGATGTGCCCACTCCCTGTTGGACTCAGAATATGATACATTTCCTACAGACGGGCCTGTGCCCTCCAGAAATGAGCAAGGTGAAGAGGAGATACTTTAGATTACAAGCTATCCCGTATGTACTCATTAATGGTATCTTGTTCAAGAAAGACATCCATGGTGTTCTATTAAGATGCATTGGAACAGGTCAAGTTGAGAGGATCTTATACGAGTTCCATGACGGGGAGGCGAGGCCACTTTGCCCCACGAGTAATGTGACTCTCAAAATCATGAAAGCTGGTTACTATTGGCCTACTATATTCAATGATTGCTACTCATGGGTTAAGAAATGCAAGAAATGTGCATTCTTCACGGGAAAAGGAAGGTTAACGGCTACTCTTCCCCTTCATCGATTTCGGTGGATCATCCATTCATGCAATGGGGACTGGACTTCATTGGAGTCATCAATCCCAATTCGAGTCAAGGTCACAAGTGGATACTCACGAAGAACGGACTATTTCACCAAGTGGACCAAAGCGGTGGCACTCGAAAGAGGCAAGTGAGTCTAACATACTAGACTTTTATGAAGAAATAGTAACCAGTTCGATGTGCGGCCACTATCATATCGAGATAATGCATTAGCATTCATAGGTTCAAAGATTACGAATGGGCTGTCAAGAATGGAATCTATTTGAGCACCTCTTCAAATTATTACCCACGGGGTAATGGACGAGGCGAGAGTCCACGAACAAAAAGTTCTTGGATCATCGAAGGACTCTGGATGAAAACCAAAGGACATGGCATACCAAGCTAAAATCAGCATTATGGGCTGATAGGATAACTCCCAAGAGATCTACGGTAACTCTCCATTCGGGCTTGTCTATGGAAGAGAGGCAATCTTGCCCATATCATTGAGTTTTCCGCATTGGAGCTCATGAAGCGATTGGAGTTGTCTGAGTTCAAACCAATGGAGACCAGGTATGCGAGTTGATGGAATTGGAAGAAATAAGAGAACATGCAGCCACGATGATTGAAAAGGATCGGGCCTTAGTAAAAGATGGTTTGACAAGAAGGCGGGAGCGAGGACCTTCCGGGAAGGGGACCTAGTTCGAAGTGGGATGCGGTCGGGTGAAACACGGAAGGCATTCCAAGTTTGACGCCATTTGGAGTGGCCCCTACATGGTCACGAGATGTAAGAGTGGTAATGCCTTCCAATTGTCTGCATTGGATGGAGAAGAACTCCCGATTCCAGTTAACGAAATTTATCTTAAACATTGCTACTAAAAGGAAAAGGTTTACCCTTGTAAATATTAGCCTAGATTTCAATCCCTCTAAGTGCGTGTGCACATTGTCTTGTTGTAGTTAGGTTTCTTTTTCCCTAAGTGCTTTGGCATAGGTTTTGTCACTCTCAGGTTGAATTTCTACAGTTCAGAGTGCTCTCAAAGATGAGTTGCGGTATCAGGGTCGGGATCAGAGATCAAATTGGCTTCAGGATTATTACTCCATGCCCAATGGATTGTTAAAAGGCCACTGATCTTCTACCTAGTAGGCAGGTGGCCCCGCTGAGTCGCCAAACTGTTGTCAAAATTCCCCCTAGGTAATTTTGATAACAGATTGATTCAGGGCCCAAAATCATGTTTTTGGGGTCCCCTCAGCCTCTTTCCAACCCTCTTGTTCAAGAAGAAAAGACAAAGTTCTAAGAAATGGAAGAAATGCTAAAAACAAGCTTGGGGCAAGAAAAAATCATGAAAATTGGCTAAGTCCTGGTCCAGGCGGCCCTTGGAACAGTTGGGACATCTGGGCGCGAATCGGCCGAAAGACCGCCAGGCAGTCTTCAGAGCAAAGGGACAGTCGGGACAGAAGGATGTGAGAGACGCGGAAATCCGGTTCAGCCGAAGGAGAAGAAAATCGACTAACTGCTGAGCGGCACAGTTGGGACATTTGGGCCGTGAGAACGCGAAGGACGTGAACCGCCGGATCGGCCGAAAAGGAGAACTTTCACACTAAGCAGTTGGGACATTTGGGCCATGAGAATGTGAAGGATGCAAACCGGCCGGTTCATCCAAAGCAGAGAGGACTTTAAATGCGGGGACATCCGGGCCAAAAGTACTCACGAGAGCGCGGATAGCCGAAGGAGCCGAGAGCCAATCACATTACGCCACGCGTCATCGGCCGAAAGAGGGACGGAGAGAAGCCCAATCGGGTGGATCGGAAAGTTTTTTCCCAAACAGCACTTTGGGACAACCGGGACAGGGGACGAGGGACGTGAAAATCCGGCCGGCCGAGGGCGAATCGAGTAACGCCACGTGTCACAAGGAAAAACGTCCAAAGTTCAAAGAGAGAGGTTTGAAGCGTTGGCCCAAGCCAATAGGAATTGGACACGTGTCCAATGGAACAAGGAAGCACGGAGCTCGGGGAGGAGTTAGAAAATTTGGCTAAGTTTCAGCCAAAAAGCTAAAAGTAAAAGAAGACCCCGCGCCCCTGTCCTCCAATCAATGCATGCCATGCGTCCTCAGTGGCGGGAGCGTGGGAAAAGTGGAAAATCACAAAAAAGGTCAAAGTTTTCAAAGAAAACCCACGGGTGAGCAGAGGAGAGAGAATCACGCACCCAATCAGCTCTTGACACGTATCATCCAGGTGGCGAAGCGCGGGAAAAGTTTCAAAACACATTTTTGCTGTTTTGTGCCCTAAATCTTCAGATCTCCATATCTTTTGATCCAGAGCTCGGATTTGCACGTTCTTTATATCAATGAAAAGCTGGTGAAATGCTCTATGCGATTCCGGGGTCAATCTTGAATTTTGGTTCAGTTTGGAGAGAGAAAATTGAGAAACAGATCTGACACGTGATAATGCCCAGAACTGGCGTTCAACAACCAGCTTTAATGCGGCGAGACGATCACCCGTTTTGCCAAGGTCCGCCATTTCTACCATAATGAGATGAGTTAAATGTATCCAGAAGTGGTTGTGGTAGATTCAACCTCTCTCTTTCCTCTCTCATTCTTAGTATATATTGTAAGGAGGAGCTTCTTTAAAAGGTCGGACATTTTCTGTTTTGCTCCTCCCTTCTCCCTTTATCGGGGAATTAGTGGAGTTCAAACCTCCCATTTGGGCTGTAATGCGACTCTACCTCTTGGCATTTTGTAGTGTATTGTATCGACCCTTGGAGCAAGTAATGCATGTCTGTGGATGATTCTCAACCCTCTCTGTGTTCATTTGCTTCCTCCTGGTCTTTCATTACAAATTTTGTTATCTGTGCATGATCTTGCATCACATTTGAATGGTCTGTGTTTATTGGCAAGATAGATGTTCTTCATTCCTCGGTGCATCACCTCTGTTAGCTTAGGTTTATTTTCACGCATCTTCTTACCCTGTCTCCTTGGCAAGTTAGATTAGGTTTTGAGTGAACCCTCTGCATTTTCGTGTGCATCTGAACAGAGGAATAGGAACCATCCTTCTCTGGAGACTCCTTTCTCATTTTTGCAAGTCCCACGCTTGTAGAAAGGATTCAATGTTATGCAATCACACTGGATTCTAACATGATCATCCTTCCCTAGGGTTACATTAAGTGTTTACCAAAATCTAGATGTCATTCTTGGATCTCTATCCAATATGATCAATTCAGGTACTCCATGTAATCTGAAATTTTCTTACACAAATCGTTTGGCTACAACAAGTGAATCATCCTTAAGATTACCTACGATAAAATGTGCTACCTTTGTTAGTTTATCAACAACTAGAATAACATCATGTTTATTTCTTGACATAGGAAACCCTTGAAAAAATCCATACTTATTACTTACCATTTATATTGTGGTATGTTGTGAGGATACAGTAAACCAACTTTGATGCATATGTTCAACTTTAACACACTGACAATCTAAGAAGTGTGTCACAAAATCAATCACATCCTTTTTCATCCCTTTCCAATAAATATTGTTATTTTATATCAGCAAGCATTTTTGTTGTGCGGGGTGTTCAGAAAAAGGTGAATTATGAAATTTCGTTAACAACTTTTTTCTTAGTTCATTCCCTGAAGGTATATATACTTGATTATCATATCTCAAAATTCCTTCATTATCAAAGTGAAAACCTTTATATCTCATATCATTTGGATCTGTAACAAGTGTTGTTTTTACTTCTTTAAAAATAAGAATTAGATTCCATGACACTTTTTACTTCATCCTTAAACTGAGTTCTCAACGTTATAAGAGTAGAAATGTGCTTCCTATGACTTAGTGCATCTTCCACTCTATTCTCCTTTCCTTTAATATAACTTATGTCAAAATCATACTGAGATAGAAATTCTAACCATCTTCGTTGTCTTGCATTCAGATTGGGCTGAGTGAAAATATACTTCAGTCCAAGATGATCAGTCTTTAATTCAAAAGGTCTACCAAGAAGATAATACCTCTATACCTAAAGTGCATGAGCAATGGCAGCAAGCTTGAGGTCATGTGGAGCATAGTTCAGTTCATGTAACTTGATTTTTTTACTCTCATAAGTTATAACATGATC